>CAJGYO010000006.1:50904940-52104940 GCA_904845875.1 Miscanthus lutarioriparius
CAGATTCATCAAGGAAGTGTCCCATCCGGAGTGGTTAGCTAATCCTGTATTAGTTAAGAAGAAAAATGGAAAATGGAGAATGTGTGTGGACTACACCGGTCTGAACAAAGCATGCCCAAAAGTCCCGTTTCCATTACCTCGAATCGATCAAATCGTTGACTCCACTGCGGGATGCGAGACCCTATCCTTCCTTGATGCATATTCCGGCTACCATCAAATCAAAATGAAGGAGTCCGACCAGCTCGCAACTTCTTTCATCACCCCATTTGGCCCATACTGCTATACGACTATGCCGTTTGGCCTAAAAAATGTGGGGGCCACGTACCAGCGGTGTATGACCCAGGTCTTTGGCGAGCACATCGGGCGAACCGTCGAGGCCTACATGGATGACGTCGTTGTCAAATCCAAGCGGGCCAATGACCTCATCAATGACCTAGAGGTAGCCTTCAAATGCCTCAGGGAGAAGGGCGTCAAGCTCAACCCCGAAAAGTGTGTGTTCGGGGTCCCCCGAGGCATGCTCCTGGGATTCATAGTCTCAGAGCGCGGCATCGAGGAAAATCAAGAGAAGGTGATGAGTATAGGCCCGATCTTCCGAGAGGTAGCCGGTAAGTTCGATTTGTGGAGATCTCGACGTTGGCGATCCGGCTTCAAATCAGACGCGATTCGAACCCTGCAACCGTTACACCACTGCTCCGTTGGTTATCAACCAAGCACAACTTGATTGACCTCGCCAAGAAGGCTTTTCCTGCAAGCAAATCAAAGAGCACAAGCAAGAAGGTAAAACACGCAATCTGATATTGCAAATATGAATGACGCGATTATCAATAGAGGGTTCTAGAACTCGGTTCCAAAGGACTAATCGACACAGTGGAGGAGATCAAGAACGGGGGCCCTGGATCACTGTAAAAGGATTTGTCACCACAGTTACAATGAACGATTCAGTTTCTCGATGGAAAACTAAACTCTAAACAAAACCCAATTGTGTAGCAGCGGCGACGGCTGTGTTTATAGTCTAAGACTCGACCTAGGGTTGGGGACGGCCAGGGGTTGGGCGCCCACAACTTGGGCTTAAGGCCCGACATGATACATGGCCAAGTTGGCCCAAATAGGTGACGCAGCACCTTGCCGTGGTCACACAGAATGATCCACGGACCTTCTAGAGCTGGGACCAGATCCAAAACGACGGCGTCGTCGTCCCCTTTCCAACGCATCCAAGAACGGCCCATTTCGATGTCGTATGAGAAAGTTATGACTGAAACAGTGACGACGTATCTGCTGAATCTGAGGGCGATGTGGCAGCTGAGTTGGGAACGAATTGCAACTTGGGGAAGACCATGGCGTCGGTGTGTCCAGCATGGCGATGTCCTCATCAGAAGGTCTCTGCCGTGACCAATATGGGGCCGATCCGAGACCTCAAGGGAGTACAGAAGGTTATGGGATGCCTAGCGGCCCTGAGCCGCTTCATCTCGTGCCTCGGCGAAAAAGGCTTACCTCTGTACCGTCTCTTAAGAAAATCTGAGCGCTTTTCCTGGACCCCCGAGGCCGAGGAAGCACTCACCAAACTCAAAGCACTGCTCTCCAACCCCCCCGTTCTGGTACCACCGATCGAAGACGAGGCCCTCTTGCTCTACGTCGTTGCAACGACCCAAGTGGTCAGCGCGGCCGTAGTGGTCGAGAGGCAGGAAGAGGGGCACGCTCTACCCATCCAACGACCTGTCTACTTCATCAGTGAGGTGCTTTCCGATACCAAGACGCGCTACCCCCACATCCAGAAACTAATCTACACCATAATCTTGGCTCGACGCAAGCTGCGTCACTACTTCGAGTCCCACCCAGTGACCGTGGTGTCATCTTTCCCCTTGGGAGAGATAATCCATAACCGAGAGGCCTCGGGAAGGATTTCCAAATGGGCCGTGGAACTCATGGGGAAGCCACATCTTTTGCACCCGAAAAGCCATTAAGTCTCGGTCTTGGCGATTTTGTGGCGAGAATGGACCGATACCCAACTACCACCTATTCATGTCCGGTGGAGTCTTGGACCATGTACTTGATGGGTCTCTGATGAAGACCGGGGCGGGCGTGGAGTGCGCTCTTCATGTCACCCTCGAGTCCATATCGCGCTCGTAAATCGACTCTACTTGTTTGCCTCCAACAATGTGGCGAATCATCTGAGGCCCTCGTCAACGGCCTGCAGCTCGCCATTGAACTTGGGGTACGGCGTCTCGACGTTCGAGGCGATTCACAACTTGTCATCAACCAAGTGATGAAAGAATCAAACTGCCACGACCTCAAGATGGAGGCGTACTGCACGATGGTACGCCGCCTAGAGGACAAGTTCGATGGCCTCGAACTCAATCACATCGCGCGAAAGTTCAACGAGGCCGTGGACGAATTGGCAAAGATGGTGTCGGCATGGACCCCGGTCCCCCCGAACATCTTCACCAGAGACCTCCACAAGCCATCCATCGACTATGACTCGGTGACGGTAGAGGGCCCATCGGTCGAGCCCACCACAGGGCCCGAGGCCCCCTTTGCCACCGAGACCTCGCCGCCCGAGCTCTAGTCCATGGCAATTGACTCAGAGCCTCCCAAGGCCAACCGAGGAACGGACTGGCGAGTCCCTTTTCTTGATCGCCTCGTGCGAGGAGAGCTTCCCACGGACAGGACCGAGGCCCGACGGCTTGCGCGATGAGCCAAGACTTACGTCCTCTACAACGGCGAGTTGTATAGGCGTAGCCCGTCTGGTATTCTCCAACAGTGCATCACCACCAAGGCTGGCCAATCACTACTCCGAGACTTGCACGCGGGAGTCTGCGGGCACCACGCAGCGCCTCGGGCGCTAGTGGGAAATGCCTTCCGCCAAGGTTTCTACTGGCCAACAGCAATGGCTGATGCCACGGGGCTAGTACGCTCCTGCGAAGGATGCCAGTACTACGCTCGACAGACGCACCTCCTGGCCCAAGCCCTCCAAACCATCCCTATCACATGGCCATTCGCCGTGTGAAATTTGAACATGGTTGAGCCTCTGCGAGAAGCACCCGGGGCTATACCCATCTGCTCGTAGCCATCGACAAATTCTCCAAATGGATCGAGGCTCGTCCAATCACCCAAATCAAATCCGAGCAAGTAGTCTTTGTTCTTTCTTTACGGATATCATCCACAGTTCGTAATCCCAAATACCATCATCACCGAGAACGGGGCGCAATTTCACCACCACAAGTTTCTAACGTTACAGTGACAACCACCACATCCGTGTGGTGCAGTCGGCCGTGGGACACCCTAGGACAAATGGCCAAGTAGAGCGTGCCAGCGGCATGATCCTACAAGGCCTCAAGCCAAGAATCTACAACCGGTTGAAAAAGTTTGGCAAGAAATGGCTTGCCGAACTCCCCTCGGTCATTTGGAGCTGAGGAATACACCGAGCCGAGCCATGGGATTCACACCGTTCTTCCTAGTCTATGGGGCCCAGGCCATCCTCCCCACCGACTTGGAGACACGGCTCCCCGAGACTACTGAGGCCTACAACGAGCAAAGCAACACGCCTTGCCCACGAGGGGCGCCCTCGACCAACTTGAGGAAGCCCGGGCGTTGCCTGCTACACTCGGCCAAATACCAACCAAAGCCCTCGACGCTACCAAGCCCGCACATTCAGAGCTGAGACACGAAGGTGGGCGCCACAGTCTTGAAAGCGAGGCAGAGCGACAAGGGCCGCCACAAAGTGACCCCGCCATGGGAAGGGCCGTACATCGTCGCCCAAATCTTTGAAGCCCGAACCTAGAAGTCAGCCAGCGAGAAGGGCGAAATCTTCACCAACGCTTGGAACATAGAACAGCTATGTTGTTTCTACCCTTAAGTTTCCAAACGTTGTTTACATTGTTTCTCGGAATACAATAAAGAAGCGTTCTTTAGTTGTTACAATCTTTCGAGGCCCCCCCTTAATAGGCAACTCGATTGTATGGAACCTAAGGACCAAAAGTTCGTCTCAAAGGAAAAGACCCGGGTGGCCGTGAGAGACGACCTCGCCTCAGGCTCTGGCAGCTCCCTCGCCACCTTTTTGCCCAAGAGATAGCTTAGGCTCCAAGGAAGTTCTTTGCAAAGAGCTTGTCTATCGATAGGGGCTCGATGTCACAATAACGTTACAGGGGAGACTCGGCTCTGCCTCTGCAGAGCCGAGCCTCCCTCGGGGGCTAAAAAGGGGGGAACCCCCTAAGTCCCGGACGCCGTTTCTTAATCATCTTTCGAAAATTTCCACGCCAAACTCTCTCGCGCTCCGGCAGGACCGTCGCAAGAAACCTAAGGACCAAAAGCGTGTCCTGAGGCCAATGGGCCGGTCGAGCCATGAGAACAGCCTACGCCCCCGGGCTACGGCAACTCCCTCGCCACCCTTCGCCAAGAGATGGCTTAGGCTCTGAGGAAGTTCTCTACGGGTATCCAAGAACAAGACAGGGGGCACAGGCTCAGAAATGGAATAAGAAAGCGGTTAAAAACGCACATACGCAAATACTTTAAAAGGCCTCAATGACCACAAAACGTCACGATGTGACAATAAAACTAATCCGTTTACATGACCCCTGTTGGCCTAGGTCAAAGCTCAGGGATCGGCGGCGGGCGCGGGAGGGACCACCTCTTCTTCAAACAGGCTGGCCAGCGCTGTGCCAGGCGCCTCCACCGCCTCCATCAGCTTCGCGACCTCTGCGTCGGCCTCCTCATCATCTTCCGGCAAGACATAGCCGTCGCTGACAGCCTCGAGGTTGACGGCGTAGTGCGAGGAGACGACGGCCAGGGTGAGCTTGACACCCGTGTGCAACGCCTCCCGGAGCCTCTCGTGGACGCGGCCGCTCAACGCAATCAGGCGGTTCCCAAGGGAGCTGGCTGATTGGACCCCCTCGACCTCCAGAGCCTCGCAGGCGGTACGGGCGGAGCTACGCAGAGCCTCGTGCTCCTGGACCTCAATGTCCAGCGCCGCTTGTGCTGCGACAGAGGCCTCAGCCGCCTGGGAGGCCTCTTTCTCCAGACCTACACCACGACAAAGAGTCAGGGGTCGAACACAAACCAGAGCAAACGGAACAAGGAGCGCAGTTCAGCGGAACTTACCCTCGGCTTTGTTCTTCCAGGCTAAAGCCTTGACTCGAGAGGCCTCGGCCACCTTGGTAGCCTCTGCCAAAGCGACTTTCGTCAGCTAATGTTCACTCTGCTCTGCGCCCAGCTGCCCGGCGGTGGCCTCGGTAGAGGCCGTTGCTTCTTGGGCCTGGGACCTGAGGGAATCCCGCTCCTCCTCCAGCTCCTTGATCTTCGCCACCAAAGGGGCAGACTGCTCCTTAGCCATGGCCACCTCGGTCTTCAGGTCGACACAGCAAAGGCGGAGGTCCTCCACTTCAGCACTCCACACCAACAAGAGCTCCTGGGCGTCGGCAAGCAGGCCCTTTTGCCACCGGAGCTGCTCCCAGACGCCCCTCTCCCTTCGTAGGAACAACGATTTCCCAAGGGACCGGGTCTCGAGCTCCTGAACAGGCAAAGACGTACGTCAAACACCGCAAGGGAGGCTCGGAGAAAAAACAACGCGACACGAGAAAGGGAAATGAGTACCTGGGTAACACCGGGCAGGTCCCTTTGCATAACAGACATCGCTGTCTGCATCGACTGCACCGCCAGTTCACGGTATTGCTCGAGGGTGTCGCAGCACCCCCCTCGGCGATGTCCTCAAGGGCAAACATAGGCTCCCCCTCAGGGTCGGCCCGGTTTCCCCATACAACACGCGGGCTATCCCACCCGTGGGGCTCGGGTCGGACCCGGACAAGGACCGAACTCCCCTCGGTAGGAGTCGGGACCGGCCGCTCCGCGGTGCTGGCCGCCTCGGCGTTCGCCGCCTCCTTCCCCCGAGAAGAATCATCAGATGAGATCATCTGAACCAGGGGCGGTGCCAAAGCCTGCCCCGCCTCTGTCCCGACCGCCTCGGACTCAATGGAACCGGGGGCTCTGGCCTCTGCCATCTCTACCTCGGTGGCCCCGGTGTCCACCGCCCTGGCCTCGGAAGCCTTGGGGGCTCTGGCCCCAAGACCCACGACCTCGCGGGGCATGGACTCGTCCTCCCCCTCTCGTTCCGTGGCCACCTCGGTGCCCTTTCCTTCAGCAGCCGGCTCCTTCGGGCCGACCCCGCCCGACGCCGCGCCATGCTGCATGGCAGCCAGCGCCTCCGCCGCCCGATGAGCGGTGGAGCTGGTGCTCACCTTGAGCGCCTTACGGGGCGCCAAGGCAGGTTCCTCCACCCGACGCTTCTGGCTGGAAACGAAGACGCTCCTCAAGGTCAGCATACGACCAGGGGGCAAGCAGGAAATACTACAAACTCTGCCAAAAAATACACTTATTGCGAACGAGGACACAACCGCTTCTGGACAGCGTCCCTCCTCTGCAATGGCGGCGGTGGCGGTGGTGGCATGACTTCTGTATCCGCCGGTACCGGCTGGTCTCCGCCGGACCCCGGCACCCCCTCGACCATCCGCGGAGACAGTTGAGCCGTCCCCGGCGTCGCTTGCTCCACCTCCTCCGCCGAGCCCACCGAGCTGACAGCACGCGTCTCGGGCGTGTCGCCCTCGACAACGAGATAGACGTCTACCAGAGACACCCCGGTCGCCACCTCCCTAACATTGGGGAGGTGGTCCAGGGTACCCTTCCCTTCCTCGACCGCGCCAACGTCGAACGAGGAACCTGACACCGATAATGAGGGAGACGACTCCAACGGGAGACCGTCGAGCCTCTGTTGCCGGCGGCGTGCATCTAGCTTTTCGCGCTCAAGGATCCTCTTCGTGCGCCTTGCCACCTTGGCGTCTTTCTTCTTCTTCTGCTCCTCGGCGTACGCCCTATTCACGGCTCACCGCTGGGCGTCCTCAGGAACGGGCGGCGGGGAGCTTCGCACGTCCCTTATCCCCTGCAGAAACGACAAAATAAGGCAACGGGCGAAAAAAGCAATAAGCAAGAAGGCCGCGAAGGCCTCGGCAACACCCAACTTACCAGGGAAATGTACCCCCGCGACGGGCGCATCGGGAACAGCATCAAGCCGTCAATCTTCGGTTTCCCATCCACCGCCTCCCTTACCCGACGTAGGATCTCCTCATCGATAAGGAAGGCGGACATCTTGATGCCTTCGATCGGATCACGCGGGTCATCTCGAGCAGCGCCGCCCCACCGAGCCATCAGCGGCAACACCCTCCGGCGGTGAAAAGCCGCCACGACCATGGCCTCCGTAAGGCCGCAATCACGCAGCTTCCCCAGGGCCCTCAGGAGCGGTTCCAGCCTGGGCTGATCGAGCTTGATGACGCCGTACCCCCACTTCTTCGGCTGACTCTCCATAACCCACCCGGTATAAGGGGGAAGCCCGCCATCACCGTTACGAAGGTTGAACCAGCTGTCATACCAACGACGGTTGGATGATGCCACTTTGGTGGGATGTAGAGGTGTTGCGGTGTTGGCGCTTTGAAGGTGCAACCGGCCCCTCAATGCCTTCAAGCCCCTTCGCTCTCGCCGACTTGGTGGTAAAAACCGCCCGAAACAAATGGAGCCACAGCTCCCAGTGGGGAGCGATCCCAAGGTACCCCTCACAAATGGCGGCGAAGATGGCCGCTGTTGTCGCGATGGAGTTGGGGCTGAAGTTGTGGAGCTCCATGCCGTAGTAGTCTTGGGCACCCGCATGAACTGGTCCCCCGGCAAGCCGAGGCCTCGCTCGTGGAAGACGACGAAGCTCACCACGTAGCCATCATGTGGCCTCGGTTCCGACTCGTTCCCCGGAGCAATCCACTCCGGCTTGTCAGGATCGGTGATCGGGCGGAGGAGACCGGCATCTACCAGCGACTGCAGCTTCTCCACGGTGACGTCAGACTGCTCCCAGGGATCCGCCGGGAGGATGATAGGACCGCCAGCCATTGCACGGTGGAGGACGCTGCTACGGCGGTAAATCTCTCTTTCTCTTTCAATCGATCTCTCTCGCCCTTCTTCTCCCGGCGCTTTATGCTCTCAGCAATGGCTTGGAGGCGGCGAAAGCAAATGCAGGCAAGGTAAGGAGGGGAGGGACGAGACTCTTTACGTATTTATGCAGGGGTAAGACAAAACCGCTGGGCGACAAAATCGGGAAAGTTTCCCTCAGATCTGGCGCATATAATCCAGATCCGATATCTCCGCCCACGTGCCCACCTTCTCCACATTTAATTGCGCAGACGGTTATGTCCCATCCACTGACACCACGTCACGCAAAGAACGGCGGCTCCTCGAAGACCGCCTCAAAAGACGGGCCGTTGTCAGCCGATGGAAGGGAAATACCCCCTAGCCGATTCCTTCCGAGCTAAGGAACCAGCGCCGAGCCCGCTTCTGGTCTAGAGGTTGAAGGTGGGCCGTTTATGGTCTCGGCAATTTGCCTCGGGGCAGCAGTCGGGGACAACTATGGGCGAGCCCGTACATGGCCGAGGCCCGAACAAGCGATTGCTTGGGATGCCCTAAGTCGTGTCCGAGACCAGCAGGAGTTCTCTAAAGGGATCCCACCGTGAGGAGGCACCGAGCCCCTAGGGCCAATCGAGCAGCCACAGCACCCGCTAGGGAAGCCTTCTGGTACTTTTTTGGAGCGCGTCTCTGGACCACTAGCCGACCCCTATCGAATGGGGCACGGGCCTCCACTCGGACTTACCCGATAAAAGCTCACCGGAAATGTCACCGCTCGCGCCCACCGAGGGTAGCCTGGCATGTTCCACCCCTCCTTCCGAGCGAAAAGGATGCGCGAGGGTCGTACAAAAAGCCAGGGGAACTCCTGATCGCCCTCTCGCTCCGCGTGGAGGCTCGGGGGCTCTTCCTGCAACCTTGCCGAGACCCAGCGACCTAAGCTCGCACACGAAGGGCTCGGCAAACAACCCCTCCTTCCGAGTGAAAAGGATGCGCGAGGGTCATACAAAAAGCCAGGGGAACTCTTGATCGCCCTCTCGCTATGTGCGGAGGCTCGGGGGCTCTTCCTGCAACCTTGCCGAGACCCAGCGAACTAGGCTCGCACGCGAAGGGCTCGGCAAACAACCCCTCCTTCCGAGCAAAAAGGATGCGCGAGGGTCGTACAAAAAGCCAGGGGAACTCCTGATCGCCCTCTCGCTATGTGCGGAGGCTCGGGGGCTCTTCCTGCAACCTTGCCGAGACCCAGCGAACTAGGCTCGCATGCGAAGGGCTCGGCAAACAACCCCTCCTTCCGAGCGAAAAGGTTGCGCGAGGGTCGTACAAAAAGCCAGGGGAACTCCTAATCGCCCTCTCGCTATGTGCGGAGGCTCGGGGGCTCTTCCTACAACCTCTCACACCCCGATGGTCGGAAAAACATGATGAAAAAGGGCACCAAGCCCATTACGATCCAGGGGTACGAAGGCTGGGCCATCCAGGGCCTCGACAGCCGCCCTAAGACAACAGAGTCAGGGACAACTATGGGCGAGCCCGTACATGGCCGAGGCCCAGGCAAGCGATTGCTTGGGATGCCCTAAGTCGTGTCCGAGACCAGCAGGAGTTCTCTAAAGGGGATCCCACCATAGGGAGGCACCGAGCCCCTAGGGCCAATCGAGCAGCCCCAGCACCCGCTAGAAAAGCCTTACAGTACTTTTTTTTGGGCCGCGTCTCGGACCACTAGCCGACCCCTATCGAATGGGGCACGGGCCTCCACTCGGACTTACCCGATAAAAGCTCACCGAAATTGTCACCGCTCGCGCCCACCGAGGGTAGCCTGACATGTTCCACCCCTCCTTCCAAACGAAAAGGATGCGCGAGGGTCATACAAAAAGCCAGGGGAACTCCTGATCGCCCTCTCGCTTCGTCTGGGAGGCTCGGGGCTCTTCCTGCAACCTTACAAGAGACCCAACGGCCTAGGCTCGCACACACGAAGGGCTCGGCAAACAACCCTCCTTCCAAACAAAAAGGATGCGAGAGGGTCGTACAAAAGCCGGGGAACTCCTGATCGCCCTCTCGCTCGTCAGGAGGCTCTCGGGGCTCTTCTTGCAACCTTGCAGAGACCAGTGACCTAGGCTCGCACACGAAGGGCTCGGCAAACAACCCCTCCTTCCGAACGAAAAGGATGCGCGAGGGTCGTACAAGAAGCTAGGAGAACTCCTGACCGCCCTCTCACTCAATGCAGAGGCTCGGGGGCTCTTCCTGCAAGCCTTGCCGAGACCCAGCGACCTAGGATCGCACGCGAGGGCTCGGCAGGCTCGGGGCTCCTCCTGCACCCCAAACGAAAACAAGCGACCCGAGCTCGCTCTCATGGGTCTAGCGAATGCGATAGAGCACCTTACTCAACGAAGAAAAAGCCCCTAAAGGAGTAAACTCACTCCTCTAAGGCCTCGGGGGCTACACCCGGCCAGTCTTCCACAAGCACCCACCAGAAATCATGAGTATAAAACAAACCCGACAAGAGCTACTGAGAAACAAAAGTCTCGAAAAAACCTCGGGGAGAGTATCCCACACTCCCTTGGAGGCTTAGGGGCTCTTGGGATACCGAGAAAAGGGGTACCCCAAGCAAAGATCGAAAAACTGCTCAGACCCTAAGAACAGAACCAATGGAATAAAACAAACGAGGTCTCGGCCGAAATCTCCGATTCACCCGAGACCCCATCGCCGAGCCCCAGCGGAAGCGAACAATTCTCCGACTTCGCCGAGACCGCCCTCATGAGGCCCCCTCGCCCGGGGAGTCAGAAGAAGTGCCGATTCTCCGATTCACGCGAGGCCGGCTCGGCACCAGCCACATGACCGCCTCTTTGACCAAACTGCTCTGATCGAACATCGCATCCAAGCGCCCAACCACTCAGACAGACGCCTTACGATGGCTGTCTGGTAGTGACCGACTACACGCCGAGACGCGTCAACCTCCTCGCCATCTGCGGCGGCGCAGGCGAGGTTACCGACCAACTGTCTTGCCTAACTCCTGCACCAAGGACATCGCAAACATGGAGAGTCGAGCGGGTTCACAGTAGCCTCGGAATCGGCGGACCGACCGCTCCGGCTCGCTCGAGCCCCTCGACAGGCCTCGGATTCATGATCTTACTCCGCCTCGCCCGTCGCCTCGCCGAGACCCCCCTGGAAGGGCCTCGAGACAGAATTGGCCACGCTCCGCCTCGCCCGAGGCGGGCTCCCCACAACCTCGTCGCCTCCGCCTCAAAAAGTCTCTCTGGCGGTGTCACTTCCGATTAATCGCTCGGCCACACCCGCTTCGTAAGCCACGATCGGCGGTCTTGGCTGCAGCAACAGAGCGACGGGACAACGGTCGAGATCACCTTTTTACCATCCCTTCATCGACAATACAGTACTGCCGTATCCTGTGCAAGGCGCACATCTCGCACTATTCCGCTGATGGCCGCCGAGACCCGCATACGCACTGGTCACTTCTCGGGCCCTCGGCACGCAGCGAGGCCTCGGCTGCACAACAGTATCGGCACGACCAAGCTACGATGGTAGCCGAGCCTCTAAATCCACCAAGTCAACAAATCGCAAAGATATTACTTGCATGATAGAGACCATACCGATTAGACATCTACGGGAACTCCCACGACAACGCCATGCTGCTCTAGGAGTAAATACGTCATCGAATAGTCCGCTCCACGTGTAGCTCTCTTATGTACTTCTGGTTTCCTCCCTGCGGCTATAAAACGAGGCGGCCAGGACCATTTCTAGGGACATCGGATAGAGTCACGAACACTCGCACGAACAACACGCCGCATTCTATAATTCATATCACCTCCCCTCACAGAGACTTGGGACGAACTCCCTCTCTCGCCTAGCTTGTAACCCCCTACTACGAGCACCCCGGTGCAAGGAATACAAGAACATCTTCTCAGACTGGACGTAGGGCATCCATTGCCCAAACCAGTATAAACCTTGTGTCTCTTTGCATCACCATCCGGAATTGGGAGCACGCAGCACAAATTCACTAGTCGGTTAAGGACCCCCGGTTCCGAAACACCGACACAAGTGTTCTAGGAGTTGAAGAACATATTGGTGAGCTCTCTAATGCAGTTCAGAGGGTCAAACTCTCATGGATTTGCGAGGGAAGCAAAGGAGAAGCTTGAGGGCCTCCAATGGAGTTAGAGAGAGGGAGAGAGCTGTTGTCTGAGCATCGGAGAAGGGAATGGTTGAGATGACCATTGGGAGAGAAAAGGATGAAGGAAATACCCCTTCCTCCGGTCGATTTTAAGTGCGACGACTGCTGCCGCTCTCTGACGAGTAGTCTTTGCCCGCCAGACGCCTATTTGGTCGAGAGAGGGCGATCTCTTGCTCTGGCTGTCGACTCTAAATTGAAAACTATTAGATAGGCTGAAAAATAGTTGGGGATACATTTGTTGTTGGTCCAACGGTTTTCAAAATCTAGCTCATAATATATAGAAGATAATTTTGCATTAAGAATCCTAAACTATTTTTAAATCACTCTAACTATTTTTTATATTTTTTCTCTTGTATATTTATATTAGAAACCTTGTCCTACTTATTTTTTCCCACGTCCCTCCAACTTTTGATTGACCATGAATGCATGCGTATATTTTAGTGATTGGATCAATTTTTTTAAAAAAAGATTAGGAGTTGAGATAAAGAGTCGTTGGAGAACAGCTTTTTTAATCTTACAGAACAAATTAAGATTGAAAGTGGAATTTATAAACTCTTGGAAAAGATACAGATAGAGTTCTCTATTTTTTTAATTGACATAATCATTGGTTTACCAAAATGATTCTAAGAAGTTTTTGAGATGCTCCTACTCCAAGTTGTACTCTTTTTTATTCTTTTTTCCAACGAATACCAATGTTTCATTAAAAAATAGTCCCAACTTTGTGAAATGAGTGAAATTATGGGATACACCCAAGAATATTCTTGTTCCGGCAGACAGCAGGGGCAATCACAGATAGCCTATATGGATCCCCTTTTTCCCCCCGAGTCCCCAAGCAGCCACGAAGAGAGATCCCGCGCTCAACCACCGCTTCTCGGCCGCGGCCTCCCTCGGCCCCTCCCTTCCTCCACCCCTCCATTGGCCGACGGGGACGGGGAGCGAAGAAGACTCCCTTCCTCCTTCCCTCCGGTGGTCGTCGGGGACGTGGAGCGAAGAAGCCTCCATTCCTCCTTGGTGAGGGTTGTACCGACGGCTTCAAGATTAGCAACTTTATTAGTTAGCTCATCACAATGTTTGCACATGGTTTCCATTTTAGTAAGCAAACTTTTATAAGCATCTTGTGAGCTAGCTAACTTTTCTTTTAATTTTTCATTTTTCTTCACAAGTTGCTCATCATTGATTGTGCATGCATTTGTTGTTGCACTAGCCTCGAGGTGCTTAATTTTAGTAGATAGTTCAATATTGAGATTAGCAAATGTCTCATATTGTTCAAGCAAAGTTTTATATGCTTCTTGTGAACTATCTAGCTTTTCTTTTAATTTTTCGAGCTTCTTTTGTTGACTACTGCAAACTTTAGCATAGTTAAGATTTTGTTGCACAATTTTATCATAAGAAGGCATTTTATCATCACTCTCACTCTCACTCTCACTAGAGGATGAGCTTTCGTTACCTCGTGCCATAAGGCACACACGAGAAGATCTTGATGATGAGTGCTTGTGCCCTCGCCTTTTGTGATGGTCTTCTTCCTCATTTGAAGAATCATCCACGACCTTATTGATGTGAGGGCTTTGTCCTTGCACGCCTTCTTCTTTTGTCTTAGGTGTGGGCTTGTTTGGACAAACTACCACAAAAGTGCCCCAACTCGCCGCATCCATAGCATCCTCTCTTTCTTTGCTCATTTCTTTGATTTTTGAAAATAAGATCTTGAATTTGGATGGGCACACTATAGGGTCGAGATGGCAACTAGAGGGGGGGGGTGAATAATTGTTTCTAAAACTTAATCGCATCGACTAACCGAAATAAGTGCGGAATTAAATCTATCGGTCTAGCCAAGGCTACACCTCTCTATCTATGTTCTCTAGCACCTTACAAAGATCCTAATTAAGCAATTAAGGTGCCGGGCTAGCTAGATCTCACCTAACCAATTCTAGACACAAGGTCACACAAACCTATGCCACTAGTACTTTAAGCCACAAGGGAGCTCCTACACATGCTAGTAAGCAAAATCACAAAGCCACCTAAGCTCACTAGCAATGCTCAATAACAAGGCAACCAACATCAAATTAGAGAGCGCAAATACTTAGCTACACAAACTAAGCAATGTGACTAACAAGGTTACATAAACCAAATTAGCCACGCAAGGGAGCTACTTCTATGCTACACAAGCAAGAAGGTAACTAGTAAGCTACACAAGCAAATTAATTACAAGAGCAACTACACAAGCACAATGCATAGGAAAGTAATTACAAGCTTATGTAACGAGTATGCAAACCAATAGGAAGAACAAAGTTGACACGACGATTTGTCTCCTGAGGTTCACGTGCTTGCCAACACGCTAGTCCCCGTTGTGTCGACCGCTCACTTGGTGGTTTGGCGGCTAATTGGCATCACCCACCAAGCCCACACGTCGGGCACCGTAAGAACCTACCCCAAAAGTGAGGGTAGCTCAATGGCACGCTTTACTAGAGTTGCTCTTCGTGGCTCCCGTGGGGTGAGCACAATGCCCCTCACAAAGCTCTTCTCCGGAGCACTGCACAAGCTTCTTGCGGGCTTCGATGGAGACCACCACCAAGCCATCTAGGAGGTGGCAACCTCCAAGAGTAACAAGCACCACCGGCTTGCAACTCGATCACCTAGTGCCACTCGATGTAAACTCACGATGCAATCGCACTAGAATCGCTCTCTCACACAATCGGATGATCACTATCAAGCATATGTGAGATGGAGGGCTCCCAAGCACTCTCAATCATGGATACAAAGTCCCCCAAGGTGCTCAGTGAAAGCTCTAGTTTTGTTTTGGTGAATTGATGAAACCCTAACTGCTAACCTAGTTTATCAAGTGATCATGAGATAGGTAGTACATTCCAAGTGGAGAAGCAAATGAAGATCATGACATGACAATGGTGATGCCATGGTGATGATCAAGTGTTTAGACTTCAAAAGAAGAAAGAGAAAAACAAAAGGCTCAAGGCAAAGGTATATCGTAGGAGCTATTTTGTTTTGGTGATCAAGACACTTAGAGAGTGTGATCACATTTAGGTTTGATAGCCATACTATTAAGAGGAGTGAAACTTGTATCGGAATGCGGTTATCAAAGTGCCACTAGATGCTCTAACTCATTGCACATGCATTTAGGATTTAGTGGAGTGCTAACACCCTTGAAAATGTTTGTGAAAATATGCTAACACATGTGCACAAGGTGATACACTTGGTGGTTGACACATTTGAGCAAGGGTGAAGAAGATAGAGGTGAAAAGGAGTTGGTCTCGCTGGTCACAAAGTGACTAGACGCTGGTCTCAGAGGAAACAACGTGTTCGGTCAGTTGTAACAGCGAAGACGCTGGCGTCGATCAAATGACCAGACGCTGGGTCTTGGACTGACCGGACGCTGAGGTCCAGTGTCCAGTCCTGTTGTCGGGCAGCGCAGAAGAAAGTCACTGTGAGACTGGACGCTGGCAGGGTCCGGTCAAGCATGATCGGACGCGTCCGATCGAAGAAATTCGTTTCTAAAACCTTACTGGAAACGACCGGACCCTAGAGACTAAGCGTCCGGTTAGTTTGCGCACTATGTCTGGTCAGTAGATGACCGTTGAAATCTGACAAATAGTATTTGAAGCAGGGGACACGTGGCGTGTATCACGTGACCGGACACTGAGGGCCTGCGTCCGGTCGATCGGACCGGAGCGTTCGGTCACCCCGCGCTGTGCCCAGTGAAGGGGTACAACGGCTCTATTTCGTGGGGGCTTCTATTTAAGCCCCATGGCTGGTTCAAGCTCACTCTCTTGGCCATTTGCATTGACATAGCAACCTTGTGAGCTTAGCCAAAGCCCTCCCACTCATCTCCATCGTTGATTCAACATCTTTGTGAGATTGGGAGAGAATCCAAGTGCATTGCTTGAGTGTTTGCTTCTAGTGGCACTTGGTGTTCGTGTATCGCTACGGGATTCGCTTGTTACTCTTGGTGGTTGCCGCCACTTAGACGGCTTGGAGCAGCGAGGATCATCGAGCGGAGAGTGGTGATTGTCTCTGGCTCCGATCGTGGTGATTGTGAGAGGTTCTTGACCTTTCCCCGGCGGAGCGCCAAAAGGTACTCTAGTGGATTGCTCATGGCTTGTGTGATCCTCATCTTGTGTTGGTTGTGCGGCACCCTATTGAGGGTTTGGCATGTGAAGCCAATTAGCGCGTGAACCTCCAAGTGAGTGAATCACCACAACGAGGACTAGCTTGACGGCAAGCAAGTGAACCTCGGTAAAAAATCATTGTGTTCATCATTGATTCCGAGGTGATTGGTCTTCATTGTTATTCATCCTTGTGATTGATTGGTTCCTTCATCTACATGGAGGTATAACTTTCTTGATCACTCTCTTTATATTACTGCAAACTAGTTGTTAATCTTCTTTTGTAGGTCAATTACAAAGCCGAAGAAAGGCATTGGATTCTTGATAGTGGGTGCACTCAACACATGATCGGTGATGCAAGAATGTTCAACTCAATCAACACCAATGGCAATGATGGTTATAATAGTATCACATTTGGTAACAATGGCAAAGGCAAGGTCAAAGGGCTTGTAAGATTGCAATATCCAATGACATGAGCATATCCAATGTGTTGCTAGTAGAGAGCTTGAACTTCAATTTGCTATCCGTGACTCAATTGTATGATCTTAGATTCAAATGCATATTTGGGGTAGATGATGTAGAGATCATAAGTGTAGATGGCTCTAATTTGATCTTCAAAGGCTTTAGATATGAGAATCTATACTTGGTTGATTTCAATGCTAGTGAAGATAGATTATCTACGTGCTTGTTCACTAAGTCTAGCATAGGTTGGTTATGGCATAGAAGGTTTGGTCATGTTGGAAGGAAACAATTGAATAGATTGGCTAAGCATGACTTGGTTAGAGGCTTGAAAGATGTTGTGTTTGAAAATGATAAGCTTTGTAGCTCTTATCAAGCTGGCAAACAAGTTGGAAACACCCATCCTAAGAAAAGCATGATGAGTACTAGTAAAGCATTTGAGTTATTGCACATGGATTTGTTTGGGCCAACACAATACACTAGCATTGGTGGTAACAAATATGGCTTTGTGATAGTGGATGATTACACTAGATATACTTGGGTATTCTTTCTAGTGGACAAAAGTGATATGTTTGCAAAATTCAAATCATTTGTCAAGGGCATTCACAATGAGTTTGAAACAACCATCAAGAGAGTTAGAAGTAACAATGGTAGTGAGTTCAAGAACACTAGAATTGATGAGTTGTGTGATGAATTTGGAATTAGACATCAATTCTCGGCCAAGTACACTCCACAATCAAATGGCCTTGTTGAGAGGACGAATAGAACACTCATTGATATGGCAAGGTCTATGCTTAGTGAGTACAATGTGAATCAATCTTTTTGGGCCGAATCTATCAACACAGCTTGCTATTGTAGCAACCACCTCTATTGTCACCCATTGAAAGAGAAGACACCATATGAGCTCTTGAATGGTAGAAAGCCCAACATTCCATATTTTCGGGTCTTTGGTTGCAAATGCTATATCTTGAAGAAAGGCACTAGATTGGGCAAGTTTGACAAGAAATGTGATAAAGGATTCCTACTTGGTTATTCCACTACAAGCAAAACATATAGAGTTTGGAATTTGGATAGTGGTACTCTTGAGGAAGTTCATGATGTTGAATTTGATGAAACCAAGGGTTCATAAGTAGAGAATGAGAACTTAGAAGATGTTAGAGGCATTCAACTTTCAAATGCCATGAAGAACATGGATATTGGTGAATTGAGGCCTAGGCAAGTGAATGATGATGAAGATGATCAAGTGCAAGTGCTCCCTAACTCAAATGTGCAAGATGATACAAATCAAGCTAGTGCAAGTGGCTCTCATGATAATGAACAAGATCAAGTGGCTAGTACATCATCTCAACCCAATGATCAAGCAAGTGCAAGCAATCAAGTTCCAATCCTCCAACCAACCAATATTGCAAGGGATCATCCATTGGACACTATCATTGGTGATATTTCAAGAGGTGTGCAAACTAGATCAAGATTGGCATCATTTTGTGAGCATTTCTCATTTGTGTAATCCATTGAACCAAAGAAGATAAATGAAGCATTGAAGGATGTTGATTGGGTGAATGCTATACATGAAGAATTGAATAATTTCACAAGAAATCAAGTATGAGAATTAGTAGAGAGACCAAAGGGACACAATGTGATTGGAACCAAATGGGTCTTTAGAAACAAGCAAGATCAAGATGGGATAGTAGTAACGAACAAAGCAAGATTGGTAGCACAAGGCTATACACAAGTTGAAGGTCTTGACTTTGGAGAAACATATGCCCCGGTTGCTAGATTGAAAGCAATTAGAATCTTGCTAACCTATGCTTGCGCCCACAACATCAAACTCTATCAAATGGACGTTAAGAGTGCATTTCTCAATGGTTACATCAATAAAGAAGTATATGTTGAGCAACCTCCCGGTTTTAAAGATGACAAGAAACCCAACCATGTGTACAAGTTGAAGAAGGCATTGTATGGCTTGAAGCAAGCACCTAGAGCATAGTATGAGAGATTGAGGGACTTTCTATTCTCTAAAGGGTTCATGATGGGCAAGGTTGACACCACTCTTTTCACCAAGAAGATTGGAAAAGATTTATTTGTATTGCAAATCTATGTTGATGACATCATATTTGGATCAACCAATCAAGACTTTTGTGAAGAGTTTGGAAAGATGATGGCTAAAGAGTTTGAGATGTCCATGATTGGAAAGTTAAGTTACTTCCTTGGTCTTCAAATCAAGCAATTGAAGAATGGTACATTTGTGAGTCAAGGCAAGTATATCAAGGACATGATCAAGAAGTTTGGCATGAATGATAGTAAAACCATTAGCACACCAATGGGAACAAATGACAATTTGGATAGTGATGCAAGTGGCAATATGGTGGATCAAAAATTGTATCGGTCTATGATTGGAAGCCTACTCTATGTGACCGCATCAAGGCCGGATGTCATGTTTAGTGTATGCATGTGTGCAAAATTTCAAGCCTCACTAAGAGAAAGTCATTTGAAGGCTATAAAGAGAATATTGAGGTACTTGAAGCATATACAAAATGTTGGTTTGTGGTATCCCAAAGGAGCAAAGTTTGAGCTAGTTGGTTACTCCGACTCGGATTATGCGGGATGCAAGGTTAAAAGGAAGAGCACCTCGGGCACATGTCAATTGTTAGGAAGATCACTTGTTTCATGGTCATCAAAGAAGCAAAATAGTGTTGCATTATCAACCGCCGAAGCTGAATACATATCCGCCGGTAGTTGTTGTGCTCAAGTACTTTGGATGAAGACCATTTTGAGTGACTTTGGAATCAAGTTCAAGAAAGTGCCATTGCCATGTGACAATGAGAGTGCAATCAAGTTAACCAATAATCCGGTTCAACATGCAAGAACAAAGCACATTGATGTCCGCCATCATTTCATAAGAGATCACCAACAAAAAGAGGACATTTGCATTGAGAACGTAGGCACCGAAGATCAACTTGCCGATATATTCACCAAGCTATTGGATGAAAAAAGGTTTTGCAAGCTAAGAAATGAGTTGAACATATTGGATTTCTCAAATATGTGTTGATGCACCCCCCACTTATATGACATGCCTCTCCTTCGAGCAATCCAAGGTAAAAGTTGATTGGCGTGGCATACATCCTTGCTAAGGACATGATTAGTGCATCTAGTCATCTCTCCATTTTATTAGGCTCATTCATGAAAATCAAATAAATTTGATGATTGTATGGTACCACTATTGCTTCTATGCTTATTTTGATCTAGTGGTAGCATATGACGTGTTTGTAGGCTTGTAAACCTAGTGTTTGATCTAGAAAATGAGCTCTAAGTGTTTAACTCAACATGGTACAAGATAACCCTTATTTGGAGGTGTGAAGAAGCTTGTCCTTGGATCAAACCGAGTTAAATATCTTTGGCAAATGATCTAGATTGGACTAAATTTGGGAAAATAATCCTCACCCCATTGATTGACATTGATAATCCTAACCTATCTATAATTTAAGTCTTTGTGGTCATTGATGACAAAGGGAGAGAGAAACAAAGATATAAGTGATAGGGGGAGAAATAACAAAGATATTAGTACATGGGGAGAAAGACAAAAGATATATTAGTGTACTAAGATGGTGAAAAGATAACAAAGGGGGAGAATTTGACATAGGGGGAGAGATATGACAAAGGAAATGGATCAATTAAAATTTTGAGCACACAAGTAGGGGGAGCAAGCTCATGAACTTGTATGGTGCATTTGAATATGCATTTCATATGTTTGCTTGCATGGCACAAGTTTTAAATTTCAATATCCATGCTTGTGTGGTGTATGCTAGTTGTAGGTTTGAAAGATGAAATGAAAAACTAGCATGCATAGGTTATCTAGTGATTTCATTTCCAAAGTGTTGTTTCCAAGTGGTATCAAGCTAACCATGATGCTAAGGATGGTATAATGGTGCACTCCGATTGGTATCACGCTTCAAAGGTCCATCTTTTATACATTAGCATCATTTGGTAGACATTGTCTCCTATATTTCCTATCTAAGCATATGTGCAAGCCACAATCCAAACTCGTGGCACATATGTAGGGGGAGCAATTGCTACCATATGGAGTTCATGAAACTTGTCCACATCCTTTTACAAATGATAAAAATGCTTGGGCAAGCAACATGGATTCAATTGAATTTCAATTCATATCTTTGTGAAAGGGTTGTCATCAATTGCCAAAAGGAGAGATTGAAAGCTCTAGTTTGGTTTTGGTGAATTGATGAAACCCTAACTGCTAACCTAGTTTATCAAGTGATCATGAGATAGGCAGTACATTCCAAGTGGAGAAGCAAATGAAGATCATGACATGACAATGGTGATGCCATGGTGATGATCAAGTGTTTAGACTTCAAAAGAAGAAAGAGAAAAACAAAAGGCTCAAGGCAAAGGTATATCGTAGGAGCTATTTTGTTTTGGTGATCAAGACACTTAGAGAGTATGATCACATTTAGGTTTGATAGCCATACTATTAAGAGGAGTGAAACTCGTATCGGAATGTGGTTATCAAAGTGCCACTAGATGCTCTAACTCATTGCACATGCATTTAGGATCTAGTGGAGTGCTAACACCCTTGAAAATGTTTGTGAAAATATGCTAACACATGTGCACAAGGTGATACACTTGGTGGTTGGCACATTTGAGCAAGGGTGAAGAAGATAGAGGTGAAAAGGAGTTGGTCTCGCTGGTCACAAAGTGACCGGACGCTGGTCTCAGAGGAACCAGCACATCCGGTCAGTTGTAATAGCGAAGACGCTGGCGTCGGTCAAACGATAGGACGCTAGGTCTTGGACTAACCGGACGCTGAGGTCTAGTGTCTGGTCCTATTGTCGGGCAGCGCAGAAGAAAGTCACTGTGAGACCGGACGCTGGCAGGGTCCGGTCAAGCATGATCGGACGCGTCCGGTCGAAGAAATTCATTTCTAGAACCTTACTGGAAACGACTGGACGCTGGAGGCTGAGCGGCTGGTCAGTTTGTGCACTATGTCCGGTCAGCAGACGACCATTGAAATCTGATGAATAGTATTTGAAGCAGGGGACACGTGGCGTGTATCACGTGACCAGACGTTGAGGGCCTGCGTCCGGTCGATCGGACCGGAGCGTCCGGTCACCCCGCGCTGTGCCCAGTGAAGGGGTACAACGGCTCTATTTCGTGGGGGCTTCTATTTAAGCCCCATGGCTGGTTCAAGCTCACTCTCTTGGCCATTTGCATTGACATAGCAACCTTGTGAGCTTAGCCAAAGCCCTCCCACTCATCTCCATCGTTGATTCAACATCTTTGTGAGATTGGGAGAGAATCCAAGTGCATTGCTTGAGTGTTTGCATCTAGTGGCACTTGGTGTTCATGTGTATCTCTATGGGATTCGCTTGTTACTCTTGGTGGTTGCCGCCACTTAGACGGCTTGGAGAAGCGAGGATCGTCGAGCGGAGGGTGGTGATTGTCTCCAGCTCCGATCGTGGTGATTGTGAGAGGTTCTTGACCTTTCCCCGGTGGAGCGCCAAAAGGTACTCTAGTGGATTGCTCGTGGCTTGTGTGATCCTCATCTTGTGTTGGTTGTGTGGCACCCTATTGAGGGTTTGGCATGTGAAGCCAATTAGCGCATGAACCTCCAAGTGAGTGAATCGCCACAACGAGGACTAGCTTGCCGGCAAGCAAGTGAACCTCGGTAAAAAAATCATTGTGTTCATCATTGATTCCGAGGTGATTGGTCTTCATTGTTATTCATCCTTGTGATTGATTGGTTCCTTCATCTACACGGCAGTATAACTTTCTTGATCACTCTCTTTACATTACCGCAAACTAGTTGTCAAGCTCTTTAGAGTAGCTAGTTGTGAGAGCTTGCTTGCTTGCTTGGTGTGGCTCTTTAGTTAGCCTTTGAGAGCACACTAACATAGGGTAGTGTCATAGGTATTGTGTGAATAGATACTATCTAAACTAGAATTGTGGTAGGTGGCTTGCATTTTGAGTAGGCTAGCACAACTCTTGCTTCACCTCATAATTGTCTAACCATTTTGTTAAGTGTTGTTGTAGAAATTTTTATTAGGCCATTCACCCCCCCTCTAGCCATTAGGACCTTTCACTCAGCCCAGCCATGGCTAAGACCACCGTATATTTATAGCCCCACGGGCTAAACTAGTCATTACCCCTTCATTGGGTAAAACTCGAGACCACCGAACGCTCCGATCAGATCGACCGGATGCAAGACCCCAACGTCTGGTCGCACGATGCACGCCATGTGTCCCCTGCTTCAAACACTGATCGCCCGATCTCAATGGTCATCGGTACATTTAAGTTATGACCGGACACGCTGCTCAAAGTGATCGAACGTAGCACCCCAGCGTCCGGTCACTTCCAGTAAGCTTCCAGAGGTGGAAATTCATGATCGGACGTGTTCGGTCGATCATGATCGGATGCAGCATCAGCGTCCGATCATTTCTCCTCTTCTCTATGCTGCCATGTCAGCAGGACCGGACGCAGCCACCCAGTGTTCGGTCATGAAGTGACCCAGCATCCGGTCAAAGACCGACGCCCACGCCTTCACTGCTGCCACTGACCGGACGTAGGACCCCAGCGTCCGGTCACTGCGTGACCAGCGTCCGGTGCACACCGTGAAACCCTATCTTTTCTATACAGGGCACCGGTGGCACCATCGGACTGTCCGCACTCTACGGGCGGACACTTCACCGGTGGAGTTTTGAACCTTTCTCGCCTCCGTTCCATCGCCGAGTTGATCCACATCAACTCCAACTTTATCTCCTTTATAAATGTGCCAATAGCACCAAGTGTACACTACCATGTGTATGTGTGTTAGCATTTTTACAATTATTTTCCAAAGGATTAGCCACTCAACTTGCCACGCCACTCAATCCTAGTGACAATGCAAAGTTAGATCACTCGAGTGGCACTAGATGACCGATATGCAAACAAGTTTGCCCCTCTTGATAGTACGACCATCTATCCTAAACCCGGTCATAAACTTCTCTACACACTTATGACCAGTGAAATGAAATGCCCTAGGTTATACATTTGCCTTGCACATTCCATTCCATCTCCTCCAATGTCGATGCAACACATGCACCAACACGATCAACAATGATATGATCCACTTCATATCATCACGTGATCATATTGGTTCATCGATCTTGACTTCACTTGCTTTTCACTGTTGCCTTCGTCCATTGGTGCCAAGCCTTGCTCAAGCTTCACCGACACGTGGTCCATCGCTCCAAAGCCTCCGACTTGCCCTTCACGCTTGCAACCAGTCCATCAAGCCAAGTTATGTCTTGATCTTCTCCACCTTGATCACATGACTCAATGTCATGTCTCATGTGCAATAAGCTCCTTCATCATCACATGTGTGAGCTTTGCAACATCTCCAAGCCATTTTCACCTTCATGGCATATGTTGCTCATACACATGCACCTGTGGACTAATCACCTGTGTATCTCACATAAACACAATTAGTCCACCTAGGTTGTCACTCAATTACCAAAACCACACAAGGACCTTTCACACACCCTTGACATTGAGCCTTTGGATCATCTTCTCCACCATGTTGATAAGTTTGATTGATTCTTCATCAAGGTCAAAGGTGGAGGAGGAAGATTGATCATCATCACTTGATTCATCATCATCATCATCATCCTCCTCCTCTTCTTCTTCATCTTCACTTGAGGAGCTCGAGCTTGAGCTTGTCTCAACTTGCTTGCCTTTCTTCTTCCTTTTCTCACTACATGTGAGAGCTTTGCCTTTTCTTGATGAAGAGGCTTCTTCTTGACCCATCTTGCGTGACATTTCAAATGCCACCAACTTGCCAATGACTATGGCCGGGGTCATGGTGCTCAAGTCCTCCATGTTATGAAGGATGGTGATGATGCTTGCATATTTCTTTTGTGGTAGCACGGAGATGATCTTCCTCATGATGTCTGCATCATCTAGCTTTGTTAATCCTATTGAATGGAGCTCATTGATAATTAGATTCAAATGAGAATACATATCATGAACAAGCTCATCATCATTCATTTCAAAGAAATCATAATTTTGCTTAGCTAGATAATGTTTTTGCTCACGGACAATAGTTGTGTCGTCATGGAGCTCTTGGAGTTTGAACCAAATTTCATGTGTTGTATTTAAAGTAAACACTTGGTTAAACACATCCATGCTAAAAGATTCAAACAAACAATTTTTAGCTCTAGCATTGAAATGAATTTTCCTTTTCTTCTCTCTTTGTGGGTTTATTGGGATTCTTAATGGGTTTCATCCCATCATGAGTGACTCTCCAAACACCCAAATCAACCGCCTCAAGATGACAAGCCATTCTAACTTTATAGTAGGGGAAGTTAGTGCTATCAAAGTGCGGAGGCCTAGAGGTATCCATCCCAACCACTCTAAATAGCGTCGGCTCAACGGTAGTAAAGCCAAAGGTCCAAATTGAGCCAACCAGCTCAAATACCACTTAAAGGGGACCGTGACGCCTAAGAAGGGGGGGGGGGTGAATTAGGCAACTTTAAAATTCTACTTCTCTAAACTATGGCCTCTTTTTCTAACCGTAGCAAAACTTATGCAAAAGATAAACTATCTAAATGTGCAACTGCGGTTTTGCTAATGTGTTGCTATCTCTACCGCAAAAGGAGTAATACAAACAATATAAATGCGAAAGCTAAAGAGCAAGGTAGAGATATGCAAACCCCTGTCGACGACTTTGGTATTTTTACTGAGGTATTGAGAAGCACGCAAGCTTCCCCCTAGTCCTCATTGGAGCCCCTCACAAGGAATCCCTCGCAAGGGCCAAGCTCTCGGTCGTGTAACTCCGTGGATAACTCTGGGCCTTCCCCACGCGTAAGTGGGTCTCCGGTTAAGCTACTCGTTGCAAAGCCTCTCCCGAAAAGCTCCTCGCCGTCTTCACTATCAAGCTTCCGGCCGAAACACCACAGGCCTTGTTCCCTTCGGTACACGGTGGCGACCACACCACAAACATGGTTGATGTGATCTCGCAAGACTACAAGCCCCTTCGATGTACAACAATGGTGCGTGCAAGCACCGAGTGGTAAGAGGTATGCAAACCTCACTAAACACTTGGCTAACACTTAGAGCAAGCGCATAAGCGGTCGTCTAATCAACCTAATGTAACACCCTCGATGTTACACTATACAGTCTTTTGCTAAAACATTGCATGAGCATCATATTCATGTGTGAGTGTATGAAATATAGGGTGTAAAGTGATATACGTAACTTGAAACGTTCATCAAAAACGCGAAACAGATGTTATATTTCATGTCACGTTATGTCACTTAGGGTTCCAAATGAATTTTTATTGAACGAGAATGCTATAGAATGCCTATACGAAACTTTAGTAAAGTTTGTAGTACAAACTTCATAGGTGACGATGAAATACTTGTGATCAAGAACGGGATTCGCTAGCTAGTGTATCGAATAGCTTGGAAATCAAATTTGACGCGAAACCGATTAAGACTTAGTCAAATCTCTTAAGTCGGAAAACGCTTTGACGAAGCTAAGTTTGGCAATTTTTGTAGAAGAATCAGGTGAAGTAGTGGTATGGTATTAGGGCTTGTTTTAGTAGCCTAACATGCCATCTCGGGTGTAAAATAGGTGGTTTAGCAATTGAAGCATCGAGATGAATTTTTGGGGCGCTTTAAAAATCGTGCATGGCACGTTCCCGGACGGCTTTAGCGTTTGGACGCGGTCACCATTGCCTCGGCTCGGTGTGCTGCGCAGGTTCGCCTAACGCACACGCGCAGCACGCCCACACGCGTGCCACCGCGTTGGCTGGGCCTGCCGCTGGCTCCGCGCTGCTGGCCACTGCCACCTGCTGCCGCGCTCAAGCACGCACTCACGCGTGCCACCACACTGGTGCCGGTGGCCCCAGCTGCTCTGCTCCACAACTGCCATCTACCTCGCTAGGTCCTCGCGTTGCTGCTAGCCATGACCGTGAGTGCTGAATCACCCGCATGCGCTGCACCGCTCGCGTCGCGTCCGCCTGAGTCGTTGTGCCGGGACATGGCCGTGTTGCCGTCGGCTTGCAAGTTAATGCACTGCGGCCACCCGAGTCGTGCCAACTTGTATGAGCACGTGTATCTTCCCTGTGTGTGCCCTTGTCCATTGTGTTTGCGTGGCGAGCATCGCTCTGCACCCCCGGTCATCTCTGCCTTTAATGGCGTCACGCCGGAGTCGCCAAGCCGCGCCAAGTCTAGCTCATAGCGCTGGTCAAATCCATGCAATTGCGTGCACCAAAGGATTGAGTAGGAACTTAGCTACGTGCCAAACCCTCCCACTATTGCTGCTAGCCGGTGTCGAGACCTATTTGACGATCCCCCGTCGTCGACCACCTTAAGACCCCATGGCAGCGCCCGCCCAATTCACCTCGCACCGTTCACCTCCGTCCAATTCGTTGGCACTATGTCTTCACCATATTTCCCTCTATCTCGTGCGCACCCCAATTTGCCCTGCTACTGCCTGCTCAACGCTGCTAATGTAGTCGCGCCACTACCGCCATCGTGAGGCTTGCCATGCGCGTGTGGCCAAACTCACTCGGCCCGTCTTTGGTTAATCCACCATGTCTGGTAGGTTCGGGGTGAGTCGCTGATGCCCATTCTTGAGCTCGTTCATGTTGTCTATGCCTTGACTCACGGGAACGTGACCGCCATCGCAGGGAGGAGTCCGCCGCCATGGAGGGAGCTCGGGACAGCATCTCCGTTCAATGCTTTGCCGCCCAACGCTTCGAGTTTGCGCCTAGGTGAGCATCGGCTCGCTATTGGGGGCGGGGAGGGGCTAGCCTGGCCGGCGTAACCGCCCTGTGCCAGCGCCGCTGCGCCGGTGCGCGCGCGGGTGCCCGAGGGTATCGCCGTTGTGAAGACAGATTATTCCAAGGGCTTATTTGCGAAGTAGCTGACTATAGGAATAGTTCCATGGATCTCAGGGTGATTCGTCGGTAGGTCAGGGACGTTTTCGCAAAATGGCCATAGCGCGCGGGCCTTCCCGTCGCGGGCCAGAGTCGCTCGTCTGGGTCGTGCCCCCCGTGGGCCGCGCTACGTGTAGTGGGCCGCGGTTTGAATTTGGTTTTTCATTTTTCAGTGAATTAGTAAAGGTTTATTCAATTCAGTTTTTAGCTGATCTTTGGAAAATGATAGTAAATATTGAAGATGTCCAAAAATAGTGAAACAAAATTTGTTAGGTTCACAAAATTGTTGTCTATCTGTTGGTGTAGTTAGTTTACAGTTAGCTATGATAATGATAGATTCATAAATTTAATTTAGAAAGCTTAGTATTACTTAGCTTAATATTTATAGGAATTTTTGTGGCAAATCGGTGATAGCTTTAGCCTTGAAATTTTTCCAGTAGGCTCATTAGATTATTGTGTGCTCACTGTAATTTTTGTAGCACTAGAGTAGGATGATAAATAGAGTAGCTAGTACTCCTTGTTTTATCATATATAGAGTAAATCGGTATTAAGAGTAAAAATACCTTTAGTTGCTAAGATAGTACATGTCATGTTTCTTACTTGTTAGTGGTAACAGTAGGTAACTTAGCACCTTAGTCAGTAGCACTAGCTTAGTAGCTTGACAGATGTATTCTTATTTTAAGAGTTGCTATTGCCATGTTACTAAGTGTTGCATCATCATTTCATGCATGTATATCACGAGTTGGTAGAGTTCGTGCCTGTGGACGAATAGGACTACGAGGAGATTATTGAGGAGTATGAGGAGGAGGTTCTCGTACAGGAGGGAGCTCTGGAGCCATTCGTTGCTGACTTTGTTGACACTCTGCCTGCCCAAGGCAGGCCCCGGTGCATAACCCCTATTTTTGAATGATCAGTGAATATAGATATGATGTGCATTTACGTTACAGGCATTTTATGGAAACTACATGTATAAATATATCTACCTATGAGTCCTACTAGTATAGGTCGAGTAGCTGCTATGCTCAGGATTTCGATAGCGTGAGTAACCTGCCGTTACTCACAAATAGGTGATAATTATGATCACTCATGATAAAATGGTGGAAAGGAAAAATAGTGACCAGACAGGGATAGGGTTTGGGCATTGGTGGGTGTAAGAGGTTGTGTCCTGCGCCCAACAGGGCATAGCTTGGTTACACTTTTTCCCTATTCGTGTCGGTTAAGGACCGGCCGTTGCATTGGGCTCTAGGCAAGTCACAGATTTATTATCCCGAGCACATACTTGGGTATGGGCGCAAGGAAGATTTATTGCTCTCTTGTCGTGGGTTCCGGCTTTTTTCAGACCGACTGATTGGAGGCGGGGATGGTGGAGGTCCTTGCACCACACTAAGTCTGGGACTTAGAAGCGGGGGCTTAGAGTCCAAGTTTGGACGGGGACCTAGACCCCATGACAGGAGAGCGATGGGTTGGTCCTGCTTGTGCCTGGGGTACAAGCGGGGCGTGTGTTTTTGGGGTACCCAGCTAGGGGCATTGATTCACGAATCGCCGGGCGATCCGGTACGACTTGTCTACAGTCTAGCACTATAGTAAGAACTGAAAGATGAAAGGCGAAGAAATGGAACTGATTGCTCAACCCTTGCTTGAAAGTAGAACATGTGCTTACATAGAATGGCTAGATGATGAATTAATCATGATTGCTAATAATAACGTAAATAAGTTTTCACTATTAGTATTGCTTTCTACAAAAAGAAACCCAGCAAACCATAAAGCTTATCATATCCATTGGAGTCGGGAAAGTATTTCCACTAGTCGGATAAGTCTTGCGGGTACATTGTGTACTCAGGGTTTATTTACCCTTGTTGCAGGTACTGCTTGAGACGTTCCCATTGTGTAAAGGATTCTTCTGGTGGGCACAGACGGATCCTTGTTCATTATCGATAGATGTTTATTATCATTCCGCTGTTTAATATTCCGCACTCTGACTTTGGTACTGTAATAATATATTTTTGAGGACTCTAGATGTATGAAATGAATTAAGTATTGTAACTCGTTCTTATTATTGGATCCTTGGGAAAAAATGTGGACTATTCGGGCTCTCCTTTAGGGTGTGCCCGATGGAATCCGCCCGCTGTAGCCCGCTTTCGGGGTGCTTAGTGTCTGGTCGAAGACGAGCGCCTCCGTAATTGCGTTATTTCGGACGGTTCTGCCACACCTAAGCACTTCGCAAAGCACCTACACTAATTACCTAATGAATCACTAAGCACTATGCATGTGGAGATCACTAAAATAGTGTATCAACACCCTAGGTATGTTTCCTCAGCTCCACCCATGTGAAATGGCCGGTTGGGGGACTATTTATAAGCCCCATGGAGAAAGTAGCCATTAGGGACGAAATCCCGCTTTTCTGCTACTGACCGGACGCTCAGGTCGTCCTGATCGGACGCGTCTGGTCGTCTCGACCGTTAGAGCCACGATCAATTGATCAGACGCTGCTGGCATCCGGTCACATGCCACCGGACACGTCCAATCGCAATTTCATGGCTCTGGAACCTCTCTGTACTCGATCGGACGCTGCAGTCCCTACGTCCGGTCGATTTGCCGCCAGCGTCCAGTTAGTGCTGAGTGTGTTGCCGGGATGGTGAACAGTGTCATCGGTGTGTCCGGTTACCTTCAGTACTCAGCGTTCGGTTGCTGCTGCAGACGCCTACTATTGATGGGCTCTTGATCGGAGCATCCAGTCGCTCATCTTCCAGCGTCCGGTCGCTGCGTTCAGTCACTCTACCGAGCAGTTTCTTCGCGATCTTGCGTACGGCTTAGTTTCTATCTTCGTGCTTGGACTTTGCTTGATATCTTGGGTCTTCTCTTGTGCTTTTAGGGTCTTGCTTGAGGTGTTGATCATCGGATCATCATGTTGCGTTTGTCCAAGTCACGTCTTGCACCCTATTGAACTATAAAACAATCACTTGCAAAATCATTAGTCCAATTTGGTTGTGTTGGTCATCAAACACCAAAATCTAAAGTAAATGGGCCTAGGGTCCATTTTTCCTTACAACCATAAGCAAGACCCTAGAAGCACAAGAGAAGACCCAAGATATCAAGCAAAGTCCAAGCACGAAGATGGGAACCTAGCCGGACGTAAAATCGCGAAGCAACAAGCTCCGCAGAGGTGATCGGACGCGTCTGATCAGTTGCTCGGCAACAATAGGTGTTAGCATCAGCGACCGAACTCTGAGCGAGGCAGTGACCGGACACACGAACTTCACTGTTCATCGTCGCGGCAACAACTCAGTAAGGACTGGACGCAGCAGCTGTGGACGACCGGACGCGCCAGGCAGTGGCGTCCGATTGAGTCTAGAAAGGTTCCAGAACGGAGAAACATCGACCGGACGTGTCAGATGGTAAGCGACCGGACTCACCAGAGAGTCCGATCAACAGTGAGCGCCAACGGTCGGCTTCAACGGTCGGGACAACCGGACGCGTCTGATCAGGATGACCTGCACGTTCGATCAATGGCAGAAAGCTGGGTTTCGTCCCCAACGACTACTTTGTCCATGAAACTTATAAATAGACCCCCCAACCGGCCATTTGAGGGTGGAGAGCTGAGGAAACATACCAATGATGTTGATACACCATTTTAGTAATCTCCACTTGTATAGTGCTTAGTGATACATTCGGTGATTAGCGTAGGTGCTTTGCGAAGTGCTTAGGTTAGTTAGACCACCGCTTATGCGCTTGCTCTAGGTTTAGGCCTAGTGTTTAGTGAGGTTTGCACACCTCTTACCACTCGGTGCTTACGCGCACCATTGTTGTACACCGGAGGGGCTTGTAGTCTTGCGAGATCACACCAACCGCGTTTGTGGTGTGGCCGCCACCGTGTACCGAAGGGAATAAGGCCCGCGGCGGTTTAACCGAAAGCTTGATAGTGAAGACGGCGGGGAGCGGTCCGGGAGAGGCTTGCCGGAAGGCACACCGAAGACCCACTTGCACGTGGGGAAGGCCCAGGGCTATCCACAGAGTTACCCTATCGGGAGCTTGGCCCTTGTGAGGAATTCCTTGCGAGGGGCTCCAACGAGGACTAGGGGAAAGCTTACGCGCTTCTTGATACCTCGGTAAAAATACCGGAGTCGTCGATGGGAGTTTGCATATCTCTACCTTACTCTTTAGCTTCCGTATTTACATTGCAATCTTGGTTTGTGCTTTACTTTCCTAGGTTAGTGATAGGCTAGTTGATAGGTTTGGAACCTAGGTTGCATAACTCCTTTTTGCGGTAGAGATATCAACACACTAGTAAAACCATAGTTGCATATTTAGATAGTTTATCTTTTACATAGGTTTTTGCTAAGGATAGAAAAAGAGGTCATAATTTAGAGTTAGAGTTTTAAGTTACCTAATTCACCCTCCTCTTAGACGTCACGGTCCCTTACAACCGGCTACGCTAGCGACAGTTGCACCTGTGTTCGACACGAGAGAGAGAGAGACGCGAGAGAGAGAAGATCGCGTGAAGGTGTGAGAATGAGAAGATAAGGGAAATGAGCCCAGGGACAAAATGGTTAGAGCAGTCAAAAGCTGAGGTGAAAAAGATTAAAAGTTGGCTTAAATCTAAAATAGCAATATAGTGTGAAAGACCCATTTCATAGAGGCATTCTGACGAAGCCCACAACTTCGCTGGCATTTGAGCGAAACTCATCTACCATAGGAGTAAAATTCCAATTTTCTCATTTATATACCAAACATGATTTACGATAAATATCATCTTAATTTTAACAACTTAAAACTGGTTCTCCAGGAATTCAGTATTAAAAAATTTACATAAACTGATCTATAAACTCTCCATCCAAACAATCACCTCGTATGGATCCGATCCCACATGTCAGTGGCTATGTCACCTCGTGTCGTAGTCGTACATCAAACGATCTTGTTTCTTTGGATTCAAGGGCAGTGGTGTGTGTGTGAGTGGGAGAGGGATTGCCATGCCAAAGCTAAATGGTGTCTAATATTTTCTACTAAATTGCATCAGATCAGATCTTCCTAATTATAAAATTAATTAAACTGCGAAATGATAGGCGGGCATCTATTAACTTTGTAAATGATCAACCCCAATGTTGATATGAAATTGATGATATGGAGATAAAGAAGAAGAAAGAGAGAAATAAGGTTGCACAACATTTTTTTCTTCTGTTAGCTTTGTTTACGTCTACACTGCGTTTAAAAGAAGAAAACAATTATGACATCTCCACTGTTGCTCAATCTTAGATATAAGCCCCAAAGTCCATGCTTAGATAGGTTTAATCTGCAGAGATATTATGTTATAGTGCTTTCGGCACACTCGATGAATCGTTGCCCATCTGCACCTTCCCCTCGTGCTTCAGCTCGTCAACGCCGCCGCGGCTCAGCTGTGCTGTTTTGTAAATGGGCCATGGCCCAATAGGAATGAGCGAACGGAGGCCTGGTCCACCTTAGAGCCCACAAAAAACCCTAATCCCCATGGCATCAGGTATCACCACATATCCACACTTGAGTCCCCTGCGCCGCCTGCCGCATTCGCCTGGGACGCCGCCACACCACCACACGTACACGGAAGCGAGAGCTTATCGGCGGCGGCGAAGATGGTGTCGCTGAAGTTGCAGAAGCGCCTGGCCGCGAGCGTCCTCAAGTGTGGCAAAGGCAAAGTCTGGCTTGATCCCAATGAAGTCAGCGAGATCTCCATGGCCAACTCCCGTAAGACTTATCCTCTTCCCCACGTTGATTAATTGCTCACCGGGTTGGGGCCGTATGGATCTGTGGGTGAGGTATTTATCTGCTTCGTTCGGGAATCGGGATAGTTCGATTAGACGGAATATGTTCGACGTTCGCTGTGGTTTTTGGAATTCTTGTTTGGGTCTGCTGGTTCAGTTTATGGGCATGGTCAAAGGCGGATGGATAGTTTAATCGGTTTACATGCCCTGGCTGCCGGTGCTTATATTGGATCAATTGCTGCCTTATTCTTTCCACCATCATGTTACGGTGGTGTTTACCTGCGGTCACCCTTAAAGATTATTGTTTATGTCTAGTTTGTAGGCTGTACATGTTCTAGCTTGTTACGTGTGTACCCGTGCAGTTTCTAATTTGTCTATGATACTAGTTAAGCTGATGCAATTATAGTTTGCTTGAAGTAACAAATCCAGTTTGTGATTAATTCTTTTTATGCATTATATGTATTATTGTTTATGTACATGTCTTTTACAATCACCATGAACTTATGTTTCACATTTACTTCACATAATTGAAACCCTAGTCAAGTATAGTTGTTTCTATGCCTGTTATTCTGCTCTAACTTTTTAAAGGAAAATAAGCTGACCATGTTTTTGCAATACTTACAGGCCAGAACATCCGGAAGTTGGTTAAGGATGGGTTTATCATCAAGAAGCCTCAGAAGATCCACTCAAGATCCCGTGCAAGAAGGGCACATGAGGCCAAGCAGAAGGGACGGCACTCTGGATATGGTATGCTGCTGCAACTCATTTATGTTCAGTTTTCGAGGATGGGTAGACTTGTGCTAATCCGATGTCTTTATAGGCAAGCGTAGGGGTACCAGGGAGGCTAGGCTCCCCACCAAGGTTCTGTGGATGAGGAGGATGCGTGTTCTGAGGCGCCTGCTACGCAAGTACCGTGAGGCCAAGAAGATCGACAAGCACATGTATCATGACATGTACATGAAGGTCAAGGGTAACATGTTCAAGAACAAGAGGGTGCTTATGGAGAGTATCCACAAGTCCAAGGCTGAGAAGCTCAGAGAGAAGACACTTTCTGATCAGTTTGAGGCCAAGCGTGCAAAGAGCAAGGCGAGCCGCGAGAGGAAGATTGCTAGGAGGGAGGAGAGGTTGGCCCAGGTATGATAATGTTATATTGATCCATACCTGCTTTTGTTTCTGAACATGGGTGCAGCTGCTGCTTCTCATAATGTTCTGGAATATCTTTAATGGTTTTTACGGTGTAGTGAAATTTGTCAATTGCTATGGTCTTGATTTGTTGAATAAAAATGGTGGATCAATGTGCTAACATTTTAAATGACATGCTGCTAGGTTGATTTTTAGGTATATTTTGTATAACTCATGGCTGCATTGTAGTTTATGTTTCCTTAACCTTTTAAAATGGCTACTCCTTCCATTCCAAATTATATGACATTTTGGCATTTCTAGATACATACATTTTGCTCTGCATCTAGATATACACTTATGTCTAGATACATAGTAAAATCAATGCATCTAGAAAAACTAAAACATCTTATAATTTGGAATGGAGGGAACATGATTGGTACATTTAGGTCTTATGATTCGTTTATAAACTAGGTTAAAAGGTTTGCTTTTATCGTATAGGGCCCGAGAGAACCAACAGCACCAGTCTCAGCCACAGCTCCATCTACTGGGTAAGTGCCGTGGAACTTGGTTTTGTTTCCTTGGATTTATCATGTTTCTGTTATTGATTGATGTGTTCTCTTCATTCATGTTTTTGTTATTGATTGATGTGTTTTTCTTCATTTGACCCATGTCACAGGGCACCAAAGAAAGCAAAGAAGTGAAGTATTGGAACAAAGCTGTAGCTTTCTAGTACTATATAAGCATAATTTTGGAGCGCCTGAACTATTTTGCTATTATATAGTTTCCTGTCTCGATATTCTGAGTATCATATCTCGACTGTTCGGTTGGATAATGCAGTAGAGTTGTTTATGGAGTTTCGTTGGAACAGGATCCCAAAAAATGTTTGTTTGACAGATGATTCTGGAAATGTGGTTATGTTTTATGAAAATTAGTCTTATTGTTCTTGTGCGATTGAGCAACGGTATCCCATTCTTTGTGGTGAATATCTCTTGATCAAGTCTCGCAAATTAGTAGTTACTGTAGTGATCATATGTCATCATCCTGTACACCATTTGGCTCTCCAAAAGGGCCTCCATCGCGAATGATCCCGCTCCATCGGCTGCGCATAGTGCTGCATCAGGCCGTTCCAGCATCCTGCATTCGTGCACGGTGAACCAGTGGGGTGGTTCGCCCCGCGCCCTCGCCTCGTGCTCAGGTGCTCCGGCGCGCAGGCGAGCTCGGAGGGACGTCAGTGCTCGTTGTTTTTATATAAAAAAAAGGGAGAGCAAAAAAGAAACCAGAGTGGTCGAAAAGGCAGCAATTCATATTCATCTACGAAAAAGGCATGCTTACAATCATCCTACTGAAACAGGACGTATGTTGGGAATTCAAGCTCTTGTTTGATTTCCACACCTGAACTCGCTCCTTTACCTTGTCTAATGTTCGCCACAGATTGCAGATGCACTTAGCCTAGTGTTCTCCACATATTGCAGAACACTTGTTACCAAGAAAATAACAGGCGAATTGCAGTTTCTCTATACCACGTTGGATGTGATCGAGTCTATGACAGCGTCACAAAGTTGTCTACGATGAGAAGTATACCCATGATTTGCTCTCTTGATGACACACAGTTTGTGGTTTGGTATAAGCCTTGCAAACTCATGTGCATCTTCCACAGGTATGATCTTATCTGCTGAACCATGAATAGTGAAGAACCTGGACAAAGAGTAGATGAACAATTTGCATGAGGACAATTTTGTTCTAACACACACTTGGCCAATCATGCAAGAAATGAACTATTTTGGGTTCTGTAAAAGACCTGGAAATTACAAGTATAACGTAAATATTATATGCGGCTAGTTTCTCTAATTGTTGATTAGCCGAAAGGGTAAATAACGCTTAGACTAATTTCTTAACCTGCATTCCTTGCTGATGGAAAGGCTTGCTGCATGCATATCAGTGTTCAATCGTTCCATCAGGCTCTCTTTTGTTACTCTGTACAAAAAAATTCCTACATTGGAATCAACAAACGTCAGTAGATGCCCACGAAAGAGAAATAAGCTGCACATGTAAATAGCCATGCATATAAAAGTTCATATATGTTTCCTTACCTGATTTGTTCAAGACATCAATGTAGCCTTCTTTGTTTATCCGATCCATAAATTCTTTGCCTAGACGCTCTTCAACGCCTTTCTCCAAGTAAAATCGACCAGAAAGGTTAACAACCACAGGAACATCGCCATAGATAGAGGCATATAGAACCACCACACTTCCACCTGGAGGTAAACAAATACAAACTCAGAGACTGTTCAAAATTAGCTAGATCATTACAAGGATAGCTGGGGTGGCTACAGCTTCATTTTGGATAAATGAGATTAGAGAGACTGAGAGAGGATGAAAACATAGCATCTAACTACATGAAAACCAACTTTTCCTCGCAAAAGAAAGACATAAACGAAAAAAGCTAACTTGATATATTCTTACTGAGTGACACTTAACTGGAGCTACATTTTTCATTTTTTAAAACTCAAATAATGCTGCACGTGGTTACACACAAATATACAACAAAGTTTTCAAAGTATGATTCCCTATGCAAGTTCTTGTCGACCTTATACATTCTTTTCGCTACCTATGTTCAATGGAACAACACCTTATTAAAAAAATAATAAATTATAGCAACTTAACAGTAGGACTGCTATAACGACAGAATGCAAGTCATCTGCCTCTTTCCTGTAGTTGCCATACTGGAATTCACCTTGAAAGTAAGGTTTAGCCAATCATGTCTCGAAGACAACAAGGAAAAAGCCTCGTCAGAGCATGACATTACTCATGTATAGTACCTTGCAAGCCGCAAAGCGATGGCACAGGACTACAACCTTGTTGGACCCCGCGTGGTGCAGCATCCCCACAAGATTCTCGCCGTGCTTGTTCGCTACCACGACTCTCTGTTCCGGAGCAGCTGCTGTTCAGAAACAAGATGGAGTCATCAATTCGGTGATAATCTCTCTGGCAAGACACTACTGCGAATCTTAGTCACCGGCCATCGTCTTGTTTACTTGCAACGAGAGCAGATAAAAATACGGAAGTAATAATCCAGAGAAAGAGAGGCGCTCACGGAGATCGGGGGCATCTTTGGAGGAGACGAGTGGTTGGGCCATGTGTGGCTGCCGGCGGTGACCTTGCACCCTAGGCGGGATCGGATCGGAGGACTCCGGCCGTCCGGCGTGGACCACGCCGCCGGGCTGCTCAGTAAGATCAGGGAAGAAGGGATTCGTCGTCTGAAAATCCTCGTTTTGATTAGGGCGTTGGATTGGAAATCCTAACAGACTCGTCCACCAATTGCGTACAAGGTTACCAAATATATGATCTGAGTTTATTTCAATCCCACTACGGCGCTTCCTCATCTTCCCGTTTCATATTCAAATTCGAACTTTCGAAGTAATAAGGAGCATGAAGTCTTCGATTTTAGTTGGGTTTGTGATTGCAACATGATGCAGTTGTGCAAACTACCAACGGAAAGACGTGTTATCTTCTCATGGTGTTTTATGAATGCAAAAAGTTTGATAAAGTTGTTTTTCCGTATGATGGACGATGATATGATATCCAGTAATTCTGATTGAATTTATCTTTGTTGCAATTCTCTGAATCAGACTGATTAAAACATCAGTACATTCATCAGTTGGGGCAGCCGTTGCCTCTGCAGGTAACTTTACAAATCTGCAAAACCATCAATATTTGTGACATGAAGCTTTGAAGCATACATGGAGGTTAGGGCTACTAATTGCGCTGGTGCGTTGGGACTACTCTCAGATCAGCTTCTCGGGCTTTTTAAAGAAATTTCTCTAGAAGATGCTTTTGGAAAAGTTATAGCTCCCAAAACAGAGTAACTTGAACCCAAACCTTTTGCCAATGAATATTCCTTTCTTTTAGATGGAAAATAGAATTCTATTAACCATTTACATAAACAAAACTGGAAGAGAAACATAAACAAGTTCTGCTTCTGATCTTATCGTGACATCGAGCTTCCTCCAAGAGTCCACCGTTGTATATTTATCTATTTCAGTTTTCGCAATCAAACACCTGAACTGAACATTGTCCAATCTATTTATTCGAGTTTTCACAGTCGAGCACATGAACTGAACATCGTCCACAAGCGAGGATCTACCACGTGTACTTTTACGTACAGTAACAGCGGGAACATAAACCATCGATGATAGGTTTCAACGGGGTTTCATCAGTTTCGTGAGCATTAAATAAGTTGATGTCGCATATAGTGTTGATAAAGAGGGATAAGGTAAAAATTTTATAGGATAAAATACGTTTCATGGAGAATAAAACTTATATACACTGTTTCCAACACATGAAAGTTTTGAAAACAGTGAGATGAAACTCTCATTGATATTAGCCTAATTGATAAGCACTATACGCCCCCCTGTATTTTTTATTTATCCTTATACAACACCTCGTATCAATAATACTGCAGAAAAAATAAAGAAAAACGGGATAACACTACTGTCGAACAAAATTGGCAAGGCGACAGAATTTCACATATGAGCTACAGAGACCAACGAGCTCATTGTATACTCAGCACAATCCACTAGACCTTCACCGGTGGCTTGGGCAACGCTAGGAGTATTGGGACTGGGGCGTGGATGCAGACTCAGTGATTTCCAAGACTACAATCCATATTAAAAGGGTGTGGATACACACTAGCTGTTGAATAGCTCAATTCACATCTTACATAAGAATAGCTGAGCATAGCTAGTTGGAGCCATTATCAGCAGGTCAATTAGAACGCTTCGCAGCAGCAATAAGCTTCCAAAACATCTCCCGAGTATCCCCGATCAAAATAAGTTTTCATCAGAACAAAACAGTTACCTGGAGATTGGAACCACTCGACCTACTTACTGTCAAATGAAGAGATGTGATAGTGCAAAGAAATGCTAACGTTTTGTGCCAACTAACAAGGCACATAGTTTCAGACGATGTCCTCACTGGACTGCGGGTGGAGAAAAAAAATATCAAGACCAGCAGGACAGTCGATGTAACCATCACAAACGAGGGAGAGACTCTGCCCGAATGAACTCCTTGAGAAGAGCTTTCTCCTCATTGATCTTATTCTTCTCAGTGGCATTGCGTGGTTTGATCTTCCGCATCTCTTCCAGCATCCATTTGTATAGATGCTGCTGCTCATCTTCGGATAGTGGTGAGAGAACCCTTTTGGGCACAGGTGCAGGAGAAGGATCTGGAGCCTTGGCAGTTGTACTTGCTGGGGATGACAATGCTGCAGCGGCAGCAGCAGCAGCAGTAGCCTGAGCATTTTTCTTTTCCTGGTCTCTTTTGTAGGTCTTGGCAAATACATAAACTGCATGTGACAAGAATGTCAACTTACTGCAGCATGTGACGAAACACAAGAACAAAACAAGAGTGCTAAACAAGTGCAAAATGCCTTTTGCAGTACCTTTCAGCGCCTCAAAGGTCTAAATTGTCGTTTAATTAGCAATGTAATGCAAGTAAACGTAGTGTGGCAGAAATTCCTACATGTATTAACTCTAATGATAGTGTAGCAGGCATGCTTACATCATTAACAGATCATATATTAGCTTAGGTTTAGTTGTTTGGCACGCTTCAATGGTTTAATCGGTACTACCTTGAATTTGTGCAGGAAGTAGAGAATACAACAGTGAAAGTTTAGGCATGATGACATAAAACCAACCAGGGTGATGTTATCATCAAGTACCGACCAGTTATTATGCTCAACATGAAAGCTGATGTCAATGGTTTTATGCTGTGTGCACTTATACATTTGCCAGATCATGACGTGTACCTTACAAGTAATTTCCTTCTTTAAAGAAGATAATAACCAACTAGATAGAAATCATAATACATACTTGTCTCATGTGAACTCTATGGATATCCATCCTATTCATCTTAACCTATATTACAAGCAAATCAAGTTGGCAATTAGCAACCTGGCATACCCAGGTGCCCAGCCATAAACATAATTGTGAATACACAATATCATGCCCTTTGAACTCCTTTGAAGAATGTCACTTGCATACGTGGTTTATACATAATGGCGCAATTGGAAGCAATTATCGAACTTCCCTATATGGCAGGTATAACTGCCTGAGATCCTCTAGAGTTTCCCACTGTGCACTAGTTCACTTAGGGCCTGTTTGGTTGGGTGGAAACAAGCCAGAAACCAAACACACCCTTAGTGTCTCCTGCCATTTTCCTACTAAACAGAGAGCATACACAAGCTACTCTGGGACCATATTCTCCAGGAACTTCCAACAACTGTGTTAGTAATCACATCTAAATTCTAAATGGCTGAGATTGAATTCTATTGGTTCATTTCAACCCCATAGCATGTGCTAACATTGGTACCACCAAATTCCAAGTCATGAGTACTAATAAGTACACCAATGATGAACTTCACTTAACAATCAATGTTGGGACTCTTGTACCTACCCTTCTGTTTTTCCATTTATAACATATAGAAATTCATACTAGGTGGTGCCATTAATTTAAACATCTGGTACGGTAGTACATGTATAATTTTCTTTATCTCTGGAATGAAAGCAAATAAAACTCTTAAAGATCTAAATTCTACTTCCGACACAAGACAAAAACATGCAGATTTCAACAACAACAACAAATCATCCATATCTTACCAGCTAAACATATAGTCCCGTTGACATCGAGGGCACAAGATAACCCGATCTATTTCCGTTTTCCATCAGCTACAAAATTAACCACGACAAGCCAGGCCATCCAATTCCAACCCAGCATTTATACAAGAGAAATGTCACATTTTTGCAGGAGACACCAGGACCAAACTGAAGTGATCTAATTTCACAATCATTTAGGGTAAAACGACCACAAGCGCAAATCACTTACGGTAACATTTTTTGCAGGAGATACCAGGACCAAACTGAGGTCGAATCTGGGGCGAAAAGGGGTGAGATCTGTCGAGGGTGATTTTTTTTTCTCACCTCCGATGAAGACGTTGGTCGCGAGCAGGAAGGGAAAGATGCGGCGCATGAAGACCCCATTCGCCGCCGAAGGCGCCTGCGGAGACGCGGTGGTATCGGGCTTGGCGCGCGGCCATCGCGCCTGGACGGGAAGGCAGGCCGCGCGCACGTTTGGGACGGGGCGGCGGCGGCAAGGCAAGGCAACTGCGTCTAGAAGCAATGACGGTTCACCTTACTCTTTTACCCTTTAATAATTAACTATTACTAGAAGAAAATTATTACTCTCTCCGTCCTTAAATAAATTAAATTTTAAAAAATTAAATCATTTTTATATTTAACCATTTTTATTTATAGATAAGATTATAAATATTTAACATAAATAAGTATATTATAAAAATATAGTTTACGATGTACTCAATCCATCCCAAATTATAAGACGTTTGACTTTTTTGACACCAAGTTTGACCACTCGTCTTATTCAAAAATTTGTGTAAAATATCACTTCTTTAGTCGTGGTTTGCTTTATTAATAAAAATTCTTCAAGAATGACTTAAATTTGACTATATTTGCACAAATTTTTTGAATAAGACGAGTGGTCAAACTTGGAGCCAAAAAAGTCAAACGTCTTACAATTTGGGATGGAGGGAGTATCTAATAATATTAATATGGTGTCATAATAAATCTTAGTGCTTTTATAAATTTGATCAATCAAATATGAAAAAGTTTGACTTAAGATAACTCTAAAAATTAATTTATTTAGATATAAATTGTAATTTTTTTTACACGATCACATGAATAACTTGTGGCTTAGGGATTTATTATGCATATAACGACCATGTCATCTTGAAATTGGATTATGAACCATAGTTGGACATGCGTTATTTGAAGCATGGTCTTGTGTTGGATTTGGATTGAAAACGTGTGGACAACAAGAGATGAGAAAGTCAATGGATGGGCTAACGAACGATAAATTGGAGAGAATTTTTCTCTTTTTAATATTATAATAATATAGATATAGATACAGATGTAGATATAGATTTTTGTCAAGACACATAGTTATGCCTTTCATATATTGTTACTCCCTCAGTCCCAAAGAATGCAATTATGAGATTCGTGCCAATCAAACAAACTCAAGTTTGACCAAATTTATAGTGGATAATATTAACATTTGTATTTGTTCATAAGTTAATTATGAAAATACATTCCATAATTAATCTAATTGTACTTATCTTTTATTATAAGTGTTAGTGTTTTTTAAAAACTTTGGTCAAAGTTCAAATCATCTGACTACTCGAAAAATGAGACTGCATTCTTTTTAGGACGAGTTTGGGTCGGTAATACAACTGTGAAAGGACTGAGATATCGCCTAAAGGGGCTGAATAAGCAATTTCTACAAATTTTACAACTCAAAATGTAGCAAACTAGTTAACCTTGGGAAGTTCTGAAGGAATCCTTAGAACTTTTGAATGTTCGGAAATTTGGTTCGGAAGTTTGTACAGACAGAATTTTTTTTTGAGATAAAACTAAGCTTAAAGAGTTCTAGCTCAAACCAAACTTAAGATATAAGTTTAGAGATGTCCACTAGCAAGTCGACAAAACACCTCCACTCACAAACATACAAACAAGTAGATCGAGATAAAAACACCAATATACAAAGTAAAGCACAAAGGAGACAAGAGATTTGTTCTCACCAAAGTTTAGGTTCCCACTTGAACCTGATACGTCTCTATTGAGGAAGTCATAAGCAACTATCGGTGCGGGACCCACAGGATACCCCGTAAGGAAGGAAGAAGATCTAGTCTAACTAAAATTCTTCCCATGTAATCTTAGTAGTAGTATTATTCTATAATCCTACTAGGAACTCTCATTGTAAACCGACTAGGATTCTGGCTTCCTGAATATATAAAGGAGGGCAGGATTCCTAGAGAGGGGACAGAACGACACAATACTTGACAATCAATCCAACGCAAAGGCTAAACGCCGGCTGGACGTAGGGCTATTACTCGATCAACGATCGATGGTCCGAACCAGGATAAATCGACTGTCTCTTGCGTTAACCGTCGAGTTCCGCATACGTTGAAGCCCGAACAAACTACCTCAGGGACCCCCGTGGCAGGCTATCGGTGGTGAAACATCGACAATGACCACCCACGATTAAGCTCTATCGGGGTATCTTTCAAGCACTTTTCTCGATCCACTAGGTTGATCTTTCCCTTGAGGAGGCAAGATCGAGGCCTTCACAAACTTTCCGTGGCTCACCACAAGAACGGGAGTTCGTCAGGCGACGCCCAACTGTGTAGGATGCTTCACCTTCAAGAGTAACAAATGATGCATGAACGATTGATGAAATCCACAAGTGCTCTGGGTTTGGATTGCTCTTTCGTGCTCACATCTCAATCTCTCAACCCCACTTTGATTCTCACAAATCACACACCCAGAAGAGAGGGCCTAAGGAGAGCTCAAATGAATTTTTGGTTCAGTTAGGAGTGTGGGAGAAGCTCACAAGCACATCAACCCCTCAAGGTGGGAAGATGAAGGAATAGACTAAGTTTGGCTTCGATTTACTAAACATAGAGTCACACATTGAAATCCATATTCTTCAATAATCACTAGAGCATTAGGTGCCCTTCGGGCGCCCTACAATGGCCTAAAGAATGAAAGCTATTATCAAAGTTTGATAGTCATTGCTTTATAACTAAATGATAATGTTAATATCTAAGCAGACATTAATATGTAATTCTCAATATCAGCGTGGAGTCAACACCTAAGATTAGGATAAGTAAGAGAGTTGTTTTTGTCAGTTTGTTAGCAGCAGTGTCCTGTTAGTTGTAGCAGCTCAGCACGAATCTACAATGTTCCTTGATAGATCCTGTTGGTTGTAGCAGCAAGCTCCTTTTCCAAAAGACCAGTACTTTGCTTTCTAGCCACTGCAGATTGTACAACAATTATCAAATCTAATAAACAATCACAATAATCAATCAATGCAAGAGGAACTATTTACATTGTTTAAAGTCCACGCCTTCAGTATCTGAACCGCTACTTATCCCTCCTGACACCTTCACATATATTGTCAAACAGAAAATCTACATGAATATAGGAAGGAGAGAGCTACAGTCACAAAACTTTTCAATTAGAAGACTCTACCTGTCGAGTCTGAGCTGAAGTTGTTTGACATTCTAGAGAGGCAATCGAAGCACACAAAAAATATCCTTGCTAGAGAAATTTCTATTTCACTTCATATGAATTTGTACCTGCAAAAATATTGACATGGGCAACCACCATAAATAGCCTGTATGTAGAACTACTTTGATTTAGTAGACCATGAAGGGAACTCACATGATCAGAGGCATCATTTTTTCCCTGGTGTGCTTTAGGATGTGTTCCCCCTTCTGTTATCAGTAATACCTTTCTTCACATTGATTGCCTTAAAGAATGGTCTTTCATGTGCCTGCTCTTTTTTGAGAGACGAAGCAATATGTTTCCTTACTTCTTGAACTAACAGCATATCACAACAGGACTCGTCAGCATTTCTTCCACAAGTGTCTTAGCTAACGACCAGAAAGCACCATCAGATAGCACGTCACCGCCATCTAATTCAGGTAAGCCTAGAGGGGAAAAAAATCCTGCAATCGATGCGAAAATATTACCACATAAGTCAGGACAAGAAGCGGATCCTTCATCACCACTTCATATCAATACCATCATATCTTGTTCAATGTGTGAAGCTTTAAAATACAGGTGGCTACTTTGTACATAATCATTTTGTGCCATTTGAACTATTTGTTTTATTAATGCATATGATTTTAAACTTTTAAACCAATACTATACAGAGGAAATTTCTAATTTCAGTACAACATGATACACGATTTAGATCATAAATATTACCTAGCCAAAGTTATATATGCATATGAAAAAAATTAGCAGAAGCATGCCTGACCCCTAAAGAAGAAACATTAGCATTCATATTTGGACCAGACTACCAGAGCCATTAGAAAGATGCAGAAGTTCCACCTGTAGAGTGATTGTAGAAATGAAATGTTCAATGGTAGTCCAAAGATTAGCCTGACCAAATGCAGATAAGGACAAAATGGTACTCCTATGTTAGTGTACATTGGTGAAATGTGTTTCAAGCTCTTCTACAACCAAAGATCTAGATTATACTTTTGATAGACGCAAGTTGATTAGAAATAGTGTGCCCTGGCCGCTTGGTCGTTGTGAAACTCAACACCGTGACTTTGAAGATGCATCACAAATTCACAGGTAAATCAATCAACATTCGGCAGGATTCGAATCAAACTAACCAATCGTGAGCTCACCTGCCAAGAACCGCGGCAAGCATGCCGTGGTGCTAAGATCCGATCCAACGCCAGGCTCCAGCTGCCGGATCTGCCGTGTCGGCAGCCATGAAGCACCAAAGCAAAAAAAATCCATGAGATCAAGTCCAAATCCCTCCCCACCAAACCCTAGGACCTAAAAGCCCCCACATTTCTTACCTTGAGCCTCTTCGGGGGAGAGAAGGGGGATGGCAATGGGACTTTCGCCTGATCTGCGCACTGCCGGATCTCACAAGCTCCCACATGCCACAGAGGCCGCATGGCTTCCCATGCTCGAGCCATGATGGCACTCATGCCGGGAAGAAGAGGGCGCGGGGAGGAGAGGGCAGGGATGAGCTAGTGCTTCCTTATCTGGCGCTGACCATGGCCGCCGTGGGAACCGGCGAGGTCCGCCCGATCTGCGTGACACTAGATCTCACATGGAGCCAGCGCTTCCCTATGCTGGAGAGGTAGTGCGGTTTCAATGCTCGAGCGACGGCGGTGTGGAGGGTGGGCGGGAGGAAGGGCAGGGAGGGGCGGAGGTGCAGCGATGGCGGCGGGGAGAGGAGAGTACGAAGAGAGAGGGACAACGCAGGGGTTGCCGGGTCAGACCAGAGCTGCCGCGGCGCGCGCGCTGGGGGCTTCCTGCAAAACATCACGGGGTTATGCAAAAAAGGAACAAGTCTCGAATTTTCTCTTCTTCGTGTCAGAATAAAATTTACATTAGGGTTTAACGTGAAAAGTATCTCAACGTGGATACTGTTTATGGATGATGAGCTGGACCGTGGGTCAGGGCCTCTTTGGCACGGGTTGTGCCGGCTTCGGCTTCATCTATTTTACGTAAATCGAGGCACTGTAGCGAGAAGTCGTTTTGTAAGCCAGGATTAAAATTAACTAGAAGCCGGGAAAAGCTAGTTTTTCTGGCTTCACCGGCTTTGGCTTCACCGGTGAAGCCGTTTTGGATGAGCCGTGCCAAAGGAGGCTTTAGTTTTGAAACAAATAGAGGGCTTCTCTGTAAAATTGTCAGAGGCGTATGTGCCAGCACGGGAGCGAGCCACGGAGTCCCAAATTCTCTGGTGGAAGCCGAATCCAGTGGGTTTTGAACAACCCTGATCCCGAATTCTCTGGTGGAAGCCGAATCGAGTGGATTTTAGACAACCCTGATAATCCTTCTTAAATGTTGTTTTGCTTCCTGTGATCAACTATGCTTCCATGTTGAATTTCATTGAATTCATAAGCACTTGATCATTCTTCTTTCATGATAAAGAATATCATCCAAGTCACCAAGTAACCTATATTCGTAATATGCATTGATTCTCCATTGCTCTTTATCACATATCTTGACATATATGAATCAACATCAATAAGGGCGAGTTAATTTACAATTCCTTATATTATTTTCATTTTGGCTTGGCACCCTTCACTTTACATTTATTTTCATTTACATATCTTCATTTTGATGTTGTGATCAAGCAAGCTTTCATATAAACTCTTTTTCATCAACTAATATTTTGATCACACATCTTCACATAATTAGTCATGATCAAAACCAATGGACTATCGATCTCTTCTCATTTATGCAAGCAAGCTGTAACAGGCTTCCACTAATTGCATTTCATTTCATAAACATGTGCATCATCTATCTCATCATGCCATTGTTACTGAAACATGCATATGCAACATTTTCAACTGTGTGTGTTTCATACTTGATTGCTTAGAATGGTAGTAGTGCAACATGTGAATGTAACATGAATTTCTCATACTTTGAAACATGGCAATATTGTAGTAATGTGACAATTATAAAATGATAACAAAGTCATGAAACATGTGAAACATTGCATTACAACATTGGGTGAATTGCTTGTTTTGTTGTTTCATCACATGTGCTCATTTGAAATGGTATAACAATTGTGTAAGGTGGTTGATCATGGTCTAATACACCTTAACTACACTTAGGGTAATTGTTTGGACATTGTTCATGTAGATCAAAATAACAAAAATGCCCCCAAATGGAGGTTTGACTGGAATGGACCCTTAGAGTGCCACAGTTTGACTGATTCAAAAGACCAACTTAGAGACTTTGCATGGCTGTGCACTCTTTACCAAAGTTGTAGCTAATTTATCAAGGAACAAAAGTTGTTTTATGATCATCTCATGAAAATGGCTAGAACATGCTCAAACATGGTCCACAAGTCAGAATTCCATGCTGATTTCATACTTAGAAATTTTCTAAGTCCTTAAGTGAATTACAGTTTCGTGTACCAATGTTTGGAGGCTTGTATCTCCCTAACCAGGCCGAACCAACTCGAGCTCCAATTGAAGAAGTTGTAGTACTCACTTAGGTCTTCCATTTTGTTAACTATACCATGAACCAGATCGCCACCGTTTGGAAGTTACGGATCGTTGAAGTCGTGCTGTCAGTCATAGTCATTGAGCACTGATTCGAAAAGTTTCAGAAAACGTTCAGTGAACGCCGTGGCCGACCAACGTAGGAACTGATCACCGCGTGGCGCGCATGCACTGCCAACGCCTCCACGTCACACGTTCAAGCTCTAGAAGTAACCCAGTGCTTGCCCGACGCGCTCGCCTGCTCCATTTGCCTTTCCTTTGTCTCCACCGCGAGCAGCCGCTTCCACCACTGCTGCCGTGGAGCTCCGCCGTCACCTCGCTCACGCGCCACTGCAAAAACGCATTGCCCAGTTCGCCCAGAGCCTCGCTATGTTCCTCTCTACCTCCACCTCACCGTCGTGCCAATTTGGCCTTGGTAAGGGCAAAATCGCCGTTTCTTCCACCGCCGCCATGGCGGGACCTCACCGGAATTGGTGCTCCACGTGGCAAATCGCCACCGTGGCCTTCCCGTCCTCTCTCTCTCATGCGCTAGCTGCTGCATGTGCTACTGATGCTCGGAGAGCAGGCCACTAGGGCCGTAGCATCGTCACCTCGCCGGAGCATCGTCTGACCGCGTCGCCGTCCGCCATTCACGCCGTCGTCCTTGCTAGGGGTCGGTAGAGTTTGAAATGAGGGCTTAGATGGGTGCGCCGTGGTGTGGGGAGCACGCCTGTGCCGTCGGGTTCGCCGGAAGAGTCGCCGGCGACGAGCTTCGCCGCCGCCCTTTTCTTCCCCCTGTTTTCTCTCGCTAACCCGTGGGACCGCCTTGCCAGTCGCTGACGCACGCAGGCGGGAGCCAGCCTGGGCCGCGCCATTCTGGGCCGCGCTGGCGTCGCTTGCGCGTGTTTGTGGGCCGCCGTTTCTTCGGGCCGGCCCACCAGTAGTTGAATTGGTTTCCTTAATTTGTTTTGTTTTATTATTTTCACAGATTTGTATATAGATTCAAAAATATGTATATCTTAGATGGTAGATCCAAATGATGTGATTCCAATTTTGTTGAGTTCATGACAATGTCTAGTTTCGATTAAAAATATAATCCATGTCATGTTCTGTTATGAAAATGAGAGTTTCTATTTATCTCTTTTAATCATGCAAGAAATAGGGGTAATTATATCTTTTTCTAGGTAGCTCCAAATGGCATGGAATTTTTATGGTTTACTGCTCATATCATGAATAGCTTGTAGTTAAATTTTCATAAATTTTAGACACTGTTTGTAGGAGATAGAAAATTATCTTGTTTGCATGGATGGATCTTGTGTGAATTTTCATAATTTTTCTATAGATCCAGTTAGGATAAAAATTGGTGAGTACTGTTCTTATGCTAGAATGATGCTAGGAAAAATTAGAAATCTGTTGCTTGACACTTTTCAATAGGGTTAACTAATTATGCTAAAAATAGACATGCTACCTGTTATTTTGGATACAGCAAGTTCTGCTTATCCAATGGCTTTGAAATTTTTATGGTAGTCTATGTGAAGCATGAGATAGATACTGTAATTTTTGTAGATTTTTCTGAACAGTTTTACTATATATTGCTTTAATCACCTAATTAACTAAATAAATTAGAAAAGGGCATTAAATAAATTGTTTAGAAGTTGGCACTAGACTTTCTGATATTTCTTTGGTATGCAAAACATGTTGGTAAACTTGGTTTGGTCCAATTATGCTTTTGCATCATCATTAAATAATTAATTTAGTAACCCTGTCATTTGTGGACAGATTCTAGGTTTATTGGAATTCGATTTGGTTAACCTAAGAATCATGCTTTGATGTTTACAAATGATTTGTAGAGAATTTCATAAGCTTTCCAGAATATCCTCATGCAAGTCATTTGGATTTGTAGAACTCTTGTTGTGGTTGAATTAAGGAACTACCCGTGTGCATATGAAACTTTAACTATTGTTTAAATTATGCCTTTACTATTTCTAAGTTGTGGTAATGTTCCTAGGTGTTAGGCCTTTAATGGAAGATGAACATCTTTATCTTAGGTTATGCAAGTTAGGTAAGTTGATCTTGTTCTTCAAGTTAAGTTAGATACCTGTTTTAAAGTGATTTGAATAGAGCTATTCTTAATCGGTAAACGAGTGTCCAGTGATGTTTTCGTTAAACACTTACTGTGATTCATTCATCATGAGCATCATGTCATTCCTTATGCATCCATGATATTTATCTTGTGCATCAGCATGCAATAGGTGTACCGGAAGGAGTGACCCTGCTGGAATTTGAGGAACCGAGCGAGCAGCAGCAGCCGACACCAGAGGTTCAGGAGGTGCAGCCTTCAGGAGAAGTGCCAGACGAGGTCGCCGTTGAGTGCCCGGATCACCGTCCGTGCAACTTTATGAAAGGCAAGCCTCGGAGCATATTAAGCCTCCTAATTTCTGAAATGCAATTACAGTATTATTGTTACATATATATTGTTGCATTAAGTTTAGGTGTTGGATACAAACACTTGCTGCATTGGTTACCTGATCCTTGTCCAGATATTGATACCCTGAATCCTATGTAGCTCAGGCTCGTGTAGTGCTTAGCCCTGCTTAAACACGGTAGAAGTCAGGTGATTTCCTATCACCTGCGAGATATAGGAAGATACATATGGCACGGTTGGCTATATTTGCTATCGTAGAAAAGAACCAGTCTTAATTTGAAATGAAGACCGGACGGAGGCTTGCCGGTTTGTAGTGACTCCGTCTGTGTCGATTAAGGACTGAATCTTGGAGCCTTTCCTGTTCATGTTGAGCGCATGCCTCTCTCTTAGTTGGCCGTGTCTGAAGACCGACCACAAAGCCGAGTAGCTCACCTCAGGCCGGGAGTCGATAAGTATAAAGTGCGCCTCGGAAGGAAGCCGTAGGCGTGAGTCCAAGGGCAGGTGATTTAAAAGTCCTGATCGTCCTGGCAGAAGGGTAATCCCTGAGAGTGCTGGCGCTGATCGAACCCGCCAATTTGGTTCCTGAGTTGTTCCAAAGGTGACCAACGGCTATCCTTGCTAAGTATGCTAGGGTGAGAGTTGGGAATACCCCCTCAGCTGAGTTGTAATTCGATTCGAGTCGCCGTCTCTCCCGGTTAGTAAGAACTTGATGGGCTTATCTCCAATGTAGACGCACTAAATAACATAATGGTTCAGAAAGGATGATATGATGATGACAGCCTTATTATACCTGCTATGGTTAATATTGTTTGCTCCTAATAAGTGAGTGCTCTAGTACAGGTGCTAATCTAGTGGACAGGTAAATGATGATAAGCTTGATGCTAAGTTTAAATTGGTTACTATAATCATAAGCTCTTTTATGCAACTGTGTCAAGCTAGCCCACCTCATAAGCCTTGCATGATCCTTGGTGTCTTTTATTTCTGGTTTTATCGGGTAAGTCTAGCTGAGTACTTTCTCATACTCAGGGTTTATCTCCCACCTGTTGCAGATGACCAGTTCTACTTTGGTTGCTGCAAGTATTGCCTTCTCCCGGCTAGGGATGAAGACTATACCGTTGGGCACGATCTCTCCTAGTTCTCGTACCTAATGATGCTTTTGTGGGACATGACTAAGATCTGGCAATGTATTTGGAACTATGAAGTTATGTACTAAACTATGTTGCTTCCGCACATTTGAACTTGGTTTGTAATATTTTATTTGAACTCTGATGGATGTAATCCGAATGCTACTTATGAAATGTTGTAATAGATGATGTGTTGTGTTGAATCACTACGGTCTTGGTTTGTATGTTGAGAGTTGGTTGAAATCCTTTGTGATTTCCGGACTATCGGGATTATGGGAGCTTAAGTACAGGAATTTGATCGCTTCGGTGATTGTTTTTGTACTCACGTTCTTATGATTTGGTCGATTCTGTTACAGCTGGCATCAGAGCAAGATTCGACAATAAACATGTCATTTGTGTATTTAAAACAAAAGTATTTGTGAAAATCCTAAATTAAATACTAAGTATTGCCAGTGGTCATATCCCTTATGCCTAAATAAGGACTCTTAGGTGGCTTATTAAGTACTAACTTGGGGGTTCCTGCTTGTTTCTGTTTCATCGTCCATACGGCGTGCTATTGTATGGATGTCATCCGCTTGGATGGTAATGTTTGGATCAAGTACCTCTACGCTCTGGTAAGTGGGAGTTGTGAGAGCATGACCGTCCAACCGTCGGTCTAGGGGAGAGTAGTTGTGGTTGCTCACATACTTACATGTTCGATCATGTATCTATGAGAGTACTTAAATGTGGGTATCTCTGACGGGTAGCTGTGATACTAGAGTATATGCATCTGGGGATGTATGTGTGAAAGTATTTAGTTTACATGCCTTTTTGGGAAATTATTGGGCTGAAATAAAATTTTCTGCAGGTACACTAACAACGTATCGTTGTAGATTGACTAGCTACCATGTATGAGAGAGCGTATGTATGCCACCGTATATTTCGCTAGCCTTTAAATTTTTCTAGGTTTGTGAGGACGTACGGATCGTGCATGCATCATGTTCAAGCATACATAGCATTTTTGCATTACTCCCTCCTTTAAAATTGATGGTCTCGACTAATTAAATTTCGTATCCCTTAAATGATTCTCCCCTTACGTTGCAACTTTATGCTACAGATGGCGCGCACGAAACTCACTGCTCACAAGTCCGCTGGAGGCAGGGCGCCTCGTCACTGGTTAGCTCCTCGTGAGCCCCGTCCGGAGCCTACTGAGGCGGAAAGGCTGAGGACAGAGCTGGCCCAGGTGACTGCTGAGAGGAATGCGGCTCAGCAGCGTTTGGAGCAAGTAACACAGGAACGGGACCAAGAGACTCTGGAGGTTCAGAGGTTGATAGTTGCTCACCGCAACTGTGAACGTATGTTGATTCATGTGCTGAACCAACAGAATGAAGCCTGGCACGAAGAGGATGTGTTGAGAGCGTGACAGGTTGAGCTAGAGCAGTAGTTGGCAGTTGCCGAAGAGTACAATGATCATCTCCATGAGGAGGTTCACCTGTTACACAATCAGCTTCACCCTCTCCTGCCACCTGATGATGAGGATGAGATGGGCTCTGGTGTCATCATGGCTGAAGGTGATGATGGCATCGAGGTCAATGGACCTGAGGACGTTCCACCTAAAGAGGAGGAGAATGAGGAGTTAGAGCCTGCTAGTGATGAAGATGGAGGAGAGATCTTCGACACTGACTCCGAGGACGATGCGTAGTTTAGCTTACTACTTAGCTAATGCACAAGAGCTAGTCTTTTGTTGATCCTCATGCATGAACGAGTAGCTTGGTAATAAGTTAATCGTTGGGATGTAATGTCAAACCTTAAGTTATCTTTGGATGTAAGTTTGGAACCACTATGGCTTGGATGTAACTTCTCAAACGTGTTATGCTCCATGTATGTGAGCTTTTGCTAAATTTTGTCTTTGCGGTCTATGGATCTCGTTGTTGGTTAAGTTCATCGCATTTATGTGTCAATTGATGCGCCTGATGAGTTGTGTGATTGTGATGAATGATTATGCCTCTGTTGATTATAAATGCATTCTCTCCAATGGAATCAGTTTGGCATAATTATACAATTCATCTACAAAAGTTTCCACATCGTCGATGCTCATTGGCTATACCTTTTGCAGATGGCTTATAACCTTCGTCGCGGTCGTAGCATGGGAGATGAGGAACAACCACCTCCTCCACCGCCCACACCAGCTGAGCTAATGCAGACAGTTATCGAAAGTCAGCGCATGCTAGCTGAGGCTATGAGCCAAATGGCTAACCACGAGGATCGACATGTCCGCCAGGGACCCGAGCCGAACCAGTACAATAGCTTTAAAGACTTTATGGACACAAAGCCTCCTATCTTTAGAGAGGCAGAAGAACCATTACAAGCTGACGAATGGTTGAGCACGATAGAGCAAAGGTTTGGATTGCTCTGTTTGACTGAAGGTATGAAGGCCACATATGCAGGACACCAGCTCCAAGGCCCTGCAGGCATCTGGTGGACCCATCACTGGACCACCTTCCCTGCGAACGTCGAGATAGTTTGGGGCTAGTTTCAGGCAGCTTTCATGGGACATTTTATCCCTCCTAGTCTCATGGCCATTAAGCATACCGAGTTTATGAAGCTAACCCAAGGCAACAAGAGTCTTAATGAATACCTCCAGGCATTCAACAACCTGGTGAGGTATGCTCCTGAGTTCATTGATACTGATGCCAAAAAGATAGCTAGTTTCAAGAGGGGACTTTCCCCTAAACTGATAAAGTCTATGGGCAACTGCAAGTGTGTCACCTTCAATGAGTTTATCAGTGACACCCCGACTCAAGAGAATAATGATAAGGTATATGCTGCTTCCAAGAACCGTAAAAGAAACTTTGAGGCAGGTCCTTCTCAGTCTAAGGCACCAGTGGTATCCAAGACCCAGTACCGTCCACCCAATGCTAATGTCCGGTACTGCCCACCTCAGAAGAAGAATCAAGCTAAAACTAGTTTCTACAAGGGGTACACAATTTCCTTGTCAAAGAATACCTCTAGGCAGGGCAGCTCCAATGTCCCACTAGCTAACAGGCCGTGTTGGAACTGTAACCAGCCTGGTCACTGGGCTAATAAGTGCCCCTATCCTTCCAAGCAGAATGCTCAGGGAAACATCAGTCAGGGGCGTGTTCACTACACTACTCTGGAGGAAATTCCTGCTGGTGAAGTGGTCACCGCTGGTAAGTTTCTTGTTAATGATCACCCTGCAGTTGTGCTCTTTGATTCGGGTGCTTCACATTCCTTTGTGAGTTCTACTTTTGCATCTAAGCATAAGATGAATGTGATTACAATTGTCAAGGGTGGTTATTGTATTAGTGCTGCTGGGAATAATATCATGACTAACCAAGTAGTTAAAGATGTAAAGATTGAGATTGGGGATCGAGAGTTCCTTGCAGATCTTGTAGTTCTGCCGGGGGTAGGAATCGATGTAATCCTAGGGATGAAGTGGATGAGTGAGAATGGAGTGTTGATCGATACGTCAACCCGTGTGGTAATGTTGAGGGATCCTATGGATAAGAAGGGTTTTCTAGTGCAGTTACCTCATGATATCGCTATTCACAATATAGCCAATGCTACCCTAGCCAAAGCCGTTGAGGAGATACCGGTTGTCTGTGAGTTTCCAGATGTCTTCCCTGATGACTTGCCTGGATTACCTCCTGACCGTGATGTAGAATTCAAGATAGAACTCATTCCGGGTACGGCTCCTATTTCTCGAAGGCCCTATAGAATGCCGCCCAATGAGTTGGCTGAGCTGAAGAGTCAGTTGAATGAGTTACTAAAGAAAGGTTTGATTCGGCCTAGTTCTTCTCCTTGGGGTTGTCCGACTATATTTGTGAAGAAGAAGGATGAGTCTCTACGCATGTGCGTGGATTATCGCCCCCTTAATGCTGTTACCATCAAGAACAAATACCCTTTTCCTCACATCGATATTCTGTTTGATTAGCTCTCCAAAGCTAAGGTATTCTCCAAGATCGATTTGAGGTCTGGTTACCATCAGATCAAAATTCATCCTGAAGATATACCTAAGACAACTTTCTCTACTCATTATGGCTTGTTCGAATACCTTGTCATGTCCTTTGGGTTGACAAATGCTCTGGCACACTTTATGTACCTGATGAATTCAGTATTCATGCCGGAACTGGACAAATTCATCGTCGTGTTCATTGATGATATCCTTGTATATTCTCAGAATGAAGAAGAGCATGCTGAACATCTGAGAATTGTTTTAACTCGGTTACGTGACAACCAGCTTTATGCTAAGTTCAGCAAGTGCGAATTCTAGTTAAACAAGATACCTTTTCTAGGTCATGTATTATCTGGAGATGGAATTTCGGTTGACCCTACTAAGGTGCAAGAAGTCCTAGAGTGGAAGGCACCTACTACGGTCACAGAAGTCTGAAGTTTCCTGGGTTTGGCTGGCTACTATCGTCGCTTTATCCCGGATTTCTCTAAAATCGCCAAGCCCATGACTCGACTACTTCAAAAGGATGAAAAGTTTGTGTGGACTCCGAAGTGTAAAGAGGCTTTCCACACTTTGTGGACCTTGTTAACCTCTGCTCCTGTATTGGCATAACCTGACATCGAGAAGCCTTTTGATGTCTATTGTGATGCATGTGGCACCGGTTTGGGGTGTGTTCTTATGCAGGAAGGCCGAGTTATTGCTTATGCTTCGCACCAGCTTCGAAAACATGAAGTCAATTATCCTACCCATGACTTAGAGCTAGCCGCGGTTGTTCATGCCCTAAAGATTTGGAAACATTACTTGCTGGGTAATGTGTGCAACATCTATACTGACCATAAAAGTCTCAAGTACATCTTTACTCAACCCGAGTTGAACATGCGTCAACGATGATGGTTAGAATTAATCAAAGACTACAACCTTCAAGTGCACTACCATCCTGGTAAGGCCAATGTGGTTACTGATGCCTTAAGCAGAAAGGCCCATTGCAATTCCTTAGTTAGTGAAGACTTTCATCTGGCACACCTCCTTCATCCTATAGTACTCCACAATATCATTGTGGATTGCTCTCTTAGAAGTTGAATTATCGAACTCCAGAAGACTGATGTGGGTGTGTTTCACATCAAGCGAAAGATGAAAGAGCATGAGACCAAACACTTTAGGGTCGATGACAAAGGAATTCTCTGGTTTAATGATAGGCTTGTAGTACCCAAAGACAAAGAACTTAGAAATCAAATTATGGCTGAAGCCCATTCTTCTAAATTGTCCATCCATCCTAGTAGCAGTAAAATATATCAAGATCTCAAGCTATATTATTGGTGGACCAAGATGAAGAAAAAAATCACAGCTTGCGTGGCAAGGTGTGATAACTGTTGCAGAATCAAGGCTATTCACATGAGGCCCGGATTATTGCAGCCACTCTCTATTCCTGGCTGGAAGTGGGAAGAAATTAGTATGGATTTTATTGTTGGATTACCCACTACCAAAAAGGGTTGTGATTCCATCTGGATCATCGTAGATCGTCTAACTAAATCCACTCACTTTATTCCGGTCAAGTCTACCTATCACCCTCACAATTATGCTGAGATTTATTTTCAACAAGTGGTATGTCTCCATGGTGTACCCAAATCCATTGTTTCAGATAGAGGACCGCAATTCATGGCTCGCTTTTGGGAGTGCTTACATTAGAATCTTGGCACTCATCTAATCCGCAGTTCTGCCTATCATCCGCAAACATCAGGACAGACTGAGCGTGTTAATCAAATTCTTGAAGACATGCTTAGAGCTTGTCTTATCTCTTGCAAAGGCTCTTGGGAGGACTGGTTGCCTCTCGCTGAATTCTCTTATAACAACAGTTATCAAGAGAGTATCAAAATGGCTCCTTTTGAATCTCTTTATGGCCGCAAGTGTAGAACTCCTTTGAACTGGGTGGAACCCGGAGAAAGAAGATTCTATGGTATTGATTTTGTAAAAGAAGCCGAAGAGCAAGTCCGAACTATACAGAAGAATATGACTACCGCTCAGGCTAGACAAAAGAGCTATGCTGACAAGAGAAGAAAACCTATTGAGTTTGAAGTAGATGACCATGTTTATCTGAAGGTATCCCCTATGAAAGGAGTAAAACGTTTTGGAATCAAAAGGAAGCTTGAGCCTCGATATGTTGGACCTTACCGCATTATCGAGAAAAGTGGAAGAGTAGCATATAAACTCGATCTACCACGTAAGATGGGAGCTATATTCCCGGTATTCCATGTGTCCCAGCTGAAGAAGTGTCTCTGTATTCCCGAGGAAAGAATAGCAACAAGGAAAGTCAACTTAAAATCTGATCTTTCTTATGAGGAGAAGCCAGTGCAGGTTCTGGATACTCAAAAAAGAGTGACTCGTACACGAGTAGTTAAGTTATACAAGATAGTTTGGAGTAATCATAGTGAACGGGATGCAACCTAGGAGCGGGAAGATTATTTAAAGGAAACTATCCGGCTTTCTATACTAATTGGTACACTTTCCAAATCTCGGGACGAGATTTTTCTAAGGGGGGAGGGCTGTAACACCCTAGGTGTTTGGCTTCCACTAATTGCATTTCATTTCATAAACATGTGCATCATCTATCTCATCATGCCATTATTACTGAAACATGCATATGCAACATTTTCAACTGTGTGTGTTTCATACTTGATTGCTTAGAATGGTAGTAGTGCAACATGTGAATGTAACATGAATTTCTCATACTTTGAAACATGGCAATATGGTAGTAATGTGACAATTATAAAATGACAACAAAGTCATGAAACATGTGAAACATTGCATTGCAACATTGGGTGAATTGCTTGTTTTGTTGTTTCATCACATGTGCTCATTTGAAATGGTATAACAATTGTGTAAGGTGGTTGATCATGGTCTAATACACCTTAACTACACTTAGGGTAATTGTTTGGACATTGTTCATGTAGATCAAAATGACAAAAATGCCCCCAAATGGAGGTTTGACTGGAATGGACCCTTAGAGTGCCATAGTTTGACTGATTCAAAAGACCAACTTAGAGACTTTGCATGGCTGTGCACTCTTTACCAAAGTTGTAGCTAATTTATCAAGGAACAAAAGTTGTTTTATGATCATCTCATGAAAATGGCTAGAACATGCTCAAACATGGCCCACAAGTCAGAATTCCATGCTGATTTCATACTTAGAAATTTTCTAAGTCCTTAAGTGAATTACAATTTCGTGTACCAATGTTTGGAGGCTTGTATCTCCCTAACCAGGCCGAACCAACTCGAGCTCCAATTGAAGAAGTTGTAGTACTCACTTAGGTCTTCCATTTTGTTAACTATACCATGAACCAGATCGCCATCGTTTGGAAGTTACGGATCGTTGAAGTCGCGCTGTCAGTCATAGTCATCGAGCACTGATTCGAAAAGTTTCAGAAAACGTTTAGTGAACGCCGTGGCCGACCGATGCAGGAACTGATCACCGCGTGGCGCGCATGCACTGCCAATGCCTCCACGTCGCACGTCCGAGCTCTAGATGTAACCCAGTGCCTGCCCGACGCGCTCGCCTGCTCCATTTGCCTTTCCTTCGTCTCCACCGCGAGCAGCCGCTTCCGCCACTGCTGTCGTGGAGCTCCGCCGTCACCTCGCTCACGCGCCACCGCAAGAATGCATTGCCTAGTTCGCCCTGAGCCTCGCTGTGTTCCTCTCTACCTCCTCCACCTCACCGTCGTGCCAATTTGGCCTTGGTAAGGGCGAAATCGCCGTTTCTTCCACCGTCGCCATGGTGGGACCTCGCCGGAATTGGTGCTCCATGCGGCCAATCGCCACCGTGGCCTTCCTGTCCTCTCTCTCTCTCTCTCATGCGCTAGCTGCTGCGTGTGCTACTGATGCTCGAAGAGCAGGCCACTAGGGCCGTAGCACCGTCACCTCGCCGGAGCATCGTCTGACCGCGTCGCCGTCCGCCATTCACGCCGTCGTCCTTGCTAGGGGTCGGTAGAGTTTGAAATGAGGGCTTAGATGGGTGCGCCGTGGTGTGGGGAGCACGCCTGTGCCGTCGGGTTCGCCGGAAGAGTCGCCGGCGACGAGCTTCGCCGCCGCCCTTTTCTTCCCCCTATTTTCTCTCGCTGACCCATGGGACCGCCTTGTCAGTCGATGACGCACGCAGGCGGGAGCCAGCCTGGGCCGCGCTGGCGTCGCTTGCGCGTGTTTGTGGGCCACCATTTCTTCGGGCCGGCCCACCAGTAGTTGAATTGGTTTCCTTAATTTGTTTTGTTTTATTATTTTCACAGATTTGTATATAGATTCAAAAATATGTATCTCTTAGATGGTAGATCCAAATGATGTGATTCCAATTTTGTTGAGTTTATGACAATGTCTAGTTTCTATTAAAAATATAATCCATATCATGTTCTGTTATGAAAATGAGAGTTTCTATTTATCTCTTTTAATCATGCAAGAAATAGGGGTAATTATATCTTTTTCTAGGTAGCTTCAAATGGCATGAAATTTTTATGGTGTACTGCTCATATCATGAATAGCTTGTAGTTAAATTTTCATAAATTTTAGACACTGTTTGTAGGAGATAGAAAATTATCTTGTTTGCATGGATGGATCTTGTGTGAATTTTCATAATTTTTCTATAGATCCAATTAGGGTAAAAATTGGTGAGTACTGTTCTTATGCTAGAATGATGCTAGGAAAAATTAGAAATCTGTTGCTTGACACTTTTCAATAGGGTTAACTAATTATACTAAAAATAGACATGCTACCTGTTATTTTGGATACAACAAGTTCTGCTTACCAATGGCTTTGAAATTTCTATGGTAGTCTATGTAAAGCATGAGATAGATACTGTAATTTTTGTAGATTTTTCTGAATAGTTTTACTATATATTGCTTTAATCACCTAATTAACTAAAGAAATTAGAAAAGAGCATTAAATAAATTGTTTAGAAGTTGGCACTAGACTTTCTGATGTTTCTTTGGTATGCAAAACATGTTGGTAAACTTGGTTTGGTCCAATTATGCTTTTGCATCATCATTAAATAATTAATTTAGTAACCCTGTCATTTATGGACAGATTCTAGGTTTACTGGAATTCGATTTGGTTAACGTAAGAATCATGCTTTGATGTTTACAAACGATTTGTAGAGAATTTCATAAGCTTTCCAGAATATCCTCATGCAAGTCATTTGGATTTGTAGAACTCTTGTTGTGGTTGAATTAAGGAACTACCCGTGTGCATATGAAACTTTAACTGTTGTTTAAAGTATGCCTTTACTATTTCTAAGTTGTGGTAATGTTCCTAGGTGTTAGGCCTTTAACGGAAGATGAGCATCTTTATCTTAGGTTATGTAAGTTAGGTAAGTTGATCTTGTTCTTCAAGTTAAGTTAGATACCTATTTTAAAGTGATTTGAATAGAGCTATTCTTAATCGGTAAACGAGTGTCCAGTGATGTTTTCGTTAAACACTTACTATGATTCATTCATCATGAGCATCATGTCATTCCTTATGCATCCATGATATTTATCTTGTGCATCGGCATGTAATAGGTGTATCGGAAGGAGTGACCCTGCTGGAATTCGAGGAACCGAGCGAGCAGCAGCAGCCGACACTGGAGGTTCAGGAGGTGCAGCCTTCAGGAGAAGTGCCAGACGAGGTCGCCCTTGAGTGCTCGGATCACCGTCCATGCAACTTTGTGAAAGGCAAGCTCTGGAGCATATTAAGCCTCCAAATTTCCGAAATGCAGTTATTGTATTATTGTTACATATATATATTGTTGCATTAAGTTTAGGTGTTGGATTAAAACACTTGCTGCATTGGTTACCCGATCCTTGTCCAGATATTGATACCCTGAATCCTATGTAGCTCAGGCTCGTGTAGTGCTTAGCCCTGCTTAAACACGGTAGAAGTCAGGTGATTTCCTGTCACCTGCGAGATATAGGAAGATACATATGGCACGGTTGGCTATATTTGCTATCGTGAAAAAAAACCAGTCTTAATTTGAAATGAAGACCGAACGGAGGCTTGCCGGTTTGCAGTGACTCCGTCTATGTCGATTAAGGACTAAATCTTGGAGCCTTTCCTGTTCATGTTGAACGCATGCCTCTCTCTTAGTTGGCCGTGTCCGAAGACCGACCACGAAGCCGAGTAGCTCACCTCAGGCCAGGAGTCGATAAGTATAAAGTGCGCCTCGGAAGGGAGCCGTAGGCGTGAGTCCAAGGGCAGGTGATTTAAAAGTCCTGATCGTCCTGGCAGAAGGGTAATCCCTGAGAGTGCTGGCGCTGATCGAACCCGTGAATTTGGTTCCTGAGTTGTTCGAAAGGTGACCCACGGCTACCCTTGCTAAGTATGCCAGGGTGATAGTTAGGAATACCCCCTCAGCTGAGTTGTAATTCGATTCGAGTCGCCGTCTCTCCCGGTTAGTGAGAACTTGACAGGCTTATCTCCAATGTAGACGCACTAAATAATATAATGGTTCAGAAAGGATGATATGATGATGACAACCTTATTATACCTGCTATGGTTAATATTGTTTGCTCCTAATAAGTGAGTGCTCTAGTACAGGTGCTAATCTAGTGGACAGGTAAATGATGATAAGCTTGATGCTAAGTTTAAATTGGTTACTATAATCATAAGCTCTTTTATGCAACTGTGTCAAGCTAGCCCACCTCATAAGCCTTGCATGATCCTTGGTGTCTTTTATTTCTGGTTTTGTCGGGTAAGTCTAGCTGAGTACTTTCTCGTACTCAGGGTTTATCTCCCACCTGTTGCAGATGACCAGTTCTACTTTGGTTGCTGCAAGTATTGCCTTCTCCCGGCTGGGGATGAAGACTAGACCGTTGGGCATGGTCTCTCCTAGTTCTCGTACCTGATGATGCTTTTGTGGGACATGACTAAGATCTGGCAATGTATTTGGAACTATGAAGTTATGTACTAAACTATGTTGCTTCCGCACATTTGAACTTGGTTTGTAATATTTTATTTGAACTCTGATGGATGTAATCCGAATGCTACTTATGAAATGTTGTAACGGATGATGTGTTGTGTTGAATCACTACGGTCTTGGTTTGTATGTCGAGAGTTGGTTGAAATCCTTCGTGATTTCTGGACTACCGGGATTATGGGAGCTTAAGTACAGGAATTTGATCGCTTCGGTGATTGTTTTTGTACTTACGTTCTTATGATTTGGTCGGTTCTGTTACACAAGCCATCATTGAAACCAAACCATATCCATTTACTTTTGCCTCATTTTGATTTATCAATTTGCTTGCCTTGTTTTGTCATTTAAGCACCAAAACCCATTAGAGGGCCTACATGCACTTTCAAACTAAGGTACTACTACTCCTACGTCTGACCCAAAAACTAATGTGCATCTCAGTATCCGATCCAAAACTAATGCGAAAATGGAGATTTTTTTTCTAGAAGGGAGGTATAATATAAAGAAAAAGAAGGAAAATTGTTCTTTTATTATTAGCCATTAGCTTGCTGGTCTCGTTATTGCAAACCATCCGATCCCTTCTCCTCTAGCTGATTAATTAAGTCTAGACACACATTTTAATCCACATTCAGGTCGTTGTGTGTTGAATATTACACATATATAGGGTCTATTTAGAGAGCTTTTGCTTCCTGGTAAAGATAAAAAAGCAGAAGCTCCCCCGAATAGGGTTTTGTTTCTTTAAGGAGACAAAAAAGCTCCAAAAGCTACACTTTATACTAAAAATAGAAAAAAAATCATCAGAGCAATTTTCTGAGTTTTTCTAGGAAGCTTCTCTAGGAGGTGTTTTTGGAAAAGCTACACCTCCCCTAAATAGGGCCATAGTCTAACATCAACTCGCATTATATTATATATAAATTGCAAGTGCGATTCATTTCGTTTGTCTATCGCAACTAGGTCGATCGATGACCGAGCTCCTAATATAAGAGCAAGGTCAATAATAGAGCCAAGTAATCGGCTATAAGTAAAGTTATAAAAGCCAGACTATACAATAGTTGTCTTCTATTTGCCTAAAAACTATTTTTATTATTATATGGCACCATGTCTCATATTCTCTTTCCTATTCCTCCTCACATATTATTCTATCAGGGCGCACCATTGCATAGGCTCCCATGTCTAGCTTGTTGTTTGTATGAGAACCAAGCTATCTTCTCTCTTCCACATCAGCAAAAAATATTAATTAGCTTGGCTATATGACAAATGTTATACTTGCTCTAAGGGCTGAGACATCTAGTCGACCATTGTAGACTCAAGGAAACCACAACATAAATGGCTATTAGTAGAGATAGCACATTGTCGGTGAGGAATGGGATGATCTGTCTCGGATCGTCCTCCCCCCTCTGGGTTCCGACCTATCCCTTATATACTGAGATAGATTGGGTACATGGTGGTTTGGGGGGATGAGCCTATGGTCTACATGCGCCAGAGTCTAGGAGGGTCTTGTAGCGGTGCTCTGTGGACTGTGGCGATGTCGTGGAGCCGAAGAAGCTCTGGGCGTCGTTTGACTGCTCTGACACACCGAGTGTCAGGCTATGTCAGCTTGGATGGGCCTCCCCTAGGTGTGCCTTCTGGAGACTTCTTAGTGGCAAAGGAGGCTGGCTCGAGGGGCTGATGTGTGGGCCTAGGAGCCCCCGAGCCCCTGGAGGCCACAAAGAAGCTTGTCTTCTGGTGTCATGCCCCGTGCATGACCTTGTCGGAGGAGTGGTTGACAGCGCCGTGCTCGTGGGGCGGCATCTAGGAGCCCCCGAGCCCTGATGGCTCAGGGCGTGTCTTCTTATGCCCAGGCCTTAGCTAGCACCGAAGGCCAAGGGGAGGCTAAGGATCGGGTCTAGACTCCCATCAATCGGGGGCCCTAGGCTCGGGCGAGCCCCTGAGCGCTGAGCAGAGGCGACATGCTTACTCAGGCTTAGCCTGATCCTTTGACCTGAGGGTGCGCACGAGCGTACCCGATGGGTATAGCCCCTGAGCCCCCGAGTGATTCTAGAAGGGTCGGTCGGGGGGTCTCTTGGTCGAGAACCTTTGATCCTGAGGCTTAACATACCCATACGTTAGAATCTCGTCAGGAGCCCTCGAGCCCTTCGTGGCCTCACTTGACCTAGTTTCTGATGGCAACGAAGGGCTGAATTCGATCTTCTGGTGACCGAACTCAGCCATGGTGGGGATGTCCTCCTCTGACCAGAGTGTGATGCCTTGCATATGGCTCTTCCCGATGTGGTGGGGGTGCTCGGCTATCAGGGCCGAGCATTGGCGGTGCTGACCCTTTTTTCGACCTATGTCATAGGCGCCTGTGGCCCGAGCGAGGGTTCAGTGAACTTGTTTGGGAGTTGCCGACCTAGGGCCTAGGGCACCCTCATCTTTTGGTCTGGGCCCGCCGTGTAACACCCCATGTGTTTGTCACTAGTTAAGCAATGGGTTTGAGCTCAAACATGACATGTTAAGTGGTGATGAAGGTGTCAAGACCAAATCTACAAGAGTGAGCTCCAACTTAAACTTGGACAACACACCCTTACTTACACATGAACCCTTGTTAAGATTATGCATGAGTAATGTTAAACATGCTTGTTTCATGTACATACATCAACATTCATCCATCTTGACCAGTGGAAAAGTTTCATGAAGTTTTGAATCAAGAAGTCACATGGATGATGAATTATATCCTTGCTTGAATCGCTTTATTAAGTGAACTATAACATGGGATGTCAACCAAACCTTGCAACCTGGCTCAAACAACTCTACTTACACTCATGAACAAAAGTTATGAAGGGGTCATGTTGAGCAAGTGGCTAGAAAATGCTTCAATAGATCAAAAAGGATAATTTAAGTTTTATCGTGATGCTATTTTGACCTATGTTGACCAATCGCTTATATTGCTTGCATGGAGTTGCACCTTAAATAAAAGTTGAAGTTTGAGTGGAGTATAACAAACTTTGTTTTTGGACCAAGAGCTAGATCAGCTTGTAAGCAAGTCAAACCGAGGCTCAAACTTTGAATCTGCTGTTGTTTTCAGAGTCCAAAAATATTCTAAGTTTGGAAATTTCACTAAGCAATGACTTTGGCGTCTCGTGTTCTCGTGATTTTGTTAAGCACCTTGATCGGGCCCCAAAATAAAAGTTGGAGTACACATTGTGGAGAAGAGCATGCAAAAAGTTGGGATCAGTTTGACCATTGTTTGACTCGCCAAATTCAAGTTCTCGAGTTCAGGAATTAGTGTTGACACTGCAACATTTGGAGCTAATTATCTCCTAATACGTTGCCTAATAACCTGAGTGGCTTAATAGAAATTGTAGAACAGTCCGTGTAGATCAAACTTCATTTTGGGCCCAATGTCTAATTCGGCCTAGATCTAGCCCAAAGCACGTCCCACCATGCCCACGCTGATGCACGCCACGTGCTCGACGGATTGCCTGCGTGGCGACCATGTGCGTCCTCATGCCCCACCATGGCCAACGCGTGCGCCTGCCTCCCTGCCGCGCCTTTGCGTCCTCCTAGAGTGGGCACCGAGCCCTAGCGCACTCGCCCTCACTTCCTCTGCCCTCCCTTGCGCTCTCTCTCTCTACGTCGCACGTGCGCTCTAGAAGGCTGCCATTGACACCGCCGAGTGAAGCTCGATGCTGCCAGCGCTGCTGCCCCTTGGCCTCCCCATGCCTAGCTCTACGCTCGTTGCCGTCCACCGCCACTGCCGCGTCGCCTCGCCATTGCCACAGTCGATCGCGCGCGGACACCACCATGGCTGAGGCGGGCTGAGCTCTCTACTACCATGGCCAGGCCATCCTGGCCTATCTCAGGCCGAGCCAAGCAGCCCCACGGGTGCACTCTGGTCCCTGGGTGCTCCCCGCTGCTGTTGGCTCCTGCTGGCCGAGCCGGCCAACCCTGCAGCCGCTGCCGCCGGTGAGACTGCCGCGACCGTCGCTAGCTCGCATGGTCGGCCCTCCACTGGCCATCTTCATCCATGATTGGACCTCCTACGGGTGCGGCTGGGCACGTTGATGCTCTAGGACGCCTCCTTCACCGCCGACGAGCACCATGGCGGCCGGAATCGCGAGCGCCGGTGAGCTGCTTTGTTCTAGCCGGGTGAAGAAGAAGAGGGACCACGTGTGGGAATAGAATGTTTTCCAAGGGTTAGGTGAAAAGCCATAGACTCAGAGGAATAGTGCCGAGAAGGACCATTCGCTGGTGTTTAATTCATGTTTTCTGCAAGGACCCCAGTGCAAAAGTGTTTTCCCTTTATTTTTCCTTATATGCATATAATCGGCTAAATTTTGAAAAATCATAACAAATTGTAGAAAAGTCGTAAAATAGCAAATGAGGACTTTTTGGAATCCTTGTGAAATTATATATGCAATGGATCTATAATATGGCATGCTTTAGTTTAAAGTTTTTGCTGTAAAAATAAATTTATTCAGTTAGGTTTTTAATACTAGTTATGTCTTGTCTTTTTCATAACTGCAGTTGTTGTGCTCAAATAAATGTGAAATTTGTTTGGAATACTACTCATGTGATGGTTGATGTCTGGTAAAAATTTTAGAATTTTGGGCTTGATGGTTTAAGAGCTATAAAAATAACAATTGCCCTATGTTGCTTTGCTCCTATTCTGAATAGGCCTGAATGTTTGTGTTAATTGGCTCAGCTAAGTTATGAATCATGCCTTGATGATAATAAATGAGTTGTAGTACTTTTCTTAAGATTTTCAAAAAGCTAAAGAACATAATTTTTGGTTAAGTAGATTTTTAGTTATAGCTGCTTAAATTTCTGTGGCTATTTCTGCCCAAACCCAGACAAGGTTGCCTTGTTGGTAATGTGTGGCCTTGTTAATAGTAGAATTAGCTCTAGGTGTTTATAACAAAGTTGTTTACAATTTGCTAAGATTTCTAAAAAGTCTAGAACCACATTTATTGGACTTGAGGAACTCTAGTTATAGCTGTCTAAACTTACATATCAGATTCTATCCATGTTTTGGATAGAGATGTATTTATAGGATTAATTGACCTTGTTAACTATAGAATCATCTTAAGATGAGAATAATAAAGTTTTAGGTAACTTCATAAGCTTTTTAAAAAGTTATGAGTCATGTTTGTTGGTGGTATAGAACTCCAGTTATGCTTCTCTGAAGTTTCTATCAGTTTTCTGTCTATAATTGTACCACTGCCGTTTGGGCTGCATGTGCAGTTTTGCTTGTGCAATTATTTTTGTGGTCGAAATGATGGTTGCTGTCGATGAAATATGGTTGGCAGTCTACCTAGGGGTATACCCAAGGTAGTAGATTGTCGGCAGACAGATGCGCAAGCCACAAACAAGACGGTGACGCAAGATAAACACAAGGTTTTATCCAGGTTCGGCCGCCAAGAAGGCATAATACCTACGTCCTGCGTCTGATTTGTATTGCTGTATGTCAATGAGAGATGTTTTTTAGAGGGGTCCCCTGCCCACCTTATATAGTTCGGGGGGCAGGGTTACAGATCCAGAAACTAATCCTAGCCAGTTACAATTGCCATATGTGGCCGGATAAGGATTCCTATTCTAACCGACCAGGATCTTGATTGATCGCCAGATCCGCCTTAACTCCTTGCGCGGGACTCCGATCAGGTTAACCGGGCCGCACATCATCTTTTGGTGGACCGAACCCATCGATCCGGGCCGGCCCAAGCTTAGCCATAAGGGTATAGGGGTTAATACCCCCATAGCTAGTCCCCAAGCACCATGTATTATGATGCGACACGCCATTTTAACCTTCTCCGACAAGTAAGGCTTGAGCCCTTGACGTCTCTGACCACCGTTGTCACTGGAGAAGTCGGTTGTCCAAAGAATATATGGTGCTCTTAAGAAAAAAGAAAAAGATTTTTGTCCTGTGAAGTGTGCCCACTTGTATTTCTGAAAAGAAATGTAAGTGCGTCTTGAAACGTAGCGTCCTTGATCATCAGAGGCGTAGGGGTCGAAAAACAAGCACATTCACCACAAGGTGAAGTGTGCCCACTTAGTCCCCAAGCCTGGTAGTAGGTGACATAGGCACGTGGTACCAGGGTCTAAAAAGAATTCCTAGTTAAGTTGAGAATCCAATCGTCGTACAGGCGATACGAGATGCACCGGCAGGTGCATCGTACCGATGTAGTCCTCGAGCTTGCTGGAAGGCGAGGTATGAACCTTGTAGCAAGGTCTAAATAAACGTCTCTCAACTGTATGTGAGTACAAATCACATGTAGCCGAGAAGAACGATCTCCAAGCAGTGGTCGGGACAGTCCCCGAGCACATCAGTAGCTGGAGCAGTCCCCAAGCGTGGCAGTGGCCTAAGCGGTGCCCGAGCACGACAGTGGTTTAGGCAGTCCCTGAGCACGGCAGTGGTCTGGTCCATCATTGAGCTCAAGATATGCAGCCAAAAGAAAAGAACGCCGATTGTATTATTATTTGGTGTATTTATTTATCTCCTTACTCTGTCAAGTCCAATCTACCACGTCTGGTAAAAAAAAACAGACGGATATAACATATCACTCTGCCTTCTTACTCTTTCTGACAAACAGTCGCTTGGTGCCTGTATGGAGGTGCGTTAGTGTGGGCCCTCTCACATTATCAATGAAGAGGCACGTACACTGGAAACGAAGGGGCGCGTTTGCTGGCATAGATCTCGAGGTTGTGAAAACAACCGTCTACGGCGTGTGCGCACGCCCCCCAAGAATCTTGGGCGAGCGAAACAACGGAGCCCTTGGTTATTTATAATATAGAGCTGGTAAGTTACTTTTTACCGATCCCCATTGTCATTCACCGCCGCAACCTTCTTCTTCCTCTCGCCAAACCCTACTCCTCCAAAAATCACCACCAATCCCTCCTCCACCGCATCCACCCTCTTAACAAGGGCAGATCAATGGCGAAGAGAAATGCCCAGAAGAAAAGCGGAGTCATGGCGAAGGAGTGGTGGAAGTCAAGGAGCAATGAGCAGACCATCGAAGACCTCGTCGCCATGGGAGTGCTCCACAACAAGGCACTCGCGGGATGGCGTGCGCCGGAAGGAGAAAGCTTCCCCGATCCACAACCAGGTGAGATTGTGGTTTTCAAGGATTTCTTCAAGCGAGGTTTTGGGGTTCCAGTGCACCCTTTCCTTTAGGGGCTCTGCTTATATTACGAGATTGGGATTTGCAATCTGCATCCCAACTTGATTCTTCTTGTCTCCACCTTCATCCATCTTTGCGAAGCTTATGGTGGCTTCCAGCCCCATTTCGACCTCTTTCGCCATCTGTTCTGTCTGCGGAAGAAAGGGAGCGGAGGCTCGAAGATAGCCGGAGGCGTATACCTCAATCTGCATGATGGTATGAAGGCCCAGTACCTGCACTACCCATGGAACACCTCACTAGACGAATGGTACAAGAAATGGTTCTACATCCACGAAGAGCCGAACACGATCACTCTGTGTGACGTGGGGTTGATTCCGGAGAAGAAGAACAGCTGGTCGGAGAAGCCTGAGCACTTGGAACAGATCACAGAACTGCTCGGGTTGATCCTGGGGAAAACTGGATGGTCCAAGCATGGTCGGGAACTTCATCAGTTGAAGGATCCAGCCCTGCCAAAAGAGGGTACATCCTGGCTTCGAGTACCAGGGTAGCGCAGATCAAACAAGGACCAGAAAAGAGGCGCTCGACAAGGTAGAAATCAAAGCCAGAATTGGGGAGCTATTCAATCTAGCCGACCCCAATTATGTCAGGTTAAACGACATCGAGCACGCTTTCAAGCTGGCCCGACCTCCCCCAAAGGTAAATGATGCCTCCTTGTGCCTGTAGATTTATGTTGCAACAAAAAATTTGACTGTTGTCTCCTTTATGTTTCCCAGAGTAATGGTCATGACCGAGCAGCAGTATTCGTGTCTCCACCCCCTGGCGTGGATTGGCCGCAAATTGCCGGCTCAACCGCCCAGACCAGTGCCAGTACCGAAGGCGTCGACTGGGCGGTACTCGGAGTTGGGGAGGATGTAACGGCCAAGGCTGCTAGCAAGCGGCCAGAAGCCAACAAATGTCGCCAGGCCATCTTCCCCCTTTCAGACGATGAATCAGAGGATGCGGACATCTTCCGACTCATCCCTCGAAAGAGGAGAAGACAAATGGGGTCAACAGAGCAGGGTAGCTCCTCTGTGCCAGCAGTGATCGCACCACCGACCACTGCAACACAGAAAACAAGCGGGGGAAGTGTCAAGCACCAAACCCCAACGCCAGTACCGGTGGTGGAAAAAGACCCGGTGGAACCCGCCGAGCACGTGGAGCAGGCGCGGTCAAAGAGACGTTCCTTCACTACATTATTCCGTGCTTCCAAGCTGTAAGTATCTATAACCTTGATATAATATTATAATTTGTATTGAATACTATTGTCTTCTGAACTTTCTCTGGTATATTAGGTCGGCGTCCACCGAAAATCCTGACCAGATAGCCGGTTGTGGCACGGCTTCGCCAGTACTGGTAGAAAGAACTGCTCGGCAGCTAACTGCGGAGCCACCTGTAGAAGAAATTCCACAGGAACCGCAGCACACGAGCAGCCCAACGTCAGTCCCTGAGCAGCTGGTCGAGAAGACAGCCAAGCAAAGTACAAATGCTCCGAGCACTAGCCCTGCTGAGGCAGATACCTTGGCGCCAAGGGAACCAGACCGAGCTGAGGAGCAGCAACTGGAGTTGGCACAGAATATGCTTGCCGATGCTATGGCTCGTGGGAAAGCCATAGTGGTCACGGAGACCACTATCTCCGGCCCAGCGCCGCCCCCTGAACAAGAGGCCGAAGAGGACGAAGTCGAAGAGATCCTAGGCCGTCCCAAAGACAAACGACAACATGTATATGTATCGCGTAGGCGGAACGACGAGTGGGTTATGTACGAAGAAATCCCCGAGATCGAAGAGACCCAAAAAGTTGAACGAGCGGCAAAGCGTTTGGTGACAGAAGTCTAGGTATGTTTGGCTTGACCACTTGACCCTGTAATGTAGTCAAACTGTCTGACTTAGCTTGCTTATATGCAGGACTTGATGAAGACTGTGAAGTACCGAAAGAAGTGCTTCGACCAGATTGAGGGAATCACGGCGAGCAATAGAGAACTGGCGGCCGAGGTGGAACGCTTGTGCCGCCAACTTGAAGCCGCCGACCAGGAGAGGACAGAGCAAGAAACACAGAACCAGAAACTAGTCGGCTAGCTCAATGACAAAGAGCGTCAAAAAACAAGTAAGTTGTCATTTTGTCACATCAAGTGTATGACACGTGTTGTTGTATTGTTGGTAATGACAGCTGTAATGCAGGCTTAGAAGCTGAGGTAACCCGCCTCCAAGAGGAGAATAGCCGCGTGACCGCAGAGTGTGGTCACCTGAAGGAGGACAATGAGAAACTGGCGCGTAGCCAGTCTCAACTCCAGGGCCACACCACCAAAATCAAGGAGGAACTGAAGAGTAAGTATTCCAGGCCACCGTTCTCATTCTGTTGCCCGCCTTGACTTGTCGTGCCTTTACATTTGATGTCTTGTATGGTGTGCAGTTTTAAAAGCCAATGCCAAGAGGCATCTAGAAGTTGTGATGAAAGAGCATGACAGCTAGAAAGCACAATGCCTCGAGGCCACCGAGGATCGGGACACATGGAAGAACCGGTTCCAGGAAGTGGCAACTGGCATTTTACCCATCCTCGACCTTGTCGACCCGGCGCTCACAGAGGAAGAGCCAAGGACCCCCCAACTCGGACTGGTCGAGAGATGCAGACAAGCATGGGGATGGTTCCAGGAGTTCATTAAGGAGGCGGGTGAGTATATGGGCGCCCATGTGCTAAGCATGGTGCGTGCCCACTACCCTCTGATCGATCTCAAGCGCCTGGAGGCTGGATACCCAAAGGAAGTAGACCCAGACAAGGCGGAGGAGCTTCGGGTGGCCCAACTGGATCTGTCATCAAAGATAATTTGCGACATTAATCTATGTGGAGGTGGGATAGCACCTGTACAAGGTATGCCATCGACAAGTCAGCTGGAAACGCCATCTGTTGCTAGCCAACTGACGAAGCCTGCGGTCTCGACCAGCCAGGCATCGGTGGGGCCATCCCCTTCAGCTCGGCTAGCACAAGAGTCCTCGAGACTCGAGTAGAATATCGAAAGCAGCGAGCAGTAGGTGCCGCGCACCCCGACCAGCCAATGTAATAGGCTTAGAGCTGTAGAAGGAGGACATAGTTGTGTTATTGTAAACTTGGGCCTCTTCAGGCAAGCTTATAATAACGTAACTGTATATCATTATAAGCTTGGTTGCTTTGTATAAAGCGTATTTAAGCTTGAAACTTATGTTGGTGGAACTAAGTGAGAACATAATAACGTTTTGTTTAGTTGTACCATTTTACCCGACAAATCATCCTGAAAAGTTTGTGCGGCCCTAGTTTGCCATGTGGTCGGAGTGTGAGGTGCGTGACCTATGCACACGTAGATGCAGACAAGTCAAACCAAGGGGGACCTGCCGATCACCCGCAACGTAGAGAGCGGATCCCATGCACGTGTTGGGAGGAACCGGACATAGGTCCTGCTCCGAAAACCGTAGAAGGAGTGGTGGTCGGCTTTTACTGGCTAAGTTAGAATAACCATATAAGTCGAAGTGACACATTAGAGTGGTCGGAGAAATAATAATAGCTTTATTGAAGTAAATCGAAAATACAAAAGGGGGTACATATCTCAGTAGTTAAGCATAGAATCGTCTAAGCTTGTCGATGTGCCATGAGTTTGGTACGTCCGTACCATCCAGGTGAGCTAACCTGTAAGATGTTGGTCATGTGACCTCCTTGATCATGAAGGGCCCCTCCCATGGGGTTGCGAGTTTATGGACACCAGCCTGGTTCGTCTTCCACTTTAGGACCAGGTCTCCGACCACAAAAAACCGCTCTTTAATGTTCTTATTGTAGTACCTGCGCAAAACAGCAAGGTATTTGGCAGTACGTACACAAGAATCGAGCCGCTTCTCTTCTGCGCTATTCACTTCTAGCTCCCATACTTCATTGGCCTTGCCTAAGTCGAAGTTCTCTACCCGTGCTGATCTGAATGCTATATATGCAGGGAGGACCGCCTCAGTGCCGTAAACCATAAAGTATGGCGAGACGCCGGTGTTACGGCTAGGCTGAGTTCTGAGTCCCCAGACCACGGCTGGTAACTCTTTGAGCCATCTTCCGGGAGCCTTGTCATTTTCTCTATACACCCTCTTCTTCAACGCGTCCAAGATCATGCCATTTGCCCGCTTGACCTGTCCATTAGCTCTAGGGTGCGCCACCGAGACGTATTTTACCACTATGCTCCTTTCATCGTAGAAGTCCCAAAAAGCGTTCCCGGTGAACTGAGTACCCAGATCGGTTATGATGCTGTTTGGTATGCCGAAACGGTGGATGACCTGGTCGAGGAACGTGATAGCCTTTTCTGAGGATGCCTGTACCAAAGGCATGTATTCTATCCACTTAGAAAATTTGTCGATCAGCACGAAGACGCATGTAAATTTCCCTGGAGCCGGTTTGAAGGGCCCGATCATATCCAGTCCCCAGCATGCAAAGGGCCAGGAGGCTGGTATTGTCTGGATCTCATGTGCTGGTACGTGGATTCTCTTGGTGAAGAACTAACAACCCTCATAGTGGCGGACTAGCCTCTCTGCGTCGGATACTGCTGACGGCCAATAGAACCCTGCTCGGAAAGCCTTGCCGACCACCGTTCTTGAGGCCACGTGGTTGCCGCAGGAGCCAGAGTGGATTTGGTCCAGGAGACGTTCGCCATCCTCCTGGGTTATGCACTTCATCAAGATTTCCTCTTTTGCGTTCTTGCACCATAGCTTGCCATCAATGAGCAGGTACTGCTTACTACGACGCATCAGGCGCTCGTTCTCTGTCCGATCAGTGTAACTGCTGCCATCTGTTAGGTACTTGATGAAAGGTATTCTCCAGTCAGGCTCATGAGTGGTCGGAGGGGGCTCGGCGGTGCTTGACGCCGGAACCATAGCCACCAATTGCTGGTTTGGAGGCTTGTCTGCCGTGGAATCTTTCTCTTCGATGGACGGCGTGAGCAGGTCTTGGACGAATATGCCATGTGGGATTTTTGCTCGGGATGATCCTAACTTTGACAGTGCATCCGTTGCTTGATTCTTGTCTCGGACCACATGTATGTACTCGATGTCATAGAACCTGCCTTCCAGCTTTCTGATCAAATTGCAGTATGCTTCCATCTTTTCGCTGGTTGTGTCCCAGTCCTTGTTGAGTTGGTTGATGACCAGAGCAGAGTCTCCATAGACGTAGAGACGTTTAACGCCAAGCTCAACCGCAATGCGCAAATCATGTAGGCATGCTTCGTACTCGGCGGCATTATTAGATGCTGGGAAACAAATCCTGAGGACGTACCGGAGCTGCTCCTTGGATGGTGATATAAAAAGGACTCCTGCTCCCGCACCGTCAATGTTGAGAGAGCCGTCGAAGTACATCGTCCAATATTCATCGGATCCGGGAGAGGCAGGCGTGCTTAAGTCTGTCCACTCGACGATGAAATCGACAAGTGCCTGAGACTTGATTGTAGTGCGGCTTGCAAATTCCAAGGAAAAGGGGCATAGCTCCATTGCCCATTTGACGATGCGCCCGTTCGCATCCCTGTTGCTAATGATGTCTCGTAGAGGGTACTCAGTCACGACCACCACACGATATCCGTCGAAGTAGTGTTTCAACTTTCGGGATGTTATCAGTATGGCGTAGATCAACTTATGAATCTATGGGTACCTGGTCTTGGACTCGTTGAGTACCTCACTAATGAAATAGATTGGCCGCTGTACCTTGTAGACGTGGCCGGGCTCGTCTCGCTCGACCACCATGGTCATGGAGACCACTCGATTAGTAGCCGCAATGTATAGCAGGAGTGTTTCGTCTTCTCTTGGAGCAGTGAGTACCGGAGGTGACGTAAGGTATTGTTTCAGCTGTGTGAAGGCAACATCTGCTTCCTCCGACCACTCAAACTTTTCGGACGCTTTGAGTAGTTTAAAGAACGATAATCCTTTTTCGCCTAATCTTGATATGAAACGGCTGAGAGCAGCCATACATCCGGTAAGCTTCTGAACATCCTTCACCTTTTTGGGTGGCTTCATGTCCAAAACAGCTTTGACTTTTTCTGGGTTAGGGCGTATGCCGTCGCGACTGACGATGTTGCCGAGGAGTATGCCAGAAGGAACACCAAAGATGCACTTCTTTGGGTTTAATTTCCACTGGAATGTGTTAAGGGCTGCAAAAGTGCGTCCCAGATTGTCAACAAGGGTATGAGCTTCCTTGGTTTTGACAAGTATATCATCAACGTAAGCCTCGATGAGGTCATCTTTTATCTCGTCTTTGAGGCAAGCTTGTATAGCGCGTTGGTAGGTAGCCCCGGCATTCTTGAGCCCGAACGACATGGTCATGTAGCAGTAGGTGCCGAAGGGCGTGATAAAAGATGTCTTGATCTGGTCATCCTTTTTGAGAGCGATCTGGTGATAACCAGAGTAGCAATCGAGAAAAGAAAGGAGCTCGCAACCGGCGGTTGAATCTACGACCTCGTCTATGCGAGGCAAGCCGAAGGGGTCTTTAGGGCAGTGTTTGTTGAGATCAGTGTAATCAACGCACATTCTCCATTCATTATTCTTTTTGCGTACAAGAACTGGGTTGGCTAACCACTCTGGATGATACACTTCTTTGATAAATCCGGCTGCCAAAAGCCGTGTAACTTCTACCCTAATCGCCTCCTTTTTGTCGCGAGCGAACCGTCATAGCTTCTGCTTGGTAGGTTTGGCCTTGCCGTTGACATTCAAGGAGTGCTCAATCAAGTTCCGAGGTACACCGGGCATGTCAGCAGGTTTCCATGCGAACACATCCACGTTGCTCCTCAAGAACCTAACGAGCGCGTCTTCCTATTTGGGATCCAGGTTGGCCCCGATAAGGGCCGTCTTGCTGGGATCACCGTCGACCAGCTGGATCACCTTGTGCTCCTTGGACTTGATGTTCTTGCATGGAGCCTCGAGCTCTGAGATCTCCTGGTGGTCGATCGAGGTCTTCTTGGCATTGAGCACGGTCTCGGCCATGCGAATAGAGAGGTCGTGAGCCTCTGCTATTTTGAAACTGTCATCTTCGTAGGTATAAGCTGCGTACACGTTGCCTTGGAGGGTTAGAACTCCTTTCTCGGTAGGCATCTTGAGCACCAGATACCTGTAATGAGGTATGGCCATGAACTTGGTGAGCGACAGTCGACCAAGAATAGCATGGTAGGTGCCGTCGAAGTCGGTGACCACGAAGTTGACGTAGTCGGTGCAGAAGTGATCCGGGGTCCCAAACTGCACTGGTAGCGTGATCTGCCCGAGAGGTGTAGAGCTCTGTCCGGGGAGAACACCCCAGAACTATGCCTCGTATGGCTTGAGGTCCGCCTGAGCTATCTTTAGGGCGGGTAGACTGTTCTTGAACAGTATATCAATGGAGCTGCCGCCGTCGATCAGTACTCTGTCGAACTAAACTTTGTTGATACAAGTATCGAGGACCAGGGGAAAACGCCCTGGCTCAGGTATTGCGGCCCATTGGTCCTTTCTGCTGAAGGAGATTTCACGGTGAGACCACGGAGGGAGCCGTGGATCAGTGAGGAAATTGTCGGTGTTGGCCACGTTCAAGCAAGCGCGGGCGAGCAGCTTGCGTTCTCGTTTGGTCTCGATGGACACTTTGCCTCCGATGATGGTGTGCACGCGATCAGTTGGCTTGACATACTTGTGACGAGGGTCTGCATCATCATCGTCGTTATCCTCGTTGCGCTGTTCCCCTGCGTCGTTAGGCTTGTCGGACGTATCCAGAGCTTGTTGACGCGTGTAGATAGACTTGAGGACGCGGCAATTCTCCATGGTATGGTTCGACTTAGGATGGAGCTAGCAGGGCCCCTTCAATGCCTTGGCATAGTTGTCTTCATAGTTACGACGTCCGCCACCCTTTTTAACGGTGTTGACCTCGCCGTCGTCTTCCCGAGCACGCTTGCTCCTGTAATCGTCACGGCGGTTACACCGCTGATTACGTTGGTCACGGTGGTCGCGGGAGTCGTTGCGCTGGTTGTGGCGGTTAAAATTGTCGTTCCGACCACGATTGCCGCAGTAGTCATCGTGGTGTGGGGGGTGGTCGGAGCGTGGAAACCTTGCTGCTTCTTCAATAATTATCTTTTTAGCGTCGTCGGTGTCCGCGTATTTCTTAGCGGTGGCTAGGAGCGCTGTGACCGAATCAGGTCTTTTGCGGAGGAGCTTGTCCCTTAGGGCATCGTGGAAGTGGAGGCCAGTGATGAAAGCCTCGATTGCCTCATTGTCGGAGATTGATGGGACCTTGATGCGCATCTCCGAGAAACGCCGGACGTACTCACGCAGCGGCTCATCTTTTCGATCTCGAATACATTGCAGATCGTATTTGTTGCCTGGTTGTTCACAAGTAGCAATGAAGTTGTCGATGAAGGCTTGCTTGAGCTCCTGCCAAGAGTCGAAATAGTTTGCCGGCAAGCTGACCAGCCATTGGTGACCTGCATGGCCAACAGCGACTGGGAAATAGTTAGACATGACGTGCTCGTCCACCATGGCTGATCTGCACGCAGTCTCATAAAGCATAACCCATAATTTGGGGTTTTCCTTGCTGTCGTATTTCTGAAGCTTCTCGAGCTTGAAATTCTTGGGCCATATGACTTGGCGAAGGTGTGGAGTAAACTGCTTCAAACCTGGCGGGCCGTGGGTAGTGTCATATTCCATACGGCGATAACTTTCGTGGGACGCTCGATCGTCGGCTCTCTGGTTGATGCGAGCGCGCAGATTGCGTCCTCCGAGGTAATGGCGGAGATAGTTATTGCCATCACGGCGATCTCGATCGCCATCTGGATTAGCCCTGCGACCGCGTTTATCCCGGCGATTGTCGCGGTTGTCCCGGCGGCGGTTGTCGTCCTGGCCACCAACATGGCCACCGTTTCCTTCTTGACGGTTGTCTGATGGGTCGTTGTTGCGTGAGCCACGTTGGTTGGGTGGCTGTGAGTGACTTGGGTGCTGGCGGCTGTGGCTTGACTCGACCGAGATGGATGGAGCCCGAGCTTGGTTTACAATCTCCGCGGTCTGGGCCATAGCAGCCGTCAGATAGGCTTGTATTTCATCACGAACTGCTTGGGTTTCCGGGGTGTTGGGTAGCCGTTGCATTGTTGCCATGGCGACGATTACATTGGCACTTGGAGTTCTAAAGACCTGTTTGTCCCCCACCCTGTCGAAAGCATCGTTGAGGTCACGTGGCTGGACCCTTATGCGTCGTGCCTCCTGGTCTGCTTCGGCTTCGATTTGTCGGCAATTAAACCGGTCAATATTGCGTGCTTCGTGTGCAGTCCTTTCTTGTTCTGTTTCGCCAACTGCTGGCGGTTCATCATTGCTGACAACATGGATCAGATCCCCTCGTCTTGGCGGGAAAGACAGGAATTGTGAGAACCCCGGGGCGTGGTCTGTGATATCCAGATCGTACTTGACGCCTTCATCTTCGTGATGCTGAAGCTCGGTGTGGACAGATGCATTAGATGCGGTGCCAGACGAGGAGCTGGGGTCGCCCTCTTAGACTGTGTGAACGGATCCTTCTTGATAATCTTCAATCTGGATCATGTTGACAAAGTCACGCGGCTTCGGCTGAGGTCGGTGCACAAGACATAGATCCAAGCGGTGTTGCAGGTCATAGGCGTAGCTAGAGGCAGCATTTTGCAGGCCGTAGGGCTGGACCTGGTAGTTCTCCGTTGAGGCTTCGTACTCAGAGAGCCGGAGACCCATCGCGAAGGCTGGCCGGCGACGAGCAGAGCGCCCTTGAGGAGTAGATGTGACCACGAGATCTGTACCAAGTCATGCAGGACGACTGGTCTGAGCTGGTCGGGTAGATCTGTTGTGGGGAGTGGTTACCTGCTCATTAGGCTGACTTTGAATCGTACTTACTAGAGCCAGGGTTTCAGCAAGCTTGGTGCCGACCCGATCGATGGAGTCGAGTAGGTCGGTGTTGTCGATCTGCCTCCCTTTGTAGCGGGGAAGCGGATGACGAGTTGTCGGCATGGCTGCAGGTGATGCAGGCATGGTCGGAGCCAGATGTACCATGGTCGGAGCCAGATCCATCGTGGTTGGAGCCATGTCCATCGTGGTCGGAGCCGTATCCACCGTGGTCGGAGCCGCATCCACCGTGGTCGGAGCCGTATCTACCGTGGTCAGAGCCGTATCTACCGTGGTCAGAGCCGTAGCTGATGTAAGTGAAGCAGTGGTCGATGTAGACTGAATCCACGCCTCCTCCAGGGTCATGGTGATGAAGTCGTCGGAGTCGGTGGTCCAGGTGATCTGGCCAACGGTGAACGTGAGGCCATTCGGCGTAGCCATGGAGCCGGAGATGATGACCGTCTTGTTTGCTTGGGAAGCAGTACGCACAACCCCTACCTGGCGCGCCACTGTCGACGAGATATGGTCGGTAGTCTACCTAGGGGTATACCCAAGGTAGTAGATTGTCGGCAGAGATGCGCAAGCCACAAACAAGACGGTGATGCAAGACAAACACAAGGTTTTATCCAGGTTCGACCGCCAAGAAGGCATAATACCTACGTCCTGCGTCTGATTTGTATTGCTGTATGTCAATGAGAGATGTTTTTTAGAGGGGTCCCCTGCCCGCCTTATATAGTTCGGGGGGCAGGGTTACAGATCCGAAAACTAATCCTAGCCAGTTACAATTGCCATATGTGGCCGGATAAGGATTCCTATTCTAACCGACCAGGATCTTGATTGATCGCCAGATCTGCCTTAACTCCTTGCGCGGGACTCCGATCAGGTTAACCGGGCCGCACGTCGTCTTTTGGTGGACCGAACCCATCGATCTGGGCCGGCCCAAGCTTAGCCATAAGGGTATAGGGGTTAATACCCCCACAGTTGCTATGGTTGCAGTGAATACCAAAGTTGTAGATAATTTCATAATCTTGCTTTTGTTCAAATTGCATGACCATAGGCCTGATAGTTTAGGAGTTATGAATTTGACAAATGATCTGTCATGTTTGGTCTATGCTCTGTGCAGATTTAAAGGATTTCATTGTTTGACCTAGTTAAATATGAAATCATGTCTTAGTGATAATATAAGAGTTATAGTGATTTGCTTAATCTTTCCAAATTATCCTAGATCACCCCATTTGGTGTTGTAGAGCTCCAGTTATAAGCCTGTGAAGTTGCATGGCAGAATCTGTCCAAGTCTGGACAAAGGTGCTCAATTGTGCTTGATTGACCTTATTAATTGTGGAATCACCTTGTGATGATAATAAATATGTTTTAGATAATTTAATAAGATTTTTTAAAGTTAAGGTTCATGCTTGTTTGATGTCTGTAACTCCAGTTATGCATTTTTGAAATTACTACTACTTTTCTGTCCTAGTTCTATGTAGATCTAAAACATTGGCATGTTTGACCTGGTTATCTTTGGAATAAGCTTTTGGTGATAATAACAATGTTGTAGGAAATTTCATTAGATTTCCAGAAAGTCTAGGGTCACTCTTGTTGGATGCTTATATCTCTAGTTATGATTAAAACAAGTGACTGCTGTGCCGCTGTCCAGATTTCTATACGTGTGCTAGGTGATTGTTTTGGCTTGCTCTTGTTTTGGCTAAACATGTTGGTTAGTTCTTGATCAATGCATGGGTGCAATATCTGAACTTAAGTTCACTTATGTGCCATGCCTAATATGCTTGCTATCCCTTTATAATAGGTTGTGTGATGTTTAGTTAAATAACTCTTGGTGCCTATGTCTTGCATGATCTTATGTTTGCCTTGAATGCTATTATGTGATGCATCTCATATTACCATTCTTTATATTCATGCACTTGCATCTTGCATCTCATCTAGGTACGCTAGATGAACCACGTGAAGGACGTGATGATGGAATCGAACCAAAAGACGGTGTTGGTGGACCTATCCTGAAGATGGAAGGACCCCTGGAGTACATGCCTGAACTAGATATGCTCACCAAGCGAGTGTCGTCTAACAAACACTAACCTAGTGTTGGATCCTAGGCAAGCCCCGAAGCATTCTAAGCCTCCTATGTTCTTACAAATATCACTTGAGTCATTTATGTTTGATGCATTAGGTTATAAGAGTTGATTGGAACCACTTGATGCATAAAACTACCTTGTCCAGAAATATACCTTGAACCCTATGTAGGTCCAGGATCGAAGGTATGCTTAGCAATGCTTAGACCGGTAGAAGTCAGGTGATTCCTGTCACCTGTGAGATATGGGTGGATACCAGAGCACGGTTGGCTATATTTGCTATTGTGGAAATAACCATGTGTTGATGAATAAAAAGGAGACCGGACGGGATTGTGATAGAGGAGCAACAAGGCATGGAGGTCTTGATGCCTATTTATTCTCGTATGTGTCGGTTAAGGACCGATTTGCTATACGTCCTCATATCATGTTGAACGCATGCCTAGCACTTAGTTGGCCAGATAAGTCATTCCAACCACGAAGTCGAGTAGCTCAACTCAGGCCAGGCCCCGGTAAGGGAAAGTGCGCACCCTAGTTGGCAGTAAGGATGTGTGGAGAGCCAATGGCGTGAGTCTAATGGTAGGTTTGAGTCCCGATCTTCCTGGCAGATTGGTAGAATCTCTGAGGGTGTGGCGTTGATCGGACCCGCGAAGTTGGTTCCTAAGTTGTACCAAAGGTGACCTAAGACTACCTTGGTGTAGGTATGTCTGGGTTTGTGTTAGGAGTAATTCCCCAGCTGGGTAGGAATCAATTTGAATTGTCGTGTCTCTCGGATAGTGAGAACTTGACTGAGCAGCAACAACGTAGAGTAACTTAATGGAAACTTGATGGTTATGATGATGATACTCACATTACTACACCGGCTATGGTTACTATTGCCTATTACTAAATGATATTCCACATGTTTGGCACAGGTTAGTTGCTAATCTAGAGATGAATAGCTATAATTAACTTGGTTACCGAATTATAAAATGTATAGCTCAACTAGTGGCTTTTATGTAAAATTTTGTCAAGCTAGCTCCACCTATAAAGCCTTGCATACTCCTTGGTGTCACTTTATTTCTGGTTTATGACGGGTAAGTCTAGCTAAGTACATTCGAGTACTCAGGGTTTATCTCACCATGTTGCAGGTGAAGTTCTCGGCCTGCTGAAGATGGTGGCTAACCGCCGGTGGGCTCGGTGACTCTATATTTATTTCTCATCTATATGCTTTTATCAGAGGATGTCACTTATGCTAGCAATGTATTTGGAACTTATATTAATGTAATCATTTAAAAGCTATGTTGTTTTTACTAATCGGTTTTGAAACCCAAACTTGTACTATTATTTGTGAACCCATTTGTAATATTATTTCCGCTGCAACTCTGTGTATGTGATGTGTATTTGCTTAATTACGCGATCTTGGTTGTGATGTTGATTTATTGAGGTCCTTCGTGACACTCGGCAGACTACCGGCTTTATATAAGTGAAAGTATGCGCGCATCAACGTGCTAAACGGGGACAACCGTACTTGATCTTGTATAAATTGGGCGGTTCTATCACAGCTGGCATCAAAGCAAGATTAAGCATAATACTCTCATGTACTTAGTTTTCAAAACAAAGTTTTGTTTTAAAAAGCCTATTTTGACTAAACTTTAGCTATAGGCAAATTTGTCAAAACTACCTTGCAACACTATGCTAGCCACATCCTCCTTTATGCCCAATTAAGGACTACTAGGTGGCAATAAGTAAACTAACACTAACTATGGGGGTTTACTTCTTGCAATTTTTATTTCATCGTCTATACGGTGTGCTATTGAATGGATGCCATTCGCTTGAGTGGTAATATATGGATCAATATACCTCTACGCCCAGGTAAGATGGTGAGTGGCATGACCGCAAGATGTAAGCTTGCGGTCAAAGGGGAGAGGTAGTTTTGATACTTAAGTATATATATCTCGTATATATATACAGAAGTATTTAATTGTGGGTTAGCTTTGGTACGGCTATATATGCATATTCTCTATGTATGTATAGACGTATTTACTTTCGGGTAGCAAATTTAATGATCAGGTAGCTTTGATACGGAAGTATATATATATATATATATGGGTATATATATGGAAGTATTTAGCTTGCAACCTAGAGCCCAGACTTTTATTTCTGCATATATAATTGTGGGGTTGGGCTGAAATGAAATCCTTCTGTAGGTACGCTAACCACGAATGCGTAGATTGAATGTAACTGATGACTGTGGGGGTATTAACCCCTATACCCTTATGGCTAGGTTTGGGTCGGCCCGGACCACGGGGTCCATCCCACCAGAAGACGACGCGCGGCCCAGCCGATCTGCTCAGAGTCCCGCGTAAGGAATCAAGGCAGACTTGGAGATCAAGCAAGATCCTGGTCGGTTAGAATAGGAATCCTTATCCAGCCACTTATGGCAATTGTAACCGGTTGGGATTAGTTTCTAGATCTGTAACCCTGCCCCCTAGACTATATAAGGCGGGCAGGGGACCCCTCTCAAAACATGACAATCTCATTGACATACAGCAATACAATCAGACGTAGGACGTAGGTATTATGCCCTCACGGCGGCTGAACCTGGATAAAACCTCATGTCTGTCTTGCGTCACCATCTCGTTCGTAGCTTGCGCATCTGTCTGCCGATAATCTACTACCTTGGGCATACCCCTAGGTAGACTGCCGACCATATTTTGTCGACAGTGGCGTGCCAGGTAGGGGGTGTGCGTACTGCTCCCTAGACGAACAAGATGGTCATCATCCCCGGCTCCATGGCTAAGCCGAACGGCCTCACATTCACCATCGGCCAGACCACCTGGACCACTGGCTCCGACAACTTCATCGCCATGATCACGGAGGAGGCGCAGATCCAATCTGCGTCAACCACTGCTTCACCAGCATCAGCTATGGCTCTAACCACATTGGATTTGGCTCCGGCCACGCCATCATCGTCTTCAGCCACGCCGACAACCCGTCGTTCGCATCCTCGCTACAAAGGGAGGCAAATCGACAACACTGACCTGCTTGACTCCATCGATCAGGTCGGCACCAAGCTTGTTGAAACCCTAGCTTTGGTAGATTTGATTCAAAATCAACCTACCAAGCAGGTAACCACTACCCACAACAGATCTACCCAACCAGCTCGGGCCAGTTGTCCTGCACGACTCGGTACGGATCTCGTGGTCACGTCTACTCTTGAAGGGCGCTCCATTTGTCGCCGACCAGCCCCCGCAACGGGTCTCCGGCTCTCCGAGTGCGAAGCCTTGATGGAGAATTACTAGGCCCAGCCCTACGGCCTATGAAACACTGCTTCCAACTATGCGTACAATATACAACGATGCTCGGATCTGTGTTTGATACATCGACCTTGGCCAAAGCCATGCAACTTCGTCAACATGGTTCGGATTGAGGAGTATCAAGAAGTAATGGTGCACTAAGGCGACATCCACATGGAGCTACGACACCAGATTTGCATGATCGCTTGCCATTACATGCACAATGAAGATGACGTCAAGCAGCCATAAGACGGAGTACAAGCAAGTGGGCCAACTATGGGTGTTCGTGTTATGTATGTATTCATGCACAATGTACAGCGACAACCTAGAAGGACTCCATGTGCTTCTCCGACTCCAAATATGAAGACCACATACAATCTACTAAACCGCCATCAGGCTACTCCGTAACCTTCACGCAAGCAAGGAAGATCTCCGACTGCGCCCGACCTCAGCTGGACAAGCCCGAGGGCTTTTGCCTCCCCATGCGATGGAACTAGGTACATGCCCTCCGACCACCGAACTGATCGAGCTCTGACCATGTCGACCACGTCCCGAGCGGCTCCGCCGAGCTCCGACCACGTCGACCACGGACCACATTGACCACGTCTCGAGCGGCTCCGCCGAGCTTCGACCACATCGACCATGGACCACGTCGACCACATCTCGAGCGGCTCCACCAAGCTCCGACCACCTCGACCACCAGACCACGTCGCAATGATGATCGCCACGAAGAACGACGCTATGACAACCACGACCACCGTCACAATAGGCCGAAAAGTACGAGGATCAGACAACTTTATCGCCATCGACCAGATTTCTATCCAAAGATAAGTACACTTCTAATATTTATATTTAATATAATTTTCATTACGATGTTTCTCCATAACATTCTCATCATGATTATTCTTCAAATAATGTTTGTCCGTGTATACCATCTTAAATATAACATACAACTATACTTAATGTAAATCCTTGACCAGTCATGTTGACGCTCGATGTCTCCAGAAATGGCCCTGTCTCTAACTCCTCCCTACACATGCACGAGCGTCTGCCCTCTGCGTTATGGGTGGTCGGTAGTGGCTCTTTAGCGATGCTTTGTCCTTCCTACATGTGCACGAGCTCCGCGCCCCGCGTTATGGTTAATGGGCTAGCTAGGGCTGGAGACTCAGCTACACACTAACTAGTCGGGCAATTTATATTAAGTATAAACACAAACTTCACATTAACACTGATGTTTACAAAGCACCAACTGCTTTATCACATCATGCTCATTTGCAAATAACTGCTGAGCGTCATACGCTATTTCTTCACCGCTGATTTTTTCTCCATTATTTATTATTTTGTACATCATGTACTACCATTCTACATATTTATATTGTAGGAATTTTGAGCTATGCATGGGGACTTCGTCGCTCGCTTCTCGACCTACGCTCGGGGACTGCCTCGATCACTCTCTGACCACAGCTCAGGGACTTCATTACTCGCTCCTTGACCTATGCTCAGGGACTGCCTCGATCACTCTCCGACCACAGCTCGGGGACTTCGTCGCTCGCTCCTTGACCTATGCTCAGGGACTGCCTCGACCACTCTCCGACCACAGCTTGGGGACTTCGCATCTCGACTACATGCGACTGGCGACTCGCATACAGTTGGGATATTTTTTCTCCTTTAGACCTTGCTACAAGGCTCATACATGTCCTTCTAGCAAGCTCGGGGACAACATCGATACGATGCACCTGATGGTGCATGATGTATCTAATTAACAAGATTCTTTTTAGACCCTGGCACCACGTGCCTACATCACCTACTACCAGGCTCGGGGACTAAGTGGGCACACTTCACCTTGCGGTGAATGTGCTCGTTCTGATGGTTCAAACGCCTCCGATTCTATAAGGACGACCGTGTCTCTTTTCAACTCAGAGTCAAAGTGGGCACACTTCGGGGGAAATATTTTTCAAATTTTATCTTGAGCCCCTTACATCCTTCTAGCAAACTCAAGATGGCGCTACTCGAAGGATACAAGGCGCTCGGGGACTAGCTGTGGGGGTATTAACCCCTATACCCTTACGGCTAGGTTTGGGTTGGCCCGGACCAGGGGGTCCGTCCCACCAGAAGACGACGCGTGCCCCCCAGCCGATCTGCTCAGAGTCCCACGCAAGGAATCAAGGTAGACTTGGAGATCAAGCAAGATCCTGGTCGGTTGGAATAGGAATCCTTATCCGGCCACTTATGGCAATTGTAACCGGTTGGGATTAGTTTCCAGATCTGTAACCCTACCCCAAGACTATATAAGGCGGACAGGGGACCCCTCTCAAAACATGACAATCTCATTGACATACAGCAATACAATCAGACGCAGGGCGTAGGTATTACGCCCTCACGGTGGCCGAACCTGGATAAAACCTCGTGTCTGTCTTGCGTCACCATCTCGTTCGTAGCTTACGCACCTGTCTGCCGATAATCTACTACCTTGGGCATACCCCTAGGTAGACTGCCGACCATATTTCATCGACAATGACTAGCTATATGTCAAGAGAGTATGTGCTATGCCACTGATATAGAACGTGATTGCCACCTTAGGCTGGCAATTTTGTGAGGACGAATAGGACGGTCATGCATCATGATTGTGCTTGTGCATAAATATGCTTCCCTCACTTTGTTCTAATACTAAGTAACTTGTGATCAATGTGATGTTACTATCTTCCCTGTGTGAAGCTAGGCAAAATGCCTTGTTCTATGCCGCTTGAATAGCTGTGCTTTAAGATAGTGTGTGATTAGCTTTGCCTTGTATGTTTGCTTCCAAAGGAAATAGATGACAAGTTAATAGTTAGCAAAAACTTCACCCCTTCGAAAACTAAATTGCTAAATGTAAGTAAAACTTGTTTTGTAGAGACATCCACCTACTCAGTAAAAAGGAAATAAAAGATAATAGTACCTTACCACCATGTTTTGCATGATATGTGTAGTGGTGTTGCTGTAGGTGACTGCTTGTTATGTATGAGCTTTGTGCTTAGTAATAGTCGCTTAAGCTAATTGGATTGAGTATATTCAAAATGCTTGCTTAAGTCCATGATGTATGTGTGGATGCTCGTTATCTAGGTAGTGCCATAGCTATCACCCCTTTTGCCCTCGGTAAGCATATGAGTGTTGAAGAGCGCTATCCTAGAACAACATCCAAGTTTTGATAATCTCTTGGTTGTCATCTCCAATTAAGTTCTCTCTTAGGAGCATGAGCCTATACATGTGGTTGCTAGCCCTTGAACGTTGCGCTATGAAGACCTTTATCCATGCCTTTGCTTGACCTTAGGCGCAACCTTAGTTCCCTTGAATGCGTGCATGTGTCATGGTTGTCCCACTCCTGTGTGGGAGGACCTTGCTAAAAAATCCTTGTCGGACTTTATTGCTCCTTCTCCTATAGACGATCTGGTGCAACGCTAATCATTATCTACCCTGGCTTTAGAACCTTTTCCTCGTAGATCATGTCGATGCTTTATCAACTGAATCCCTAGTCAGTGCATTGGCTCTATCCCTCGAATCTCGTTTGTTTTGTCTCCTACCCTTCCAAAGTCCAAATTGTAGATAACTTCTCCCGAATATCACCTTCGAAAATGATTCTCACATTCATATGATGTCATCTTTCAAATGGTATCTTTGATTCTAAAATCAATGTGCATGTCTCCTACAAGTATTCCATACTTGTGTGCACAAATTTAGGGGGAGGTTACTCTACAAGTTGGATGCTTTGAGACTAACACCTTTTCAAGCTTATCATGTGTGTAGTAGTCTCATTGCAAGAAAAATGGAGTCCCCGGAGTTAAGCATCATACTTCAAATATCCACCACCTATTGCAAGTGGTAAAAATTAAATTGGTTTCCACATGTGGTATTTCTAAACTGACATCATCATGTTGATTTCACTTTGGTATTTATATGCTTTCTCCATGCATTATATAGATTAAACTTCTTTGAGCATTAATTTGTCAATTATGCATAAACTACATTCTCCATCATATGTATGCATATATTTAGGGGGAGCTTAGTCTATGTAATGTGAGAGTCAAATTTTGTGACCTATTCCACTCCACATACAAAGGATCACAAAGTTTGACCCTCCCTTGTGCTACTAATGTCTTCCTTTTTGGTGTTTGATTCCAAAGGGAGAGAATTTAGAGGACCAAAAGTAAGCATTAATTTGTAGGACCAAAAGCAAGATCATAATATTTACAAGTGGTAATGGTCTACAAGTGGTCATGGTCCGAGAAAGGGAGGATAGTGGATTATGGATTAGTCTATGTAATGGGGAGAATTTGTAGGACCAAAAAGCAAGGCTTAAATCCATGATGCCACATGGGGACATTTGCAAGGGCAAGATAAGTTTCAAAAGATGTTTACATGTGGTACCTTTTAGCTTTACATTTGGTATCTTCAATTGATATCTTTTAGTCTTACAAGTGGTATCTTTTTAGTATTATATAACCTTGCCCTTTGCATTGCATCCTCGCAAGTAGATAGTTTTTAAATTCCAAACTTTTATTATTTGCTTGCTTTGGTCGTGTTGTCATCAATCACCAAAAAGGGGGAGATTGTAAGGAAAATGGACCCTAGGCCCAGTTACTTTGGATTTTGGTGTTTGATGACCAACACAACCAAATTGGACTAATGAATTTGCAAGTGATTGTTTTGTAGTTCAATAGGGTGCAAAACATGACTTGGACGAAGGCGACATGATGATCCGATGATTAACACCATAAGTAAGACCCTAGAAGCACAATAGTGGACCCAAGATATCAAGCAAAGTCCAAGAACGAAGATAGGAACCAAGCCAGACGCAAGATCGCGAAGAAATGAGCTCACAGAGGTGACCGAACGCTGGCGAAAGGCGACCGGACGCTCCGATCAAGAGGCTCAGCAACAACAGGCGTCAGTAGCAGCGACCGAACGCTGAGTACTGAAATCGACCAGACTCACCAATGGTATTGTTCATCATCACTAGCAACACATTCAGTACTGATCGGACGCTGGCGGCAAATCGACCGGACATAGGACTACAGTGTCCGATCGAGTTCAGAAAGGTTCCAGAGCGACGAAATTGTGACTGGACGCGTCCGGTGGCATGTGACCGGATGCTGGCAGCGTCCGATCAGTTGATTGCGGCTCTAACGGTAGGGACGACTGGACATGTCCGGTCAGGATGAAAGTAGCGTCCGGTCAGTAGCAGAAAAGCGGGATTTCGTCCCCAACGGCTACTTTCTCAGTGGGGCTTATAAATAGACCCCCCGACCGGCCATTTGAGTAGAATGGAGCTGAGGAAACATATCAAGGGTGTTGATACACCATTTTAGTGATCTCCACATACATAGTGCTTAGTGATTTATTAGGTGATCAGCGTAGGTGCTTTGCGAAGTGATTAGGTTGATTAGACCACCACTTATGCGCTTGCTCTAGGTTTAGACCTAGTGTTTAGTGAGATTTACATACCTCTTACCACTCGGTGCTTGCGCCCACCATTGTTGTATATCGGAAGGGCTTGTAGTCTTGCGAGATCACACCAACCGTGTTTGTGGTGTGGCCGCCACCATGTACCAAAGGGAACAAGGCCCGCGGCGTTTCGGCTGGAAGCTTGATAGTGAAGATGGAGGGGAGCATCCGAGAGAGGCTTGCTGGAAGGCACATCGGAGACCCACTTGCATGTGGGGAAGGCCCGAGGCTATCTATGGAGTTACCTGACCAGGAGCTTGGCCCTTGTGAGGGATTCCTTACGAGGTGCTCCAACAAGGACTAGGGGGAAGCTTGCGCGTTTTTCGATACCTCGGTAAAAATACTAGAGTCGTCGATGGGAGTTTGCATATCTCTACCTTGCTCTTTAGCTTCCGCATTTACATTGTTTGTATTACTCTTTTGCGGTAGAGATAGCAACACACTAGCAAAACCGTAGTTGCACATTTAGATAGTTTATCTTTTGCATAGGTTTTGCTAAGGGTAGAAAAAGAGGCCATAGTTTAGAGTTGGAATTTTAAGTTGCCTAATTCACCCCCCCTCTTAGGCGTCATGGTCCCCTTCAAGTGGTATCAGAGACAGTTGGCTCAATTTGGACCTTTGGCTTAACCGCCGTTGAGCCGACGCTACTTAGAGTGGTTGGGATGGATACCTCTAGGCCTCCACACTTTGACGGCACTAACTTCCCTTATTATAAAGCTAGAATGGCTTGTCATCTTGAGGCGGTTGATTTGGGTGTTTGGAGAGTCACTCATGACGGGATGAAACCCATTAAGAATCCTGATAAACCCACAAAGAGTGAAGAAAAGGAAATTCATTTCAATGCTAGACCTAAGAATTGCTTGTTTGAATCTTTTAGTATGGATGTGTTTAACCAAGTATTCACTTTAAATACGGCACATGAAATTTGGTTAAAACTCCAAGAGCTCTATGATAGCACATCTAATGTCCGTGAGCAAAAACATTGTCTAGCTAAACAAAATTATGATTCCTTTGAAATGAATGATGATGAGCTTGTTTGTGATATGTATTCTCGCTTGAATCTAATTATCAATGAGCTCCATTCAATAGGATTAACAAAGTTAGATGATGCAGACATCATGAGGAAGATCATCTTCGTGCTACTACAAAATAAATATGCAAGCATCATCACCATCCTTCACAACATGTAGGACTTGAGCACCATGACCCCGGCCATAGTCATTGGCAAGATAGTGGCATTTGAAATGTCACGCAAGATGGGTCAAGAAGAAGCCTCTTCATCAAGCAAAGGAAAAGCTCTCACACGTAGTGAGAAAAAGAAGATGAAGGGCAAGAAAGTTGAGACAAGCTCAAGCTCAGCCTCCTCAAGTGAAGATGAAGAAGAAGAAGATGATGATGATGAAGATTCAAGTGATGATGATCAATCTTCCTCCTCCACCTCCGACCTTGATGAAGAATCAATCAAACTTATCAATAAGGTGGAGAAGATGATCCAAAGGATCAATGTCAAGGGTGTGCCCATCCAAATTCAAGATATCATCTTCACCAATCAAAAAATGAGCAAAGAAAGAGAGGATGCTATGGATGCGGTGAGTTGGGGCACTTTGTGGAAGTTTGTCCAAACAAGGTCACACCCAAGACAAAGAAGAAGGCATGCAAGAACAAAGCCCTCACATCAATAAGGTCATGGGATGATTCTTCAAGTGAAGAAGAAGACCATCACAAGAGGCGAGGGCACAAGCACTCATCATCAAGATCTTCTCATGTGTGCCTTATGGCATGAGGTAACAAAAGCTCATCCTCTAGTGAGAGTGATAGTGATGATGAGATGCCTTCTTATGATGAAATTGTGCAACAAAATCTTAACTATGCTAAAGTTTGCACTAGTCAACAAAAGAAGCTAGAAAAATTAAAAGAAAAGCTAGATAGTTCACAAGAAGCATATAAAACTTTGCTTGAACAATATGAGATATTTGCTAATCTCAATATTGAACTATCCACTAAAATTGAGCAACTTGAGGCTAGTGCAACAACAAATGCATGCACAATGAATGATGAGCAACTTGTAAGGAAAAATGAAAAATTAAAAGAAAAGTTAGCTAGCTCACAAGATGCTTATAAAAATTTGCTTGCTAAAATGGAAACCATATGCAGACATTATGATGAGCTAACTAATAAAGTTGCTAATCTTGAAGCCATTGGCTCCACCCTCACCAAGGCATCTAAAAAGAAAAGTTCTGTCTGTAACATGCCTAAAATGGATGCCTCTACTTCTTGCAATGATTTATGTTTAGACTCACCCTTGTGCAACCAAATTTATGTTGAGAAAGTTGTTGTAGATACATGCACACAAGAGGTTGCAAAGGAGAATGAGCAACTCAAGCAAGAAGTGGCTCGCCTCACAAGGACTTGACTCAAGTGAAAGGCAAGACGAAGCAAGCCCAACTTCATCAAGATAACACCGTCAAGGGAGTGAAGAAGCCTGATGAAGGACAAACCAGGGTTTGCTATGTGTGCCACAAGGAAGGCCACAAGTCCTATGAGTTCAAGGTGAAGAATGGGGGAGGAGCAAAGAAGAAAGAGAAAAAGCAAACAAGCAAGCTCTCCAACACCTACACCAACAAGGTGGACAAGAAGGCCTCCACACCATACTTGTTAAAGAAGAAGAAAAATGACAAGGTGGTGGCCATCAAGGTGAACAAGCAAGCCAACAATGGGGTCAAACGCTTTTGGGTGCCAAAGGAGATCATTTCCAACATGAAGAGCACCAAGAAGGTTTGGATCCTGAAAGGGAAGTGAGAAGTCCGACGGACATCGAGGAATTTGGAGACTTGGCAAAGTGTGGGTACATTTCATGGGGTGCATCATGATGGACAAGGATATTGTCAAGTGGGTTAGTGAATACTATGGACCCAAATTCCCCTTCCCATGTTAGGTAACTAGATGTCATTTCTTTCAATTGGAATTTCCTACAAGTGGTATTACAATTGGTATCTTTTAGCATCTAGTTCCTTTTCATGCCTAGGTTTGCATTTGCATGCTTAATCCTTTGTCTTGCATACACTAGGTATATCTTATGGTAGGATTGCTCGGTCTCACTCTTAACCCTTGGAGCAAACCTACATGGTTTAAATTGTTTAGGAGCATGACACATAGCTTGTTTTACAATTGTTCATCTAATATGTGCCAAAGTCCAAATTTTAGATAACTTCTCCTGAATATCACCTTCGAAAATGATTCTCACATTCATGTGATGTCATCTTTCAAATGGTATCTTTGATTCTAAAATCAATGTGCATGTCTCCTACAAGTATTCCATACTTGTGTGCACAAATTTAGGGGGAGGTTACTCTATAAGTTGGATGCTTTAAGACTAACACCTTTTCAAGCTTATCATGTGTGTAGTAGTCTCATTGTAAAAAAAATGGAGTCCCCGGAGTTAAGCATCATACTTCAAATATCCACCACCTATTGCAAGTGGTAAAAATCAATTTGGTTTCCACATCTGGTATTTCTAAACCGATACCATCATGTTGATTGCACTTTGATATTTATATGCTTTCTCCATGCATTATATAGATTAAACTCCTTTGAGCATTAATTTGCCAATTATGCATAAACTACATCATCACCGGATGCTGAGTACTAAAATCGACCGGACGCACCGATGGTACAGTTAATCATCATCGACAACACATTTAGTACCAACCGGACGCTGGCGGCAAATCGATCGGACGCAGGACTACAGTGTCCGATCGAGTTCAGAAAGGTTCTAGAGCGGTGAAATTGCTATCGGACGCGTTCGTTGGCATGTGACTGGATGCTGACAGTGTTCGATCAGTTGATCGTGGCTCTAACGATTGGGACGACCAGACGCGTCCGGTCTAGATGAAAGCAGCATCCGGTCAGTAGCAGAAAAGCGGGATTTCTTCCCCAATGGCTACTTTCTCAGTGGGGCTTATAAATAGACCCCCTGACCAGCCATTTGAGTAGAATGGAGCTGAGGAAATATATCAAGGGTGTAACAACCCAAAAATCCACACACCAAAAATCCCAACTCCAATTTTTTTCTTCAAAAACCCCATGTGATGAGGAGTGACATTTGTAGGAGCTAACCCTAAGTGTTGCATTAGTCGTAATCTAAATAAACCTACATGACTTGCACAAGTATCTCACCTCATCACCTTGAATTTATTTTACCACATAGCATACATCAAGTTGCATTATATTCAACATGGTGATTTGGATTTTATTTGGGTTTATGTGTTGATTAATAAAAGCTAACAAATATTTGTTTATAAATAAATGTACTAACATGGGATTAATATCCCAACATATACTATGACCAATGTTTATCACCATGGGACATTATACCAAAGGAGAAATATGCCACTTTGATTTATATACATGAACGAAGTGTAACATAATACAAAAAGAAATAGAAAAAGAAAAGGAAATAGGAGAGAGGGAAACTGAGCCAGCCCAACCCAACCCAACCGGCCCAACAAGCCACCAGACCGGCCCATGATCACGGCCCGCGCAGGGACACGTCATGTGCGCTGTTCCTTTCCCCACAGCGAATGACAAGTGGGACCAACTTGTCATCCCTTCCACCGGTCCCCCCCTTGGGCCCCTGTTTTGGCCATCGGACGGCACAGCGCGCGCGCAACACGCACTCCCCCATCGACCGATTCCACCCCCTGGCCATCCGACGACCTCGCGCACACCAGCACAGCACTCGTGGGACCCATGAGTCACATGAATTGCATGACCTAGCCATGCGCGCCAACGGCTGCGACAGAGCACATGCCGCTGCCACACCCCTGCTCCCCGCCCTACCTTGGCCGTGAAAGCAAATTGGCGCCTGCCGCTGACCTCTGGAGCCACCTGAGGATCGACAGCGACCGCTCAAGCGTCCTGCATCCGCCTGATCGCCCCGACGCCTTGATCACCGTCTGCCATGCACAGTGTTCACCAGCCGCCTATAAAACTACACCTCGGTGCCCTAGGGTTCCCATCAACCCCGCCGCCGCTGGTGGCACTCTAGGACACCACACCAAGAACGGTAGAATGGTGGAGGAAACAAGAAGGAAGGAAGGGGAGGAACGGAGAAGGAGGAGCAGAACCGAACCTCGCCGGAGCCAGGAGCGTCACCCCGATCAGCTACAGCGACGTAGCTGCTCGGCACAGCACTGCATCGCCTCATCATGGCCTCACCTCGTCACCGTACCGCCATCCTACAGCCACGAACCCTACGGTGAGCCACGTCGTTCGCCGCTCGCCGCGCTAGCTATACTCGCCATGAACGCCACCGTGTTCCCGCACCTAGGGGACGTAGAGGTAGAGCATTCCTGCTCCTAGACACGCTGCACACGCACCACACGCGCACAAGCCCAAGGCCTGGCCTCACCGACCCCTAGCGGCTCGGGAACACCGACACGACCACCCTGCACGCCATGGCCGCATACCACCATGGCTTCCTTCCGTTGCGACCCCTAGAGGCCCGCATAGGCAGCAACCTCACCCTTTAGAGCTTTGTGCACAAGAAGATGGAGGAATAGGAGCTCTGGACGCCTCAGTCAACCCCACCTCGCCGGCGCAGACGTGCTCCAGAGCGCCGCCGGGCCGTGAGAGTCCCCGCCATCACTGGCCGCCCCATGACGTGAGGATCGGCCGTAGAGCTTCGCCTTGACCCTGTACACCAAGCCGCCTCGAAGATGGGGCGAGAAACCCCGCCTTGCCCTAGTTCGCACCATCGTAGCCATGTCGGATCACCGCTGGAGCTCCGCCGCGCACCTCGTCGTGGTGCGGACTCCGTTGCGCCCTTGACCGTTGTTGATCAAGTCCTTTAGCTCACCCTGGACCCCGACTTGGGGAAGGAAACCTTCCTTGGCTCCAATTGATGCCATAGCCCCTGCACCACCGATCGCCATCGTTGCTAGGCCTCCACCGGCTGGCTTCGCCCGAGCCCTTGGCGCCACCCCGGACATCCCTGCCCTGGCCGCTGTATCACGTGGAAGCCGTTTGAGCCCCATCGAGCCCTTGCTGAAGCCTCGGTGCACAGCGCCGCCGTGGCCGTGTCTACCGCGCCGCCGTTCCACACACACCGGCCTCCCAGAGAGATGTGACCCTGCTAACGCGCTCACGATGACCCCGCGATTCCGTAGTCACCCTCGCAGCCCAATCGAGCCACCAGAGCGCACCGCGTGCGAGCTCGCTGTCGGCGAGAGCACTGCCGTGGGAGAAACAGAGGAGAAAGGGTAAGGAGAAGTAGCAGCCGCGCTGTGCGCACGTTCCACCATGAGCCGTGAGAAATAGGGAGAAGATGGACTTGGTCCACGATGAACCACGCTGTGGTCCATAGACCCACTGTGGATAGTCCACCATGGACCATCCTACTGTGCCGAGCCCGTGGACAAAACCCAATGGGTATCCAGTAGCCGATGTGGCGCAACCAGAGATTGACACGTGTTGGGCCAAGCCCGGCCCGAATCCAAGCCTGTATCCAGGGCCAACCGGCCCAGTTTGGATCCGGCCTGGTTGACCGTTGACCGGTCAACGTTGACCGGGCCCACAAGTCAGCGACACAGAGCCGCCGGACCCGCTTGTCAGTGGGTGACATCACGCTGACGTCATGATGATGTTATGTGGGTCCCACCTGTCAGTGACAAACACAGCCGAGGTGACGTCATGATGATGTCACGATGACGTCAGCTGCTGACGTCAGCAGCTCTGGACCCACCTGTCAGTACCAGAACCGAGACGATGACATCATGCTGACGTCATACTAATGTCAGCATGCCACATGGACCAACAGGAGCGTGACACGTGTCAGCACGATATTAATTCAGCCTTTTCCCATTTTTAGAAATGCTTGAAACTTTGGAAATTCATAACTAATTCATACGAACTCAGAAAAATACAAGACCAGGACCAAAATTCATCTAAAATCGAGCTCTACGCAATGAATCCATGTTTGAGTGCATTTGGCTCTTTTGAATTTTCATTGCTTTTTGTGCTATTCTATAGACGTCGCTAACGCGACTATAATGCGATCGTTTGCAGACTCGGAGGAGAACCAGACGGACGAGGACCGAGAGTACCGTGAGGAGTACAGAGACGACTACACTGAAGGTGCCACATCCCACCCAACCTCGTAGCACCTAATACGCATGGCTAATATAGAACTGCTATTGCTTACTTTATTGTTATATTCACACTATGATAGGACTTGCATGGTAGTATGCTTACTTGATGGCCTTTACCTTGACGCAACCTTACCCCTGCTTACCCTGCTATTAGGCTAGACACACGCTTGCTGCTATAATTCATTGCTTATTACTTCTACTACGCTTGTACTACATTGATGCGTGGTGGAAACTGGTGTTATCTGGACTATGGGGAGAGTGCTGCGTGTGTGACTTGGGTGCGTCGAGGGTGAGGGTTGTGTCGACCAAGTTGGAATATACGACGAGCCTGGGGCAAGTCTTGCCGTGAGGTGCTACCTAGGCACCCCTAAAAATGGACACCTGTGGTGGGTAAATGGTATACGAGGTGGCCCTAGGTGTGAACCTGTGATGGGAGGAGCCCGGGGTGGAGGTGCTATGGTGGCACGGTAAATGGAAACCCTGATGAAGACATTCTGGCTTGGTCATCCCTAAGGACTTACTAGTACTCAGATTCACCAGGAAGCCTTATGTACCACTCACCCTATATGGTGCGGGATGGCCGGACTACTTGGTAGAATATTGCCACTACTGCTAGGTTGATAGCGGACAGTGCGAGGAGGTATGGGGCGCGGAGGATTCCCCCCACACCCTTCCGAGGCTTCATGGAGACCTTGTGGACCTGGCTCATGACTCATAGTTTCAGCCACCCCAGACTAGACTTGGGGTGTACCAGGGCTGAATGGTAGAGTGGCGTTATCCTAGGCTAGCAAGCGGCCGGAATCAGCCCAGTTGACGACGGTCAGCGAGGAAGGTGGATCTTGTGGTTATGTAAAACCTCTACAGAGTGTATGGTTGATCGATCGATACATATGCCAACTTGTCGGCTATGGACCTTTCCTGGGTTTCGCTTAAACTAGATAGTGAGATGAGTCCTTCTCTTCTTTCCCCTGTGAGTGAGTGTTCGGTCGTAGCCAGGGGCTACGGGCCATGAGACAGTGCCAAGAGGGAGTTGGCCTATTGACTGAGCGATGGTATGGTGGTGATGTGGTGATGGTGTGGAGATGGTGGTATATCGATCCCAGGATCGAAACCTGGCTCTGGATAGAAATGGGGTGGAATGGGTGTGGGAATGGTGTTAAAACTTGACCAACTATTATTATATATATACTTGATATGCTAAAACATAAGAAACCCCAACCTTATAGGTTCCTTTTGAATATATCGAACTTGCATCCAATTTCCACAAAGCAATGCTCATAGGGTGGGAGTGGCCAGTACAAATCGTACTGATAAATTTTGGCACACAGGTTCTGCTGAGGAGTATAGCTCTAAGGAGTTTGACAGTTGAGGGGTTCATTCCTATGCTTGGGTTTGGCGATCTTATCTTCAAGCTGTTCTGAATGAATGCTACTTTTGATTCCGCCAATGCGGTGATGTAATAATTTATGTAATTCTACACTATTTGTACTCTGATATTATCGTTGTATGGATTAAGTATTCGACTGGAATTTGGGTAATATGATCTACAACGGTCATAATTCACTTCGACTCTGTGGATTTCCCTTCACGAAAATTAGGTCGTTTCAATGGGTGTTGATACACCATTTTAGTGATCTCCACATGCATAGTGCTTAGTGATTTATTAGGTGATTAGCATAGGTGCTTTGCGAAGTGCTTAGGTTGATTAGACCACCACTTATGCGCTTGCTCTAGGTTTAGACCTAGTGTTTAGTGAGGTTTGCATACCTCTTACCACTCGGCGCTTGCGCACACCATTGTTGTACATCGAAGGGGCTTGTAGTCTTGTGAGATCACACCAACCGCATTTGTGGTGTGGCCACCACCGTTTACCGAAGGGAACAAGGCCCGCGGTGTTTCGGCCGTAAGCTTGATAGTGAAGATGGCGGGGAGCATCCGAGAGAGGCTTGCCAGAAGGCACGTCGGAGACTCAGTTGCACGTGGGGAAGGCCCGAGGCTATCCATGGAGTTAGCCGATCGGGAGCTTGGCCCTTGCGAGGGATTCCTTGCGAGGGGCTCCAACGAGGACTAGGGGAAAGCTTGCGCACTTCTCGATACCTTGGTAAAAATACCGGAGTCATCGACGGGAGTTTGCATATCTCTACCTTGCTTTTTAGCTTCCGCATTTACATTGTTTGTATTACACTTTTGCGGTAGAGATAGCAACACACTAGCAAAACCGTAGTTGCATATTTAGATAGTTTATCTTTTGCATAGGTTTTGCTAAGGGTTGAAAAAGGGGCCTTAGTTTAGAGTCAAAATCTTAAGTTGCCTAATTCACCCCCTTCTTAGGCATCATGGTCCCCTTCAATTATTTCCGTTGCAACTCTATGTATGTGATGTGTATTTGCTTAATCACGCGATCTTGGTTGTGATGTTGATTTAGCGAGGTCCTTCGTGACACTCGACGGACTACCGGGTTTATATAATTGAAAGTATATGTGCGTCAACGTGCAAAATGGGGACAACCGTACTTGATCTTCTATAAATTGGGCGGTTCTGTCACACGCCATGGGTTAGGTGATCGAGTGTCTGGCCTCTAGCTCGGGGCCACCTGATCACTCGGCGTGCCATGCCCTTCTAGGGGCTTCAATAGCAGGCCTCGAGCTTCTTAGGCCGACCTTTGCAGCCATTGGCCAGGGTGCAGGGAGCGCACTGAGCTCATTGGGTTCCTTCATTGGGTCCACCGCTCAGTGGCTCCTGACCTAACTCTAGAGAGTTGGTTCATTTTGGGGGCGTGCCGCCTATGCGCCTGTTGATTGGGGGACCGGGCTCTCCATCTAGGGAGTTGGTGTAGCCCACGAGGCCGTCATGAGGCCTCCTTGTCAGCTGGTGAGGTGGCTTCTGAGCGCGCCCTACCTTCTGACGTCCCACATTGGTGGTTGATGGCGCATGGGCTACCGTGCTCGCAGGTTGAGTTATGGCATGCACTCCTGTGTCGTCCTGCCTCGTCTGGGAGATGGGATGTCAAGCCACGTGGAGCAGATCTGGTGGAGGAGAGGTCGTGACACTTGGCATGCGTGGATCCAGGCCATTGAAGGCGACCGGTGGGCCTAAGAGGAGTTAGATCGCCTCGAGTCCCGCAAGGAGGCATGCGCGGAGTGGGCAGCACGCTTGGTGAAAAGTGGGGTAGGGACTTTACTCGTTGCCAATGCCCAGCTCTGCCTTTACTGCATGGCTGCCATCACGCTACCGCTCAGGGCGTGCTGCGGGGATTGAAAGGGCGCCCAGCTGAAAGCCCTAGTTTGGTTTTGGATAATTGATGAAACCTACGACTAACCTTTGATCTAAGTGTGTGAATTAGATAAGGTAGTTCAATCCAAGTGGTGGAGCTAGATGATGGTCATGGTGAAGGTGATGGCCATAAAATGATGGATCAAGTGCTTCACATTTAGAAAAGAAGAAAGAGAAAAACAAAAATGGGCTCAAGGCAAAGGTATATTGATAGGAGCCATTTTTGGTTTGTACTCAAGACACCATAGAGGGGGTGAGTGGTTTTGGATTGATAGCCGCACTCAAGACACCATTTTTTGGTTTGCCCTCAAGACACCATAGAGAGGAAATCTTTGGTTAAGCGGTTATCAAGTGCCACTAGGTGACATGATTCTTGCATATGCATTTAGGAACCTCATGTGCTAACCTTGACCCATGTAAAATACTTTGAAAAATGCTAACACACGAGCACATGAGTTGTACACACTGTGGTTAGCAACTTGGAAGCAAGGGTGAAGAGTTTGAGGAGTTAGAAAAGGGAAAAGGGATCACTGCACGTGGCCGGATGCTGGTCTTGGCTTGACCGAATGCTTTCGGTCAGTGTACCCTAGGTGGCGCGAGTGCTGGCCAAGAGGAACAAGTCCTGACTAGACGTGGGACTTGACTCGGCGCAGCATTAGGTCGTGGTATGCAGAGAGGGTGTCGCTCGATGGCGTGATCGGATGCGGGAGACGTCATGCGACAAGACACGTAGGGGCTACGTTAGGTCAGCATTGACGTACGCTGATGCAAGCTTTGTGGGCATGCGCAGAGGAGCAGGGTGGAGATCAAACACTAGGGCACATCAGATCACCTTTGACCGGACGCGTCTGGTCCAAGAAAAACCTCTCAGGGTACTTTCCATACTCGACCGGACTCTATGTTGCCGTGAGTCCGGTCACTTGAGCAGCGTGTTCGGTCACACTTTAACAACACGAGTGATCTGCAAGTGACCATTGAGATCTGGTGGCTGTAGTGCAAAGGTAGGTCACATGGTGGTCATCGGCCGATTGAACTCTAGCGACCAGAAGCTGAGGCAAGTCTGGTCGGCACGTCCGGTCGCGTCTACGTAGAGCCAATGACTCTATTCTTTGAGGCCGCCTATTTAAAGGGGTTGGCCATCTTGGGGCTCACTCTCTTGGCACTTTTACAAACTTGACATCCTTGTGAGCCTAAGCAAACACCTCCCACTCATCTCCATCATTGATTCATCATCATAGTGAGATTGGGAGTGATTCCAAGTGCATTTGCTTGAGTGATTGCATCTAGTGGCACTTGGGGATCGTTATGGCTGTAGATTTCTTATTTCTCTTGGTGGTTGCTGCCACCTAGATGGCTTGGAGCAGCAGAGGAGCATCGGCATGAGTTGGTGATTGTTCGTGGCCATCTCTCGGTGATTGTGAGGGGTCTTGTGCCTTTCTCGGTGGAGCGCCAAAGGCAACTCTAGTAAATTGCTCGTGTCATTGAGTTATCTCACTTGTGGGTAGGTTGTTGCGGCATCCATTTGTTGGACTAGGTTTGTGAAACACCTATTAGCCACCGAACCACCAAGTGTTGGTTGACACAACAGGGACTAGCGTGCCATCAAGCATGTGAACCTTAGAAGAAAAATCTTGTGTCATCTTGTGATTGGATTTCTCCTAGTGATTGGTTGGCTTTCATATTGTGATTGGTTCATTCCTCGATGCGGCGGTAGAATAACCCTACTCACTCCTTTATATTCTTGCAAACTAGTTGTGTAGCAAGCTTTTTAGTGTAGCTAGTTTTGAGAGCTTGCTAGCTAGCTTAGTTTCACCTAGTGGAGCTCTTTAGTGTAGTCTTGTTGAGAGCTCTTAGTGAGTAGTGACTTAGCTCTTGTTGTGTGCTTAGTGATCATAGTAACTAGAATTGTTTGGATAGGTGGGATGCAACCCTTATAGAGCTAGAGCAAATTACATTTTACTGTTTAGCGTACTAACAAATTGCTCTAGTCATTTTGTAGAGTTTTAAATAGGCTATTCAACTCCCCTCTAGCCATATTTGGACCTTTCAAGTGGTGTCGGAGCCGTGGTCACCGTTTGATTGAAGGCTTAACAACCTCGGTGTCAAAAGATGGCTCAAATGGTGTTTAACCATGTGAGGGGCAAACAATTGTTCTTTGATGGCACATGCTATGATTATTGGAAGAGAAAGATGAAGATGTACCTTGGTTCAATCAATGACCAAGTGTGGGATGTGACCGAGACTGACTATGTGATTCTTGATCCAGACAATCTCACCAACAATGACAAGGCCAACAAGCAATGCTACATAATGGCACTCAACACCATCTATAATGCCATTGATTCTGTTGACACCAAAATTTGGTTCGAGATAAGGAGACCATGAGGTCAAAAGCTTATTAAGGAAAGCCAAAATATTCAACAAAGATCGGCTAACTATATAGTCATCAACTAGATAAGATGATGCCATCATTTCAAGGGAATGGGCCCCATTGGCAAGAACGACAAGGCACGAACCGAGAAGACGCATTGGACTTCATAGAAAGGAAATATTTAGGCCCAAGTTATCGCAATTTAGGAAGCTTCGTTTTTCTTTTCCAAGTTTGAGATCGGTCTTGTTCGACCAGGACTCATAGTCGAGCCTCGGGTATAAATATTGAACCCGACTATTGTAATACACATCTCAGCGATCAATCAAAAACTAGTACCTTTACCTTTTGGCTTATGCCACCCCCTAGGAGCAGGAGTAGAGTAGATCTCAGTGAGTTCTTTGGCAAGCAGGGCTGCCATCAGTTAAGTATGACCTCCAATTTGTCTGTGAGTATCCGTCATGACTTATATTTTGTTTGTCAGGCTGCCCTTGGTTAAGTCTGATCTCTTGCAAGCACGGTATAAGTTAGTTATCATTGGTTAATTGTAAGGTTGCTTTGGTCTAGCTTGTATCTCTTACAATTATCTGATACAAGTTACCCTCGATTCTTATCAAAATTCGTACGGTTGCATCGGTCCGGCTTGTATCTCGTACAAATTGTGATACGGATTAGTTATTGGCTAAATCTATTAAGATTGGTAGGGTTTCCTTGCCGTCTTTTAATAGATTTGTTAGTTATTGATCTTGTTACACTTAGTTTGCTACTATTTGTAACAAAATCACCCCTTGCCTGATTAAGATTGAAATGGATTGGCTTTATATTTCTTTGATTCATCGTCTTGTTGCTTCTACCTGTTTACATCTCACTTCGACGATGGTTTTGGTTAACTTAGCCATTTTGATCCAATCTTGATCGAAGATAGCATGTGGTCAGGACATGTTTAGCCCTAGGTAAGGCTTGCTAGTTAATGAAATCTGGTCTAGAACTGCTATTATGACTGCCATCGACCCGGTCGACCCCCACTATTAGCACTATAGATCGAAGATCGTTAAATAGCAAGTCTTGCTTATGGTCAAACATAGCCCCTGGCTACATGCTATGTCTGCATTGGCTATTTAGATCTATGCAATTGAGTAACTGATAATTGCCGATATGCTCGTCTTGCTTATCATGCATCATGAACATGCTGGATATCGACTCTCTAGTCGATAGCCTTGTATCATCGGCAACTTAGCTGCACATTTGGAACTGTCTGGACAAACACTGGCGTGTTCCACCTTAAATTATTGATTAATCTTGTCTCCTTATCAAATTGACTAGCATGCCCTAGGTCAAGACCATTCGGTCCAGTGTCCTCCTAAGTCTGGGGAGAGCTTGGGATCTGCTCCATGTGGTTTCTCTTAGCTTGTTGTGTGTTCTCCGGTGGTGGGTCGATCACTTTTTGCCAGCCATACACTCTTGGCATGCCTGGTGGGACCACAATTGTCAACATGTACAACGAAGCGATCCTCAAGGTCAACCTTGAAGATCTACCCGATATTAGAAAGCATTCATTGAGTAGGTAGTAGAGGAATTTCATGAGAAGTGTCTGCTGTCCTACAGTAGGACGTGTGATTCTGTTGTCCAGAAGACTCCCCTGCCAAGCGTACTCCTACATGGACAAAGTGAAGATGTTGATGCAAGAACTACTTCCCATTTAGTCCATAAGACTGTTCACAAAGCCTTTACAAATCACAATAAGGCGTTAGCCAACACAACTGGCAATGTTTTGAAAGAAGTTTTCTTTGGAGCGCTAGTTGATCAGGTGGGACCGGCATACTTCAATGGCTTTAATTCTTCGGCTGTGGGAAGCAACGAACCTGGTTCTAGTTAGTAGCCAAATGGTGGGTAGCCACCAGTGCAGCAGCTTCTAGGAGGACAAGCTCAAGGTCAAACCCTGCAACTGGTAGGGAGGCAAGGTCAAGCCCTACCAATAGCAGGGGGCAAGGTTAGATGATAGGGGGCCAACCGCCAAATGCCCCTGTCACTCAGATAGTTCAGCAGCTCATCGGACAAAACCAAGATTATTCAGTCAAGCAACCAACCTCTCTAGCTACTCAATAGGTTGCATAATGACCAGCTCAAGGGAGATTCAGTACTTCCTATCAAATGCTTTAGTCAGCATATAAAATTGCTCCATCAGTGCAGATGATCATCAAGAATGTTGATCCCAACTACTTCAATAGTCGATTGCAAGGGTATGCAACTCACAATGCTCATATCTACTATCTAGAAGGATATCACCTGGTTTCTGATGCCAGCACGTATGAGCTTATGCCACACCCTAGCTATCAGAATCCTTATAGTTATAATGCGCAACAACTCCAGCAATCTCAGGTCTAAGGGCAACAGTCTCTGGCTCAGGGTCAACAAGTTCAAGTACATGGCTCTCAGGCTCAAACTCAAGGGCAGCCAAGACAAGGAGTCACTAGCATGGATGCCGATGAGTTCATTATTAGAATAACTGCTGTGAAGCAGAGCTAGTTTGGCCTAAAGCCTAAAGGACAGGTTGGCTCTCTTACCAGCGCCCATACCCGGCCTGGTATGATATCATGCAACTCCCTCCACGCTATAGAGTCCTAGATTTCTCCAAATTTACCAGGATAGATGAGATGACGACCATGGAATATATTAGCCGCTATCTCATTCAGCTCGGAGATACATTTATTGAGGAGGCACATAAAGTTAGATTCTTCCCCTTGTCCCTGTATGGACTGGCCTTTAGTTGGTTCTCATCACTTGAACCCAACTCGATCACTGGATGGGCCGATTTAGAGAACAAGTTCCACGCATACTTCTACAGTGTGATAGGAGAGAAGATCATAGATCTAACAAGCATGAGGCAGAGAAACAATGTGTCAGGCTCTAAGTTCATTCAAAGATTCAAAGAAGTAAGGAGCCATTGCTACTCATTAAATCTGTCTAATGGTCAATTAGCTGAATTAGCCCTTCAAGGGATGTCTCCATTAATCAAAGAAAAGTTTGATGGCTAGGAATTTGATAGTTTGGCCCACCTAGTTTAGAGGGTGTTTGCTTTTGAGAGTCAGCATCGGTCCCTATGCAAAGAGAAGTATTTAAAGGGTACTGTTGCTATGTCTGATTCATATGATGCAGACTCTGATGAAGATGATCCAGAAGTTGCAACCATCGAGTGGACATGGGGCAAGGCTCCTATATCTTGTCCATGGGTGAGAGACAAAAAATACCTATGACTTTGATGTCAAGGAGGCTGATAAGATCTTTGATTTGCTCCTAGAGAAGAAGCAGTTGAAGTTACCTGCAAATCATGTGATCCCTTCAGCTGAGATACTTAAAGGAAAGAAATACTATAAGTTTCATAATGCCACTAATCATAACACTAATGAGTGTAGAATCTTTTGCTTACATATTCAGAAGGCCATCGAACAAGGAAAGATCAAGTTTGAGCCAGCCAAGAAACCAATAATGGGCATAGATAACATCCTTTCCCAGGGGTACATATGGTAGAGTTTTAGTTGGGCAAAGGAAAGGTGAAGGTCTTGACGTCGGTTAAGGCCATAGAAGATGGGTTAGTTGACCCCAAGGTTCAAATATCGGCTAATGAGTTTAAAGAAGCTAAGCAGCAATGAGATCAATAAAAGAGTCGATACAAACAAGGTGAGACATCTAGAGCTGGTGCTATGAGTCCTTGTGTGATTTCTAGAATATTGTTGAACAAGTGGCAACACCAGAAGGAGATGGACTACTAGCACCGGCTTGAAGAAGAAGAATATGAGCGTCGGTGCAAAGAAGAGAGGTATGAAAAAGAACAAGCTGAGTTACATTAGAACTATCCTTTCTTCAGACATTGCTGGAACAAAGTTTGAAATTACCCATAGGATGTAACTGTCTAGAGTGCAGTAATCAATATTAAGAGTTTAGGTAATCTCAAGCCAACCGTTGGTCCATCCATGAACATTTGGGTTATCAATCTAATGACATGGATCGGTGCATAAAAAGTAAAAGAGTTCACAATCGGCTAGGTAAGCGTGCATATGATCAGAATTAGGCCGGTCGTGATGAAGATAAAGAGTATGTTTGGCAAGAAGGCCAATGGTGTCTAGGAGGTCTGACAAGGATCTAGAAAAGAAGAGTCCAATGATTGAGGAATAAAGAATTGGAAGCTCAGAAGTATAGCAGACCTCGGACATGGCGCGTCAAGTAAACAGCCGATAAGGGTAAGCCATCGGCTAATATTGATATGGTTTTCATCCTACCTGTAGAATTCAGAGCTCCCTCCAAGTATGGGCAAGGAGAGTCTGATGAAGAGGAGTATGATGAAGAAGAATTCGGAGAAGCCATGGCTCAGCTGACCCTCCAGTCCCAACAAGCTATATTTGAGAAACCATCTCAGCATCGACACTTGAAGGCTTTATACATGAAAGGATTTGTAAATGGAAAGCCGATGACCAAGATGTTAGTCAATGGAGGCGCTGTAGTCAATCTAATGCCTTATACCATGTTCCGCAAACTTGGAAAAGGTCCTAGAGATTTGCTTGAGACCAATATGATGCTAAAAGACTTTAGAGGTAACGTATCTAAGACACGGGGGCAGTTAATGTCAAGTTGATGATTGGGAGTAAAACTCTACCTACTACTTTCTTCATCATCAATGGTAAAGGAACATACAGCCTGCTCCTTGGTCGTGATTGGATCCATGCTAATTGTTGCATCCCTTCAACAAGCACCAATGCCTTATCCAATGGCAGGGAGATAATGTTGAAGTTGTTCAAGTCAACACCTCTGTAAGTGTGGCAGCTGCTGATCTAGCCTATTGAGAATTTGGAGACTACGAGTGCTTCTTTGGTAGAATCTATGAAGGAGGTGTTATCAAAGTCAATGATGAATGCCAACAGCCGATCCAAGCAATTGGCTTTGAGAGTTTATTTTGATGACTCCTCAAGTTGATCATTACAGAACGGTTGAACACTATCCTTATGGATTAATTCATCAGAGTATAGCCGTTCTATTTTAAGGAGTCAGAATTGGGTTTGGACGCACAACATTTTGAAAGAGTTTGACAGCCGGTGATTTTTGGGGTTTCATAAGTCATTTATTACTTAATCATCATCGGCTATTTTTGAAAGCAATTGTTCATTGTGGGACTTTAACCCTGGTGATTAAGATTATTACTCGAGTATGATCGAATTTAGATCATCGCCAGGATTCATAGCTGGTAGTAGCAAAGTATCACCTTTAGAACCAAAAATTAACAATCCTAATTCAGCCTAAGAAGGCAAAAGCCGGTGCGGCACGCATCGCCTATAGTGCAAAAATATAAAAGATATATAAATCACACAAAGGTTAGTTCAAGGGAGCATCAACACAAAATAGAGAAAAACACAAGGAAGATTGATTGAAGATTTTATTCATAATCATAATCCTAGGTACAAACTAAGGGCCGAAGAAAATGTTGTTCATGATTCCTTCGGCTGAGGAAGTATTCTCCACAGCATCAGCATGCTTGACAAAATTCTCCACCAACTCATGGTGATCGTCACCACTTATGAAGCTAGGCTGAAGCCACCAGAGCTCATCTCCGGAGTTCACCTAGGTGATGGTCAGGGCGACCGCAGCCGCATGGTGGATGCCATGGAGAGTGATCTCCCCAGTGTGCACAGGGATGTCCTGGAGGTGACTCACCACTAGATCGCCCCGGGCGTTTAGAGTCCCGACGGCATTGTTCGCCGCCAGTTGGAGGGCCTCCAATTCCTCCGTCAGAGCTGTGATAGGGAAAGAAAAGAATCATCAAGAAAAGCATGATGGGGTAGAATGGTAAAGAGATAGGGGTTTCTTCTAAGGATCCTACCTGTGACCCTGGCGCCGGAGTCTGCTAGTCGCGCCTGTGTAGCGCTACTCTCCCCCTCCATGGCAGGGAGAGCAGTTTGGGAGGTAGCCAAGGTGGCCTCCAGGCGCTCAGTTTCTTGGGTCGCCTCCCAATGATGACCCAACGCCTTGTCCCACTCATGAAGATAATGTCGTGCATCATCTCCATTATATGAGTCCGAAGAATCGATGGAGGAGGCCGCAGATGCCGCCGGTTGAGCCTCAAACCTTGCCAGAAGGTTTTGGACGCCGGCCCAAGTGATGTTCCTGTGAAACAAAAATTACCAAGTTTAGATGGTTATCGAAAGATCTTGAATGCAATGCCAACATACCCTAGGTTGCGGAGGCGCTGGTATGGGGAGATCCTTTTTTCGTACGTCGCCAGCAGGCGCTTGCCTTCCGCCATTGCTCTTTACTAGAGTTGGGTTTTCTGATCTAAGGATGAAGGAGGAATTATGCAGTGGCAAAAGCGAAGGCGAGCGCAGATGTGACCTCTCGGTTATCCCCTAGAATTATATATTTATAGCCAAAGTTAATGTGGGTAGAGCCGCGTCGGAATAAAGTGCAGTTAATAGAAGGTGAAAGGCCATTCCAGGAATCGAGGAGGCCACATGTGGCCAAATGGAAAGCAGCGGTTATGGAGATCACAGACGCGAGGAATTTCCATTTTACTAGGATTTTTTGCATTTTGTTGGTTCCGGATTGCGGATTTAAGATTTATTTGTTGCAGTTTTGTGTCGCTGCACAAACCCGAAGATTGGCTCTAAGGGTTAACTAGTTGGAGATGGTTTCAAGAAGCCAGTTTTTGGAATCCTAAAAGAAGCATTGAAAGTTGATTGCTAAATAGTAGATAATTTATACAAGATAGAGAGTTGTGTCGGCTAAATATTTACAACAGAGATATCACAGATCATGAATGCATAAGGACTAAAAAGTTATGAGTTCAGAACCACTCAAGTTGCACTTGAAGCATTCAAATGAATGGCGCCTATTTTTGCAACTGCATTGTCACTCAGGTTCCAGACCGCAAGTTTAGAGGGGATTTGCTCGATGCAATTTTATGTTTGCGTTTGGCACTAGACAATCAGACTCTAGAAAGTTAGTAGATCCGGTTAGATCAGCTGTTCTAAATCAATTAAAAGACCGAAGTCCAAGTTATCTGGTGGGTTCTTCGGTTGATAATTCAAAAGCTATTAATAAAGGAACCAATAGCAGCGAAAGAAAAATTCATTCAGAGCCGAGGCACGAAGAACAGGTGAAAAAGGATTTTTTTCATTGACATAACCCTATTATAATCTATGGGCCGAAGAAAATGTTGTTGATGATTCCTTCGGCCGGGGTTATGTGCACTATGGCTTCGGTGGCTCCCTCAAAGTCATCCACCAACTCCTAGTAGTTGTCAGGGTCCTCATCGTCGGAGAAGTCGGGCTGTAGCAGACGGAGATCATGCCCCGAGCGCACCTGAGCAATCGCCAAGGCAACAGCAGCTCCATGTCGGACGTCATGGAGAGCCACCTCCTAGGCACGCACGGGGATGTCCTGGAGGTGTGCCACCAACATGACACCCTAGGCGTTCAGGGTGTCGGCCATATCATTTGCCACCAATTGCTCTGTCAGAGCTACAACAAGAAGAAAGAGGTCATGAGGAGAAGATTAGGAAAATAGAGTAATCAAATATAGAGTTATCTTGAAGAACTTTCTCGCAACCCTGGCATCAGACGCCGCTGTAACAGAACCGCCCAATTTATACAAGATCAAGTATGGCTGTCCACGCTACCATGTTGACACACACATACCTTCACCCATATAAACCCGGTAGTCCACCGAGTGTCCCAAAAGACCTCGGTAAATCAACATCACAACTAAGATCGCGTGATTAAGCAAATACACATCACATACGCAGGGTTGCAGCGGAAAATAATATTACAAATGAATTCACAAATAATAGTACAAGTTTGGGTTTCAAAACCGATTAGTGAAAACAACATAGCTTTCAAAAGATTACATTAATATATGTTCCAAATACATTGCTAGCATAAGTGACATCATTCGACAAAAGCATATAGATGAGAAGTAACTATAGAATCACCGAGCCCATCGGTGGTTAGCCACCATCTTCAACAGGCCGAGAACTTCACCTGCAACATGGTGGGATAAACCCTGAGTTCGAGAAGGTACTCAGCTAGACTTACCCGACAAAACTAGAAATAAAAGACACCAAGGGTCATGCAAGGCTTATGAGGTGGGCTAGCTTGACACATTTGCATAAAAGAGCTTATGAGCATAGTAACCAATTTAAACTTAGCATCAAGCTTATCATCATTTACCTGTCTACTAGATTAGCACCTGTACTAGAGCAATCACTTATTAGGAGCAATCAATATTAACCATAGCAGGTATAATGAGGCTGTCATCATCATATCATCATTTCTGAACCATTAGGTTATTTAGTGTATCTACTTTAGAGATAAGCCCGTCAAGTTGTCACTAACCGGGAGAGACGGCGACTCGAATCGAATTACAACTCAGCTGAGGGGGTATTCCTAACTCTCACCCTGGCATACTTAGCAAGGGTAGCCGTGGGTTACCTTTGGTACAACTCAGGAACCAAATTCGCGGGTTCGATCAGCGCCAGCACTCTCAGGGATTACCCTTCTGCTAGGACGACCAGGACTTTTAAATCACCTGCCCTTGGACTCACGCCTACGGCTCCCTTCCGAGGCGCACTTTATACTTATCGACTCCCGGCCTGAGGTGAGCTACTCGGCTTCGCGGTCGGTCTTCAGACATGGCCAACTAAGAGAGGCATGCGTTCAACATGAACAGGAAAGGCTCCAAGAATCAGTCCTTAAGCGACACAGATGGAGTCACTGCAAACCGGCAAGCCTTCGTCCGGTCTTCATTTCAGATTAAGACTGGTTCTTTTCCATGATAGCAAATATAGCCAACCGTGCCATATGTATCTTCCTATATCTCACAGGTGACAGGAAATCACCTGACTTCTACCGTGCTTGAGCAGGGCTAAGCACTACATGAGCCTGAGCTACATAGGATTCAGGGTAACAATATCTAGACAAGGATTAGATAACCAATGCAGCAAGTGTTTGCATCCAACACCTAAACTTAATGCAACAATATATATAACAATAATACTGTAACTGCATTTCGGAAATTAGGAGGCTTAATATGCTTCGGGGCTTGCCTAGAATCCGACATAAGTCAGTTCAGTTAGGTTGCACCATCCTGGTGACATCTCAGGTCCTAGCACTTGCTTAGTCCTTCCATCTTTGTGATAGATCCATCAAACGATGTCTTCGGGTTTGGCTCCAACATCGCATCCTTCACATGGTGCATCTAGCGTACCTAGATGAGATGCAATATGCAAGTGTATGAATACATGGAAGTGCAATAGACAATGCATCGCATGCATGCAGTAAGACAAGCACAAGGTTACATTAATCATGCACAAGCACTTCGCATTGCCTACTTTAAATATCGCACAACTTATCATCCCACGATAGCAAAGAAGATGACAACCCAAGCATGACACAAATTTCCCAAGATCTCAGGTACTCTAACTCAACCATCATCAAAGGTATAAGCCACACTTAGCAATATACAAGCAAACAACTATAATTGGAATCTGTCAATTTCTGGACATGCAAACAACAGCTACAAGATTTAGCTATAACTGGAGTTACACAAATCCAAATGACTTGCAAGAAGACATTTTGGAAAGCTTATAAAATTATATACATTTCATATGTAACCATCATAGCATGATTCACAAGTTAAGTAGGTCGAAATTATACATTTACAGAAACTAGTTCACAATTGACAGAGAGCAGCCATTTCTGAAACCCAAATTTAAACAGGCATAACTCACAAACTACTTGGCCAAATGATACCAAATTTTAAAAGCAGCTAAATACATAAATTATCTACAACTTTTGTATAAACAAGTTTCACAACAGAGCGCTTTATCATGAAGAACTTTGCTAAGTTTCCAGATCTGTCCAGAAACCACATTTGTAAGAAAATAAATATTAACTTATGTTGCAAACACATAATTAGGCAAAACCAACATTACCAACATGTCACACATGACTAAAGAACACCAGAAAACCTAGTGTCCATGACCAAATAAATTCTTTTAATGCATTTCTTAATTTATTTTAGATAACAAGGTGACTTGAGGAACATATACCAAAAGTATACAATAAATTCTACAAATATTACAGTGGCTTACATATCCTCTCAATAGTCTACTGTCCAAATTTCACTCCATTTTAATATGTATAGCACCCTCTATGAAAAAGACAAGTTGCTAAAGCAAGAAATCATGTGAGAGCAAGATAAACCAATAACTCACTCATACTTCATCCAATACTCATTAAATTTTTACCACACATCAACTATCACATTATTAGCATGCCACAAAAATTTCACTTTATTTGGAGCCCTAGATCTACAGTTATGAAAAAGACAAATACCACTAGCATTACAAACCTAGCTACATAAATATATTTTTACAGCTAAAACTTTAAAGTAAAACATGTAATATTATAGATCTATTGCATAGAGAATTTCACAAGGATTCCAAAAAGTCCTCATTTGCTATTTTACGAATTTCCTATGAATTACTATGAATTTCCAAAGATTCAGCAAATTTACTGCAAATAGGTCCTTATCGGCACTATTCATTTGAGTCACTGACTTCGCAGTTAGACCCTTGACTTTCGTCGAATTGTCGCGCGAGGTCCTCGACGTCGATTTGCATAGGGAGGTCGCCGGGGTCTTGCTGGTCTGGCCGGAGGAGGCCATGCCGTTAGCGGCTGAGGGGCGGGGGAGCACCAGGGGGCCCTTGCGCACCCGCGGGGCTGCTCGGCTTAGCCCAAGGTGGCCCACGGCGGCTTGGCCACGCGCGGGCGCCGGCTGCGGTGGCGGCGGCCGGAGCTTCCACGGCTAGGGTGGCGGGTTGCGACGGCGAGCACGAGCACGGCGTGAAGGAGATGGCGGCAAAGCTGAGGGTGGTGCTCGTGGGGAGTGAGAAAGCTAGGAGCGGCGAGAACGACTGCGGTGGCGAGGAGAGAGGCAAGGAGAGCGAGCAGTGGGGAGCGCGGAGCGTCTGGGAGCGGCTCAGCGTCCACAAAACGCGAGGAGGAGGCAAGGCACGCGGCAGGAGGTGGGGGCGCTCGGCTCGCATGGCTGCCACGCCCTGGCCAAGCGTCGGCATTTTGACGAGCAGGTGGCGAGCGCGATCCAGCGTGTCTTGGAAGCCGTTTTTGGGCTGGTTCGGTTGGGAATTTGATGGTGGGCCTTTAACGAAGTTTGATCTCCATCCGATGCTCTACAAATTTTGTTAAAGGTTCATAGCCATTAGAGCAAAGGATTAAGAGATAATTAGGCCCTAATTTGACACTGTCAATGAATTAATGTCGATCAAAGTAAAGCTCGGTTTTTGTTCATTTTGGGAAGTCAAACTTGGTCCAATTGATCCCATCTTTGGGTATCCTCTTCTCCAAATAATTATCTCCATATTTTATTTTGCAACCCAAACATGTTTCTTACAAAATTTTGGAGAACGCGGAATGTCATCGTTGATGCCCAAGATTTCAGACTTAGGTCTACAAACAGTAGCAGTTTTGATCTTGTAACCTCTATTTGCATCATCTACAAACTGAACTAGGGCATACTCCAAAAACAAACTATGTTGTACTCAAAACAAAGAACAACTTTTATTAAAGGATCAAGGTCTGGATCAGCTCGGTTTGCAAGATATAAAGCTCCAAAGTAGGATACCCGCAGTTCAACCTCAGTTAGGACTTAGCCAAATTCCTGGGCTCCAAAACAACACTGTATTGAATCTTGTGAGTTCTATTTGACTAGGTTAGATGCCAAACTAACTCTTGACCATTAAACAAAGTTTGTTCTACACAAGATGAACTACAACTTTTGTTAAAGGTGAAACCTCATAACTGGTACAGAACCTACTGTTCTACTTTGACCAAAATAGGATCATGATGAAGCTTAAATTATCCTTTTTGATCCATTGGAGCATTTTCTGGCCACCTGCTCAACATGAACCCTTCATAACATTTGTTCATGAGTGCAAGTAGAGTTGTTTGAGCAAGGTACCAAGGTTTGGTTGACTTCATAGGTTTCCATCCACTTGATAAAGCAATTCATGCAAAGATATGACTTATCATTTCATGTGACTTTTTGATTCCAAACTTCATGAAACTTTTCTACGGGTCTAGATGGATGCATGTGGATGTAATGTACATGGAATAAGCATGTTTAACATTACTCTTGCATAATCTTAACAAGGGTCCATATGTAAGCAATTTTGTGTGGCCCAAGTTTAAGTTGGAGCTCCATCATGTAGATTTAATCTTGACACCTTGATTACCACTCGACATGTCATGTTTGAGCTCAAACCCATTGCTTAACTGGTGATAAACACCTGGGGTGTTACAGCCGCTAGTTGTGCCCCAATAGCATTGGTCTCCTCCTCCGTGGCGGTGAGGGTAGCCTAAGAAGCGTTCAAGGAGATCTCTAGACGACTGCTCTCATGGGTCGCCTCAGAGTAGCGGTCCATTGCCACATTCTGCTCATGGAGATAATGGTGGGCGTCGTCTCCATTATAGGAGTTAGAAGAGTCATCAGAAGATCCTACTGGTGCCGCTGATCTGGCATCTCAGGCGGCACTAAAAGGCCCCACCGCATGACGATGGGCACCAGCGTGGGATATGGCTTTGCAGATCAAGAGAAGTCAGTTAAGGCGATCATTGAAAAGAACAAAGACATGGACAAGATCTAACTTACCATTGACGGTAGAGGCATTAGCGCATGGGGAGTTCTTCCTCCGGGACATCACCGGCAGGAGGCTTACCGTTGGTCATGGTTTTGGAAAATGAGGGACAGTTTAAAACTAGGGAGGAAGAAGTTGCACAGTGACAAGAGAGGAGGTAGGAACATATGTGATCCCTCGGCTATCCTTTAAGAGTGTATTTATAGCCAGAGTGGGATACTGATGATCTTTTGAGTCGAGAAAAATAAATTTGATTTATGGAAGATGGAAGGCCATCTCGAATGTCGAGGAAGCCGCATGTGGTCCAATAAGAAAGCAGCAGTTGTAGAAGTAGCAGATTTGAAAATTTTATTCATCAGGGTTATTTGCAGTTTCATTCAAATCTGGGATGCGGACGTGAAATATTATCCACTGGAATTTTGTGTTTTCACGCGCGTTTGGAGATAGGCCCCATAATTGATCAGCCAAAGTTCAGTCAATTTGCTGATGGACCAAACTTGAGGAGCCGATTAACCCAAAAGGGCAACCACTGGTGCAGCAGTCGGTGATGGTAGAAGAATGTGTGCACAGTAGGGTATAGTGTTAGCCAGACCAAAGAAATGACAAGAGATCGGCTACAGAGCACGAGTTGTGGAAGACAAAAGGATGATCACCATCGAGTGGCCAAACGTCATGATCGAGAGAGGCCAATGGAACAGATCTACAAGAAGACCAAAGAAGTTAGTATGGGATCAGAGCAGAAGGTTGGAAGTGCGGTGCATGCGATGATAATTTTGAAATAAAATCATTTTATCCCAAAATTGGGGGGCATGTGTTGACACCAAAATTTTGTTCGGGATGAGGAGACCATGAGGTCAAAAGCTTATCAAGGAAAGCCGAAATATTCGGCAAAGATCAACTAACTAAATTGCCATCAACTAGATAAGATGATGCTATCATTCCAAGGGAATGGGCCCATTGGCAAGAACGACAAGGCATGAACCAAGAAGACGTGTCGAACTTCATAGAAAGGAAAGATTGAGGCCTAAGTTATCGCAATTTAGGAAGCTTTATTTTTCTTTTCCAAGTTTGAGATCGGTCTTGTTCGACCAGGACTCATAGTCGAGCCTCGGGTATAAATATTGAACCTCGGCTATTGTAATAGATATCTCAGTGATCAATAAAAAACCAGTACCTTTACCTTTCGGCTTGCACCACCCCTAGGAGTTGGAGTAGAGTAGATCTCGGCAAGTTCTTCAGCAAGCAGGGCTGCCATCAGTTAAGTCCGACCTCTGATTTGTCTATGAGTATCCGTCATGACTTATATTTTGTTTGTAAGGCTGCCCTCAGTTAAGTCTGATCTCTTGCAAGTACGGTATAAGTTAGTTATCATCGGTTAATTGTAAGGTTACATCAGTCTGGCTCGTATCTCTTACAAGTATTAGATACAAGTTACCCTCGATTCTTATCAAAATTCATACGTCTGCATCGGTCCAGCTCGTATGTCGTACAAATTTTGATACGGATTAGTTATCGGCTAAATCTATTAAGATTGGTAAGGCTTCCTTGCCATCTTTTCATAGATTTGCTAGTTATCGATCTTGTTACAATTAGTTTCCTACTATTTGTAACAAAATCACCCCTTGCCCGATTAAGATTGAAACAGATCAGCTTTATATCTCTTCGATTCATCGTCCTATTGCTTTTACGTATTTACATCTCACTTCGACAATGGTTTTGGTTAACTTAGCCATTTTGATCCAATCTTGATTGAAGATAGTGTAACACCCTCGGTGTTAAGCTTGCATAATTTGACTTGCATTGCATGAGCATGAGCATCAAGCATTCATATTTAAGCATTTACATTTGAAACATATGATTGAAACATATGCAACATGCTTGTTATTTTATGTTTTCTTTGTATATGTTTGTGATCATGAGTGAATATATGTAAATGGTTGATGTGAGTCACTAAAACATCTTAGCCACACTTAGGATGACTAATGGAACAATGTTCGTGAAGGTCACTTTGCATGATCAAGTCCTTAAGTGATGCTATGTATGTTGACCTGGAAAGCATTATGTGTAACCAATGTATGAAATGATTGTGTGACCCTAGGAATAGCTTAAACATGTTTGGAATGTCTTTATGAACAACTTTGGTATTCATGACTGAGGGTAATTTGGTCACTAAGTCATAGTTCAAGTGTTAGTCATCATTTGAATGTAGTAGGTTTCACCTAGTTTGAACCATATGATAGAGACTTTGCATGTATGTGGTCACTAAAGAAAAGTTGTAGTATTTGATGAGAGGAACAACTTTTATTTTTGGGCCATGAGCTAATTATGTGCATAGCTTAGTCTTTTTGAGCTCACAAAAATCAACAATTCACTGATTTCCAACACTTGAAAATTTCTAAGTCTTTATGCTCTTATAGTTTTGTCGTGCCGACTTTGGGATGATATTACTCGATATTGGTTGAGATTTAGAACTAGATCCTTGAACAAGAATTGTAGCTGGTACTTAGGGCTACAAGTTTTGTTCACATTGTTTGCACTAATAATCTATGGATTTGGAGTTTAATTGCCACCAAATCGCGTCGTCAGGTCGGTTTTCGAGCGATTGAAGAACACGCGCCGCGCCGGGTCGTGGCCGACCGGCCACAGAGCATGGCCGCCCGTGGCCAACGCTGGCCGGCGATGGGCCCTCGATGCCTTGAGCTGGCGCTCGTTATCTGCACCACCCCGCGCCTCCTTCCCACTCACTCCTGCCCGCTCCCTCGCTCTCGGCTGCTCGCCTTTCCTCTCGCCGTGGAAAAGCACAGCGCCGCCGAGCACCGCACCTGCTCCGCCATCGCCTCACGCGTGCTCACCACCGCCCCATTCTTGAATTGGCTGCACTCAAAGCTCCGCCTCGCTCTGCTCTGCCATTCCCACCTTGCAGCGCTCACAGTCGTGCCTTTGGTAAGCCGCATTTCGCGCTGCGCCACCGCGGGTGCGTCCCCGCCAGAGCTCCGCCATGGCCGCCGTCGTGGCCATGTCTCCTCGATGCACCTCGTGCTTCTCTATTACCTATCCTAGAATCGCCTCTGAGCCATAGTACTTGAGTACCGCGCTGTTTCCATGTTACTATGCGGTTTCGCTAGAACACGCCACCGGCGCCGCCGTAGTCACCATGCCCGCCATGGCATGCGAGCTTGCCGCAGCGCAGCTTCCCCACCATTTTGTCCTCCTTTAGCGAGCACCGAACTGAGCAACCATAGGTTTAGTTGTTGTAATGACGGAGACCCTTGTGTCGCCGCCGTTTAGCCGGAACGGCGACCTCGTCGTTGCGCTCTGTGCGCCGCTGTGCAGCGGTGCATGTGGTCGAGCTCAACCGTTGCATCCACCGCATCCTAGTCACCTCCTTAAGCTCCGTTGGACCTCCCCGTAGACTAGGAAGCCATCGCCTTGCCGGGATTTGGCCGGAGATGGCCGGCGTACTGCTGCGCCAACGCCGTCGTCCGCCATGGTCGTCGGTGAGGAGCTTTTGTGCTTCTTCCGGCCATGCAAAGACCACCACCGGGTGCGGGAGGATGAGTAGATCACGTTGGTGTAGTCTCTACCGCCGACGAGCTCGCCATCGGCGAGAAACCACAGGCCGAACGTCTCCTCTGTTTTCGCCGTCGCTGACATGTGGGGTCAACTGACCTACGGGTCCTGCCTGTCAGTGACCGTAGGGCTGAAGGATAGTTCATTCATTTTCAGATTTGATGCAAACTTTGGAAAATGATAAGTTGAGTTGTAGGGATCCAAATCTTGTGAAACAAATTTTATTGTGTTCCTGAGGAAGTGTAGTATTTTATAAAAATAGGATATGTACAGTTTTTGATGTTTTTATTGGGGATTTAAATGTGTTTAGATAAATGCTTTTTGAATGTTTACAATCTTGTAAATTTGGTATCTTGAGCTAGAAAAATGATAAAATTGTGATTCCAATTTTGTTGGTTTTGTATTGATATGATCTAGCTAGGAAAAATATTAAGCTTGCTGTAAACTTGATTGAAATATGATTTTTCTATTTATCTATTAATAAATGGTAATTTCTAAGCAAAATTGTAGGGATAAAAATATGTAACATATTGATATGAAAATTTTTGTACAGTATCATGGCATTAATATGAAGATAGAAAAAATATATAATCTGTTGTTTGACACTTTTCTATAGGGTTTACTATTTTCACTAAAATAACCCTTGCTAGCTTGTCATTTTTGCATAGGAGGTTATACATGTGCAAATGGTATGAAATTTTCACAGTAGTCTATTGTAAGCATAGGAAGGTACTGTAATTTTCTGAGAATTTATTGTGCACATTTTATGTATGTTTGTTATTTACCCTAATTATCTAATTAAATTAATAAAGGCATTTAAATAAATAGATTGGGATTGACCATGATATTTTCTATGGTTCTTATGATGCATAGTAACTATTGATGTCAATAGTAAGTCTTAGAAGCAATTGATTGTATGCAACTAACTAATTATCACTTTATAATTCAAATACAAGGCTGCATGTATAGTTTTGATTGTGTGGATGATTTCATGTGGATAATGGTCTTTGCTGTAAAACTTGTTAATAACAAAGTTGTAGATAACTTCCTAATCTACCTTGTGTTAAATGTTCACAGTTATAGGACTTAAGGTTTTAGAGTTCTAGCTGTTACAAGTTTGCTGTCCGAAATGTTTACTTTCTGGACAGATTTGATTGACTGATTTGTTTGACCTAGATAACTGTTGAATCACCTAAAGAGTATTAAAAAGAAGTTGTAGACAATTTCATAAGCTTTCCAGAATGTCCATATTCATATGATTTCGATATATATAACTCCAGTTATGGCTAAAATAAGTTGCTGCTGTTTTGTAGTTCGGTAAATGAGTTGCATGAGTGTTTGCTTAAGTAATAGAGAAGAGATATGCACCTACTCAGTAAAATATGATGCACTTGTTATTGCTTTCACTTCATGCTGTTGAAATTACTTACAAGGATGCATTCATCATGTTTTATCATACTATACTTGTCGATATACATGCATTCGCAATATCTTATGCCATATTCATGCATATAGGATCGACAGAGGAGATAACGTTACTGGAATTCAATGAAGAAGAGGAAGGGGACCAGCAGGTGATTCCTCAAACCACAGCTCCCAAAGAAGAGGAGCAGACCCTAGAAGAGCTTTCGGAGCGCCATGACCACCGCCCCACTTCCTATCTAAAAGGCAAGCCCCGGAGCATTCTAAGTCTCCTAGTATTTTATAAAATATTACCCGAGTCCTTTATGATTGATGCATTATGTGACACCCTAGGTGTTAGCCTTGCTTAAATTGACTTGCATTGCATGAGCATGAGCATCAAGCATTCATAATTAAGCTTTTACAATTGAAACATTTGATTGAAACATATGCAACGTTGCTTGTTATTTCATGTTTCCATGTGTACATGCCTATGATCATGAGTGAATACATGTAAATGGTTTATGTGAGTCACTAAAACATATTAGCAACACTTAGGTTAGCAAATGGAACATTGTTCATGAAGGTCACCTTTCATGACCAAGCACTTAAGTGATGTTATGTGTTGACCTGGATAGCCCTATGTGTGACCAATGCTTGAAATGAGTGTGTGACCTTGCAAATAGCTTAAACATGTTTAGAGTATCATTATGAACAACTTTGGTATTCATGGCTAGGGCTAAATGTGTCACTGAGTCATAGTTCATGTATGAGTCATCTTTTTAAGGAAGCATGTTTGACCAAGTTTGAATCATATGCTAGAGACTTTGCATGTAGGTGGTCACTAAAGCAAAGTTGTAGTATTTGATATGGGGAACAACTTTTATTTTTGGGTCATGTGATGATAAGGTGCATAGCTTAGTCTTTTGGAGCTCACAAAAATCACAAATGCACTGTTTACTACACTTAGAAAATTTTTCTAAGTCGAGTTAACTAACAGTTTGAAAACATCAACTTTGGGATGACATTACTCACTAACAGTTGAGAATTAGGTCTTGATCCTTTAAGAACAATTGAAACTAGTACATAGAGCTACAAGTTTGTTATTGACTGTTTTCGATTTTGTTACATGGTTTAAGAGAACGAACGTCACCAAAGTACACTGTCAGGCTTCGCATCACGTAACTGATGAACTAAATCGGGCAATTCAGTGGCTGACCATCAGCAGAGCTCGTGCGCCGCGTGGAGCCAGCGGTTGGCTGCGCGTTGCCGATGCCCTGCCCCGTGTGGCCAAGCTAGGCCAGAGCGTGCCTTATCACCCCCTGCCCTCGCCCGCTCAAACCCCATGCACCCATTTCATTTTTCTACCCCTCCATCGCCATAGCGCTCGCCCGCAGCAGCAGGCGCAGCACCGAGCTCCCACCGTCGCCATTCCCGGCGCTAGCTTGCTCCAACTCACCCAGTCACCACCGCAGCCACTCCACTTCCATCCCCAAGCCTCACCGCATCCGCCCGTGCTCGCTGACCACGCTCGGTAAGCCTCCGTGCCGCGCTTGACCTCGCCGGAGCATCACCGCCTCGCCCGTCACCGTGGCTGGAGCGCCACCGTCCACCTTTCCTTGCATTAGCTTGTGCGTTGAGTTCGTCTTGGGTAGTACATGCTCGTCCGAGCTTGAACTTACGTCGCTGTGGCCACCGCCGGCGTAGCGCCGTTGTCCGGCTCCGCCGTGTCGCCATGAGTGCCGCCAGCGTGCGTAGCTCCGACGAGAGGCTCGACCAAGTAGGTCAATAGGTCCAGGAGGTCGTGGGGGTCATGCCGTGTAGATGTCACCGCCGGTGAAGCTCACCGTCGATGAGCCATGGCCGCGCAAGCTTGCGTAGCGCCGCTGCTATTTTTCGTGTCACTGACGTGTGGGGTCTACTATTTTGCGGGTCCCACCGGTCAGCGACAGTAGAGAGTAGGATAGTTCATTTAATTCTAGATTTCATGCTGTTTTGTAATATTTAGATCTCCAGTTGTGTAGATCCAAATTTGTTGGTTCAAATTTTGTTAGGATCTTGATGAAGTGTAGTGTTTAGGAAAAATATGATATTAGCAAGTGTAGTAAAGTTTCTGGAAGATTTAAAATGAAACTTGAAATGTGTTTTTAAATGAATGTAAAATTATTTATTTTATATCTAGAGTTCTTGTGCTCCAAAAATTATAAAATTTTTGTGGTAAGTTTTTCTTGATTAGTATAAGATCTGGTAAAAATTTTGTGGTCATTGCGTGAGTAAATTTTTAGTTATAGATTTTCCTTTTATAATTAGGAGATCCTTGTATGATTTTTTATAAATTATTTATGAATCCAATATTCTTGAAATTTGTTAGAGGATATACTAGTGCCATATGTATGCTAAGAAAAATAGGAAATCTGTTGCTTGACACTTTTCAATAGGGTTTTCTATTTATGCTATTTTAAGCCTTTATGCCTTGTCATTTTTGCATAGGATGTTTTACTAGGTAAAATGGCATGAAACTTTTACCGTAGTCTATTGGTAGCACTAGTAAGCCACTGTAAATTTCTGAAAATTATGATGTATATTTAGTATATGTTTATTATTTAACCTAAGTATCTAAATAAAATAATAAAGGCATTTAAATAAATAGTTTGGGCTTCACCATTATGTTTTCTTGAGTGTATTTGGTATGCTTAAACTATTGATAGACTTTGTGTTGTTAAACTTTGAGTGATTACATGAAGTAGAAGTATTGTTGCTTTATGATGCGAATTGGAAGAGTTTCCGGACAGATTTTGTAGTTTGATAAGTTACATGATAAAAATGATGTTTGCTATAAAAATGGTTAATAACAAAGTTGTAGATAACTTCATCATATGTCTTGTGTTAAAATTTCAGGACCATAGGTCAAACGGTTTAGGAGTTATAGCTGTTTAAAGTTAGCATTTCTGAATTGCTTGCTGTCTGGAATTTTTGGACAGCACTGATATGATTGTCTGTTTTGGCTAAGATAAGTTGTGAATTAAATAAGAGTTGTAGATAATTTTATAATCTTTCCAGAAAGTCCAAGATCACTGCATTTGGATAATTACAACTCCAGTTATGAGTAAAACAAGTAGCTGCTGTTTTGTGATGTAGTAGATACATTATTGAAGTAGTTAATTAAATAATCAAGAAGAGATATGCACCTACTCAGTAAACATAATGCACTTGTTGTTACTTAAACCACATGCTGTGAAGAATACTTACAAGAATGCATTCATCATGTATCATCATACTATAATTGTCAGCATGTATGCATTCACAACATCTTATGCCATATTCATGCATCTAGGATCGACGGAGGAGATCACGTTGCTGGAAATCAATGAAGGAGAGGAAGGAGACCAGCAGGAGATTCCTCAAGCCACAACTCCTGAAGAACAGGGAGCAGATCCCTGAAGAGCTTCCAGAGTGCCCTGACCACCGCCCCACTTCCTTTCTAAAAGGCAAGCCCCGGAGCATTCTAAGTCTCCCAATGTTTTACAAAATAATATTTGAATCCGGTTATAGGAGTTGTCTAGAAACACTTGATGCATGGAACTACCTTGTCCAGATATATACACCTTTAACCCTGTGTAGGTCCAAAATCGAATATATGCTTAGCCCTGCTTAGACCGGTAGAAGTCGGGTGATTTCCTGTCACTTGCGAGATATAGGTGGATACCGAAGCACGGTTGGCTATATTTGCTATCGTGGGAAGAGAACCATGGGGTAATGTAAATGGAGACTGGGCGGAGTGTCGATAGAGAAGCAACAAGGCATGGAGGTCTTGGGTGTGGATCTATCCCTGTCTGTGTCGATTAAGGACCATACCGTTGTTGGCACTTCTGACAAGATTGAACGCATGCCTCTCACTTAGCTGACCGGATAACTCATTCCGACCGCGAAGCCGAGTAGCTCAACTCAGGCCAGGCCTCGTTCTGTTGTGTGCCCTCTGTGGGGAGCGGATCAATAGACCGTGGGCAAGCATGACCTGAGTGACCTGGTCCGGGACCGTGGGCAGGCATGGCTTGAGCGACCTAGCTACCGTTAGTCCCTGATTGCGCAACGCTGTATGAACCCATGAAATGTGTACCTGAGTTGTACCAAAGGTGACCTAAGGCTGCCTTCGCGCGGTATGCCTGGGTTTGTGTTAGGAATAAATTCCCAGTTGGTTGAAATCGATTCGAATCACCGTCTCTCCCGGATAGTGAGAAACTTGGCTAGCCCCAACATCATAGTAATTGTACTATGAAATATGATGGTTCGGATAAACATGGAATTACAATACCTGCTATGGTTACTATTGTATGCTTTTAAAATGATATACCACATGTTTGGCACAAGTTAGTTGCTAATTTAGAGATGGATAGTTATAATTAGCTTGATAACAAAATTATAATGATATAACTAAGTTAATCGCTTTTATGCAAAATGTTGTCAAGCTATCTCCACTTATACAGGCTTGCATGATCCTTGGAGTCATTTTATTTCTAGTTTATGACGGATAAGTCTAGCTAAGTACTTTCTCGTACTCAGGGTTCTATTTCCCATTGTTGCAGATGGAACTGTGTATCTTGTTTATTGCAAGAGTTGCTTCTATCCCACTGTGGATGAGGAGTAAGCCTTGGGCAGGCTTCTTATTAATCCTTCTACATGCTTTTGTGGACCGTGATCGTATTTTGGCACTGTATTAAACTATGTTGGAAACTTTACTTTCAAACTTAATTTGCTTCCGCTTTTATCTATCAACTTGGTTTGTAATAACTGTGTTTCATACTCTGATGATGAAAATGTATCTGTGAACTTTATGTAATATGTGACATGTATGTTAAATCATGTACGATCTTGGTTGTTGTAAATCGTTTATCGAGACCCGTTGTGGTACTCAACGGACTACCGGGTTTATATGGGTTCAAGTATGACAGTACGTCCGCTTGCGGGCTGCCATTATACTTGTACTCTTATAAATTGGTCAGTTCTGCTACACATTAGGTTATAAGAGTTGATTGGAACCACTTGATGAATATAAATTCCTTGTCTAGAAATATCCCTTTAACCCTGTGTAGGTCTAGGATCGAATATATGCTTAGCCATCCTTAGACCAGTAGAAGTCGGGTGCTTTCCTGTCACCTGCGAGATATAGGTGGATACCGAAGCATGGTTGGCTATATTTGCTATCGTAGAAAAGAACCATGGGGTAATGTAAATCGAGGCCGGGCGGAGTCTATGGTAGGTTGACACATGTGATTCCGCCTATGCCGATTAAGGACCATACCGTTGTTGGCCCTTCTGACAAGATTGAACGCATGCCTATCACTTAGCTAGCCAGATAACTCGTTCCGACCGCCAAGCCGAGTAGCTCAACTCAGGCTGGGCCCCGTTCTGTAAGAGTGCGCACTCTGGATGGTAGTAAGGATGTGCGGGGAGCCAGACATGAGCCCAAGGGCAAGGTAGTCCTGATCGTCCTAGCAGCTGGTTGTCCCTGATTGTACAGCGCTAGAAGAACCCATAAAATGTGTACCTGAGTTGTACCAAAGGTGACCTAAGGCTACCGTGGCTGGTAAGACCTGGGTTTGTGTTAGGAATAAGTTCCCAGCTGGTTGAAATCGATTCGAATCGCCGTCTCTCTCGGATAGTGAGAAACTTGGCTAGCACCAACATCGTAGTAATTGTATTATGGAATATGATGGTTTAGATAAACATGGAATTACTATACCTGCTATGGTTACTATTGTATGTTCTTAAAATGATATACCACATGTTTGGCACAGGATAGTTGCTAATTTAGAGATGGATAGTTATAATTAACTTGATAACGGAATTATAATCGTATAACTGAGTTAATCGCTTTTTATGCAAAATGTTGTCAAGCTACCTCCACTTATACAGCCTTGCATAATCCTTGGAGTCAATTTATTTCTGGTTTATGATGGGTAAGTCTAGCTGAGTACCTTCTCGTACTCAGGGTTTTATTCCCATTGTTGCAGATGGCATAGTATATCATGGATATTGCAAGAGTTGCTTCTATCCCGCTGTGGATGAGGAGTAAGCCTTGGGCAGGCTTCTTTACTAATCCCTCTATATGCTTTTGTGGACTGTGATCGTATGCTGGCACTGTATTTGAACTATATGACAAATGCTAGTTTCCAAACTTAATTTGATTCCGCTATTACTACTCTATTGAACTTGGTTTGTAATAACTTTATTTCGTACTCTGATGATGGAAATGTATTTGTGAACTTTATGTAATATGTGACATGTATGTTGAATCATGTACGATCTTGGTTGTTTGTGGATCGTTTATTGAGACCCGTCATGGTACTCGACGGACTTCCGGGTTTATATGGGCTCAAGTATGACAGTGCGATGGCTTGCGGGCTGCCATTGTACTTGTGCTCTTATAAATTGGTCGGTTCTGCGACAGCTCGCATCAGAGCAAGATTCAACGTTAATTGTCACATGTGTATTTAAAACAAAGGTTTTTGTTTTCCAAAACCCTTTTCTAGCAACTAATAGCTATACAAATAGGTATTTGAAACCTAAAGTGTGCTTGTGATCACTTTCCTTATGCCCAGTTAAAGACTATTAGGTGGCTATTTAAGTACTAACTTGGGGGTTTTATTTTCGTCGTCCATACGGTGTGCTATTGTATGGATAGCATTCACTTGAATGGTAATGTATGGATCAAATGCCTCTACGCCAAGGTAAGAAGGTAAGTTGATGAGTGGCATGACCGCAAGATGTGAACGTGCGGTCGGGGAGAGTTAGCTTTGGTACGGCTATGTATGCATGCTTGCATGTGTATATGGTGCGTATTTAATTGTGGGTATAAACTGTCATCGGGTAGCTTTGATACAGAAGTATATGTATGGGTATACATATATGGAAGTATTTAGATTTACATTCTGCATATATAGTTGTGGGGTTTGGGCTAAAATGAAACTCTTATGCAGGTACACTAACAATGAAATGTGTAGCTCGACTAGTTACGCTATATATGAGAGAACGTATGTGTGCCACCGTGTATGTCGTTAGAATTTTTTTTCCTAAGTTTGTGAGGACGTACGGAACGTGCATGCATCATGATAATAATTATTCAATACTTGCATTGTTCCTCCCCTTATAAATTTCTTACTCGGTTATGTAACTCTTATCCATTATGGTCTTGTCTCACAAAAAGTTGTACATGTTGATGGTACAGATGGCAGCACCAGTTGGATGTGAGAATTTCCTTATGGTGTTCAGAACTCCTACTTTGCTTTGGAGAGTTTTGCACTTTGCGGTATCATGAGCCACCTCTCTATCATTGGAATGAAGAGTACCTGGAGGGACATCCATGGTATGAGGTGCAGCTAACCATACCAGGCCGCACACAAGCACCCTTTTGGCAGGAGTGGAAGGCAGATTCCGAAGTGAAAACTCCTTGGGAGGCTGCCCAAGTAGTGGCCTTCGAGGTATTGAGTCGGATCTGTCAGCAGCATGGGGATGCACTTACCGGCAGTGCCGCTGGTATGTTTCCTCGGGTAGATCCATCCATAGCAATATGGGAACAACGCAGCCATAATGCATTGATCCGAGATTGGGATGAGCGGGCCAATAGCTCTAATCCCGCTATGAGTGCCATGTTTGCGGTGATGAAGATGTTCTGTACACGCCAAGACACCAGAAATTTCTGGCAGGAATCATACACCACTTGCATGGACAAGCTCATGAGAGCCGAAGCCGCACAGCGTAAGCTCAAGAAGCATGTGCGCAGGCATAAGAAAGCAGCAAGTGAAGCCCGATGGGAATCTGACCAAGCCTATGTAGCTTTGGGCAATCTCCATACCCAAATGGAGCAAGTGGATCAACAGAGAGCAGTAACCCAAGAAGCAAGAGCTGATGATCAAGCATTACTTGCAGGACTACGGGAGCAGCTAGAGGCCGCCCATGCCAAGGCGTCCACAGCTACGCGCCAGCGGGACGCAGCTAACAATCATGCCGCTGCAGCAAGAATAGACGAGATAGGCACCGTGCCAGAAGTGCCACGCAGGACCGTGGTGAAAGGGGCTTGCGTCAGCAGCTTGCACAAGCTCAACTTCGAGTGATGGACCTTTAGCATGAGGTGCATTATCTAAACAACCAGCTGAACCCAATCCTTGATGGGGAAGAAGATGGTCCAAATATAGAAGAAGATGATGATGAGGATGAGGAAGAAGTGGAGCCAGAGGAGGGAGATGATCCTATCTCTGACCTCGACAGTGATCATAATGAGGATTAGATTGCTTAGTGGGTAGTGGAAATGCTTGGTGTATCATCGCTATTTATGTAATGGACCTGTAGTTTGAGTTTGGGTTGGTGATTGGACTATCATGTAATATTGGTATTTGCATGTTAGCTCATGTTTGGTTAAATGCTAATGCAATTCCAGTTCATTTATCGGTGATCATGATTTGAATGATAACGCGCTATGAGTCCGATAAGTGATCAAATTGGTGGTGTCATGTTGCGAGAATGAATTATTATGCCTCTGTTTTTATTGTATGAATTTCAGATTCTCTCTAGTAATTTCAGTTTGGCATGATTATATAATTCATCTGCAATCTCCTGACATCATCTAATAATCACTTATTGTTGCAACTTTACAGATGACTCACACCCATGCAGGAGCTAGCAGCAGCCATGATGGCAACAAGGGTGACTTACCACCACTGCCACCGCCGTCTGCTCAGGAGTTCTTTGCCCAATTCTTGGGAAGCCAAAGGACAATGGAGGAAGCTCTGCACCTCATTATGCAGAACACAGCTCGTGCCCACCCACAGTAACAGGGGCCTCAGCCAAACCAGCACAGTACCTTCAAGGAATTTCTGGATACAAAGCCTCCTATCTTCAAGGTGGTAGAGGAACCGCTATAGGCGGACAAGTGGCTCAACACTATTGAGCAGAAGTTTCGTCTGCTAAGGGTCACCGAGCACCAGAAGGCTGAGTATGCGTCCCATCAGCTACAGGGACCGGCAGGGATTTGGTGGACCCATTTCCTATCCTCTCTACCTGCCAATGCACAAGTAACATGGGAGCAGTTCAAGTTAGCCTTTCAGGGACATCACATTCCCCCAGGGCTAATGCACATGAAGGCGGCTGAATTTATGAGGCTCACACAAGGAACTAAGACCCTTATAGAGTATATGCACACTTTCAACAATTTGTCTCGCTATGCTCCAGGTTTCATGGATACTGAAGAAAAGAAGATAGAGAGCTTCAAGCATGGTCTTGGCACAAAGTTGATGAAGACTATGGCCAATTCCAAGTGCACTACTTACAATAGGTTTATTAGTGATGCTTTGACCCAGGAAAACCACAACAATCTTCATGTGGTAGCTAAGGGCCGCAAGAGGGTAGCAGAGGCAGGCGCCTCAGGGTCATTTCAGTCTAGAGCTCCTATAACAGCTAGGCCACAGTTCTGTCCACCAGCAGCTAAGTTCAGGCCTCTGCCACCTAAAGCTCAGAACAACAGGCCTCAGAAAGTGTTCCGTAAGGCATTCACTATTGCCTTACCCAAAGGGAATGGCGGTCAGGGAAGCTCCACAGGACCTAGGAGCAATCAACCCTGCTTCAACTGCAATCAGTTGGGCCATTGGTCCAAAGAGTGCCCCCACCCAAAGAAGAACAGCAATCAGAACCAAGGGAATCAGAGGCAGGCGAATCCTAGGGCACGTCCTGGACATGTGCACTATACTGCTATAGAGGAGGTTCCAGCGGGAGAAGTTATCATGGCTGGTATGTTTCTTGTCAACAAGCATCCCACTATTGTTTTATTTGATTCGGGAGCTTCTCATTCATTTATGAGCCAATCATTTGCATCTAGACATGATCAGAAAGTAATTGAAGTAAGCAAGGGTGGTTATAATATAAGTTCAGCTGGGGCTACTATTTCTACAAATAAGATTGTTAGAAATGTGCTCATCTCTAAACAAGAGAGGGAGTATACAACGGATTTGATAGTATTGCCCGAGTTATCAATAAGTGTAATCTTAGGCATGAATTAGATGAGGGATTATGGTGTTCTCATTGACACTAGCACTCGTACTGTTATGTTGAGAGAACCCAAGGGAGGAAATGCTTTTCTAGTACCACTTTCCCAAAATTTTGAACTCCAACACTTAGCTTGTGCTATCCAAACCACTACCCTTTGCGATATCCGAGTGGTTTGTGAGTTTCCCGATGTATTCCTAGATGAGTTACCAGATTTACCACCTGATAGGGATGTGGAGTTTAAGATTGAGTTAGTGCCAGGTATGGCACCTATCTCAAGAAGGCCTTATAGGATGCCACCAAATGAGTTAGCAGAACTTAAAATTTAGCTACAAGATCTGTTGGACAAAGGTCTCATTCAACCTAGTTCATCTCCATGGGGATGTTCAGCATTGTTTGTAAAGAAGAAGGACAAGTCCTTGAGAATGTGTGTGGATTACAGGCCACTTAATGCTGTGACCATAAAAAACAAGTACCCATTGCCTCGCGTTGACATCTTGTTCGACCAGTTGGCAAAGGCAAAGGTATTCTCCAAGATTGATTTGAGATCAGGCTATCATCAGATAAAGATCAGGCCAGAGGACATACCTAAACTGCTTTCTCCACTAGGTATGGCTTATATGAGTATTTGGTTATGTCTTTTGGACTAACAAATGCCCCTGCCTACTTCATGTGCCTGATGAATTCGGTATTTATGCTCGAGCTCGACAAGTTCATGGTCGTGTTTATCGATGATATATTGATTTATTCAGAGAATGAGGCAGATCATGCAGAGCATCTGAGGATTGTTCTATCCAGATTGAGGGAGCATAAGCTATATGCAAAGTTTAGCAAGTGTAAATTTTGGTTGAGTAAAGTACCTTTTCTTAGGTCATATCTTATCAAGAGATGGAATATCTATAGACCCATCAAAAGTACAAGAGGTCATCGATTGGAAGGCACTGACTTCGGTTCATGAAGTTTGGAGTTTTCTAGGGTTAGCAGGATATTATCGTCGTTTCATTCCGGATTTCTCTAAGATAGCTAAGCCCATGACTAGGCTACTTCAAAAAGATGAGAAGTTCAAGTGTACACCAGAATGTGAAGCAGCATTTCACACCCTCAGGACTCTGTTAACTACGGCTCCTGTTTTAGCACAACCCAACATTGAAAAGCCTTTCGATGTGTTTTGTGATGCATCGGGTATAGGTTTGGGGTGTGTGCTAATGCAAGAAGGAAGAGTTATTGCATATGCTTCTCGGCAACTGAGAAAACATGAAGTCAACTACCCTACTCATGATTTAGAACTTGCAACAATTGTTCATGCATTAAAGATATGGAGACATTATTTGTTGGGCAATGTATGTCATATATATACTGACCACAAAAGTCTCAAGTATATCTTTACCCAACCTGAACTGAACATGAGACAGCGAAGATGGCTAGAGCTGATTAAGGACTACAATTTGGAAGTGCATTACCATCCAGGGAAAACTAATGTTGTAGCCGATGCACTTAGTCAGAAATCTCATTGCAACACTATGGAAGCATTGTTGGAAGATGGATTTAATTTGTTACATCCTGTTGTACTACACAATATCACTATCAGTTGTTCACTTGAGGGAAAAATCATAGAGCTGCAGAAGACAGATGTAGGTATATTTCACATCAAGAGAAAGATGCAAGAGCAAGAAACCAAACATTTCAGATTAGATGAAAGAGGTGTGCTAAGGTTTGAGGACCGACTTGTGGTACCGAAAGACCGTGAGCTTAGAAGTCAAATTTTAGATGAAGCTCATTCGTCCAAATTGTCTATCCATCCAGGTAGTAGTAAAATGTATCAAGATTTGAAGACCCATTTTTGGTGGACTAAGATGAAGAAAGAGATCGCAACCTATGTCGTTAGGTGTGATAATTGCAGTAGAGTAAATGCTATTCATATGAAATCTGTTGGATTACTTCAGCCATTGCCTATCCCAGGTTGGAAATGGGAAGAAATCAGTATGGACTTTATCATAGGCCTTCCACTGACACAGCAAGGTCATGATTCCATATGGGATATTGTAGATCATCTCACCAAGTCAACACATTTCATACCGGTGAACATAGCAGATCACACGTTGAAGTATGCTGAGCTGTATGTTTCTCAGATTGTGAGAGTACATGGGATACCCAGGACTATAATCTCAGATCGGGGACCACAGTTCATAGCTCATTTCTAGGAGCACTTGCACCAGGCTTTGGGGACTAAACTGATCAGAAGTTCGGCATACCATCCACAAACTTCCAGACAGACTGAGCGAGTGAACCAGATCTTAGAAGATTTGCTGAGAGCATGTGTTATATCTTCTAAGGGTTCATGGGAGAAATGGTTACCTTTAGCTAAGTTCTCCTACAACAACAGTTATCAAGCAAGCATCAAGATGGCTCCTTTTGAAGCTTTGTACGGCAGAAAATGTAGAACTCTGTTGAATTGGATTGAGCCCGGTGAAAGGAGATACTTTGGTATTGACTTTGTCACTGAAGCTGAAGAGCAAGTGCGTATTATCCAACAACATATGAAGGTAGCTCAATCTAGACAAAAGAGTTATGCTGATAAAAGAAGAAGACCATTGACTTTTGAAGTGGGAGACTATGTATACCTGAAAGTGTCATCCATGAAAGGAGTACAGAGATTTGGAGTGAAAAGAAAGCTTGCGCCTAGATATGTAGGGCCATACAAGATTATTGAACGGAAAGGGAATGTCGCTTATAAGTTACAATTTCCACCAGAGATGAGTGCAATATTCGATGTCTTCCATATTTCTCAGTTGAAGAGATGTCTTCGGGTACTTGAGGAAGCTATTGCACCCACCAACATAAAAGCTTCAATTGGATTTGACCTATGAAGAAAAGCCAATCCGAGTGTTAGAAAAGATGGAAAGAGTAACATGGAGTAAGATCATTAAGTTCTATAAGGTGGTGTGGAATAATCATAGTGAACAAGATGCTACGTGGGAAAGACAGGATTACTTACCTGAGGTTTATCCCGCCTTTTTCCAAGAATGGTACGTCTTGTAAATCTCGGGACGAGATTTTTATAAGGGGGAGGGGCTGTAACACCCTCGGTGTTAAGCTTGCATAATTTGACTTGCATTGCATGAGCATGAGCATCAAGCATTCATATTTAAGCTTTTACATTTGAAACATATGATTGAAACATATGCAACATGCTTGTTATTTTATGTTTTCTTTGTATATGTTTATGATCATGAGTGAATATATGTAAATGGTTGATGTGAGTCACTAAAACATCTTAGCCACACTTAGGATGACTAATGGAACAATATTCGTGAAGGTCACTTTGCATGATCAAGTCCTTAAGTGATGCTATGTATGTTGACCTGGAAAGCTTTATGTGTAACCAATGTATGAAATGATTGTGTGACCCTAGGAATAGCTTAAACATGTTTGGAATGTCTTTATGAACAACTTTGGTATTCATGACTAAGGGTAATTTGGTCACTAAGTCATAGTTCAAGTGTTAGTCATCATTTGAATGTAGTAGGTTTGACCTAGTTTGAACCATATGATAGAGACTTTGCATGTATGTGGTCACTAAAGAAAAGTTGTAGTATTTGATGAGAGGAACAACTTTTATTTTTGGACCATGAGATAATTATGTGCATAGCTTAGTCTTTTTGAGCTCACAAAAATCAACAATTCACTGATTTCCAACACTTAGAAAATTTCTAAGTCTTTATGCTTTTATAGTTTTGTCGTGCTGACTTTGGGATGATATTACTCGATATTTGTTGAGATTTAGAACTAGATCCTTGAACAAGAATTGTAGCCGGTACTTAGGGCTACAAGTTTTGTTCACATTGTTTGCACTTATAATCTACGGATTTGGAGTTTCATTGCCACCAAATCGCGTCGTCATGTCGGTTTTCGAGCGACTGAAGAACACGCGCCGCGCCGGGTCGTGGCCAACTGGCCACAGAGCATGGCCACCGCGTGGCCAATGCTGGCCGGCGACGGGCCCTCGATGCCTTGAGCTGGCGCTCATTATCTGCACCACCCCGTGCCTCCTTCCCACTCACTCCTGCCCGCTCCCTCACTCTCGGCTGCTCGCCTTTCCTCTCTCCGTGAAAAAGCACAGCGCCGCCGAGCACCGCACCTGCTCCGCCATCGCCTCACGCGTGCTCACCGCTGCCCCATTCTTGAATCAGCTGCACTCAAAGCTCCGCCTCGCTCTGCTCTACCATTCCCACCTTGCAGCGCTCACAGTCGTGCCTTTGGTAAGCCGCATTTCGCGCTGCGCCACCGCGGGTGCGTCCCCGCCAGAGCTCCGCCATGGCCGCCGTCGTGGCCATGTCTCCTCGATGCACCTCGTGCTTCTCTATTACCTATCCTAGAATCGCCTCTGAGCCATAGTACTTGAGTACCGCGCTGTTTCCATGTTACTATGCGGTTTCGCTGGAACACGCCACCGGCGCCGCCGTAGTCACCATGCCCGCCATGGCATGCGAGCTTGCCGCAGCGCAGCTTCCCCACCTTTTTGTCCTCCTTTAGCGAGCACCGAACTGAGCAACCATAGGTTTAGTTGTTGTAATGACGGAGACCCTTGTGTCGCCGCTGTTTAGCCGGAACGGCGACCTCGTCGTTGCGCTCTGTGCGCCGCCGTGCAGCGGTGCATGTGGTTGAGCTCAACCGTAGCATCCACCGCATCCTAGTCACCTCCTTAAGCTCCGTTGGACCTCCCCGTAGACTAGGAAGCCATCGCCTTGCCAGGATTTGGCTGGAGATGGCCGGCGTACTGCTACGCCAACGCCGTCGTCCGCCATGGTCATCGGTGAGGAGCTTCTGTGCTTCTTCCGGCCATGCAAAGACCACCACCGGGTGCGGGAGGATGAGTAGATCATGTAGGTGTAGTCTCTACCGTCGACGAGCTCGCCATCGGCGAGAAACCACAGGCCGAACGTCTCCTCTGTTTTCGCCGTCGCTGACATGTGGGGTCAACTGACCTACGGGTCCTGCCTGTCAGTGACCGTAGGGCTGAAGGATAGTTCATTCATTTTCAGATTTGATGCAAACTTTGGAAAATGATAAGTTGAGTTGTAGGGATCCAAATCTTGTGAAACAAATTTTGTTGTGTTCCTAAGGAAGTGTAGTATTTTATAAAAATAGGATATGTACAGTTTCTGATGTTTTTATTGGGGATTTAAATGTGTTTAGATAAATGCTTTTTGAATGTTTACAATCTTGTAAATTTGGTATCTTGAGCTAGAAAAATGATAAAATTGTGATTCCAATTTTGTTGGTTTTATATTGACATGATCTAGCTAGGAAAAATATTAAGCTTGCTGTAAACTTGATTGAAATATGATTTTTCTATTTATCTATTAATAAATGGTAATTTCTAAGCAAAATTGTAGGGATAAAAATATGTAACATATTGATATGAAAATTTTTGTACAGTATCATGGCATTAATATGAAGATAGGAAAAATATATAATCTGTTGTTTGACACTTTTCTATAGGGTTTACTATTTTCACTAAAATAACCTTTGCTAGCTTGTCATTTTTGCATAGGAGGTTATACATGTGCAAATGGTATGAAATTTTCACAGTAGTCTATTGTAAGCATAGGAAGGTACTGTAATTTTCTGAGAATTTATTGTGCACATTTTATGTATGTTTGTTATTTACCCTAATTATCTAATTAAATTAATAAAGGCATTTAAATAAATAGATTGGGATTGACCATGATGTTTTCTATGGTTCTTATGATGCATAGTAACTATTGATGTCAATAGTAAGTCTTAGAAGCAATTGATTGTATGCAACTAACTAATTATCACTTTATAATTCAAATACAAGGCTGCATGTATAGTTTTGATTGTGTGGATGATTTCATGTGGATAATGGTCTTTGCTGTAAAACTTGTTAATAACAAAGTTGTAGATAACTTCCTAATCTACCTTGTGTTAAATGTTCACAGTTATAGGACTTAAGGTTTTAGAGTTCTAGCTGTTACAAATTTGCTGTCCGAAATGTTTACTTTCTGGACAGATTTGATTGACTGATTTGTTTGACCTAGATAACTGTTGAATCACCTAAAGAGTATTAAAAAGAAGTTGTAGACAATTTCATAAGCTTTCCAGAATGTCCACATTCATATGATTTCGATATATATAACTCCAGTTATGGCTAAAACAAATAGCTGCTGTTTTGTAGTTCGGTAAATGAGTCGCATGAGTGTTTGCTTAAGTAATAGAGAAGAGATATGCACCTACTCAGAAAAATATGATGCACTTGTTATTACTTTCACACCATGCTGTTGAAATTACTTACAAGAATGCATTCATCATGTTTTATCATACTATACTTGTCGATATACACGCATTCACAATATCTTATGCCATATTCATGCATATAGGATCGACAGAGGAGATAACGTTACTGGAATTCAACGAAGAAGAGGAAGGGGACCAGCAGGTGATTCCTCAAGCCGCAGCTCCCAAAGAAGAGGAGCAGACCCCAGAAGAGCTTCTGGAGCGCCCTGACCACCGCCCCACTTCCTTTTTGAAAGGCAAGGCCCGGAGCATTCTAAGTCTCCCAGTATTTTATAAAATATTACTCAAGTCCTTTATGATTGACGCATTAGGTTATAAGAGTTGATTGGAACCGCTTGATGCAAATAATTTCCTTGTCCAGAAATATCCCTTTAACCCTGTGTAGGTCCAAGATCGAATACATGCTTAGCCATGCTTAGACCGGTAGAAGTCGGGTGATTTCTTGTCACCTACGAGATATAGGTGGATACCGAAGCACGGTTGGCTATATTTGCTATCGTGGAAAAGAACCATGGGGTAATGTAAATTGAGGCCGAGCAGAGTCTATGGTAGGTTGACTCATGTGATTCCATCTGTGCGGATTAAAGACCGTATCATTGTTGGCCCTTCTAACAAGATTGAACGCATGCCTGTCACTTAGCTGGCCGGATAACTCGTTCCGACCGCGAAGCCGAGTAGCTCAACTCAGGCCAGGCCTCATTTTGTAAGAGTGTGCACTCTGGATGGTAGTAAGGATGTGCGGGGAGCCAGACGTGAGCCCAAGGGCAGGGTAGTCCTGATCATCCTAGCAGCTGGTTGTCCCTGATTGTGCGGCGCTGGACAAACCCACGAAATGTGTACCTGAGTTGTACCAAAGGTGACCTAAGGCTACCGTGGCTGGTAAGACCTGGGTTTGTGTTAGGAAGAAATTCCCAGCTGGTTGAAATCGTTTCGAATCGCCGTCTCTCCTGGATAGTGAGAAACTTGGCTAGCACCAACATCGTAGTAATTGTATTATGGAATATGATGGTTCGGATAAACATGGAATTACTATACCTGTTATGGTTACTATTGTATGTTCTTAAAATGATATACCACATGTTTGGCACAAGATAGTTGCTAATTTAGAGATGGATAGTTATAATTAACTTGATAACGGAATTATAATCGTATAACTGAGTTAATCACTTTTTATGCAAAATATTGTCAAGCTACCTCCACTTATACAGCCTTGCATAATCCTTGGAGTCAATTTATTTCTAGTTTATGATGGGTAAGTCTAGCTGAGTACCTTCTTGTACTCAGGGTTTTATTCCCATTGTTGCAGATGGCACAGTATATCATGGATATTGCAAGAGTTGCTTCTATCCCGCTGTGGATGAGGAGTAAGCCTTGGGCAGGCTTCTTTACTAATCCCTCTATATGCTTTTGTGGACTGTGATCGTATGTTGGCACTGTATTTGAACTATATGACAAATGCTAGTTTCCAAACTTAATTTGCTTCCACTGTTACTATTCTATTGAACTTGGTTTGTAATAACTTTATTGCATACTCTGATGATGGAAATGTATTTGTGAACTTTATGTAATATGTGACATGTATGTTGAATCATGTATGATCTTGGTTGTTTGTGGATCATTTATCGAGACCCGTCATGGTACTCGACAGACTACCGGGTTTATATGGGCTCAAGTATGACAGTGCGACCGCTTGTGGGCTGCCATTGTACTTGTGCTCTAATAAATTAGTCAGTTCTGCGACAGATAGCATGTGGTCAGGATGTGTTTAGCCCTAGGTATGGCTTGCTAGTTAATGAAATATGCTCTAGAACTGCTATTATGGCTGCCATCGATCCGCTCGACCCCCACTGTTAGCACTATAGGCCAAAGATCGTTGAATAGCAAGTCTTGCTTATGGTCAAACATAGCCCCTGACTGCATGCTATGTCTGCATCGGCTATTTAGTCGATCGCCTATGCTTCCATGATCATAGCATGCTTTCACGATCCCGTTAAGCGCATATAGATTCGTATGCTTTGAGGGTTTAACCTGTTATCTCTATCATAGTTGCATTGGTCCAGCTCGTATCCCCACTGTTAGACATGGCAGATTGGATCTGATAAGTGTATGGACTTATCCTCGTTCAACGGATGAATGTCTATATGCTACAACTTTACTTTCATTGGAATAAGCTATTTTAGCCGATAGCCTATACGTTGAGAATATATTGGCTATTTTCTTGCTTTTACTTGTTTTTGTCCTAGTTAAAAGCTAGTATGTTTCTCATTTAATGCTTCCACGTCTACTTCTTACACCTTTTTGCATGTTTTCATGATCATCGGCTATTTAGATCTATGCAATTGAGTAACTAATAACTACCGATATGCTCGTCTTGCTTATCATGCATCATGAACATGCTGGATATCGACTCTCTAGTCGATAGCCTTATATCATCAGCTACTTAGCTGCACATTTGGAACTGTCTGAACAAACACTAGCATGTTCCACCTTAAATTACTGATCAATCTTGTCTTCTTATCAATTGTAGGGTCAAATTGATTGGCACGCTGTTGGTATTTATTAACTAGTCACTTATTTAAGTAGTCACCTAATGATTGTTGACATTTCTTAGCATCATTTTTACTAAGTTGTCATCCCTAGCGATGGTGCAAGAAATGCTTGTTGGTACTACCTAGTGCCACTTCTAAAATGACACTAAGAAGTACTTTAGTATTTCATGTGACTAGATAGAATATATATATAATTGAAAGAAATCTGCAAGTGCACAGATAATATACCATGGTAGCACTTCACCCGGGAGTATTCCAGGTATCGTTATTTATATTTTTACCACAGGGAAGGACAGGCATTGGGAATATATTGATAACTTATACACATGATTGAGAAATAAACCATAACCAAACTTCTACTCATAACAGATGTATATGAATGGCAAGTAATAACTAATCATTGATCACTCATAGTACTCCTTTCTATGGCATTAGCATGGCTAAGCAGAATATTAGAGGAATAATTGCTAAGTCATTCTTAATTATAAGTTAAAGCATACGTTGATTAGTGCAATTACACTTAGTAATCATGGTTAAGATCAACTTCATATCTACACATAAGGGATATTACTAAGGAAGATTAAGAATAGAGCTTGTCTTCCTTTGGAACTAGATCCTACTTGTTCTATATTCGGGGAGTGGACTACAAAGGACTCAATAGGAGTGTCACATCCACGATCTACCACATGGCCCAGAATATAGGGTGTATCCACAGGTAAACAACGTATAAGCACCACGCTTACACAATGTCGACCACTCACCCCTGGATCGAAAGAATGAGCACTATGTGAACATATGCATGAACATGACGATAATCTAACTATACTAAGCATATAATCAAAGTAGGCAATGAACATGATAACAAGGAACATGATTAATATGAAGAACAATGTCATAACAATTGTAGCAAACATATAAAAGTAATGAGAGATACAAAAGAGAGGGGGTACAAATGCTATACCAAGCCACGGTCTTAACACGATCAGGAATCCATATGAAGCTTGCCTCCCTCTAGACCTAGCCTAGATAGTTATGCCCTAGAATATAGTGGAGCTCTGAGGATGATTTGGGTTTCTTTCTTCTCAAATGACTTGATCAGGGTTTGATGTCTCAGGGGGGTGGTTGGGGCTGGTATATATAGGCCAAAGCATCAATCTTGAGCCCTTGGATCAAACCGACTTGAATGAATGGCGTAGATGCAATCTAGGAGGTGGTGGAGAACCGACATAACAAGACAGAGATTGACGGGTGGGGCCACAGACTGGCCGATCTAATGGTGGGGCCGACTGGCCCCACCTGGCTGTGTCTTGCCCTCCGCTTCGGTGTGGTGTCCTCTCAAGTCTTCTAGATCCTTGTGGTGTTGTTTTCACTGTGAATAAGTGCGATAGTAAAGGCAATAGTGATGTTATGCCTTTCTCTTTCTGTAACTAAGGCTTATGTGGAGCTTATAGGAGTGGAAATAGCATGAAAGAGCATAGTAAAGTCAAACCGTGGATCCAAAGAGAGTCAAGTCATACAATCAAATCAAGATGTGCATGTGTGTGGATATATATGTATGGTGGCTAACCTATTTCTACTATGCTCCTTGAAAACATATCTCTCTTTTGAATTTTAGAAACAACTTTGTAAGAAAACATGGGCTATCATATTCATCTCTCTTTTCTCTTTTGTTTTTAGACAGGCATCTGAGTACCCATTGTTTTAGATATCTCGGACACTTGTCCATTTTTTCAACTCTTTCTTTTCTTCTTTTTTTTATGAATAACTTTTGCATAGCCCAATGCTTTGTTTTTGCAATAAAATTTTTGATAGATAGCAACAAGAACTTGGAACATTTATTTGGTGAATGAAAAACTATCAAGCATGTTTTTGTGTTCACTCCCAGTGTAGGAGTAAAACATTTTTGGGTGGATTTTAATGGAATGACATGTTTTTGCGCCTACCACTAGTGTAGGAGTAGTGCATATTGGGTGGTGTGTATGTGATCTTGATTTTAAGAGCATGACAAACCTCTCATAAGGGTCAACAAAGCTTGATTAAAGTCAATGCAAAACAAGCAACATATAAGTGAAAGTTTTCCTAGTCTAAATAACATATATGGGTCTAGTAGGAATTCAAGCTTTGTTATATAGGAACTCATCATGTAGCATTTTTATGTTTTCAAAAGATAAATCTCTAGAACTTTAGTATCACTCGGAACAAGATAAACAATAGATCATACCTTCTCATATCATATTCGTCAATTACCTAGACTTAGATCAAGCATATGCTACCCACGAGTTTTAAGTTCAGAGTAAATTCTTATATCAAACCAGTCTTATCCAAAACTCGGGAGAATTTAAGGCTGAAAACTAGGTACTAGAAAGGAATTACAACAGAGTAACTATTCATAATTTCCTTTGTAAGAGATTATCCTCAGAATCCATTTTATTTAGCTCTTAAAAATCAAATTTAAAGAAAACTAAACACACCTTTTATTTTGTTTTTATTTTTAAGATCACACCTTACTAATATATATAACTGGCTAAGATATATTTTTATTTTGTTATGCATCTTTTTAGTAACTATATAGCAAACTTAGAATTAAAAAGGGAAAGCAATACTTATCTTGATACATGCCTTTCCCCCAAGCCAAGTGTTGTCATGGTTGAACGTTGAAGTTGAGTGATCCTTCCCAGAGCAGATTTGCCTATGGATGTCTCCCTCATTATGAGATGAAGACAACTTGATGAATTTGCTCTTGTGTGCATCATCCCGCCAAATGCCAACAAGAACACCAAAACTCGTGGACCGGATTAGGATACAAGGGTTAGCAGTTAGCCGTCTAGAGATTCAGCCATTCTTGGAATTAGAAATATTTCTGATTTTGATATGCAGAAAAATAAATATGTATGCATGGTTTTTTTTGTTCATTTTTATGCCACCATGGTGAATGCTCTTGCGGGGTTTTACACTCCCAGGAATCATTCACATGGGGCTTACGATTTTATGATGCAACGATACAATTTTTATTTTATTTTATTCTAAATGCAATGCTGATGCAGAAAAGTAAATATGGATAACTACCAATTTTACCTCCTGGCAAGGGTTCATAATTTTAAGTCCTCCGGACAGGACTTTCTCTAGTCTTGTTCATTCCTTGGGTGCATCTATCGGTCTCGGTGATGGAGACCTTGATGGTTGCACCTCTTGTGATGGTGACTCTGATGATGTCACTTTTTCCTTCCACACCTGCTTGGTTTGTGGACTTGACTTTGGTGGAGCAGGTTCATCTTTCAAAATTTCTTCAGGTTCTTCATCTTCTTCCCATCTATTCTTTGGGGATTGATTGTTCTGGTGTTGGGATGATCGACATCTCCTTCTAGAGCGGGACTTCTTTGGCTGTTCATAAGTGGTATAACTATTGAAATATTAGCGTACCTTTTCTCTAGGGAATTGGAAGTGGACTTGTCTAGATCCAACATAGATGACAGCGCTTGTGGTGTTGAGGAATGGCCTTCCAAGGATGATGGGTATGTCATCTTCTTCTTCTCCCATGTCCAGAACCATGAAGTCGGCAGGAGCATATTGATCATGTATTCTTACTATGACATCTTTGGCTATTCCTTCCAAAAATCGGATTGATTGATCCACCATCTGCAATTGCATATATGTAGGGAACAAAGGTTCATCACCAAATAAATATTTATACGTTACCTTGGACATTATATTGACACCTGATCCAATATCGCAGAAGGTCTTATGGAATATTCTTTGTCCAATGGTACACTCGATCATGGTACGCCTAGATCATCCTTCTTAGTAAGATATGGTGAAGCGAGGAGGTGGTCGTACTCTGATCGGAGTTTGTTGATCATATTGACTAACTCTTCTGGTGACTGCCTGACTTTGTTCTTCCTTCTTCTCCTGTTGTTTTTCTTCTTGCTCACTGATGTCTCTTTGGGCAAGTATGGCGTCCGTGGATGTCCAGGAGATTACAAGATACGATTCTTGAAAGAAAACTTCTCCTTTTTATCCTTGATCGCAAGCAGATCTTGGCACTATCCATGTAGATGATGGCTTTTGCAGTGCTCAAGAAAGGTCAGCCCAAGATAATGGGTGCCCTTACATCTCCACCTGTTTAAAAAACCACAAAGTCTACGGGAACATATGATTCTCCCACTCGAACAATGACATCTTCAAGAACTCCCTTGTGGTAGCAGAGTGACTGATCTGCAAGCTACAAACGCATATTTGTGTACAAAGTATCTCCATTAATTTGATCATAAATTACCATAGTCATATTGTTGACACTTGCTCCGAAGTCATAGACAGCTTCTTTGAAATATGAGGTCCAATGGCGATGGGTTTGATAGGTCTTCCCAGATCGCTCTTCTTTTCAGGCAAGGAATAATCTATCCACCTTCTCGTCGATGGTTGTATACAATAGTATGTTGCATTGTGAATATCGACAAGATTTATAGTTTTTAGATCTTCCGGTTGCCACGGAATCTTACCTTTGTCGGTAGGAGGAACAACAACTGCTAGCTGAGCTATTTGTGATTCTATCATTTTATTAAAGCTATGCTGGCTCTTAATGGCAGATGAGAAGCTATCCATTCTATTATTTATGTTTTCTAAGATCTTATCATTGGAAGCTGGTTTTCTAGATAAGCCCTCCATAATTTTAGCTTGGCCAGAAATCATTTCTCTCAAGGGTGGTTGATTATTGAAATTATTATAATTATTACTTTGATAGTTACCTTGGTAATTTGGCCTTTGTTGCTGATTCCATCCTTGACTCTATTGAGGACGAAAGTAGTTATTGTTGACAAAGTTCACATCCTCATGGGTTTCAGGTCAGTTGTTCCCTGTATGCCTAGTGTTTCCACGCTCTTCACACGTCATGCGGGAATCATGAATGTGTATGACTTCTTGCTTCTCATTGGTTCGGTCTTCGAGTTTCTTTATGAGCAGATCCATCTTGGCACACAACATATGTCTACCTCCTTGAGTTGATGCATACCTCCACCTCTCTTGCGGGTCAGAAGATGTTCTCCATTCCAACCTTGGTTGGAGGCCATCTTCTCTATGAGAGCTGTTGCACCTAGGACTTTGAGAGCAGCAGCATCCATGTTCTCACGGGTACTGTTGGTCAACTCGTGATAAAAAGTCTACATGAGTAGCCAATTCTCCATTCCATGATGAGGACATTCTGATATATAATCTTGAAAGCATTCCCATGCCTCAGGGATAGATTCATCATGTTGCTGTTGAAAGCTTGAAATTCTCCCATGCATAGCATTAGTCTTGCCTATGGGAAAGAACTTCACTAGGAAGTCAGTGGAGCAGTTATTCCAGATAGTATTTCTATCTTTGTTGGCGTAGAACCATTGCTTTGCCTTCCCCAAAAGTGAGAATGGGAAAAGGCGGAGTAATATGGTGTCTCTGGTCACTCCTTTGATGGTGAAAGTGCTACAGATCTCCAGAAAGTGTTGGAGATGTGCACTCGCATCTTCATGTGCCTTTACATAAAACTGGTTGGCTTGCACCATGTTGATGAGAGCTGGCTTGAGCTCAAAACCATTGTCTCCCACATTGACTATTGGTCTTTTATGGATTTTGGTCGTAGTTGGAGCAGAGAACTCACGAAAAGTATTGTTAGCCATGTCTTCAAAAACTAGTGTTAAGCACTGCCTGGTCTAGTTGTCTTCCGATTCTAAAGCTGAGACTTTCTTGAGTTTGGCTCTAGTTCTCCTGATTAATGCTTCTAGATCTTCAACGTAGTTTGTCAGAAGGTCAAAACCGGTCATACATTACCCTGCATAAGATATGAATGTAGACAAAACAAGGGTAATCCTGCTTGAGCAGGGGTGAATGGTTTTTTTATCACATCAATAAGTAAAAGTTTATCAATATTCCTTCTTGCCTAGCTACCTTCCCCGGCAACGGCACCAGAAATGCTTGTTGGTATTTATGAACTTGTCACTTGTTTAAGTAGTCACCTAATGATTGTTGACATTTCTTAGCATCATTTTTACTAAGTTGTTAACCCTAGCGATGGTGCCAGAAATGCTTATTGGTACTACCTAGCGCCACTTCTAGAATGACACTAAGAAGTACTTTAGTATTTCATGTGACTATATAGAATATATATATAATTGAAAGGAATCTGCAAGCACACAAATAATATACCATTGTAGCACTTCACCTGGGAGTATTCTAGGTATCGTTATTTATATTTTTACCATAGGGAAGGACGGGCATTGGGAATATATTGATTACTTATACACATGATAGAGAAATAAACCATAACCAAACTTCTACTCATAATAGGGGTAAGTCAAGAGATAAATGTATATGAATGGAAAATAATAACTAATCATTGATCACTCAGAGTACTCCTTTCTATGGCATTAGCATGGCTAAGTAGAATATTAGAGAAATAATTCCTAAGTCATTCTTAATTTCAAGGCAAAGCATACGTTGATTAGTGCAATTACACTTAGTAATCATGGTTGAACAGAGCTTGTCTTCCTTCATAACTAGATCTTACTTGTCCTATATTTAGGGAGTGGACTACAAAGGACTCAACGGGAGTGTCACATCTGCGATCTACCACATGGCCTAGAATATAAGGTGTATCCGCAGGTAAACAACGTATAAGCACCACTCTTACACAATGTTGACTACTCACACCTAGATCTAAAGAATGAGCGCTATATGAACTTATGCATGAACATGATGATAATCTAACTATCCTAAGCATATAATCAAAGTATACGATGAACATAATAACTAGGAATATGATTAATATGAAGAACAATGTCATAACTATAGCAAAACTAAGCCATTTATAAGAGCACAAGTACAATGGTAGCCCGCAAGCGGTCGTACTGTCATACTTGAGCCCATATAAACCCGGTAGTCCGTCGAGTACCACAAAGGGTCTCGATTAACCTTCAACATACAACCAAGATCGCACATGATTCAACATACATGTCACACATTATATAAAGTTCACAAATACAGTTCATCCATCAGAGTATGAATTTAGATTATTACAAACCAAGTTTAGTAAAATAGTAGCGGAAGCAAATTAAAAGTTTGAAACCAACATCTGTAATATTGTTTAAATATAGTTCCAGCTCACGATCACACTTCCATAAAAGTATTAGAGAGGGATTAATAAGAGATGCCTACCTAGGGCTTACTCCTCGTCCATGACAGGACAAAAGCAGTTCTTGCAATAGCCATGATAAACTGTACCATCTGCAACAATGGGAATAAAATCCTAACTATGAGAAGGTATTTAGCTAGACTTACCCATCATAATCCAAAAATAAAGTGACTCCAAAGATTATGCAAGGTTTTATAAGTGGAGCTAGCTTGACAACATTTTACATAAAAAGCTTACCAATTCAAGTATACAGTTATAATTTCGTCATTAAATTAATTATAGCTATTTATCTCTAGATTAGCAACTAGCCTATGCCAAACATGTGGTATATCATTCAGTAGCATACAATAGTAACCATAGCTGGTATAATAATTCATGTTCATCCGAACCATCATATTTTATAACACAGTTACTACGATGTTGGGACTATCCAAGTTTCTCACTGTCTGGGAGAGACGGCAATTCGAATCGATTTCAACCAGCTGGGAATTTATTCCTAACACAAACCCAGGTAGACTAGATCAACGGTCACCTTAGGTCACCTTTGGTACAACTCAGGTCCACATTTCACGGGTTCGCCCAGTGCCGCACAATTAGGGACAACTAATTGCCAAGACGTTCAGGCCTAGGCTGCCCTTAGGCTCACGCCTAGCTCCCAGCACATCCTTACTACCATCCAGAGTGCGCACTTTTATAGAACAGGGCCGGCCAGATTTGATCTACTCCGCTTCGCGGTCGGAATGAGTTATTCGGCCAGCTAAGTGAGAGGCATGCGTTCAATCTTGACAGAAGCGCCAATAATGATACGGTCCTTAATCGACACAATTGGAATCACATGAGTCAACCTACACATAGACTCCACTCGGCCTCCATTTACATTAGCCTATGGTTCTTTTCCACGATAGCAAATATAGCCAACCGTGCTTTGGCATCCACCTATATCTTGTAGGTGACAGGAAATCACCCGACTTCTACTGGTCTAAGCATGGCTAAGCATATATTAGATCCTAGACCTACATAGGGTTAAAGGTATATGTATCTGGACAAGATAGTTCTATGCATCTAGGGTTTCCAATCAAATCATATAACCTAATGCATCAAACATAAAGGACTCAAGTGAAGTTTTATAAAATATAGGAGACTTAGAATGCTCTGGGGCTTGCCTTTGAGGAAAGAGGTTGGCCTGTGATCCGAGCAGTTAGGGAGGTCCTCAAGAGTTTGCTCCTATTCTTCTGGTGCTACGATCTAAGGTGTTTCCTACTATTCCTCCGCTTCTTCTTTGTTGAACTCCAAAAGGGTTATCCCTTCGGACGATCCTATATGCATGAGCATGAAATAAGATATCACGAATGCATATATATAATGACATGTATAATATGATATGATGTGATGAATGCATCCTCATAAGTGTTCTCGGCAGCATTGCATTACGGTGATAACAAGTTACAATTTCTTTTACTGAGTAGGTGCATATCTCTTCTCTAGTAACTTAAACAAACTCTCATCTAAGCAATTTTCTAGACTGCAAGACATCAACCACTTGTTTTGACCATAACTAGAGTTATGCACATCAAAATAATATGGTTATGGACATTCTGGAAATCTTATGAAATTGCCTACAATTTTATTTTAATCATCTTAATGTGATTCAGCAGTTATCTAGGTCAAACAATTCAATCATTCAGATCTATCTAGAGAGCAAGCATTTCTGACAGCAAACTTCTAACATCTATAATTCTTAGACCATAACGCCTATGATTAAGAAAATTTAACACAAGGTATATAAGTAAGTTATCTACAACTATGTTATTAACAAGTTTCACAGAAAAGGTCATTATCATCATGAAATTATTATCACAACAGAAACTATACAAGCAACCATCTAGTTGAATTATAAGGCAATAATGAACTAGCTGCCTATAAACAAATACTTCTAAGCCTCACTAACAGTATCAATGGATTATATGCATCACACACACAGAAAACATCATGGTTAAGCCTAACTAATTTATTTATATTGATTTATTAATTTCCATAGATAATAAGGTGATTTAAAGGATAAATATTTTTAGTGCTTAATAAATTTTGAGAAAATTACAGTAGCCTACAAATTACCCTAATAGTCTACTATACAAATTTCATGCCATTTGGATAGGTATAGCTATCTCTACACAAATGATAAGTTACATATGCTTATTTTAGCAAAAATAGTTTAGCACAGTGAAAAGTGTCAAGCAATAGATTTAATATTTTTCTTACTTTCCTCCTAGCATGAGAATACTATGTAAAAATTTGTATGCTCATATGTTATGTATTTCTACCCCAATTAATTTCACTAGAAACTAGCAATTAATTATGATTAAATATGAAGACCATATTATAAGTATGCTTACTGTAGGTTTAATATTTTTCCTAGCTAGATCCCGTCAACACAAGACCAACAAAATTGGAATCACAATTTTATCACCTTCCAAGCTCAAGTTATGCAATTTACAAGATAGAAACTATTTCAAAAGCATTTATCTTGCTCAATTTAATTCTCCCAGAAAATACCCTAAACAGTAGATTTTATATTTTTATCAAATAGTACACTTCAAGATGAATTTGTGAAGTTTACATTCAAATCTGTGAAAATAAATCAAGAAAAACATTTGAAAAACCGACTGACGGCTAGGACCCGCGAGTCAACGGGACCCACATGTCAGTGACACACAGAGCAGGGGCACGGCTTGAACGGTAGCAAACTCGTCGATGGCGAGGTCACCGGCGGCGAGGTCACTGGTGTCGTGTTCCTCACTCTCTTGCGCACCTGTTGGTACCCTAGGTTTGCTCGAAGGATCACCGGAGCTAGCTCAGCGGTGAGCATGGTGGCTCGGCGGTGGCGCGCGATGGTGCTTCGGCCATCCCCCGCAACGACATGGCCAAGCGAGCATAGCTACGACATCTATGAAACCTAGCAGAGCTCTACGGTGCGGATCGAGCCATGGTGAAGCGGCGGTGAGCTCCGGCCACGTGCACGGCGGCACGGCGACGCACATAGCACGGCGGTGGTGTCACCGTTATGATGAGATGGCGGCCAAAGGTAGGTCTCCATCATCGGGTAAGGTGCAACACCTCTAGGCGACACGGTAATGGGTACCAGAGCGGGCTAAGGGCGGCCGATGAAGTTGGTGGCAGCGAGTGCGTGCTTGCAGCCATGGCAGACGCGCACGGCGGTGTCGCGCGTTCCTACGTGACGGCGGTGGTAGCGGTTAAATAAATGATGACATGAGCATCTATGACCTAAGGCGATGACGGAACCAGGGAGGAGGTAGGAGGAACGATGGATAAGGCTGGCCATGGCGAGCTCGGAGCTCGGTGGCGCTCCGTGACCATGGCGGCGGCGACAACGGCCCATAGGCCTTTACCTTGGCTCGAGCTAAGGCTATGGCGGGTCAGCAAGGTGGAGGTGATGGCTGAGCGGTGTGTGCGAGCAATCGCACAATGATGATGGCATGCGAGCGTGGCGGAGCTTGGCAATGGTGACGGTGGCGCTCGGCTTGCTACTGCGGGTGAAGGAGAGGTAGAGAGGGGGCGAGAGAGTGAGAGTGAGTGAGCACAGTGGCTTCACCTCCTTTATCTCCCCCTACTAGCCCGACCAGCTGGGCCAATGCCAGCATGCTGCCGCCATGCGGTGCGCGCGGCTGTGGCACGGTCGGAAAGCCGATTCAAATCGGCTAAGTGTCGATCAGTTGACTGACAGCGCTACTTCGTTCATCTATATCTCCTAATCCAGTTCGAGTTAGCAAAATTGGTATTAGTGAAAGTTGTAGAGCTATGTGAGATCTCCAACTTTGATTTAGGAACTATCATCTAATTCTCAATGGTTTTCAAACTACAAAGCTCCAAAGTGGACTGCATTGAAACTGAAACTCAGTTAAAGACAGCGAAATTTCAGGTTTTGAAAACAACATTGATACTAGTGAGCTCTATTTGACCATGTTAGACACTGAATTAGCTGATGACCCTTAAATAAAGTTTGTTACCCATGACAAGAACTACAATTTTTATTTAGGTCACACATCCATGCAAATAATCTAAGCTACTGTTCAACTTTAGTCAAACTAGCATCATGAAAATGGCATTTCAAATCAAACCAACACTTAGAAGCAAATTTGGTCTATGTCATGAATATAAACATTTTTCCAATTATCATTCTAGATGTGTCTAAGGTGTTTTCATGACCTCACAACCATCTCGTACATTGGTCATACATGATTGCAAGCATAAGCATATATATAAAATCAACATTTCATGTGATAAGATATAATAATGAGATGAAATTTCATATAATGTTCATGAATGCATGGATGATGCTTGTGCTCATGAGATGTAGGTGCCAAATGCAAAGCTTAACACTAGGGTGTTACAACCCTCCCCCCTTATAGAAATCTCATCCCAAGATTTGAAAGACCTACCATTCCTCATAAAAGGCGGGATAAACCTCACGTAAATAATCCTCCCATTCCCACGTGGCATCTTATTCACTGTAGTTATTCCACACCACCTTGTAGAACTTAATGACCCTGCTCCGTATTACTTTTTCCATTTCTTCTAGTACTCAGATTGGTTTCTCTTCATATGTCAAATCTGATTGGATCTTAATGTTGGTGGGTGCAATGGCTTCCTCAGGTATGCGAAGGCATCTTTTCAACTAAGAAACATGGCAGACATCGAATATCGCACTCATCTCTGGAGGAAGTTGTAACTTATAGGCGACATTTTCTTTCCGTTCAATAATCTGGTATGGCCCTACATATCTAGGCGCAAGCTTCCTTTTTACTCCAAATCTCCACACTCCCTTCATGGGTGACACTTTTAAGTACACATAATCTCCCACTTCAAAAGTTAGTGGTCTTCTTGAGATTGGTGCCGTACCTGGCACTAACTCGATCCTAAATTCCACATCCCTATCAGGCGGTAAACTCGGCAATTCATCAGAAAATACATCAGGAAACTCACAAACCACTGGAATATCACAAAGGGTAGTGGCTTAGATAGCACTAGACAAGTTTTGGAGGTCAAAACTTCAGGGAAGTGGTACTAGAAAAGCATTACCTCCCTTTGGTTCTCTCAACATAATTGTTCTAGTGCTAGTGTTAATAAGAACCCCATGACCGCTCATCCATTTCATGCCTAAGATCACATCTATGGCCAATCTGGGTAATACTATCAGATCCACTGTGTACTCCCTCTCTTGTATAGAGATAAGCACATCTCTGACTATCTGATTTGTAGAGATAGTAGCCCTAGGTGACCTTATACTATAACCACCCTTGTTTGCCTCAATTATTTTCTGATCATACTTAGATGTAAATGCTTGGCTCATAAATGAATGAGAAGCTCCAGAATCAAATAAAACAATGGCGGGATGTTTGTTAACAAGAAACATACCGGCGGTGATAACTTCTCCCGTAGGGATTTCTTGCACAACTGTGTAATGCACATATCCAGGACGTGCCTTTGGATTTACATGTTTTTTATTACCCTAGTTTTGATTGCCACTCTTCTTAGGATGGGGGCACTCCTTGGTCCAATGGCCCAGCTGATTACAGTTGAAGCATGGCTGATTGCTCCTTGGTCCTGCTGAGCTTCCTTGCCCTCCATTTCCCTTGGGTAGGGCAATGGTGAATGCCCTACGAAATGTCTTCTGGGGGCAATTGGCTTGAGATTTTGGTGGAGGAGGCCTAAACATAGGTGCTGGTGGACAAAACTATGGCCTAGCTACCACTGGAGCTCTGGACTAGGAAGATCCTGAGGCGCCTACCTCAGCTGGTCTTTTGCAACCCTTCGTTGCTACGTGTAAATTGTTCTAGTTCTTCTAGGTCAAGGCATCACTGACAAACTCATTGTATGTAGTACACCTCGAGTTGGCCATAGTCTTCATTAGCTTAGTGCCAAGGCCTCTCTTGAAGCTTTCTATCTTCGTTTCCTTCGTATCGATGAACCCTGGGGCATATTGGGACAAATTGTTAAAGGCATGCATGTACTCAGTAAGGGTCTTGGTCCCTTGTGTGAGTTCCATGAACTCGGTGGCTTTCATGCGCATTAGCCCTGGGGGAATGCGATGTCCCCTAAAGGCTAACTTGAACTGCTCCGATGTGACCTATGAGTTGGTAGGTAGAGAGGACAGGAAATGGGTCCACCATATCCTAGCTGGTCCCTGTAGTTGATGGGATACATATTCTACCTTCTGATGCTCAGTAACCCTCAATAGATAGAACTTTTGCTCGATCGTGTTTAGCCATTCATCCGCCTGGAATGGTTCTTCGGCCACTTTGAAGATAGGAGGCTTGGTGTCTTGAAAATCTTTGAAGGAGCTGTATTGATTTGGCTTAGGCCCTTGATGTTGCTGATGGCCGTGAGTGGTGTTCTGTGCAATGAGGCGCAGTGTATCCTCCATGGCTCTCTGATTACCCAGGAACTGTGTGAAGAATTCATTCGCAGATGGTGACGGCGGTGGTGGTAAGTCACCGTTGTTGCCACCATGGCTGGTGCCTGCTCCAGCGAGAGTGCGAGTCATCTACAAAGTTGCAACAATAAGTGATTATTGGATGATGTCAAGAGATTACAGATGAATTATGTAATCATGCCAAACTAAAATTACTGGAGAGAGTCTTAAATTCATACAATAAAATAGAGGCATAATCATCCATTCTCGCAACATGACATCACCAATTAGATCACTCATCATACTCACAACGCATTAATATACATGTCATATTTCACCAGTAAAATGAAACTGGAATTTTATTAAAGTTCAACCATAGTGAGACAATATACAAAGTGCCAACATTACACCGAAGTTAAATCACGAATACTGAACTTCAAGCTACAAGTCCATTACATGAATAACAGGGATACATCTAACGCTTTAACTAGTCACTAAGCAACATTAATCTTCAGCGTGCTCGCTGTCGAGGTCGGAGATAGCATCGTCCTCATCCTCTAGCTCCACTTCTTCCTCCCAACCATCATCTTCGACCATCATTTCTGGATCTTCTTCCTCATCAAGGATCGGGTGCAGTTGGTTGTTCAGAAAATGCACCTCATGCTGAAGATCAACCACCACGTTCTAGGTCTATGCAAGCTGCTGGCACAAGTCCCTCTTGACATGGTCCTGCTACATGGTTAGGGCTTTAGCTCTATTTCATGCTGCTTCTACCAGGGCTGCATGGTTGTTTGCTTGGATCCGCTGGTGTGTAGCTGTGAGTGCCTTGGCATGAGCGGCCTCTAGTTGCTCTTGCAATCCTGCTAGCACTACCTGATCATCCGCTCTTGCCTCTTGGGCAGCAGCTCTCTGCTGATCAACTTGCTCCATTTGGGTGTGGAGATTTCCTAATGCTACATATGCCTGATTAGTTTCCCATCGAGCCTCACTTGCTACCTTTTTGTGCTTGCGCACATGCTTCTTTAGCTTACACTATGCAGCTTCAGCTCTCATGAGCCAATCCATGCAAGTGGTATAAGACTCCTGCCAGAAGTCCCTGGTGTCCTGACGAGTATAGAACATCTTCATCACGGCAAACATTGCACTCATAGCAGGACTAGAACTATCTGCCCACTCATCTAGGTCTCGGATCAACGCATTGCGGTTGCGCTGTGCCAAAAAAGGTGTGGATGGATCCACCCGAGGAAAAGTACCAGTGGCATTGCCGGTAAGCTCATCCCTATGCTACTGACATATCTGACTCAGCACCTCAAAAGCAACTACTTAGGCAGCCTCCCAAGGAGTTCTTCCTTTAGATTCTGCCCTCCATTCTTGCCAGAAGGGTGCTTGGTTACGAGCTAGTATGGTCAGCTGTATTTCATACCATGGTTGTCCCTCTAGGTATACTTCATTCCAGTAATAGAGGGGTGGTTCGTAATACCCCGTATAATGCAAGACTCTCCAAAGTAGGGCAGAAGTACCAAACATCAATAGGAAATTCTCACTTCCAGCTGGTGCTGCCATCTGTACCAACAACATGGTGCAACTCTCATGAGACAACATCATAATGGATAAGAGTTACATAACCGAGTAAGAGACTTATAAGGGGAGGAACAATGCAAGTGTATAATGAATGATTGATCATGGTGCATGTACGTTTCGTACGTCCTCACAAACTTAGGAAAATTAAACTTCTAACGACATACACGGTGGCATACATGCGTTGTCTCATATATAATGTAGCTAGTCTAGCTACATGTTTTGTTGTTAGTGTACCTACACAAGAATTTTATTTCAGCCGAACCCCACAATTATATATGCAGAATGTAAATCCGGGCTCTAGGTTGCAAGCTAAATACTTCTATATATATACCCATATATATATACTTCCATATCAAAGCTACCCGAAAGTAAATACGTCCCATATATACATATAAATATGCATATACAGTCATATCAAAGCTAACCCACAATTAAATACCTCCGTATATATATGAGACATATATATACTTTAGTATCAAAGCTAACTCTCCCCATAGACTGCACGCTCACATCTTGTGGTCATACCACTGTGATGATGAGTGGCATCTTACCTTGGGCATAGAGGCATTTGATCCATACATTACCACTCAAGTGAATATCATCCATACAATAGCATGCCGTATGGACGACGAAAGTAAAAACCCCATGTTAGTACTTAATTAGCCACCTGAAATCCTTAACAAGGCATAAAGGAAGTGATCACTGGCACACTTTAGATTCAAACTTTAGGTTTAAACACCTATATATATATATATTATCAGTTGCCAAAACTGGTTTTGAAAAAACAAAAACCTTTGTTTTAAATACACATGTGGCAATTAATGTCTTGCTCTGATGCCAGCTGTAGCAGAACCGACCAATTTATAAGAGCACAAGTATAATGGCAGCTCACAAGCAGTCGCACTATCATACTTGAGCCCATATAAACCTGGTAGTCCATCGAGTACCACGAAGGGTCTCGATGAACCATCAACATACAACCAAGATCGTACATGATTCAACATACATGTCACACATTACATAAAGTTCACAAATATAGTTTATCCATCAAAGTACGAATTTAGGTTATTACAAACAAAGTTCAGTAAAATAGTAGTGGAAGCAAATTAAAAGTTTAAAACCAACATCTACAACATTGTTTAAGTGCCAGCTCATAATCACACTTCCACTAAAGCATAAGGGAGGGATTAATAAGAGATGCCTGCCTAGGGCTTACTCCTCGTCCACGGCGGGACAGAAGCAGTTCTTGTAATAGCCATGATAAACTGTACCATCTGTAACAATGGGAATAAAACCCTGAGTACGAGAAGGTACTCAGCTAGACTTACCCGTAATAATCTAAAAATAAAGTGACTCCAAGGATTATGTAAGGTTTTATAAGTGGAGCTAGCTTGACAACATTTTGCATAAAAAGCTTACCAATTCAAGTATATAGTTATAATTCTGTCATGAACTTAATTATAGCTATTCATCTCTAGATTAGCAACTAGCCTATGCCAAACATGTGGTATATCATTTAGCAGCATACAATAGTAACCATAGCCGGTATAATAATTCATGTTCATCCGAACCATCATATTCCATAACACAGTTACTACGATGTTGGGACTAGCCAAGTTTCTCACTATCCGGGAGAGACAGCGATTCGAATCAATTTCAACCAGCTAGGAATTTATTCCTAACACAAACCAGGCGAACCAGATCAATGATCACCTTAGGTCAACTTTGGTACAACTCAGGTCCACATTTCACGGGTTTGCCCAGCGCCGCACAATCAGGGACAACCAACTACCAGGACGTTTAGGCCTGGCCTGCCCTTGGGCTCATGTCTAGCTCCTCGCACATCCTTACTACCATCTAGAGTGTGCACTTTTATAGAATGGGCCCGACCTAAGTTGAGCTACTTGGCTTCGCGCTCGAAACGAGTTATCCGGCCAACTAAGTGAGAGGCATGCGTTTAATCTCGACAAAAGCGCCAACAACGGTATGATCCTTAATCGACATAGACAGAATCACATGGGTCAACCTACACATATACTACGTCTGGCCTCCATTTACATTACCCCATGGTTCTTTTCCACGATAATAAATATAGCCAACCGTGCTTCGGCATCCACCTATATCTCGCATGTGACAGGAAATCACCCGACTTCTACCGGTCTAAGCATGACTAAGCATATATTTGATCCTAGACCTACACAGGGTTAAAGGTATATGTATCTGGACAAGGTAGTTCTATGCATCAAGGGTTTCCAATCAACTCTTATAACCTAATGCATCAAACATAAAGGACACAAGTGAAGTTTTATAAAACATAGGAGACTTAGAATGCTCCGGGACTTGCCTTTGAGGAAAGAGGTTGGTCTATGATCCGAGCACTCAAGGAGGTCCTCAAGAGTTTGCTTCTCTTCTTCTAGAGCTACGACATGAGGTGTTTCTTGCTGTTTCTCCTCTTCTTCTTCGTTGAACTCCAAAAGGGTTATCCCTTCGGACGATCCTATATGCATGAGCATGAAATAAGATATCACGAATGCATATATATAATGACATGTATAATATGATATGATGTGATGAATGCATCCTCATAAGTGTTCTTGGTAGTATTGCATTACAGTGATAACAAGTTACATTTTGTTTTACTGAGTAGGTGCATATCTCTTCTCTAGTAACTTAAACAAACTTTCATCTAAGCAATTTTCTAGACTACAAGACATCAGCCACTGGTTTTGACCATAACTAGAGTTATACACATCAAAATAATATGGTTGTAGACATTCTAGAAAGCTTATGAAATTGCATACAACTTTCTTTTAATCATCTTAAAATGATTCATCAGTTATCTAGGTCAAACAATTCAATTATTCAGATCTATCCAAAGAGCAAGCATTTCTAACAGCAAAATTCAAACATCAATAATTCTTAGACCGTAAGGCAATAACTAACACAAGATAGATAGTTAAGTTATCTACAACTTTGTTATTAACAAGTTTCATAGAAAATGTCATTATTATCATGAAATTATTACCACAACAGAAACTATACATGCAACCATCTAGTTGAATTATAAGGTAATAATTAACTAGCTGCCTATAAACAAATACTTCTAAGCCTCACTAATAGTATCAACAGATTATATGCATCACACACGCCATAGAAAAACATCATGGTGAAGCCTAACTAATTTATTTATATTCATTTATTAATTTCCTTAGATAATAAGGTCATTTAAAGGATAAATATTTCTATTGCTTTATAAATTTTGAGAAATTTATAGTAGCCTAAAAATGACATTAGTTGTCTACTGTACAAAGTTCATGCTATTTAGATAAGTATAGCTACCTCTACAAAAATGACAAGTTACATATGCTTATTTTAGCAAAAATAGTTTAGCACAGTGAAAAGTGTCAAGCAATAGATTTAATATTTTTATTACTTTCCTCCTAGCATGAGAATACTGTGTAAAAATTTGTATGCTCATATGTTATGTATTTTTACCCTAATTAATTTCACTAGAAATAAGCAATTAATTAGGGTTAAATATGAAGACCATATTACAAATATGCTTACTATAGGTTTAATATTTTTCCTAGCTAGATCACGTCAACACAAGACCAACAAAATTCGAATCACAATTTTATCACCTTCCTAGCTCATGTTATGCAATTTACAAAATAGAAACTATTTTAAAAGCACTTATTTTGCTCAATTTAATTCTAATAGAAAAATACCCTAAACAATAGATTTCATATTTTTATCAAATAGTACACTTCAAGATGAATCCAACAAAATTTGGTTCACCCCATTTGGGTACTTCTAGCTCTAGATATGAATTTGTGAATTTTGCATTCAAATCTGTGAAAATAAATCAAGAAAAACATTTCAAAAACCTACTGACAACTAGGACCCTCGAGTCAACGGGACCCACTTGTCAGCGACACACAGAGTTGGGGCGTGGCTTGACCAGTGCAAACTCGTCGACGGCGAGGTCACCAGCGTCATGTTCCTCACTCTCTTGCGCACCTACTGGTACCCTAGGTTTGCTCAGAGGATGACCGGAGCTAGCTCACCGGCGAGCATGGTGGCTCGACGGTGGCGCGCGGTGGTGCTCCACCCATCCTCGGTAATGGCATGGCCAGGTGAGCGTGGCTACGGCATCTCTAAACCCTAGTGGAGCTCTACGGTGTGGATCGAGCCATGGTGAAGCGACGGTGAGCTCCGGCCACATGCATGGCGGCACAGTGGCGCACAGAGCATGGCAGTGGTGTCACCGTTCCGACGAGATGGTGGCTGAAGGTAGGTCTCCATCATTGGGAAAGGTGCAATACCTCTAGGCAACATGGTAACGGGTACCAGAGCAGGCTAAGGGCAGCTGATGAAGTTAGCGGCGGTGAGCGCATGCTTGCAGCCATGGCGGACGCGCACGACGGTGGTAGCGGTTAAATAAATGACAACGTGAGCATCTATTACCTAAGGCGATGACAGAACTAGGGAGAAGGAGGTAGGAGGAGCGGTGGATAAGGTTGGCCATGGTGTGCTCGGAGGTCGATGGCGCTTCATGACCATGACGGTGACGACAATGGCCCGTAGGCCTTTACCTTGGCTTGAGCTAAGGCAATGGCTGGTTGGTGAGGTGGAGGAGGTGATGGCCGAGCGGTGTGCACGAGCAATTGCACAATGGCATGGTGGTGGTGGCGTGCGAGCGTGGAGGAGCTCGGCAATGGCGACAGCGGCGCTTGGCTTGCTGCTGCAGGTGAAGGAGAGGCAGAGACGGGGTGAGAGAGCGAGAGTGAGTGAGCACGACGGCTTCGCCTCCTTTATCTCCCCTTGCTGGCCTGACCAGCCAGGCCAACATCGATGTGGTGCCACCATGCAGCGTGCACGGCCTGGCATGGTCGGCCATGATGGCCAGCCGATTCAAATAGGCTGTGCCGATCAGCTGACTGACAGCGCTACTTCGTTCCTCTACATCTCCTAATCTAGTTCGAGTTAGCAAAATTGGTATTAGTGAAAGTTGTAGTGCTATGTGAGATCTCCAACTTTGCTTTAGGAACCATCATCTAATTCTCAATGGTTTTCAAACTATAAAGCTCCAAAGTGGACTACATTGAAACTGAAACTCAGTTAAAGAGCGAAATTTTGTTTTGAAAACAACATTTGTTGATATTTGTGAGCTCTATTTGACCATGTTAGACACTGAATTAGCTGATGACTCTTAAATAAAGTTTGTTACCCATGACAAGAACTACAACTTTTATTTAGGTCACATTGCCATGCAAATAATTTAAGCTACTATTTAACTTTAGTCAAACTAGCATCATGAAAATGGCATTTCAAATAAAACCAACACTTAGAAGCAAATTTGGTCTATGTCATGAATATAAACATTGTTCCAATTATCATTCTAGATGTGTATAAGGTGTTTTCATGACCTCACAACCATCTCATATATTGGTCATACATGATTGCAAGCATAAGCATATATATAAAATCAACATTTCATGTGATAAGGTATAAGAATGAGATGAAATTTCATATGCTCATGTTCATGAATGCTTGGATGATGCTTGTGCCTATGAAATGCAGGTGCCAAATGCAAAGCTTAACACTGGGGTGTTACAATAACAATTGTAGTAAGCATATAAAATTAATGAGAGATACAAAAGAGAGGGGGTACAAATGCTATACCAAGCCATGCTCTTGAGACGATCAAGAATCCATGTGAAGCTTGCCTCCCTCTAGACCTAGCCTAGCTAGTTATGCCCTAGAATATAGTAGAGCTCTGAGGATGATTAGGGTTTCTGTCTTCTCAAATGACTTGATTAGGGTTTGATGCCTCAGGGGGGTGGCAAAGGTTGGTATATATAGGTTGGAGCAACAATTTTGAGCCCTCAGATCAAACTGACTTGAATGAATGGTGTAGATGCAATCTAAGAGGTGGTGGAGAACCAACATAATGAGATAAAGACTGATAGGTGGGGCCACAGACCGGCCGGTTAGAAGGTGGAGCCGACCGGCCCCACCTGGCTGTGTCTCGACTTCCGCTTTGGTGTGGTGTCCTCTCGAGTCTTCTAGATCCTTGTTGTGTTGTTTTTGCTATGAATAAGTGCGATTAATTATAACATCTTGGTCCACCTTGATGGTTTTTTGGATAAACCCTGCAAAAAATATAGATTCACCAAAACTCATGGAATTTGTTAGTTTAAACCCATAAACCTATGTTGGTGATTATATTCATGCCCTTATACAAGTTATATTAACGATTTATAATGTTTGTTGACTACCATCAACACACACCCTAGGTCACGACCATTTGGTCTAGTGTCCATCTAATTCTAGGGATAGCTCGGGACATGATCCATGTGGTTTCTCTCGGCTTGCTCTGTGTTCTCTAGTGGCGGGTCCGTCACTTTTCGCCGTCCATAGATTCAAAGGTGTTTTAGCAAATCAAGGATTATGATAGAGCTAGTGAGGTGTGGAAGAGATTAGAGGAGACATATGAGGGCACACCGGTGGTCAAGAGTGTCAAGTTGTACATCCTCAAGGACAAGTTGACAAGCTTCAAGATGAAGGATGATGAGAGCATTCCGGAGATGTTCCATAGATTGCAAGTGATCATTAATGACTTGAAGGCTTTGGGTGAGAAGATCAATGATGATGATGTCTCTCATCGGTTCTTGATGTGCTTACTTCCAAGATTTGAGACAGTGAGATTGAACATCATTAGAGGATGACTGAAGCAACTAACCCCCAACCAAGTACTAGGTGATGTCATGACACAAGAGACATACCGTGTGGAAAGGGAAGGGGTTGATCAAGAAGAGAAGAAGGATGAAGACAAAAAGAAGAGTGTAGCATTCAAGGCTAGCTCATCATCCAAGAACAAGGGCAAGTCCAAGAAGGAAGAATTAAGTGAGGATGAAGACGCTAGTGATATTGAGGATGAAGATGCTAGTGATATTGATGATGGGAAAATTCATGAAGAAGAAGGGCTATGGTGTAAGGACGAGAAGAGATTACAACATGGAGTATGTGAGAAGATGCTACAAGTGTAAGAGCAAGGATCATGTTGTAGTGGATTGCCCCTACAATAGTGATAATGATGAGGATGACAAGAAGAAATAAAAGAGAGGAAGGAGAAAAAGAAGAAGATGATCTTCCAAAAATGAGAAAAAAGGTGGAGGCTATGTGGTCACTTGGGATAGTGATGGCTCATCTAATGATGGTGATTCTAGTGATGGTGACAAGAAGTCTCTCAAGAAGGCACTAGCAAGCATCGCCTTCAACAACAAGCCTTCCATCTTTGACTCACCATCGACTTGCCTCATGGCAAAGCCTACCAAGGTAAAATATGATGCGAGTGATGATGATGATTGTGAAAGTGATGATTGTAGGAATGGTGATGATGATGAGGAGTACACAAAGGAGGAGCTCATAGATATGTGTGAACAAGTACATGCTTGCTTTGAGATGAAGAGAAAGGAGTACAAAGAATTGCACAAGAATGTCAAATCTCTTGAGCAATCCTTTAATGAGCTCAAATGCCACTCATGAGAGGCTAATCAAAGCCCATGAGAAACTTGGCAAAGCTCACTCAAAGCTTGAAAAATCTCACTCCTCTTTCCTCGAGCAAGTCATGAAGGAGGAAGCTAAGTAGGAGCAAGTGATTATGTCATTGTGGGGGGTATAACCCTAGGTACCCATGACAATGGACATGGGCCGCACGCTAGGGGAGGTCCAGCCCATAAGATCAAGGCCTATGGTGCTTGGCTCTGGTCGACGTGCACCGTAAGGGAATCAAAAGACATCTTGGTGATGAAGGAAGATCTGTTCGGATATGATAGATATCGTATTCCTTGCACTACTAATTTTTGACCCTATTGCATCGCTTCGCCTTGCATCAAACGCAAATCTGATGCAATAGGTGGCTACTATTGCATCAATTTTGCAAATCCGATGCAATAGGTGGTCATTATTGTATCGAGAAGTAATTGAATGCAATAGTAATTCATGTCGATGCAATAGGTATGATCTATCGCATCGATTTCGAACAAGAGATGCAATATGTAGAAACTATTGCATCGGATAAATTTGGTTGCATTACTATTGATTTTTGATGCAATATGTAGGTGGTATTGCACCGGTTTAGAATATGGGTGCAATTAGGTAGTACTATTGCAATGGATTAATATGCTAAACTCTGATGCAATATGTGATTTTTATTGCATCGGCTTAGTAGTGATTCGATGCAATACATGGTCACTATTACATCAGAAGTTTTACGTTGCAAGATGCCGAAACATATCTTTGATCCACAAGTGCCTTGAGCCTTGAGGCCGAGGATAACGACTTAGGGGCAGAGACATCACTCCCTAAGCCGCCCGTCTCCCTATGTCACACCAACCCTGAGCTGCTATGCCCCGCACTGCATCTCGTTGTCAACTAAGCCGGGGACGCAAATACAATAAAGTAACCAAATTTTCCTTATTTTCTAATAGCCAAAAAAATAATAATGAAAATTTAGATGCTCAAATACAACAAGGCAACAACTAATCATTATTCTCACCATCTGTTCCATTATTGGAACCACATCCTCTTGATCGCATTCAAAATCAATTCCCACATTTGGCCAATTCATCTTCACATTATATCCTAAGGCATAAAATTTTTATTTGTTTATTACTTGAAGCCAGGCCCACTTCAGTTCCCTTCGTGATTTTGATCAGCCCGGCCATTGCGTGCTACATTTCGGCCGACACAGTTAGTGCCAAATTTTGTCCAGCCTAGTTAAAGAACATTTAAGAAAAACAGAGAATTATATTATATAATTAATAATAGTTCACATTAGAAATACATTAACATTGAACACTGTTCAAGGAACCAAAGTATTGGTCTCCCAAAGGAAAATTAAGCACCCAGAAAAATAATGGTGAGCAAAAATCATAGATACGATGAAAGGCCACAAGTTCACGTACTCGACTGCCGGTGTTCTTGCTTCCTGCATAAGAGTAAGAACTATAAATAGCTTGCCACTTAACTGTAATATTTTTAACTTTAAATCAGTTCTACAGCCTTTCCTTGCACTAGCTGATTTAGAAGCAGTTTTAAGAGACACACACACACACAATCAGGACATAAATTAAAAACAGAGGAGCTGCACACCTGCTACTTCTCATAAGGGTTGCGCATAAGAACACCAAGATCACGTCAATCCAAGCCAAGTAAAGATCCTCTTCAGTCCGTCCCTTTCACACCTTATTTCATCAAGGTCTTAGTTATCTAGATTAGTACTAAGTAATTAGTAAATGGAAAACATAGGCACATCAATATATTAACAGTTGATTCGAATTTTAAAGTGCTTGCAGGCAACAAACCTCTCAGCTGGGAGAGCCTCCCGATAAGACTCCGCACCTTGTTGGATTGTGGCAAGTTCCTCCCACTGGCCACTCCTGCAATCAGTTTGCAAAGCAACATGTTGAAACCACACCAAAATTTGACAGCACAGAGAAGAGAAGCCAGACACTGTTTATTTAAAAAATAGATCCTACATGAAACCACCAGCACAGTAGGAGATCAATGGTTCAATTACAAATCCAATGTAATTTGAAGATTTTGCATCTCTTTAATTAAAAATATCAAATAAACATAGAATCAACAACTTTATGCTGTAAGTGAGTGGAAGACTTTTTAAAATTATTTTCTAGTAATGAAACTTCTCTAAATTTTAGAGAAGTCACAGCAGTTTGAATTACTAATAATATGCACTGCACCTTGGTGTCTAATGCTCAGGGCCTAAAGAAACAAAGAGCTGTAGAATCAACCCTCGACAGTAGAGAAAATGCTCCTACTAATGTTAGCAAAAAATTCATAGAAATCTAGTCACTATCTACTAATGTTAGCAAAAAATTCATAGAAATCTAGTCACTATACAGACCTGATTCCCCAAAGACAGCTCACTACACAATGGAAATAGTGTGATGCTCCATGTAGCAGGAGATGTGAAGTACTGTTTTTCATCAAATGTTTCATTCCCTGAAAGCAAATGAAAACAAGCATTCACAGGTGAGGTGGTCATAAGGAGATTAAGTATATTAGAAAGTTTCTGCAGAATGTAACTTAGCACAAACTTTGTCCTAAAAACACTCGTAAGTCAAACAAACCATTTTGAGCATCTCTGACTTTTGAGCCAAACTGCAAATTCAGAGTTAATGAAGTGCGTCCAAATCAGAATCTTGACTAGTAGAAGCTTGCACAAATGGCTGGTCAATAATACAAGATCTCCAAACTAGATTAAGAGGTCTATAGGAGACTGTGCTTCCATACATTAACTATACAAGATAAGTCACTTGAAACCAGTGTAGTAAGAGGACAAAGAGACTGCACTTGAAAACCTGATGGCTCGAAAACCAAATCGACAACCGCACAATTTTCAGTCAGGGTCGCCTCACCTCTGTCTGATCCATCCAACATCAACAAGCCCCATAGCAGCAGCTTCACACCGCCGGGTCGCCTAAAAAGATTGATCCTTTAACACAATTTGGAAACTATTTAAACTTAAACATATTTAGTTTGTCAAAATCAAAAAATTAAAAAGCAGGGTTCCATGAGCATGTATATCATCTCTACTACAATCTGAACATAATTAAAAAAATAATCAATCAATTAATAATAAAATTACCATGTCATAGATTTTTTTTAAAACTGAAGGAACACAAAAGCTCTACCTTACAATCTGAAGAGATACCATTTAGTCTATCAAAATCGAAGGAAGCGGGGGTACGGAAGTACGTTTGCCGAGACAGGGATGCGGATGGAGGGAGGGGATCTTTCCCGTTCCTTTTGCTCCCACGTCACGCGGAGCCGAGCACGCTACTCCGGAGCCTTCTCGAGCTCCTCCGGCAGCCAGGTAGTAGTGGCACGGCATTTGGGCAGGGCAGCGTGGTGTGGGGTGGGGCGGCAGCGATGGGCGTCAGTGCGGTGTGGGGCGGCGGCGGGACGATCTTGGCGCATCGTAGGATGGCGCCGGTGGGTGTTGGGGCGGGTTGGTGTGGCGGCGGTACTCCCGTAGGACATTGGGCAGGGCAGGGGCCGGGTGCGGTGATTCCACGTGAGGCTTTTTAGTAGTTTATTTATTTAAGTAGAAGTAGAGAAGAGATTAGGCGTGAAAATAAAATGTGAAGCACTCTGTTTAGGCGGCAAAGATTTGTTTAACACAGCATTAGGCAGCAAAAACAATATATGATCATCCAAAATGCAGAGAGGGAGGACCACGAAATGGATAAGAGAGAGAGTGGAGAGGATGGCTGCATGGCCCAAAAGTTTAGCACGTGGGGCCAAAAAATATATATATAAAGTGATTTTAAAACTAGAGCGTAAAGTGTATAATATTTGATTTCTTTTCTTTCAGTTATACATATGGTATTGAAATGTATGAATGCACTATATTTTTTTTTACAATTTAAAGAATTTTTACCACACATAGTTCAAATAAGCATTGCTTTTTAAAAATTCAGGAAGAGTACTTATGGCTTAGTCACAAACTATTAAGAGAAAAGTACTTTTGCGATTTAGTCATGGACCACACGGATGATGTGAGTAAATAACATTCATGATAATAATTTAGGTAGAGAATATGTGATTATTTTTATTTTTTGAATTTCATTTAGCATATGTACACATATGATCTATTACGAGTAATAGTAACACAAAACACTAAGACTAACATATTGATCATATTGTGCTGACATAGTGTATTGCGTGAATCATGGACCATAGTTGATGCAAGATGAGGTTCACAGTGCAGTCTTGTTGGTGTTTCTGAGTTACCGACTAGTAAATTTTTAGATTGCGCGTCCGGCTCGGATGATGTGCTGAGAGGACACGAGATTTATACTGGTTCGGGCGGAACGTCCCTACGTCCAGTTCACTGCTGTTGCTCGTGTTACTAGCACTGAATGTTTATAATAGGGGTTACAAACGGACAAGACAGGGGCAGGACCCCAAGTCTCTGATGTGTGCGAGTGTGGGTGAGTGAGAGTGTTGCTTTACAGTGGCGAAGTGCGCTACAAAGCCTTCTGTTCGGGTTTGGTCGGATCAGATCCCCGGATAGGGAGCCCTGCTTTTCCTTTTATAGACCAAGGGAAGGCCTGGGGTACACGAGGGAAAAAGAAAGGATGAAAAAGAAGAAAGAGAAAAACAGGGAAAAAGAAAGCTCCATGGCTGTGTTTCTCTTCTTCCCCCGCAGGCGGGCCCCGTTAGTCTTTTAGCGACTCCTCGTCACGTCCCCGCTACAGGTAGCCGTCGTCATCTGATCGTGGCGTCCAGCCCTGTCGCCGAGCGCGGTATGGTCAATAGTTCCCCTTGTCTAGGGCCGTACAGGGATTTGGTAGCACAGTGCCAGCCCGTCTGGCACTATTGGGGGCGTGCATACCCAAGTATGGCACGTCGTAGTCACGGGGCATGTCGAGACGTGTCCATCCCCTTCATGGCATTATAGGCGTGGCCTTGGGCCCACACCCCACGCCTGAGGTGGTTAGGAATAACGCGGGCCCCCATGGTTAGGAATTGAACTATGCACCGTGTATAGACACACTACTTAACATATATGGGCATATGAGAGATTCTTCCCTATCAGATGGTTTGTAAATTTTTTATTAAAGTTTATTTTAAGATATTTTTAATCAGTTTATAGTTTCTAAAATTTCATAATACTAAAATATTTTTGGAAATTTTTGAAATTTGGCTAAGGACCAAAGTACATTCTTATGACATCACAAAAGAATCTCAACAACAAAATGAAATATTGCGGTCTCAATTTGCTTCAGTTTTTAGTTGATTTTAAGCACATGACATATAGTAGACTATATGTAAATGTTTTAATTATTTAATATAAAACCTAATTAAAGCAATCTATGTAAATGTTTTAATTATCTTCCGGCAATAACACGTGTTTTTTAGAATTAAAATGTATTTCTACTAACTCATTGAAGTTACTTTAAATGACAAATAGAACTCGTACGTTTGAGCCTTCAAATGGCTTAGAAGGATTACGGGCTTGAACAAGCTGTTTGTTATTCAGCCAAACGTTGAGCAAAATTTTAGACCAAAACCAAAAATACATCATTGTAACAATACTAAACAAGTTTCAATAGAAAGTTAAATTGAGATAACAGGTTGCTTTATTTCATAAGCACAGGAGTATAGTCAAGTCCATCTCTTTTTCTAATATTCAAGGTGATTAGTATTCAACTTTATGTTTTTTGCATGAAAATTTAATATAACCATAATTGGGATGTTTGATCAAGAAAATAATTTAAAATTTAATTCTTGATATTAAAGTATTTTTTATTAAATTTACATGTATCTGTATGGATTTAATAAACCCTAAAATTTTTGTTTTATAAAAAAATCAAATACACCCATTTTGGGGAATTAAGGAGGAAAGTTCAAATTAGCGCCATTGGAGATTTCTATCTAGCGAGAAATTTGGTTTCCCTCCCATCAAAATCCAATTTTTCACGCCTTGGTCTCGGCCATACGGCCTGTGCGGTCGCCGTCAGTACATCCAAATCTAAAACAAATATAAAAAATGATTGAACCCTAACCGCTCGTTTTCCTTTTTAATTATCTCCTGCACTTCTACTCACACCACCGCCGCGCGTAGACCAAGCCGCCACCGTCGTTGCCCCTGTCAACGTCACAAACTCCGCCTCGTCTCTCCCCACTGATGCGGGAAGGCCCCGACGCGAGCAGCTCCCAGCGGGAAGGCCCCAGCATCGGCGACCCTGCCGCGTCGGCCTACGCGAGTGGCCCCGGCGGCCGGCAGCCCAACACGAGCGCTTCCAGCCATGTCGTCCTGCGCCAGCGGGCCCCGGAGCTGCGGCGGCATCGACCGCTGTTGACGCCGATTTGCAGATGGAGTGTGCGCCTGTTCTTGAGGAAACCCTCACGCAGTCACCACCTCCTCTGCACCCTCTTCCTATTGAACGCCTCATGTGCTTTGGAGATGATGTGTTTTTTTTGGTTTCATACTACCAGATCTGCGCTCACACATCAGGGACGTACCTCCCTCCCACCACAAACTCCAGGTGTTTATTTTGGAAGTGACAAATTCCAGGTTCCAAGCCTCTGACATATATGTGTTTATTGTCTGTATTTTTGTAGTACAACTAACATATCTATATTTATATTAGCGAATAAGCACCACAAACTCTAGCAATTCGTAGCATCAACAGACAATACATCTTACAGGATCAAAACCTTTTTCACAAGTTAGTTATGAGCAGGTAATGATATGGAACCTAATCTTCTTCTTTTATTTTTTACCTAAACAGTAACAATGTTCAATTTTCATATCTTAGAGAAACCTGGAGACTGGTGAAGAGCCAGATGGTTTGATATTTTAGAGGAGTACACGCACCAAAGAGGGTCGATGGTCTTCTGATGCTGCTAAGGAAATATATGTAAGTGCTACTTTGTTCATTAGTACTTAGTGATGTTGCAATTATATATAACATAATTATTATATTGATGGTTGTACATGCCCTGATTGGGTGATAAAAGGTCATCATCTCCTTGTCCTTGTGTTGGGTTTGGCAATCCTATCTTTAGTTTCTTATTTATGCTATTTTTAGCTTTGCCATCTGTTCTTTTTGGTATAGCAAGTTTGGATGAGCCAAATGCTTCCAAACTTTTTCTGTGGTCTCCTGATAGCATATGGTAGCTGTTGTAATTTTTGTAGAATTTTCTATGCAAGTCTTGTATATGGTCTTTTTATGCATCCTTGTATCTATTTAAATTTAGAAAAGCATCAAATAATTTTATTTTATGATGGCCATCATATTTTCTAGTGTCCATGAGTTATGTATGTTGCCATGATATGGTTGGTATGGTCCAAATGTAAGTTTGGAACATCGTTAATTCTTTAAGTGAGATGTTGGTCCCATCTGGACAGATCTGGGGACTTAGAGAAGTTCACCTTGATAAGTTGGTTTCCTGGGAAACTTGTGAATACCAAAGTCGAAGATAATTGTCATATATAGCTGCTGTTCAAATTTGAGGTCATTTGGCCTAGTGGTTTGAAAGTTACCGTTGTTTGAAGTTACCTCCCAGTTTTTGGGTGCTCTCTGTTTCGAAGTACTTAAGTTCTGAATCATGCTTTGATGTATGAAGATGAAATCTCAAGAATTTTATAAGCTTTCCAGAATGTCTTCTTGCAAGTCATTTGGACTTGTATATCTCCAGATATGATTTATTTTCTGTACAGCTGTTGCATGCCCAGATTTATGGGAACTTGCTGGAAAGCAAGTTGCTTATGTTAGATGCTTTATGTAGTTAATTATGTTCTTTAAAGTGATTTGAATAGAGCTGGGCTACTCGGTAAACGAGTGTCTAGTGATGTATGTTCTCATAACATGTTTTATTCATTTATCTCCAATGTCATACATATATCTGAAATGCTAGAGTTCAACTGTCCATTGCTTTTTACCTCTCAACATGCTTTGGTAGAAATCATATTTGCATGATTAACATGGACTTGGATTTTTTTAGGAAGTAATCAGTACATGAATCTAACTGATACAGTTTGATTTCCAAAGTATCCATTTTATCTAATTCTTATTATACTTGAACTGAAACTGTTGTTGCTACTTGCTAAAGTTGAAAACACTAATTGTGTTCTTAAATTTAGGAAAGCGCCTTCTCCAAAATTGCAGAGAGAATTGAGTTGGAAGCTTCTATGATTTCAAAAGAACAAGAAAGGCACATTCTTCATGAAACCTACAAGGAAACCACTAGATGCAGGAGCAAGAAAGGTCCTGGACATGGATACTTGGCAAAGTATCTGACCCGAAGCCAACTTATGAATGAACGAATTGAAGAGCAAGCTCGTGCATCTGCATTAGCAGCAGTAGCCCAACAGAAGAATAGTGAGATGCAAGCTGAGGTAGAGAAGTTAAAAGAAAAGCTTACCGTTCAAGCCGCTGAGAGGGAGAGTGACAAGGAAAAAATTCAGCAGCTGCAACATCAACTGGAGAGTACAAGTAGCAAGATTAGAGAAGAACTAAGGCAAGAGTTTTTTTCACTAATCAAACAACACAATCAAGCATCGCCTTTGGTAATAATACTACTTCTTAATTGTTACCAACATCATTGATTTTAGTAAAGCTTGATTTCTAATGTTTCTCCTTATAACTCCAATGCAAGAATGCTGCACCAACCACAACAGCCCCTCAGCCTGCAGAAAATATGGTTAGTGGAAATGAAGGTGCAGATTTAGCACAGGTATTATTTTTTGATAAATGCAAACTGCGATGTAGTGGATACCTACATTTAATCTGACATAATGTGTGAATCTTTTTTTAAAATATGAAGGTTGGTACAGAATCTACCCTGCCCACACATAATGAACCTGCTGTTGTTCCGACTCCCATCCAAGGATCAGAACATGTGCAACAGGTAATATACTTCAAAATTATCACCTACAGTTGAACAGATTCTTAGAATTGCTAAGTGGTGATTGCTCCTTCAAATCTTCTGGTTTTTACAGGCTATACCAGATAGTGTATTGTTGAGCAAACAGAAGAGTATCCAACCTAGTCGCCTCACTCACAGCGTCAACAGAACACTTTTCCCAAATGATAAAGATAGTAATGAGACAGTGACATTTATTACATCACAAACACCGAGGAATACTACTGCAAATAAAAAGCTACAATGTAGAAAGAAAGGAGGAAAGGTATGAGCAATCAGGTGTCATTTTAAGTTGTCCAGATTATTAACATGAACTTTGTTCACTTATACATGTATGTTTGTTCACTTAACATGAGCAATCAGGAGTTCATGCCTTATGTGTTTATAGTTCGGCTTCAGTATCCATTCTATTTGTTAAACCCAAAAATATTGTTGTCTATCATGTATTGTTTATGTTTGATTCCAATTGTGTGATCAACTATATATATTACTAATGCATGTCATTTTGACTTTTTCAGGAAGATCAACCTTGAGGGAGTCTTGGCAAGCTGAAATGAATCAAATATTGTGCAACGAGAAAGATGTCATGTTGATCTGTGCTAAGAGACATGTATTTTTGTTTATGATTGCCTATTTGTAGCATAAGTTAGTGGTTTGTAATGCAGTTCAACTTTGCAATTACCTATTTGGAAATAGGAAGGCATTTGACTTCCTTACATTGTACAAACTATTGAATGCTTATGATCCAAGTTATTAATATGATTGCCTTTTTGTGCCATTGAATTTTGTAATTTTATGAATTTCTGTGCAATGAATTTGATACAATAATTGGTTGCCCTTCAAATCTCATGTTGATGCAATAGTTTGTATTTCATCCAAGCTCATGTCGATGTGATAGTTTGTATTGCATCTAACCTCATGTCTATGCAATAGTTCGAATTGCATCGAACATAACGTCGATGCAATAGTTCCTATTGCATCGAACCAAAATGATGATGCAATAGAACCTCTTGCATCGAATCAAAATGGTGATGCAATAGATTATATAGCATCGAACCTAATATGGATGCAATATAGTCTATTGCATCGAATGATAGCCGTTGCAATAGATGTATTGCATCAACATGATTTGGATGCAATAAGCTATTGCATCTCTCAATTTTGATGCAAGAGACAACGGATGGACGATGCAATAGCTGCTTCTCGCATCAACCACAAGTAACCGATGCGAAAGGCTATTGCATCAAGACCACTTGCATCGGCTGGCATCAAACGAGAAATTGATGCAAAACCGAACTATTGCATCTATTTTAGACCTATAACATAAAAAATTGACCGGTGCAACAGGGTCAAAATTTAGTAGTGTTGTAAATACTTACCATATAGCCGAATAGATCTAGACTTAAACCGACCTGTAACCCTACCCTCTAGACTATATAAGGAGGGTAGGGACCCCGCTCCAAGGCATCTCATATTCAATACAATCCACCAAAGATACAGGACATAGGGTATTATGTCGATCAGATGGCCTGAACCTGTCTAAATCGCTTGTCTCTGCGCTTGTATCACCATCTGGCTCCTATTACGTGCACCTCCACCGATTCATCTACTACCATGGGCATACCCCTCGGTAGACTGCCGACCATATTTCACCGATAGTGGTGCGCTAGGTAGGGGGTGTGCATGCTAATTCCATGACAAGCCAGATGGTCCGCTTCCTGAGCTCCATGATCCTTCCCGAGCTAGGTCAGACCTTCACGGTCGAATCTATGACCTTGGTCATTGGTGCTGACGGCGTCGAGGAAATCATGGAGGCGGTGCAGAATCACCCTGCACCAATTGTGCTAACATCTATAATGACATCTTCGATCTTGGTGCCTCACCGCTGGGTTAGGAGATCCATCAGCAATGATGATCTGATCGCATCCATTGATCGGGTCACAGACCGCTTAGCAGAATGCTAGCTCCTCATGGATTCGGTCTTAGATCAATCTAGAGCGAGCGACAAAGTTCCTGCACTCCAAGGTCACCATGCCACTAATGCCGAGCACCCTACTCGTGCACATCGTCCGAGGTGTCAAGATGAAAATTTGGTGATCACGACAACTCCAGAAGGGCGTACTGTTCAACACCGACCACTCCTCGCCCTGACAAAGAGCATGCCAAAGCCCTTTTCTTTTGATCTGGTGGGTATGGGTCCGATCTATTAGGACGCTGTGCACCATATTTTCACCAACCATGACGAGCGCAGCCACATCAACGACCTCTATCAAATCGACTTCCCTGAGGCCGACCATCCTGCACCAATGGTAAACATGGTGCAAATCCGAATAGATCTTCTAGATGACACGCTCCATACAATCCTGGAGGAAAGCCCCAAGCCATACTCTGAGGGCTCTACCAATAGCTACCCATCTTTCCCTCTAGGTTTTGGGAGAGAGCTTTTCATGGTTAGCCATGAAAGCGTTGCTGTCGATGGAGAGACCAGTGTCCAGCGCTGTGAGCGCGAAGCCAAGAACACTGATCACCAATGATGTCATAATGAAGAAGTAGAAAACGCCGCCCAAGCCACCAGAGGTGGCCGCTGACTCTCACCCATAATTTCCAACAAGAGTTCCTCATGGTGAACAATCAGCGAGTGGAGCAGACACCGAGCGCCAATCTGGCTGTGGCCACCCATGAGTTGGCTAGACTCCCACAAATGCCAAAGATACTCAAGATTCAAGCATTGTTCAAAGTAGCTCAGGCCCAGGTCAACGACATCCCAAATTGGATGTGGCCACCCATGAATTGGCTAGACAGTGAGGCCATCTCCGCTTTCACTAGAGGACTCCATCACCATCAGGAGTTGTGCTCCAAACTTTACCGCAAGAGGCCCATGACCATCATCAAACTCTTCAAGGTTGCAAACACATACGTAGACTTCGAAGAAGCTGATCAGCAGTTCAAGGATGATGTTGCTCGTGCTTCCCACTCGGATCACCACCCATGTCGTGATGATCGCCGCGAAGAACGATGTTATGAAGATCACGACAGGCGCTGTGACAATCACGAACAACGTCATAATGACCGACTAGAGGGATCAAGGGCTGCATAGCCATGTCACCATCGACCGGAAAACTCCATCGACAACGTAGAGTAGCCACGCGCTAGGCAAAATTTCAACGCTGCCTACAAAGAACTCCTTGATGGTCCATGCTTAATTCATAAGAACAGCAACCACACCATGCGGCAATGCCATGACATGGCCAAAGCTTTCTGCGATGAGGAGCAGAAATGGCGAACGTGCAAGGATGACAAGTCAGACGACGACAAAGGGGAGGAGAATCCTAAGGACACACAACCCACTGCCCAAGATGCCAACAGGACCATCGCCACAATCTCTGGAGGGTACGCCGGCTCTGAGAGCAAACGCCAGTAGAAGCTCACCACTCGGCAGGTCATGTTGATCACCCAATATGGCATGGTCGCCGATCCCAAATATCTGGACTAGTCAGAGTATCCTATCACATTTAGTAGGGCCAACCAGTGGGCAGATATCCCATACCCAGGGCATTTCCCACTCGTGTTAAATCCCACCATCCGCAACATGCGGTACAAGAAGGTCCTCATCGACGGTGGGAGTGCCCCCAATATCCCCCTCGCCGGAGCCCTAACTGAGTTAGGCCTCACAAAGGACAATCTTGTCCCTATTGATTCTCCATTCTGGGGTATTATACCTAGCAGAGCATCCCAACCTTTGGGGCAGATCACCTTGCCAGTCCAGTTTGGCACCACCGACCACTTCTGTACTGAGTACGTGAACTTCTTCGTGGCCGACTTCAACACCACTTACCACGCCATCCTTGGCCGACCAGCTCTCGCCAAGTTCATGGATGTGCCCCATTATGTCTACCTGGTGTTGAAGATCCCGATAGAACAGGGCGTTCTCACCCTATGTGCCAACGTCTCCACCGCCTATAACTACAAAAGAGAAGGACTCACCATCATTGATGTGATGGATCTCTCAGCCAGACTGGAGGCTTCCATCACTGATTCCAAGAAGGTCCCAGCGGAGGAGCAAGTGATCCCGACCAGGATCCTATAGACTCTGTGATCAAGACGACGTAGACATCCCTAACTCCTGGCACATCGAACACCTCAGGCATTTCTATCCTTGAAACATCCTACTAAGATATGTACCCCTTATGTATTTATGCATTTCAATAATGATTTTCTCCAAGATATTTTCTCCATTTGTTGTTTTCTTCGTAATTTTCCTCCAATTATCTTTTGTTTTTCTCCATGCTAAACATCTTTAAGATGACACATACTATTGCCATTCAAATTGGACTGCGCCCTTGCCTCAGTCGGACACGCTCAAGGGCTTCACCTCCCTATGTGAATTGACTCCGTCAGGCTCGATTATGCCCATTTGCCTATGAATCTGCATAGCCGCTCGAGCCGCCGAGCCACCGAGCCGCTTAAGCCGCCGAGTCACCAAGCCGCCCGAGCAGCCAAGCGTGCCGCCCGAGCCGCTCGAGCCACCAAACGAGCTGCTAAGCGAGCCACCTGAGTCATAATCAAGCCACGCCATGCCACAATGATGACCGCCGTCATGACAATAGGTTAGAAAAGCTCAAGGGCTGGGCAATTTCATCGTCGCCGCCAGTCACATTTTCATTTGTGTTATCTAGAAGTAGTCCTGTCCTCGACTTAGCACCTAAACATGCATGAGCTGTAGCGCCCTGCCTCATGAGTGGGCGGTAGTGGCCCTCAGTGATGCCCATATTTTTAAGCGTGCATAAGAATCTAGGGATAGAATGCCCCACATGTGTCATCGGTATAGTGCTAAGCACTCTCCATGTCTCCAGTTTTGCCACGGTATAGTGCTAAGCACTCTCCATGTTCTCCAATTTTGCCACGGTATAGTGCTAAACACTCTCCATGTTCTCCAATTTTGCCATGGTATAGTGCTAAGCACTCTCCATGTTCTCCAATTTCGCCACGGTATAGTGCTAAGCACTCTCCATGTTCTCCAATTTCGCCATGGTATAGTACTAAGCACTCCAAAATTCACCACGGTCAATTGCTAAGTACTCTCCATTTTTAAGTGCTCAGTACTCTCCAAATTTTACTCCTATGTCTAGTGCTAAGCATAGGGATTTCATCCTTTATACAAATATAAATAAACTCCAAATAAACATAAGCTGCTCTGCAGGATATAAAATTTACCGATACATTGCTCCTGATAAACTCTGCTCTGTTTTTTTCATCACTGAGTTCATATATTTTATTTTTAAATCATGTACTACCCATCCTACATATTTGTATTGCAGGATCATCGTCTGGGTGGTCGCACCATCTGGCCTTCGGATTTCTCCACCGATCAACTGGTCGGACTGCTAGGTTCATGACTTCGTCACCAACTAGTTGGTCAGACTGTTTGGTGTTCACTTCTACTTGGCACTCAATTCGCCGCCAACCAGTTGGTTGGGCTGCTCGGTACTTGATTCTTCACCAACCAACTAGTCGGATTGTCTGTCGCTTCATCGTCAGTTACGCTAGGGCTCGCCAGCTAAGCCAGGGACTTCGTCTATCAATTCACCTGTTGGCTTACTATGTTTTGCCGACGTTGCATGTCATGTGTGATATCAAGGTGTTCCATGCTGTCCCTATCAAGGTACTGATCCTAGGCGACATGTCAGGGGCTTTGATAAGTATATCTATCATAGCAATCCAGTGCTAAGCACTTTCTGTTTTCTCCATGTTTTACTACTCGATATTATCAAGTTTTACTCCATATGCCAGTGCTAAGTATGGGGACTTCATCCTTTACACTTAATTCTTTGGTCCTGCTACAACATGTTTCTCTATCTTACAGTAGGCTCGGGGACTAAGTGTGTACACTTCACCTTGCGGTGAATGTACTATTTTTTCTTACTGGTTTTTTCGCTAAGCTGGGGACTAGCTGTGTGCTCGGCTAAGCTAGGAATTGGTTGTTTTGACTAAGTGATCGTTGAAATTCTTTGATCCTGACACTAGGTGTCTTCTTCACCTACTGTCAGGCTCGGGGACTACAATGCATACATTGCACCTTTCGGTGCATGTATCAATACTAACATCCTCTTTGACTTGGATGATGATCATCTAACTTCGCCAACAAAGCCTAAGTGTGTACACTTCACCTAAGGTCGATGTCTCCGGCAAGCTCCGCCACTCTTTTCTCCGCCGATCAACTAGTCGGATTGTTAGGTTCATGACCTTCATCGCCAACCAGCTAGTCAGATTGTTCGGCGCTCACTTCTACTTGGCGCTCACTTCGCTACCGACTAGTTGTTTGGTCTGCTCGGTGCTCGATTCTTCACCAACCAACTGGTTCGGATTGTTCGTTGCTTCATCGCCAGCTAAGCTAGGGACTCCCTTAGAGGTTGGATCTTGCTATGTCTCATCGGTGTGCTATCAGCTTGCTCCATGCTGTTTGGATCAGGGTGCTGATCATGGGCAGCACGTCTAGGTCTTGATACACACATGTTAGATGATGTCTACAAGCTTTCAGATTTACTTTCTTTGACCCTGCTACAAGATTCATTCTTCATCTTCCAGTAGGCTTGGGGACTAAGTGGCTACCTTCACCTAGTGGTGAATGTAGTGCTCTTTTCTTAATTTACCCTCCTTATTGACTAAATCATGGATGATTCCTCACAAATGGAATATAAGTGGCTACACTTCGCCTAAGGTGGAGAATTTTTAAATTTTTATCTTGAGCCCCTTACATCCTTCTGGCAAGCCTTACTTAGCAAAGTCCAAGATCTGCATACCAGTTAAACTGATCGACTTTGATTTTCACCGCTCAGTTCACTAGTTAAACTGGTCGGCTTCGACTTCCACCGCTCGGATCACTGGTTAAATTGATCGGCTTCACGTCAAATTGCTCGGACTTGCTCAAGACGGCATTGCTCAGTGGATACAAGGCGCTTGGGGACTAGTTGTGGGGGGTATAACCCTAGGTACCCATGGCAATGGACATGGGTCACGCCACCAGGGGAGGTCTAGCCCATAAGATCAAGGCCTACGGTGCTCGGCTCTGGTCGGCTTGCACCGCAAGGCAATCAGAAGACATCTTGACGATGAAGGAAGATCTGTTCGGATATGATAGATATCGTATTCCTTGTAAATACTTACTATATAGCCGAATAGATCTAGACTTAAACCAACCTGTAACCCTACCCTCCAGACTATATAAGGTAGGTAGGGACCCCCCTCGAAGGCATCTCATATTCAATACAATCCACCAAAGACATAGGACGTAGGGTATTACGTCGATCAGATGGCCTGAACCTGTTTAAATCGCTTGTCTCTACGCTTGTGTCACCATCTGACTCCTATTACGTGCACCTCCACTAATTCATCTACTACCGTGGGCATACCCCTTGGTAGACTGTCGACCATATTTTGTCGACAATCATGTGATGTGGGACTAACATATGATATTCTTGATAAATCTTTTTATAAGCCCATTGTTGTTGCTCTCACTAACCCTTCTTGTAGCACTACTACTTCCACTTTACCTTTGAGTAACGGTTTCACTTGTGATGCCACACTAATGGTGGAAAATGAGACCCTCAAGAAGGAAGTCAATGAGCTCACTCTCGCCTTAGGCAAAGCCTATGGTGGTGAGAACCGCTTGCTTATGTGCTTGGGTAGCCAAACAACATCTCTATACAAAGAGGGATTGGGCTATACCCCCAAGAAAGGCAAGGTGGCCTTTGCTCCTCACAAGACTAGTTTTGTGAAGAACAATGGTCGGTTTTGCAATAGTTGCAAGCAAGTTGGTCATAAAGAGCATGATTGCAAGAACAAGAAATCACATGCTAATGTATCCTCAATTAAGTTTGATTTTTGTTATTTGCTTACTAAGGATGCCAATAGTGTGAAGGCTAAGTTTGTTGGTACATCCATGTTGGGCCCAAAGAAGAAGGTCATTTGGGTGCCAAAGAGCTTAGTAACTAACCTTCAAGGACCCAAGCATGTTTGGGTACCTAAAAAGAATTAATCTTCTTTTATAGGTCAATTATAAAGCTAGAGGAAGGCATTGGGTTCTTGATAGTGGGTGCACACAACACATGACTGGTGATTCAAGAATGTTCAATTCAATCAACATAAATGAGAGCAATGGGGTTGATAGTATCACATTTGGTGACAATGGCAAAGGCAAGGTCAAAGGGCTTGATAAGATTGCAATATCCAATGACTTGAGCATTTCCAATGTGCTACTAGTAGAGAGCTTGAACTTCAACCTTTTGTCGGTAGCCCAATTGTGTGATCTTGGTTTCAAGTGTATATTTGGTGTGGATAATGTAGAGATCATAATTGTAGATGGCTCTAACTTGATATTCAAACGATTTAGATATGAGAATCTATACTTGGTTGATTTCAATGCTAGAGAAGCTCAATTGTCAACATGTTTGCTCACTAAGTCTAGCATGGGTTGGTTATGGCATAGAAGGCTTGGTCATGTTGAAATGAAACAATTGAACAAGTTAATTAAGCATGACTTAGTAAGAGACTTGAAAGATGTCACATTTGAGAAAGATAAGCAATGTAGTGCATGTCAAGCCAGAAAGTAAGTTGGTAACACACATCCTAAGGAGAGCATAATGAGCACATCTAAGGCTTTTGAGTTGTTGCACATGGACTTTTTTGGACCAACCACATACACTAGCATTGGTGGAAATAAATATGGATTTGTGATAGTGGATGATTTCACTAGGTACACTTGGGTGTTCTTTCTTGTTGACAAGAGTGATGTATTTGCAACCTTCAAGACATTCATCAAGAGAATACACAATGAGTTTGAAACAACCATCAATAAAGTGAGAAGTGACAATGGTAGTGAGTTCAAGAACACAAGAGTTGATGAGTTATGTGATGAATTTGGAATTAGACGTCAATTCTTGGCCAAGTACACTCTAGAATCAAATGGCCTAGTTGAAAGGAAGAATAGAACCTTGATTGACATGGCAAGATCAATGTTGAGTGAGTACAATGTTAGTCATTCCTTTTGGGCTGAAGCAATCAACATAGCTTGCTACTATAGCAACCGACTCTATTGTCATCCAATGATGGAGAAGACACCATATGAGTTCTTGAATGGAAGAAAGCCCAATATTGCATACTTTCGGGTTTTTGGTTGCAAATGCAATATATTGGAGAAAGGCACTAGATTGAGCAAGTTTCAGAAGAAATGTGATGAAGGTTTCTTGTTTGGTTACTCCACTACTAGCAAGGCTTATAGAGTTTGGAATTTGGCTAGTGGTACTCTTGAGGAGGTTCATGATGTGGAATTTGATGAAACCAATGGTTCCCAAGAGGAAGATGAGAATCTAGATGATGTGAGAGGCACTCAATTAGTCAATACAATTAAGAACATGGACATTGGTGATATAAGGCCTAGAGAAGTGATTGAAGTTGAAGGTGACAAGAATCAAGTGCTTTCTAACTCAAATGTGCAAGCTAGTGGTTCTCATGATCAAAATCAAGCTAGTACAAGTGATGACAAAGAGAAGATCAACAACAAGTGGCTAGTACATCATCTCAAACAAATGATCAATCAAATGCAAGCAATCAAGTTTAAGTGCTCCAACCAACCAATGTTATAAGAGATCATCCATTGGACTCTATAATTGGTGATATTTCAAGAAGTGTACAAACAAGATCAAGATTGGCATAATTTTGTGAACACTTCTCATTTGTGTCATCCATTGAACCAAAGAAGATAGATGAAGCTTTGAAGGATGTAGATTGGGTCAAAGATATGCATGAAGAGCTAAACAACTTTATAAGAAATTAAGTATGGGAATTAGTTGACAGGCCTAAGGATCATAATGTGTTTGGATCTAAATGGGTCTTTTGTAACAAGCAAGATCAAGATAGGATAGTTGTAAGGAACAAAGCGAGATTAGTGGCTCAAGGTTACACACAAGTTGAAGGTCTTGACTTTGGAGAAACATATGCCCTGGTTGCAAGATTGAAAGCAATTAGTATCTTGTTATCCTATGCTTATGCCAACAACATCGAGTTGTACCAAATGGAAGTGAAGAGTGCATTTCTCAATGGGTACATCAATGAGCTAGTCTATGTTGAACAACCACCCGGTTTTGAAGATGACAAGAAACCCAACCATGTCTATAGTTGAAGAAGGCTTTGTATGGATTAAAACAAGCACCAAGATCATGGTATAGGAGGTTGAGGGATTTCCTACTCTCTAAGGGGTTCAAGATGGGCAAGGTTGATACCACTCTCTTCACCAAGAAGATAGGCAATGACTTATTTGTGTTGATCTATGTTGATGACATTATCTTTGGATCAACTAATCAAGATTTTTGTGAGGAGTTTGGAAAGATGATGGCGAGTGAGTTTGAGATGTCCATGATTGGAGAGCTTAGTTACTTCCTTGGTCTTCAAATCAAGCAAATAAAGAATGACACATTTGTGAGTCAAGGCAAATACATCAAAGACATGCTCAAGAAGTTTGGAATGGATGATGCTAATGCTATTAGTACACCAATGGGGACAAATGGAAGCTTGGATAGTGATGCTAGTGGCAATATGGTGGATCAAAAGATGTGTCGGTCTATGATTGGAAGCCTACTCTATTTGACCGCATCAAGGCCGGATGTGATGTTTAGTGTATGCATGTGTGCTAGATTTCAAGCCTCACTTAGAGAAGGTCATTTGAAGGCAACAAAGAGAATATTGAGGTACTTGAAGCATACACAAAATATTGGATTATGGTATCCCAAAGGAGCAAGATTTGAATTGATTGGATATTCGAACTTTGATTATGTGGGATGCAAAGTTGAGAGGAAGAGCACATCGGGCACATGTCAACTATTGGAAAGATCACTTGTGTCTTGGTCATAAAAGACAAAATAGTGTAGCACTTTCAACCGCCAAAGCAGAGTATATTTTGGCCGATAGTTGTGCTCAATTACTTTGGATGAAGGCTACTTTGAATGATTTTAGAATCAAGTTCAAACAAGTGCCATTGCTATGTGACAATGAGAGTGCCGTGAAGCTCACCAACAACCCAGTTCAACATTCAAGAACAAAGCACATAGATGTCCGCCATCATTTCATAAGAGATCACCAACAAAAGGGGACTTTTGCATTGAGAGTGTGGGCACAGATGATCAACTTGCCAACATATTGACCAAGCCACTTGATGAGAAGAGGTTTTATAAGCTAAGGAATGAATTGAACATACTTGACTTCTCAAATATGTGTTGATGCACCCCCATTATATGACATGCCTCTCCTTCGAGCAAAGCAAGGTAAAGTTGTTTGACATGTCATTCATCCTTTGCTATGGACTTGTTTAGTGCATCTAGTCATTCCTCATATGTCTTAGGCTCATTCATGAAAATCTGATGAATTTGATGCTTGTATGGTACCACTATTGCTTGTGTGCTTGAAATGATCTAGTGGTAGCATATAACATGTTTGTGGGCTTGTGAACCTAGTGTTTAATCTAGAAAATGAGCTATAAGTGTTTAACTCAACACGGTCAAGGTAACCCTTAAAATGAGGTGTGAAGAAGCTTGCCCTTGGATCCAACCAAGTTAAATATCTTTTGCAAGTGATCTAGATTGAACCAAATATGAAAATGATCCTCACATAACATGGTTTCATCCCAACCTATCTAAAATTTGAGCTCACCTTTTGAGGTATTTGATGCCAAAGGGGGAGAAGTAATTCACAAAGTAGTAAGATAGGGGAGCAAACAAATGAAATGACATTGTAAGGGGATCAATTAAAACTTGAAGCACACAAGTAGGGGGAGCAAGCTCATAAACTTGTATGCTGCATTTGTATGTGCATTACACATGTTTGCTTGTATGGCACAAGTTTTTAAATTCCATATCCATGCTTGTGTGGTGTATGCTAGATAGTAGAAAATGGTTGATAAAATGAAAACTAGCATGCATAGGATGATAGCTAGATATTCACATGCTTTTTCAAGTGGTACTAGAACCTTGCTTATAATGTTGATCTCATGAGGCAGCTAGTGTTTTTGTTTTTTACAAGTGGTATCTAGCAAATCATGGTGCTAAGGATGGTATTATTGGCTACTCTAATTGGTATCACGCTTCGAAGGTCCATTCTTTACACCTTAGCATCATTTGGTAGCTATTACTCTCCCACACTTCCTATCCATGCATATGTGCAAGCTTTCAAATCCAAACTCTTAGCACATATGTAGGGGGAGCTAATACTACCAATTTGGGTTTATGAAACTTGTCCATATCCTTTACACATGGTAATATGCTTGGGAAAGCAACATGAATCCAAAAAGATTTCATTGAATATCTAGGTGAAAAGGTTGTCATCAATTACCAAAAAAGGAGAGATTGAAAGCCCTAATTTGATTTTGGATAATTGATGAAACCTAGGACTAACCTTTGATTTAAGTGTGTGAATTAGATAAGGTAGTTCAATCCAAGTGGTGGAGATAGATGATGGTCATAGTGAAGGTGATGGCCACAAAAAGATGGATCAAGTGCTTCACATTTGGAAAAGAAGAAAGAAACAAACAAAAATGGGCTCAAGGCAAAGGTATATTGATAGGAGCCATTTTTGGTATGCACTCAAGACACCATAGAGGGTGTGAGTGGTTTAGGATCGATAGCCATACTATAAAGAGGGGAAATCTTTGGCTAAACGGTTATCAAGTGCCACTAGGTGACATGGTTTTTGCATATGCATTTAGGAACCTAGTGTGTTAACCTTGACCCTTGTAAAATGCTTTGAAAAATGCTAACACATGAGCACATGAGTTGTACACACTATGGTTAGCAACTTGGAAGCAGGGGTGAAGAGTTTGAGGAGTTAGAAAAAGGAAAAGGGATCATTGCATGTGGCCGAACGCTGGTTCCAGCTTGTCCGGAGGTGTCTGGTTAGTGTACCCTAGGTGGCGCAAGCGCTGGCCGAGAGGACCAAGTCCTGACCGGATGCGAGACCTAACTTGGTGCAGCGTCAGGTCATGGCGTGTAGAGAGGGCATCGCTCTATGGCACGATCGGACGTGGGAGACATCACGTGACCGGACACGCAGGGACTATGTAAGGTCAGCATTGACATACGCTAATGCAAGCTTCATGGGCCTATGTAGAGGAGCGGAGTGGAGACTGGACACCAAGGCACGTCAGGTCACCTCTAATCGGACGCGTCTAGTCCGAGAAAAACCTCTTGGGGTACTTTCTATACTCGACCATACTCAATGTGGCTATGAGTCTAGTCACTTGAGCAGCGCGTCCAGTCACACTTTAAGAACGCGAGCGATCTGCATGTGATCGTTGAGATCTGGCAGTTGCAGTTCATAGGCGGGCCATGTGGTAGCCTTCGGCCGATTGGACTCCAGTGACCGGATGCTGAGGTGAGTCCGGTCGGCGCGTCCGGTCGTGTCTGTGTAGAGCCAACGGCTCGAATCCTTAAGGCCGCCTATTTAAAGGGGTTGGCTGGCTTAGGGCTCACTCTCTTGGTGTAACGACCTAAGATTCATTACAACCTAAGCGATCATTTTTTGGATAACGAGAGTAGCCAATCACCAAGATTCCTACAAAACTCTATATCATGCGTTGCATGGTGAAACACCAAGGACTCGATAATACACCCTACATAAAGGAAGAGAACCCCGACTTAAACTAGTGTTCGTCGTGTTAACCTTGTCAATCCCAATTACATCTTAGAACACATGTGGGAGTGATGCATTGATCGTTGGTATCCACGGTTCAATAACTTAATCGATCCAACACATGACAGAGACTACTGGGCAGCCCGCCATTTTATCAGATCATCCGATAAGCACGGAACAGCAGCAGAAAATAGGAAATGAGTTGTTTGTCACTTAATTAGGTGGGACCCATGTGTTAGCACGAAAGAGGATGTATATCCTTCAGCTGAAGCCTGACCCTCTCCCTCATCCATTCATTTACAAAACACTTTCTTTCTCTCTAACTCTCATGAACAAAGGAGGAACCCTAGAACTAGAGAGACAAAGGTTAGGAGAAGAGATTGAAGGAAGGAAGGAAGAAGAAGAAGGAGAGGAGCTTCAGCACCTTCCCATGGATCTCAACAACATCCTCAGCCCACTCATGCTTGAAGTTGGTTTGCTAATGGAGGATCCATCATGCATGGAGAAGGTGATGGGTGGAAGAGCTTGCATGATGGAATTGAAGAAAGCTTGGGTGGAAGAAAGGTGGGATCTTCAACCTCTTGCTATGGAAGCTCTCAAATCTCAGAGCTAAGGATCTTCATCTCGATCTCAAGGTTTATCTCTCATCTCATGAGTTTTGATTCAATCCCTAAGCCATAGCCACACTTAGTGAAACTAGCTTTCAACCTAGCCATAGTGAGCCTAGTAAGCCACCTAAGCCATCATGGGAATGTTTGGCACATGCAAGATGCACAACTCCACAAATCTAAGCTTGAACCCCAAGAGCACCCAAGAGCATAGGTCCTGTCGCCCGATTGGCGGAGAGTCCATCAACTCGATGGAATGTCCATCAATACCCCAAGAAGTTACTAGAAAGCCTTACCCATAATTAGCTTAGACTACCAAAGTGTCTGTGATGCCCCGCATAGTGTCTGTTGAATTATAACGATAGTAACCCAGCAACCCAAGAGTACCTAGTTCGTACTGGAGCATCTGTCAATGGACTGGACCATCCGATGTGAACAGAGAACCTTAGATATACCTAAGCCCCAAACCTATCGGAGTCTCTGTGATCACCACAGAGCATTCGCTAACTAGTACAGAGCCAGAACAGAACCAAACCACCTTGGTACCCGGTACAACAGAGTGTTCATCAGTAAGACGGAGTGTTCAATGATCCACAGAGATGTATGTGACTATCTAGCAAGCCTACCTAGGAAGTCAACAAGTACAAGTTTATACCTTTTCCAAGTAGTGCAATGACCAAGCCACAGTTAAATGTTCCATCCCAAGTCCCAGTGCAAGCCCATGTACCAATGCCATTTCTCGTTATCATGATCATCGATGTATCTCTTCCGGCGCATCTCTCGTATTCTTTTAGGAATGTCCCAAGTGAGGATTGCGTAGCTATACAAGTGGTTATCGTCAACTTTTAGATGTCTGAACAGCAACACCATCGGGCAGGCACCCCACTATTATAAACCCTACATTGGATACTTATCAAATTGCATTATATGTTATGCATTACATGTAGTCTTGGATGATGATCACTCTTATACTACACCTAGAGTAGCTTAATAATATGTAGAAGCCTCTCATCTAAACAATGGGAATGGGAACGCTTTGTTACAGAACGGTCCAAATTATAAGAGCACAAGTGCAATAGCAGCCACCAAGGCAGTCAAAACATCACACTTGAGCCCATATAAATCTGGTAGTCCATCGAGTATCATGAAGGATCTTGAATCAACCAACATACAAGGAAGTGTGCCAAGAAAAATTGTAAAGGCTTGGAGAACAAGTCGTTAGAACTTAAAGGTCAAGAAGAGTGACCCTCTCTCCTTTTGTAAGCCTAGGAAGGAAGGAGTTGTTACACGAATGGGAGCACAAGCTACAAAACACATGAAGCCATACATGCATGGAACCTGGACTTTCCCTAGAGCAGTACCCACTAGCACCACGGGAAAGCTTGAGGACGAGCTTTTTTTAATGAGGGGAGAGTTGTAACGACCCAAGATTCATTACAACCTCAAACATCATTTTTGGATAATGAGAGTAGCCAATCACCAAGATTCCTACTGAACTCTATATCATGCGTTGCACGGTGAAACACCAAGGACTCGATAATACACCTGACATAAAGGAAGAGAACCCTAACTTGGACTAGTGTTTGTCGTGTTAACCTTGTCAATCCCAATTACATCTTAGAACACATGTGGGAGTGATGCATTGATCGTTGGTATCCACGGTTCAATAACTTAATCGATCCAACACATGACAGAGACTACTGGGCAGCCCGCCATTTTATCAGATCATCCGATAAGCACGGAACAGCAGCAGAAAATAGGAAATGAGTTGTTTGTCACTTAATTAGGTGGGACCCATGTGTTAGCACGAAAGAGGATGTATATCCTTCAGCTGAAGCCTGACCCTCTCCCTCATCCATTCATTTACAAAACACTTTCTTTCTCTCTAACTCTCATGAACAAAGGAGGAACCCTAGAACTAGAGAGACAAAGGTTAGGAGAAGAGATTGAAGGAAGGAAGGAAGAAGAAGAAGGAGAGGAGCTTCAGCACCTTCCCATGGATCTCAACAACATCCTCAGCCCACTCATGCTTGAAGTTGGTTTGCTAATGGAGGATCCATCATGCATGGAGAAGGTGATGGGTGGAAGAGCTTGCATGATGGAATTGAAGAAAGCTTGGGTGGAAGAAAGGTGGGATCTTCAACCTCTTGCTATGGAAGCTCTCAAATCTCAGAGCTAAGGATCTTCATCTCGATCTCAAGGTTTATCTCTCATCTCATGAGTTTTGATTCAATCCCTAAGCCATAGCCACACTTAGTGAAACTAGCTTTCAACCTAGCCATAGTGAGCCTAGTAAGCCACCTAAGCCATCATGGGAATGTTTGGCACATGCAAGATGCACAACTCCACAAATCTAAGCTTGAACCCCAAGAGCACCCAAGAGCATAGGTCCTGTCGCCCGATTGGCGGAGAGTCCATCAACTCGATGGAATGTCCATCAATACCCCAAGAAGTTACTAGAAAGCCTTACCCATAATTAGCTTAGACTACCAAAGTGTCTGTGATGCCCCGCATAGTGTCTGTTGAATTATAACGATAGTAACCCAGCAACCCAAGAGTACCTAGTTCGTACTGGAGCATCTGTCAATGGACTGGACCATCCGATGTGAACAGAGAACCTTAGATATACCTAAGCCCCAAACCTATCGGAGTCTCTGTGATCACCACAGAGCATTCGCTAACTAGTACAGAGCCAGAACAGAACCAAACCACCTTGGTACCCGGTACAACAGAGTGTTCATCAGTAAGACGGAGTGTTCAATGATCCACAGAGATGTATGTGACTATCTAGCAAGCCTACCTAGGAAGTCAACAAGTACAAGTTTATACCTTTTCCAAGTAGTGCAATGACCAAGCCACAGTTAAATGTTCCATCCCAAGTCCCAGTGCAAGCCCATGTACCAATGCCATTTCTCGTTATCATGATCATCGATGTATCTCTTCCGGCGCATCTCTCGTATTCTTTTAGGAATGTCCCAAGTGAGGATTGCGTAGCTATACAAGTGGTTATCGTCAACTTTTAGATGTCTGAACAGCAACACCATCGGGCAGGCACCCCACTATTATAAACCCTACATTGGATACTTATCAAATTGCATTATATGTTATGCATTACATGTAGTCTTGGATGATGATCACTCTTATACTACACCTAGAGTAGCTTAATAATATGTAGAAGCCTCTCATCTAAACAATGGGAATGGGAACGCTTTGTTACAGAACGGTCCAAATTATAAGAGCACAAGTGCAATAGCAGCCACCAAGGCAGTCAAAACATCACACTTGAGCCCATATAAATCTGGTAGTCCATCGAGTATCATGAAGGATCTTGAATCAACCAACATACAAGGAAGTGTGCCAAGAAAAATTGTAAAGGCTTGGAGAACAAGTCGTTAGAACTTAAAGGTCAAGAAGAGTGACCCTCTCTCCTTTTGTAAGCCTAGGAAGGAAGGAGTTGTTACACGAATGGGAGCACAAGCTGCAAAACACATGAAGCCATACATGCATGGAACCTGGACTTTCCCTAGAGCAGTACCCACTAGCACCACGGGAAAGCTTGAGGACGAGCTTTTTTTAATGAGGGGAGAGTTGTAACGACCCAAGATTCATTACAACCTCAAACATCATTTTTGGATAATGAGAGTAGCCAATCACCAAGATTCCTACTGAACTCTATATCATGCGTTGCACGGTGAAACACCAAGGACTCGATAATACACCTGACATAAAGGAAGAGAACCCTAACTTGGACTAGTGTTTGTCGTGTTAACCTTGTCAATCCCAATTACATCTTAGAACACATGTGGGAGTGATGCATTGACCATCGATATCCACGGTTCAATAACTTAATCGATCCAACACATGATAGAGACTACCGGGCAGCCCGCCATTTTATCGGATCATCCGATAAGCACGGAGCAGCAGCAGAAAATATGAAATGAGTTGTTTGTCACTTAATTAGGTGGGACCCATGTGTCAGCACGAAAGAGGATGTATATCCTTCAGCTGAAGCCTGACCCTCTCCCTCATCCATTCATTTACAAAACACTTTCTTTCTCTCTAACTCTCATGAACAAAGGATGAACCCTAGAACTAGAGAGACAAAGGTTAGGAGAAGAGATTGAAGGAAGGAAGGAAGAAGAAGAAGGAGAGGAGCTTCAGCACCTTCCCATGGATCTCAACAACATCCTCAGCCCACTCATGCTTGAAGTTGGTTTGCTAATGGAGGATCCATCATGCATGGAGAAGGTGATGGGTGGAAGAGCTTGCATGATGGAATTGAAGAAAGCTTGGGTGGAAGAAAGGTGGGATCTTCAACCTCTTGCTATGGAAGCTCTCAAATCTCAGAGCTAAGGATCTTCATCTCGATCTCAAGGTTTATCTCTCATCTCATGAGTTTTGATTCAATCCCTAAGCCATAGCCACACTTAGTGAAACTAGCTTTCAACCTAGCCATAGTGAGCCTAGTAAGCCACCTAAGCCATCATGGGAATGTTTGGCACATGCAAGATGCACAACTCCACAAATCTAAGCTTGAACCCCAAGAGCACCCAAGAGCATAGGTCCTGTCGCCCGATTGGCGGAGAGTCCATCAACTCGATGGAATGTCCATCAATACCCCAAGAAGTTACTAGGAAGCCTTACCCATAGTCAGCTTAGACTACCAAAGTGTCTACGATACCCCATGGAGTGTCCATTGAATTATAAGGATAGCATCCCAGCAACCTGAGAGTACCCAGTTCATTCCAGAGCATCTATCAATGGACTGGACCATCCGAAGTGAACAGAGAACCTTAAATATACCTAAGCCCCAAACCTATCAGAGTCTCTATGATCTCCACAGAGCATTCGCCAACCAGTATAGAGCCAGAACAGAACCAAACCACCTTGGTACCCGGTACAATGCAGTGTTCGTCAGTAAGACAGAGTGTTCAATGATCCTAAGAGATGTATGTGACTATCTAGCAAGCCTACCTAGGAAGTCAACAAGTACAAGTTTATACCTTTTCCAAGTAGTGCAATGACCAAGCCATAGTTAAATGTTCCATCCTAAGTCCCAGTGCAAGCCCATGTACCAATGCCCTTTCTCGTTATCATGATCATCGATGTATCTCTTCCGGCGCATCTCTCGTATTCTTTTAGGAATGTCCCAAGTGAGGATTGCGTAGCTATACAAGTGGTTATCGTCAACTTTTAGATGTCTGAACAGCAACACCATCGGGCAGGCACCCCACTATTATAAACCCTACATTGGATACTTATCAAATTGCATTATATGTTATGCATTACATGTAGTCTTGGATGATGATCACTCTTATACTACACCTAGAGTAGCTTAATAATATGTAGAAGCCTCTCATCTAAACAATGGGAATGGGAACGCTTTGTTACAGAACGGTCCAAATTATAAGAGCACAAGTGCAATAGCAGCCACCAAGGCAGTCAAAACATCACACTTGAGCCCATATAAATCTGGTAGTCCATCGAGTATCATGAAGGATCTTGAATCAACCAACATACAAGGAAGTGTGCCAAGAAAAATTGTAAAGGCTTGGAGAACAAGTCGTTAGAACTTAAAGGTCAAGAAGAGTGACCCTCTCTCCTTTTGTAAGCCTAGGAAGGAAGGAGTTGTTACACGAATGGGAGCACAAGCTACAAAACACATGAAGCCATACATGCATGGAACCTGGACTTTCCCTAGAGCAGTACCCACTAGCACCACGGGAAAGCTTGAGGACGAGCTTTTTTTAATGAGGGGAGAGTTGTAACGACCCAAGATTCATTACAACCTCAAACATCATTTTTGGATAATGAGAGTAGCCAATCACCAAGATTCCTACTGAACTCTATATCATGCGTTGCACGGTGAAACACCAAGGACTCGATAATACACCTGACATAAAGGAAGAGAACCCTAACTTGGACTAGTGTTTGTCGTGTTAACCTTGTCAATCCCAATTACATCTTAGAACACATGTGGGAGTGATGCATTGACCATCGATATCCACGGTTCAATAACTTAATCGATCCAACACATGATAGAGACTACCGGGCAGCCCGCCATTTTATCGGATCATCCGATAAGCACGGAGCAGCAGCAGAAAATATGAAATGAGTTGTTTGTCACTTAATTAGGTGGGACCCATGTGTCAGCACGAAAGAGGATGTATATCCTTCAGCTGAAGCCTGACCCTCTCCCTCATCCATTCATTTACAAAACACTTTCTTTCTCTCTAACTCTCATGAACAAAGGATGAACCCTAGAACTAGAGAGACAAAGGTTAGGAGAAGAGATTGAAGGAAGGAAGGAAGAAGAAGAAGGAGAGGAGCTTCAGCACCTTCCCATGGATCTCAACAACATCCTCAGCCCACTCATGCTTGAAGTTGGTTTGCTAATGGAGGATCCATCATGCATGGAGAAGGTGATGGGTGGAAGAGCTTGCATGATGGAATTGAAGAAAGCTTGGGTGGAAGAAAGGTGGGATCTTCAACCTCTTGCTATGGAAGCTCTCAAATCTCAGAGCTAAGGATCTTCATCTCGATCTCAAGGTTTATCTCTCATCTCATGAGTTTTGATTCAATCCCTAAGCCATAGCCACACTTAGTGAAACTAGCTTTCAACCTAGCCATAGTGAGCCTAGTAAGCCACCTAAGCCATCATGGGAATGTTTGGCACATGCAAGATGCACAACTCCACAAATCTAAGCTTGAACCCCAAGAGCACCCAAGAGCATAGGTCCTGTCGCCCGATTGGCGGAGAATCCATCAACTCGATGGAATGTCCATCAATACCCCAAGAAGTTACTAGGAAGCCTTACCCATAGTCAGCTTAGACTACCAAAGTGTCTACGATACCCCATGGAGTGTCCATTGAATTATAAGGATAGTATCCCAGCAACCTGAGAGTACCCAGTTCATTCCAGAGCATCTATCAATGGACTGGACCATCCGAAGTGAACAGAGAACCTTAAATATACCTAAGCCCCAAACCTATCAGAGTCTCTATGATCTCCACAGAGCATTTGCCAACCAGTATAGAGCCAGAACAGAACCAAACCACCTTGGTACCCGGTACAATGCAGTGTTCGTCAGTAAGACAGAGTGTTCAATGATCCTAAGAGATGTATGTGACTATCTAGCAAGCCTACCTAGGAAGTCAACAAGTACAAGTTTATACCTTTTCCAAGTAGTGCAATGACCAAGCCATAGTTAAATGTTCCATCCTAAGTCCCAGCGCAAGCCCATGTACCAATGCCCTTTCTCGTTATCATGATCATCGATGTATCTCTTTAGGCGCGTCTCTCGTATTCTTTTAGGAACGTCCCAAGTGAGGATCGCGTAGCTATACAAGTGGTTATCGTTAGCTTGTAGATGTCTGAATGGCAACACCATTGGGCAGGCACCCCAGTATTATAAACCCTACTTTGGATACTTATCATGTTGCGTTATGAAATATGCATTACATATAGCCTTGGATAATGATCACTCTTATACTACACCTAGAGTAGCTTAATAATCTATAGAAGCCTCTTATCTAAACAATGGGAATGAGAACACTTAATGCTTATTGCTTAGTTGCTTGGGCAACGGTAGATGTCAAGCATGAGAAGGGAACTCAAACTCACGCATGTAGGATGCTACACCTAGATAATTAACTACTAAAACCAATGAGGGTACAACTTGACATACCTAACTAATCTGGCTAAGGACTAATATCCCTAATAGGATAATCTTGATGATAACTTGGATATCTTGCTCATGCAAGGGGTAGGTCGTCGTGAGTGTGGGATCTCAGGCGATGTAGCTTGTGGAGCAGTAAGGACTGTGTATTGGGATACGTAAGTCCAAGTAACCACCCGTATAGACCACATGTCGTGGATGGGGTCGACAAGCCAAATAACTAATTGTGACCTATTTATCCATGAAACTAGCAAGGGGGTCGGCGTTGGTCGGGAATGTTCGGGACATTGATCGGGCAACTGCTCGAACCTTTCATTGGACACTCAGGCCGGATTAGGGAAAGGTTGGAAGGCATGAGGCAACCCTTACTCTAGCACAAGGGTATGGTGGTTAATCCCATCCTTCCATGTGGGTACAATTCTACACCTCTATAGAGTCTTGAAAGCCTAAAGTCCTTCAGGACGGAACTATTTGGTTGTTCTTTCTTTCTATACCCATGGTAGCAAGAACAATGGACTATGAGCACTTTGTTATAATGATGAATACCTTTATTTCTATGTTGAGCATAGCATGTCATACTCTTAATGAACATCATTTCTTTTCACACTTATACAAATACCCGATAACTACTCTATGCATCCACCAAATATTATATTTGGAATTAAGTCCTGCGAGTACGCAATGTACTCACGGCAGCCGTTAAGTTGTATGATATGCATTGTGTTGGTTATGTGTGTGTAACTCAACGTGAAGATCCTAAAGAGGAGTTGCTACGTGCGCTCCTGGGGGTCTCGTGCTGTCGCTTTACTTAAATTGAGCATGTTAAGTGGATGACTTTCAATTTAGGTGGTTCAGCACGGTGAGTGCCCCCGCATGACGGGTATCGGAGCGATTGATTAACTTACACTTACATTCCTTATGCAAGGCATCATCTAACTCACCCAATATACACTTAAGTCTTTAACTCCTAAAATGTTGTTCTATGCTATAGGTTGAAACCCTAAGTCGTAATAACTCTTTCCTCTAGAATTATCCAGCCTTCTTTCCCAAATGCTCTAATTTAAGAGAAATGTGTTTAAAGAGTTCTTGCTTTTAAAGGAAAAGAGAATTTATGGGAGTCGGTTAGTGTCGTTAAGGAACTAGGGTTAATAGTCGTAGATCACCTAAGTGAGGAATGTTAGTTTTCGATAAGGACGCCTTAGGTGTTGGATACGTTACGCTAGGAAATTTGATGAGAGCGATTCTAGTCTCCTCGTTAGTTTTCCTAATCTTTTGAACCCTTATCATAATCCCTCTTATCCTTAGAGGCACATCTCGTCCATGCTCTCCAATTTCTCTAGAACTCTAAAAGTAGCCCTTTATCCCTTATCTTGTCTCAGTAATCTCCAGCGGAATTTCCGTGTACCCTAGCCTTATTCCCCAGCCTCAGAAATAGAGCAATACAGAGGAATCGGTACCAGTTTACAGTAAAATGAGAACACTGGTGGGAATGCAACATGCATCAAGTTAATTTGGTACAACTAATCAACCAGCTAGTTTAGGTGTACCATCACCCATCTCAAAGGACAAGCCACATACAACTTAATTCTTCAAGCTCCAACACGACAACCATGACACAAGTTCGGCATTTCTACGACCGACCAACAACCAAGTCTAGAACCAAGACTCGATGATGGAAAAAGGAGACCATCCACACCCTTGGAATAGAAGCTAGGAGAAAGGTCAGCCCTAAGACCCATGATGGCGTGCAGCACCACGTTCATGACCTCGCCCACGACCCCGACAAATAGGAGACCCAGACAAGGAAGCACCTGCAATAGGTAATAAGAAAGTAAAACTTAGGAAACTAGATGAGAAGTGAGAGTTCAAGATTTGAAATTCAGAAGCATGACGAACGGTATTAGTATAAGGTCATTAGAAGTGTAAGTAAAAGCAGGAAGATTACCTATAACATTGGAGCTAGAAGTGAAAGAAGGACCATGATGTCTCCTCGACGAAGGCGGTATGACCTCAAGTGGCACCGGACTGCCAGGAGGAACAATCTCCAATGGGATAGGCTCTGTAAAGTCAAAGATATAGCCGGCTAAGAACTCCAAGGTTCTATAAGTAAAAGAAATCCCAAATTAGAATCGGTAGGGTAGAATAGGAGAAGCCCAAGAACATACCAGGAGAGTTTGGTCTTGAAACTCTGCAAGCCGTGGAAGATGATTCCCGTGCAAGATAAGCTTCATTGTCGATAAAAGGCCAATAGACTTGATGACTGACTTCGCAACTACCCTTGAAATTCTTGATAGTATGACTCACTAACACCATGATGTATGGCTAAAGAATCAGAGGAGCATTTACATTCTGCTTGCACCCCAACATCTAACGTATCATCCAGTCTAGCAAGTTAATTAGATCTCTAGATAGTACAACAGTGACAATCTCGAAGAAGGGCCAACCCATAGTATCACCATCACCTCCAAGAGAAGGAATCATAATATGCCTTAGGACTTTGAGGATTACCTTGGGAAGCATTCTCAAGCATCCCTGTGAACCATAAGTAGATGTCTCTTGATAGCAAAAACTAGATATCTCATTTATCCTTAACACTAGAAGATCAGTGACCAACTTGCCTCTCTTCATAGCATGGTAACTCAACTCCACGGCCGCAGCAAGGTCCTTGAAGGTAGCAGTGAACCTACATGTACCAATCATGCAGATTAGCTTTTCAACATAATCCTAGATGTAGCCGAGTGAAGGGGAGTGGAGTAAAGGAAGGTGATGAAAATCGGACATACCCTCTGGACATGGTGAAGAGTCTAAAGAATCCCTGGACCACCAGGAAAGTCGCTTGAAGCACGTGCCCGCTGAAGGAGATATCATAGGCGACGGCGATGTGAGCAAGCACAATGTAATTGGGAGGAAAGGAAAGGGAAAAAGAAAGTGACCCTTACTGACCCCGTCGGCCTATTTATAGTTCAGAGACTGACGGAGGATCCGACAAGAGTCACGGACCGTCCATCAACCAGGTACTTGAATCCTGAAGAACTGCTAAAACCCTCAAGTACATCTGATTATCAGCCAAATGTGTCAGACTGACTGCAAGAAGGCAGAAAGTGCCTAGAAAGTTTCAATTCCTAAAAAATCCATGATAGCGATCAAAACTTTAACATTGGAAGTGTGCCAAGAAAAATTGTAAAGGCTTGGAGAACAAGTCATTTGAACTTAAAGGTCGAGAAGAGTGACCCTCTCTCCTTTTGTAAGCCTAGGAAGGAAGGAGTTGTTACATGAACGAGAGCACAAGCTGCAAAACGCATGAAGCCATACATGCATGGAACCTGGACTTTCCCTAGAGCAGTACCCACTAGCACCTCGGGAAAGCTTGAGGACGAGCTTTTTTTAATGAGGGGAGAGTTGTAACGACCCAAGATTCATTACAACCTCAAACATCATTTTTGGATAATGAGAGTAGCCAATCACCAAGATTCCTACTGAACTCTATATCATGCGTTGCATGGTGAAACACCAAGGACTCAATAATACACCCGACATAAAGGAAGATAACCCTAACTTGGACTAGTGTTTGTCGTGTTAACCTTGTCAATCCCAATTACATCTTAGAACACATGTGGGAGTGATGCATTGACCGTTGGTATCCACAGTTCAATAACTTAATCGATCCAACACATGACAGAGACTACTGGGCAGCCCGCCATTTTATCGGATCATCCGATAAGCACGGAACAGCAGCAGAAAATAGGAACTGAGTTGTTTGTCACTTAATTAGGTGGGACCCATGTGTTAGCACGAAAGAGGATGTATATCCTTCAGCTGAAGCCTAACCCTCTCCCTCATCCATTCATTTACAAAACACTTTCTTTCTCTCTAACTCTCATGAACAAAGGAGGAACCCTAGAACTAGAGAGACAAAGGTTAGGAGAAGACATTGAAGGAAGGAAGGAAGAAGAAGAAGGAGAGGAGCTTCAGCACCTTCCCATGGATCTCAACAACATCCTCAGCCCACTCATGCTTGAAGTTGGTTTGCTAATGGAGGATCCATCATGCATGGAGAAGGTGATGGGTGGAAGAGCTTGCATGATGGAATTGAAGAAAGCTTGGGTGGAAGAAAGGTGGGATCTTCAACCTCTTGCTATGGAAGCTCTCAAATCTCAGAGCTAAGGATCTTCATCTCGATCTCAAGGTTTATCTCTCATCTCATGAGTTTTGATTCAATCCCTAAGCCACAGCCACACTTAGTGAAACTAGCTTTCAACCTAGCCATAGTGAGCCTAGTAAGCCACCTAAGCCATCATGGGAATGTTTGGCACCTGCAAGATGCACAACTCCACAAATCTAAGCTTGAACCCCAAGAGCACCCAAGAGCATAGGTCCTATCGCCCGATTGGCGGAGAGTCCATCAACTCGATGGAATGTCCATCAATACCCCAAGAAGTTACTAGAAAGCCTTTCCCATAATCAGCTTAGACTACCAAAGTGTCTGCGATGCCCCGCGTAGTGTCCGTTGAATTATAACGATAGTAACCCAGCAACCCGAGAGTACCTAGTTCGTACCGGAGCATCTATCAATGGACTGGACCATCCGATGTGAATAGAGAACCTTAGATATACCTAAGCCCCAAACCTATCAGAGTCTCTGTGATCACCACGGAGAATTCGCTAACCAGTACAGAGCCAGAATAGAACCAAACCACCTTGGTACCCGGTACAACAGAGTGTTCATCAGTAAGACAGAGTGTTCAATGATCCACAGAGGTGTATGTGACAATCTAGCAAGCCTACCTAGGAAGTCAACAAGTACAAGTTTATACCTTTTCCATGTAGTGCAATGACCAAGCCACAGTTAAATGTTCCATCCCAAGTCCCAGTGCAAGCCCATGTACCAATGCCCTTTCTCGTTATCATGATCATCGATGTATCTCTTCAGGCGCATCTCTCGTATTCTTTCAGGAATGTCCCAAGTGAGGATTGCGTAGCTATACAAGTGGTTATCGTCAGCTTTTAGATGTCTGAACGGCAACACCATCGGGCAGGCACCCCACTATTATAAACCCTACATTGGATACTTATCAAATTGCATTATATGTTATGCATTACATGTAGTCTTGGATGATGATCACTCTTATACTACACCTAGAGTAGCTTAATAATCTGTAGAAGCCTCTCATCTAAACAATGGGAATGGGAATGCTTTGTTACAGAACGGTCCAAAATATAAGAGCACAAGTGCAATAGCAACCACCAAGGCAGTCGAAACATCACACTTGAGCCCATATAAATCCTGTAGTCCATCGAGTATCATGAAGGATCTTGAATCAACCAACATACAAGCCAAGATCATACATGATTCAACATACAAGCCACATGTTACAATGAGTTCACAAATAGTTTGTCATAAATCGGAGTTTCAACATAGTTATTACAACATCAGTTTAACAGTAGCGGAAGCAACATAGTTTAGAACGACATCAATAGTAGTTTAGATACATAGCTAGTTTTCACAGTCATCTCCAACAAAAGCACAAGGGTGAGATGATATATAGAATGACCATGCCCATGGTCCTATTCCTCATTCACTACAAGAGCAAAGCAGTGCTTACAGTGGCCATGGTACATCACGTTATCTGCAACAATGAGAATAAAACCCTGAGTACGAGAAGGTACTCAGCTAGACTTACCCATCATCAACTAAAATACTAAGACACCAAGGAGTATGCAAGGCTTTATAAGTAGAGCTGGTAGACATTATTTGCATAAAAAGCATTAGTTGTCCAATATCTTTTAAACTATGAATCACTAGTAATTAATCCTATCTCATACAAGATTAGCAACTATCCTATGCCAAACATGTTGGTATCGTTAAGTCAATACAATAATAACCATATCAAGTTGAGCCCTTTCATAATCTCATAACCAACACTTCCATCAATTACTACGATGAAGCGTACTCATGTCAAGTTCTCACTATCCGGGAGAGACGACGATTCGAATTGATTCATGCCCAGTTGGGGAATTATTTCTAACACACACTCATACTTCCCCCGTCAGGGTCGCATTATGTCACCTTTGGTACAACTCAAGCCCAAATCACAGGTAAGACCGGCGCCGCACCCTCAAAGATATTACCAATCTACCAGGAAGCTCAGGACTCGAACCCACCCTTGGACTCAGGCCATTGGCTCTCCGCACATCCTTACTGCCTCCAGGGTGCACACTTTAACTGCTTGTGTCCCTGACCTAAGTTGAGCTACTCGACTTCACGGTCAGAACAACTTATCCAGCCAACTATGTGAGAGGCATGCGTTCAATATGACAAGATGACCTCCAACGATCGGTCCTTAAATGACACAGACGAAATCACTATGATTACCACCAACATAAGACTCTGCCCAGTCTCCAATTAATCAACAACACCAAGTTATGTTCCACGATAGCACAATATAGCCAACCGTGATCGAGTTATCACCTATGGCTCGCAGGTGACAGGAAATCACCCGAGTTCTACCGGTCTAAGCATAGATAAGCATAAGGAGCGTTCCTAGACTTAAATAGGATTTAGGGTAGATATTTCTAGACAAGGAAAGGTAATACGCAGCAGGTGTTCCCAAACAACTCCTATCATGTAATGCAGTAATACGAGTAACTTAGGTGACATTAATAAAATAGGGAGACTTATAATGCTCCGTGGCTTGACTTTCACAAATGTGGCAGGTTGATGATCCAAACACTTGGGAAGATGATCAGCTTCAGGCTCTCCATCTCCTGAAATCTCCTGGTGCTGCACCTCTGGGCTCTCCTCTTATGGATCAGCTTCGAGTTCCATCAACGTGATCCCTTCGTCTGCACCTATTGTATGCATATGCATAAGTAAGTTCCATGAATGCATAAGAAGGATCATGGATGATGCGACATGGGAATGTATTTGATGCTATGATAATGATGTTAAGTTACACAAATGATAACAATGTTAGTCCTTGTTTACTGAGTAGGTGCATAACTTTTCTCAATCCATTTCTAATATTCTTCACAAGACAATTTTTGAGCTACACATAATAGTTACAAGTTTAAATCATAACTATAGTTCTACCTATCCAAATACTGTGATATTGGACTTTTTGGAAAGGTTATAAAATTTCCTACAACTTTCATTTAATCACCACAAGCTAATTCAAACTCTATCCTAACCAAAACAAGCAATCTTTCTAGCTCTGTCCAGAAATTCCAAAGAACAAGCATTTCGAGAGACCAAATTCAAACAGCTATAACTCCTAAACCATTTGGCCTATTGCGCTACAATTTTGACACAGGATATATAAAGAAGTTCCCTACAACTTTGTTATTAACCATTTTTACAACAAATGATATCTCGCCAAAGCAATTCATCAAGTGATAGAATTTGTCCAAAACAACGTTTATGATAGAATTATAGAGCAATAATATTTTCACTGCATATAAGCATTAAAAATTGGACATCACCAAATGTACCAACAGTTTTGGAATATAAAATACACTCAAGAAAACCTAATGGTCAAGCCCAATTTTATTTATTTAAATGCCTTTATTAATTTAATTAGATAATTAGGTGAAATAACAAACATATATCAAATGTGCACAATAAATTCTTAGAAAATTACAGTAGCTTCCAAGTGCTCCCAATAGTCTACTGTACAAATTTCATAACATTTGAACATATATAACATCCTCTACAAAAATGACAAGTTAGCAAGGTTTATTTTAGTGAAAATAGTTAACCCTATAGAAAAGTGTCAAGCAATAGATTTTATATTTTTCTTAGCTTCATCCTAGTACCATAATACTGTACAAAAATTTGCATGGCAATATGTTACTTATTTTTATCCTTATGAATTTCCTCAGAAAACACCATTTATTAATAGATAAATAGAAAGGCCTTACTCCAATCAAGTTTACTGCAAGTTTAGTATTTTTCCTAGCTATAGAATGTCAATAAAACTCAACAAAATTGGAATCACAATTTTTGCATATACCAAACCCAAGTTATGCATTTTTCAAGATAGAAACCATTCAAAAAGCATTGATCTAACTACATTTTATTCTGCTAGAAAAATACCATAAACAGTACATCTAATATTTTTATCAAATACTACACTTAATGAGGAATCCAACAAAATTTGGTTCACCAAAATTTGACACTCCTAGCTTGAGATATAAATTTTTGAAACATGCATTCAAATCTAGAAACTTAAATCACAAATTCCATTCATCACAGACTGACAGCTGGGGCCCGCTAGTCAGTGGGACCCACACATCAGTGACTCCAGAGCAGGGGAGGTGCTCTGGCCAGTGATATCTCACTAATGGCGAGATCACCGGCGAGGACGACGACACCTACGTGCTCCCTGTGATCCCCATACCCAGTAGTACCCTTCGTTGGACCGGTGGTGCACTGGAGGACCCTCGCCGACGGCGATGGCGGACGATGGAGGCAGCGCGGTAGTACGTCAGCATTCTCTATCCACCTCATGCTCTAGTGAGGTATGCTATGGCTTCGTGGGATCCTAGCGAGCTATCTAGGGTGGTTAGGGTTCCAGTGAGGCGGCGATGAGCTCTCACCGCGTGCATGCCCGCGTGGCGGCGCACGGAGCACGGCGGTGCTCCCACCATTCTGGCAAGACAGTGGTGAGAGGCAGGATTCTGTCATGCCATATGCTAGGCCAAGGCTTACCTAACCCAAGGCTCGCAAAAGAGGAGGGAGGCAATGGGCCAGCTCGGCACGACAAGCTCAGGTGCCACGGCGGCAATGGTGGCCGTGCGCGGAGCGATGAACCGTTCCAGCACCGACACGCAGTAGCATCAACCCTCGATTCAGCCTAAGCTACTAGACACTAGTGAGGTGCTAGACCATAGGAGATGGATGCATGCAAGGTAGTGGAATGGTTGGGCGGCGGCGCTCCGGTGATGGTGCGGTGGCGGTGAAGCAAAATGCGCCCTTACCCTGGCTCGGCAAGAGGGGCAAGCGAGTCAGGGTGGAAGAGGTGACAATGGCAGAGCTATTGGCATGATCAATTGGGGAATGGTATGGAGATGGTAGCGAGTGGGCATGGTGGAGCAATGGCGATGGCGCGGCGGCGCTGTGCTTTGCTTTGCTCTGGCGCGGGTGAGAGAGAAGCGAGGCACGAGAGTGAAGGAACGAGTAGCAGAGGCACGCGACTTAATCCTTCGCACTGGCCTAACCAGTCAGGCTAACACCGATGTACGACCACCATGTGGTGTGCCTAGCCGGCCCTAGTTGGCCACTGACAGTGCGGCATCCACGGCCATCAGACCCCACCGACACAACTGATAGAGCGACTTAGCGATCATCTAACTCCAAATCCGTTCGCTAATTGCAAAAACTTCATTAACAAGAATTGTAGAGCCACACAAGATCTATAATATTGTTTACATGAGTTCAGTCTAGATCAGCCTAGTTTACAAACTATAGCGCATCAAAAATAGGTACATTGAAACTGAAATCACAATTAACACTTAGCCAAAATTTCCAAGTGTAGCAATAGCATTTCAAGGCTACTTGAGAGCTGTTTTTGAGCATGCTAGGCATCGAATTAGGTCTTGACCCAAAAATAAACCTAAAAATAAAACTTGTTGCTCTAGTCAAGTACTACAACTTTGCTTAAGGGTGCACTACCATGCAGCATCTCTAGTGTATAGTTCAACTTAGGTCAATCATACAACTTGAAAATGATAACTTACACTATAACCATGACTTAGAGGCCAAATTGGTCCAAGTCATGAATACCAAAGTTGTTCAATGTGACATTCTAAACATGTTTAAGGTACTCCTAGGGTCCCGCAAACATTTTATACATTGGTTACATGTAAACCCAAGCATATGTAAAGCATTTAGTGACAAACACATGTGATATAAGCAATCATAGAGATAAAATTTGAGATGCTCATGCTCATAAATGATCAATAATGCTTGTGCTCATGCAATGCCAATGCTAAATGCATGCTTAACACCTAGGGTGTTACAACCCTTCCCCCCTTAAAGAAATCTCGTCCCGAGATTTATACGACCTACCATCTCTCGTAGAAACCTGGATAGACCTCACGTAGATAATCTTCTATTTCCCATGTAGCATCATGCTCACTATGATTATTCCAAATGACCTTGTAGAACTTAATGACTTTGCTATGAGTCACTCTTTCCATTGTCTTGAGCACTCAAATAGGTCTTTCTTCATAGGTCAAATCCGATTGAATCTTGACACTAGCAGGTTCAATAGCTTCTTCGGGCACATGAAGACATTTCTTGAGTTAGGAGACATGGGAAACGTTGAATATAGGCCTCATTTCTAGAGGTAACTAGAGTTTGTAGGCTACGGGTCCTTTTTGGGCAATGATCTGATGTGGACCGATATACCTAGGAGCAAGTTTTCGTCTCACTCCAAACCTTTGTACTTTCTTCATTGGGGACACCTTTAGATACACATAATCTCCAATTTGGAACACAATAGGACTTCTCTTATCTGCATAACTCTTTTGTCTTGATTGAGCTGCTTCTATATGTTGTTGAATGATTTGAACTCATTCTTCAGCTTCTTTGACCAAGTCAATCCCATAATACCTTCTTTTACCAGGCTCAATCCAATTTAGAGGGGTCCTACACTTGTGACCATATAAAGCTTCAAACGGAGCTATCTTGATGCTCTCTTGATAGCTATTATTGTAGGAGAATTTAGCCAAAGGTAACCAATCCACCCATGAACCCTTAGAAGAAATCACACATGCTCTCAACATATCTTCCAAGATCTGATTCACACGCTCAGTTTGACCTAATGTTTGGGGGTGATAAGTAGAGCTATGAATCAATGTGGTACCTAAGTACTTGTGCAGGTGTTCCCAAAAATGATTAACAAATTGGGGCCCTTGATCTGATACAATACTCTTATGTACTCCATGAAATCTTACAATTTGATCAATGTATAACTTTGCACATTGATGAGGTCGACACTTGACATTGATAGGAATAAAATGTGCAGACTTGGTGAGACAGTCAACAATTACCCATATAGAATCATGACCCTTTTGAGTGGTTGGAAGTCCAACAACAAAATCCATACTAATGTCCTCCCATTTCCAACTTAGAATAGACAGTGGCGGAAGTAACCCTGCTGGTTTCATATGAATGGCCTTAACTCGGCAACAGTTATCACATCTAACAACGTATGTCGCAATTTCTTTCTTCATTTTTGTCCACCAAAATCGAGTTTTCAAGTCTTGGTACATCTTGCTGCTACCTGGGTGAATCGATAGCTTGGAAGAATGAGCTTCCTCTAGAATTTGGTTTCTCAACTCCCTATCCTTCGACACTACAATTTGATCTTTAAACCATAGAACACCATTCTCATCCAATCAAAAATGCTTGCTTTCTTCTTCTTTCATCTTTTTTTTGATATGGAATATACCTACATCAGTCCGTTGGAGCTCAATGATTTTTGCCTCTAGTGAGCAACTAACAGTGATATTGTGTAAGACTGCCGGATGCAATAAGTTGAAACCATCTTCCAACAAAGGATTACACCGATACTTCCAGCTTAAGGCATTTGCAACCACATTGGCTTTTCCCGAATGATAATGTACTTCTAGGTTATAATCCTTGTTCAATTCCAACCATCTACGCTGCCTTATGTTCAACTCAGGTTGAGTAAAAATGTACTTAAGTCTTTTGTGATCAGTGTAGATGTGACAAACATTACCAAGCAGGTAATGTCTCCAAATTTTTAGAGCATGGACAACTACTGCTAGCTCTAAATCATGAGTTGGATAATTGACTTCATGCTTTCTCAGTTGACGCAAGGCGTAAGCAATGACTCGACCTTCCTGCATTAGAACACACCCTAAACTGATACCCGATGCGTCGCAAAATACATCAAAAGGTTTCTCAATATCAGGCTGTGCTAAAACAGGAGCAGTAGTTAGCAACGTTCGTAAAGTGTGAAAAGTTGCTTCACACTTTGGTGTCCATACAAACTTTTCATCCTTCTGAAGTAGCCTCATCATAGGCTTGGCTATCTTGGAGAAATCTAGGATAAATCGATGATAGTATCTAGCTAGACCAAGAAAACTTCGAACCTCATGAACTGAGGTGGCAGCTTTCCAATCCAACACTTCTTGCACTTTAGATGGGTCTATAGAAATTCCATCTTCAGATAATACATGACCTAGGAAAGGTACCTTCTTCAACCAAAACTCACATTTACTAAATTTTCCATACAACTTATGCTCTCTTAGTCTCGACAACACCACTCTCAAGTGCTCCTCATGCTCTTCTATAGTGTTTGAATAAATCAAGATATCATCGATAAACACAACCATGAACTTGTCAAGTTCGGGCATGAACACCCAGTTCATCAAATACATGAAATAGGCAGGAGCATTGGTCAATCCAAAGGACATGACTAAATACTCATAAAGGCCATACCTAGTGGAAAAAGGCGTCTTAGGTATGTCTTCTGACCTAATCTTGATTTGATGATAACCTGACCTCAAATCAATATTAGAGAACACTTTTGCTTTTTCCAATTGATCAAATAAGATATCAATGCGAGGCAAAGGATATTTGTTCTTGATAGTAACAGCATTGAGTGGTCGATAGTCCACACACATCCGCAAAGACTTGTCCTTTTTCATGAATATAGCCAGACAACCCCATGGTGATGAACTAGGGCGAATGAGACCCTTTTCTAAGAGTTATTGCAATTAGATCTTCAATTCTACTAACTCATTAGGTGGCATTCTATATGGTCTTCAGGAAATGGGTGCGGTACCCAGTAACAATTCTATCTTGAACTCTATCTCTCTGTCTGGTGGTAACCTAGGCAATTCATTAGGAAAGACATCCAGAAATTCACATACTACAGGAATATCAGCAAGGGCCACGGGCTGGATAGCATTGGCCACATTTTGGAGATCAAACTCCTTAGGAAGAGGTACTAGAAAAGCATCGTTATTCTTGGGGTCTCTCAACATAATGGTTCTAGTCGATGCATCGATAAGGACACCATGGTTCTTCATCCAATTCATACCCAAGATCACATCTATACCCAATCCTGGTAATATCACTAAATTTGCAGTATACTCTCGTTCACTTATTTGGATAAGTACATCTTTAACTATCTGATTGGTAGAAATTTTACTCCCGACTACACTTATACAATAACCACCTTTGTCTACTACAAATATTTTCTAATCATACTTGGATGCAAATATTGGGCTCATGAATGAATGTGAAGCTCCAGAATCAAATAGAATGACTGCAGGATGATGATTCACAAGAAACATACTAGCTATGACAACCTCGCTAGAGGGAATCTCTTCCATGGTGGTGTAATGCACATACCCCGAGCATGCATTTGCAGCTACTGGCTTCTGATTGTTCTTCTTGGGGTAAGGGCACTCCCTCGCCCAATGACCAGTCCTGTTGCAATTGAAACATGGTTGATTGTTAGGCGGTGCCTTCGAGTTGCCTTGTCCTGCACCACCCTTATGCGGTAGAGCAATAGAGTATGCCCGACGATACCCTTTATTTGCTTGGCTTGGCGGGGCCTTCTTCTGAGGTGGCCGGTATTTTGGAGCAGGTGGGCGGTATTGTGTTCTTGCCACCACTGGAGCTCTCTGCTTAGATGCACTGGCTTCAAAGGCCCTCTTGCGGCTCTTGGATGCAGCATAAATATTATTATGATTCTCTTGTGTGAGCGCATCACTCATGAATTCATTGTAGGTCTCACATTTGTTATTTGCTAGAGTCTTCATCAACTTTGGTCCTAGTCCTCTCTTGAAGCTTGCAATCTTCTTAGCATCGGTATTCACAAACTCAGGCACATACCTAGAGTGGTTGTTGAAGGCATGCGAGTACTTAGTGAGACTTTTGGTACCCTGGGTAAGCCTCATAAACTCTGTATGTTTCGTGCTCATAAGACTTGGGGGAATATGATGCCCCCTAAAGCTGTCTTAAACTCATTCCAAGTAACCTGAGCATTAGTAGGGAGGGTAGATAGGTAATGAGTCCAGCAAATGCCTGGTGGACCATGCAACTGATGTGAGGCGTACTCAGCCTTCATATGCTCTATAACTCTCAAGAGACAAAACTTTTGCTCAATGGTATTGAGCCATTCATAGTCTTGCAATGGCTCCTCCACCTCCTTAAAGATAGGAGGTTTAGTGTCCAAAAAGTCCTTGAAATCACTGAACTGATTTGGTTCGGGCCCCTGGTGTTGGTCCCATCCCCGTCCACGATTGACGTTCTGCTCAAGCCCACACAGTACTTCCCCCATATACCGTTGGGTCTCCAGGAGTTGTGCCATCATTTCTGCTGGTGTGGGGTGCGGTGGTGGTGGGAGATCATCATCACCATCACGACTGGTACCATCCCCTCCACGAGTGTGAGTCATCTGCAAAGTTGCAACAGCAGGTGATTATTGGGTGATGTTAAGAGATTATAGAGAACTATATAATCATGCCATACTATAATTACTGGAGAGAATCATAAATTTATACAATAACACAGAGGCACAATAATTCATTTCCACAACATAACATCACCAAATGGATCACTTATCATACTCGCAACGCGTTCTGTACAGGCTAAATTTTTCTTGCTTTAAACAATTGGAAATTCATTAAAAAGTACCATCACCACATGTAGTACATGCATGGTTCCAATAACATCAAAAAGAGGTACATCATGAAATTGAGACCTACATTATGGGTTCACTACACAAGGATCAAAGATAAAGAGCTAACGCATCTAGCTAGACATTATAGCTAAGCTACTTCTCGAGGTGGTCGCTGTCGATGTCGGACACACCATCACCACGGTCGTCCTCAAAAGGCTCAACCTCTTCATCTTTAGGCTCCTCCTCGGTGTCCACCTCCATGCCATCGTCCTCAGCAATCAACACATTAGGATCTTCTTCCGTCGCTGGAGCAGGAGGAAGAATTAGGTTCACCATGTTGTTGAGACGATAAACATCCAGTTGAAGCTCCTCAATCTGACGTATGAGTTCCTGCTCTCTGCGATCAAACTCCGTTGCCTGCCTAGTAGCCTGAAACATAGTCCTAATCCTAGCTACCTCCTTAGCCTTAGCAAGGCAAATGACCTCGTCTCTCTCAGCATGAACGTCCTGTAACTCAGCCCTAGCTGCATTTCTTTCAGCAACAGCATGGACAAACTGCCTCCGATGGGCATCCAAGGCTATCATATAATTGCCTATCTTATTCTGAGCTGCTCTAACTGCCCTTTGGTGCCTGCAGACATGTCCTCGCATCCTATGCTGTGCAGCCTGTGCTCTTTGGAGCTCTTGCATACAGCTGATGTAGCTATCTTGGCGAGAGTAAAACATCTTCATAACTGCATACATGGTACTCATTGCAGCATTACTACTTCCTGCTCTTTCATCCCGGTCTCTTACTAAAGCATTACCGCCTGGCTGGGTCCAAGCGGTCTGTGATGCATCCACTCGAGGGAAAGATCCAATGGGCCCATTGGCAAGCTCATCACCGAATTCCTGATAGATTTCGCTGAGAACTTCAAAAGCGGCCACTTGGGCACCCTCCCAAGGGGTCTGTCCATCTGACTCGATACTCCATCCTTGCCACTAAGGGTTGTCCACATGGGCGGCAATAGTGACCCACACATCATACCACCGTTGTCCCTTAGTTACCACTTTGCTCCAAAAATTGCAAGGCGGTTCAGCATACCCGACAGAGTGCAGTACCCTCCATAGTAAGGTGGGAGTCCAAAACAAAGCCAAAAAGGTGTCGCTTGCAATAGGGGCTCCTGGGGCTGCCATCTGTAGCAAAAGGTTACAATTAAGTGAGATAACATGATGATAGAAAAGAGTTACTTAACAATAAGATCAAGAAAGGGGGAGGAACAATGCCATGATATGAATGAATGATGTATCATGATGTATGCTTGTTCCGTACGTCCTCACAAACTTAGAAAAATAAATCCTAACGACATACGCGATGGCATACATACGTTCTCTCGATATAATCATAACTAAATGAGCTACACATTTCATTGTTAGTGTACCTACAGAAAATTCATTTCAACCCAACCCAACAGTTATATGTACAGAAAGGTAAATCTGGGCTCTAAGTTGAATATCAAGGATAGCAAGATATATATTAAAGTAGTAAAGTAAATACTTCCATATATATCCCATATATATACTTCTGTATCAAAGTTACCCGATGATCAATACACTACCCACAATTAAATACGCACCATATACACATGCAAGCATGCATATACAACCATATCACAAAGAAACTCTCCCCGACCGCATGCTCACTTCTTGCGGTCATGCCACTCATCAACTTACCTTCTTACCTGGCATAGAGGCATTTGATCCATACATTACCACTCAAGTGAGTGGCACCCATACAATAGCATGCCATATGGACGACGAAAGTAAAACCCCCCATGTTAGTACTTAAATAGCCACCTAATAGTCCTTAACTAGGCATAAAGGAGATGACTACTGGCACACTATAGTTTTAAGTTCAATCTTTAACACTCTAAACTTATTACTACAATTGTAGAATTTAAGTTTATAAAACAAAAACCTTTGTTTTAATTACACAGGTGACAAGTTTAGTGTTGAATCCTGCTCCGATGCCAGCTGTTATAGAACCATCAAATTTATAAGAGCATAAGTGCAATAGCAACCACTGAGGCAGTCGAACCATCACACTTGAGCCCATATAAATCCTGTAGTCCGTCGAGTATCACGAAGGATCTCGAATCAACCAACATACAAGCCAAGATCGTACATGATTCAACATACAAGCCACATGTTACAACAAATTCACAAATAGTTTGTCATACATCGGAGTTCCAACATAGTTATTACAACATTAGTTTAACAGTAGCGAAAGCAACATAGTTCAGAATGACATCAACATTAGTTTAGATACATAGCCAGTTTTTGAAGTCATCTCCAACAAAAGCAGAAGGGTGAGATGATATATAGAATGACTATGCCCATGGTCCTATTCCTCATCCACTGTAGGAGCAAAGCAACGCTTACAGTATCCATGGTACATCACGTTATCTGCAACAATGGGAATAAAACCTTTGAGTACAAGAAGGTACTCAGCTAGACTTACCCATCATCAACTAAAATACTAAGACACCAAGGAGTATGCAAAGCTTTATAAGTAGAGCTGGTAGACATTATTTGCATAAAAAGCATTAGTTGTCCAATATCTTTTAAACTGTGAATCACCAGTTATTAATCCTATCTCATACTAGATTAGCAACTATCCTATGCCAAACATGTTGGTACCATTAAGTCAATACAATAATAACTATATCAAGTTGAGCCCTTTCATAACCTCATAACCAACACTTCCATCAATTACTACAATGAAGCGTACTCCTGTCAAGTTCTCACTATCATAGAGACGGCGATTCAAATCGATTCCTACTCAGCTAGAGAATTATTCCTAACACACACCCATACTTCCCCCATCAGGGTCGCATCAGGTCACCTTTGGTACAACTCAAGTCCAAATCGTGGGTAAGACCAGCGCCGCACCCTCAAAGATACTACTAATCTGCTAGAAAGCTCGGGACTCGAACCCGCCCTTGGACTCACGCCATTGGCTCTCCGCATATCCTTACTACCTCTAGGGTGCGCACTTTAACTGCTCGTGTCCTGGGCCTGAGTTGAGCTACTCGGCTTTGCGGTTGAAACAACTTATCTGGCCAACTATGTGAGAGGCATGCATTCAACATGATAAGATGACCTCCAACGATCGGTCCTTAAATGACACAGATGGAATCACTAGGATTACCACCAACATAAAACTTCGCCCGGTCTCCAATTAATCAACAACACCAATTTATGTTCCACGATAGCAAAATATAGCCAACCGTGATCGAGTTATTACCTATGGCCCGCAAGTGATAGGAAATAACCTGTCTTCTACCGGTCTAAGCATAGCTAAGCATAAAGAGCGTTCCTAGACTTAAATAGGATTCAGGGTAGATATTTCTGGACAAGGAAAGGTAATATGCAGCAAGTGTTCCCATACAACTCCTATCACGTAATGCAGTAATAAGAGTAACTTAGGTGACATTAATAAAATAGGGAGACTTATAATGCTCCGGGGCTTGCCTTTCACAAATGTGGCAGGTTGATGATCCGGGCACTCGGGAAGATGATTAGCTTCAGGCTCTCCTTCTCTTGGGATCTCCTGGTGCTACACCTCTTGGCTCTCCTCTTGTGGATTGGCTTTGAGTTCCACCAACGTGATCCCTTTGGCTGCACCTATTGTATGCATATGCATAAGTAAGTTCCATGAATGCATAAGAAGGATCATGGATGATGCAACATGGGAATGTATATGATGCTATGATAATGATTTTAAGTTACACAAATGATAACAACGTTAATCCTTGTTTACTGAGTAGGTGCATAACTTTTCTCTATCTATTTCCAATATTCTACACAAGACAATTTCTGAGCTCCACATAACAGTTACAAGTTTAAATCATAACTGTAGTTCTACCTATCCAAATACTGTGATCTTGGACTTTCTGGAAATCTTATAAAATTTCCAACAACTTTAATTTAATCACGACAAGCTAATTCAAACTCCATCCTAACCAAAATAGGCAATCTTTCTAGCTCTATCCAGAAATTCCAGAGAACAAGCATTTCGGGAGACCAACTTCGAATAGCTATAACTCCTAAACCATTTGGCCTATTGTCCTACATTTTTGACACAAGATAGATCAAAAAGTTACCTACAACTTTGTTATTAACCATTTTTACAACAAATTATATCTCGCCAAAGCAATTCATCAAGTGACAAAATCTGTCCAAAACAACCTTTATGATAGAATTATAGAGCAATAATATTTTCACTGCATATAAGCATTCAAAATTGGACATCACCAAATGTACCAACAGTTTAGGAATATCAAATACACTCAAGAAAAACTAATGGTCAAGCCCAATTGTATTTATTTAAATGCCTTTATTAATTTAATTAGATAATTAGGTAAAATAACAAACATATACAAATATGCACAATAAATTCTAAGAAAATTACAGTAGCTTCTAATTGCTCCCAATAGTCTACTGTACAAATTTCATAACATTTGAGAAAATATAACATCCTCTACAAAAATGACAAGTTAGCAAGGTTTATTTTAGTGAAAATAGTTAACCCTATAGAAAAGTGTCAAGAAACAGATTTTATATTTTTCTTAGCTTCATCCTAGTACCATAATACTATACAAAAATTTGCATGGCAATATGTTACTTATTTTTATCCTTATGAATTTCCTTAGAAAACACCATTTATTAATAGATACATAGAAATGCCTTACTCCAATCAAGTTGGCTGCAAGTTTAGTATTTTTTCTAGCTATAGAATGTCAATAAAACTCAACAAAATTGGAATCATAATTTTTGCATATACCAAACCCAAGTTATGCATTTTTCAAGATAGAAACCATTCAAAAAGCATTGATCTAACTACATTTTATTCTCCTAGAAAAATACCATAAACAGTGCATCTCATATTTTTATCAAATACTACACTTAATTAGGAATCCAACAAAATTTGGTTCACCAAAATTGGACATTCCTAGCTTGAGATATGAATTTTTGAAACATGCATTGAAATCTAGAAAATTAAATCAAAATTCCATTCATCACAGACTGACAGCTGGGGCTCGCTAGTCCGTGGGACCCGCACGTCAGCGACTCCAGAGCAGGGGAGGTGCTCCGGCCAGCAATATCTCACCGACGATGACGACACCTACATGCTCCCTGTGATCCCCCACACCCAGTAGTACCCTTCGTTGGACCGGTGGTGCACTAGAGCACCCTCGCCGGCAACGATGGCGGACGGCGGAGGTAGCACGGCGGTACGTCGGCATTCTCTGGCCACCTCGTGCTTTGGTGAGGTACGCTACGACTTTGTGGGCTCCTGGCGAAGCTATCTAGGGGGTTTAGGGTTCTGGTGAGACGGTGGTGAGCTCTAACCGCGTGCATGCCCGAGCGGCGGCGCACGGAGCACGGCGATGCTCCCACCGTTCTGGCAAGACGATGGCGAGAGGTGGGATTCTGTCATGCCATGTGCTAGGCCAAGGCTTACCTAACCTAAGGCTCACAAAAGAGGAGGGAGGCGATGGCCTAACTCAGCACAGCGAGCTCGGGTGCCACAGCGGTAATGGCAGCCACGCGCGGAGCGGCGAACCGTTCCAGCACCAACACGCAGTAGTGTCAACCCTCGATTCAACTAGACACTAGCAGGGTGCTAGACCACAGGAGATGGATGCATGTAGGGCAGTGGAATGTCCAGGCCATGGCGAGCCGTGAGCGCGGAGGCGCTCCGGTGATGGCGCGGTGGCAGCGAAGCAAAATGCTCCCTTACCCTGCCTCGACAAGAGGGGCAAGCGGGTCGGGGTGGAAGAGGTGACAATGGTGGAGCTATTGGCGCGATCGATTGGGGAACGTTGCGGCGATGGTAGCAAGTGGGCACGGTGGAGCAATGGTGATGGCATGGCGATACTGTGCTTTGCTTTGCTCTAGCGCGGCGAGAGAGAAGCGAGGCACGAGAGTGAAGGAATGCGTAGCAGAGGCGCGCGACTTAATCCTCCATGATGGCCTAACCAGCCGGGCCGACGCCGACGTATGGACACCACGTGGCCTGCCTAGCCTGCCCCGGTCGGCCACTGATGGCGCGGCATCCGCGGCCATCAGACCCCCCGACACAACTGACAGAGCGACTTAGCGATCATCTAACTTCAAATCTGTTCGCTAATTGTAAAAACTTCATTAACAAGAATTGTAGAGCTACACGAGATCTACAATATTGCTTACATGAGTTTAGTCAAGATCGGCCTAGTTTACAAACTATAGCGCGTCAAACATAGGTACATTAGAACTGAAATCACAATTAACACTTAGCCAAAATTTCTAAGTGTAGCAACAACATTTCAAGGCTACTTGAGAGCTATTTTTGAGCATGCTAGGCACCGAATTAGGTCTTGACCCAAAAATAAAAGTTGTTGCTCTAGTCAAGTACTACAACTGTTCTTAAGGGTGCACTACCATGCAAAGTCTCTAGAGTATAGTTCAACTTAGGTCAATCATACAACTTGAAAATGATAACTTGCACTATAACCATGACTTAGAGGCCAAATTGGTCCAAGTCATGAATACCAAAGTTGTTCCATGTGACATTCTAAACATGTTTAAGGTACTCCTAGGGTCCCACAAACATTTTATACATTGGTTACATGTAAACCCTAGCATATGTAAAGCATTTAGTGACAAACACATGTGATATAAGCAATCATAGAGATAATATTTGAGATGCTCATGCTCATGAATGATCAATGATGCTTGTGCTCATGCAATGCCAATGCTAAATGCATGCTTAACACCTAGGGAGTTACACGCTTAATGCTTATTGCTTAGTTGCTTGGGCAACGGTAGAAGTCGAGCATGAGAAGGGAACTCATACTCGCGCGTGTAGGATGCTACACCTAGATAATTAACTACTAAAACCAATGAGAGTAAAACTTGACTTACCTAACTAATCTGGCTAAGGACTAATATCCCTAATAGGTTAATCTTTATGATAACTTGGATATCTTGCTCATGCGAGGGGCAGGTCGTCGTGAGTGTGGGATCTCAAGCAACATAGCTCATGGAGCAGTAAGGACCATGTATTGGGATATGTAAGTTTGAGTAACCACCCATACAGACCACATGTCAAAGATGGGGTCAACAAGACAAGTAACTAATTGTGACCTGTTTATCCATGAAACTGGCAAGGGGGTTGGCATCGGTTGGGAATGTCCGGGACATTGACCGAGCAACCACTCGAACCTTTCATTGGACAGTCGGGCCAGATTAGGGAAAGGTTGGAAGGCATGAGGCAACCCTTACTCTCGCACAAGGGTATGGTGGTTAGTCCCGTCCTTCCATGTGGGTATAGTTGTACACCTCTACAGAGTCTTGAAAGCCTAAAGTCCTTCACGACAGAACTATTTGGTTGTTCTTTCATTCTATACCCATGGTAGCATGAACAATGGACTATGAGCACTTTGTTATAATGATGAATACTTTTATTTCTACATTGAGCATAGCATGTCATACTCTTAAAGAGCATCATTGCTTTCCACACATACACATACCCGATAACTACTCTGTGCATCCACCAAATATTATATGTTGGAATTAAGTCCTGCAAGTATACAATGTACTCATGCTGCAGCTATTAAGTTGTTTTGCAGGTAGACCAACCATTATCTCCAAGGCTAACTCCAATAATGCAAGTTAGCAGACCTTGGAGCGGGTGCTCTCCTAGATGAACTACGTGTAAATCCAATGGTTTGACGAGTGACAATAGCGGAAACCTAGTGCAGGAATAGAGTTGTCAGAGTATTAGATCTAGTAGTACGTTTGCACACTTGAAACCTATTTTGTTATCGACAATGCTTTATTAATAGATGTAAGGCTGAAGTGTGTATGTGATTGAGTTGTATGAGATGCATTGTGTTGGTTATGTGTGTGTAACTCAATGTGAAGATCCTGAAGAGGAGTTGCTACGTGCGCTCCTAGGGGTCTCGTGCTGTCGCTTTACTTAAATTGAGCAGTTGAAGTGGATGAGTCTTGATTTAGGTGGTTCAGCATGGCGAGTGCCCCCGCACTTGGCACTTTGACATACTTGACATCCTTGTGAGCCCAATCAAACACCTCTCACTCATCTCCATCATTGATTCATCATCATAGCGAGATTGGGAGTGATTCCAAGTGCATTTGCTTGAGTGATTGCATCTAGTGGCACTTGGGGATCATTGTGGCTATGGATTTCTTATTTCTCTTGGTGGTTGCTGCCTCCTATATGGCTTGGAGCAGCGGAGGAGCATCAGCACAAGTTGGTGATTGTTCGTGGCCATCTCCCAGTGATTGTGAGGGGTCTTATGCCTTCCCCGGTGGAGCACCAAAGGCAACTCTAGTAAATTGCTCGTGTCATTGAGTTACCTCACTTGTGGGTAGGTTGTTGCGACATCCATTTGTTGGACTAGGTTTGTGAAACACCTATTAGCCGTCGAACAAGTGTTGGTCGACACAATAGGGACTAGCGTACCAGCAAGCATGTGAACCTTGGGAGAAAAATCGTGTGTCATCTTGTGATTGGATTTCTCCCGGTGATTGGTTGGCTTTCATATTGTGATTGGTTCATTTCTCGACATGGTGGTATAATCACCCTACTAACTCCTTTACATTCTTGCTAACTAGTTGTGTAGCAAGCTCTTTAGTGTAGCTAGTTTTGAGAGCTTGCTAGCTAGCTTAGTTTCACCTAGTGGAGCTCTTTAGTGTAGTCTTGTTGAGAGCTCTTAGTGAGTAGTGACTTTGGTCTTGTTGTGTGCTTAGTGATCATAGTAACTAGAATTGTTTGGATAGGTGGCTTGCAACCCTTATAGAGCTAGAGCAAATTGCATTTCACCGTTTAGCGTACAAACAAATTGCTCTAGTGATTTTGTAGAGTTTTAAATAGGCTATTCCCCCCTCTAGCCATATTAGGACCTTTCATCGGCTAGTCCCTTAGGGCCCCTTTAGCTATTGATGGCTGATCGGAGGGCCCGAAGCTGCTCACAACGCTTTGACTAGGGCTATAAAGGGGAGCCTCAAGGGCGCGGCGCCTTCTATCCCTCATCTAGCTCCTTCTCTTCTTCCTCTCAGATCCAACTCCTGGTGGCCATTTTGGCGATGAAGTGTGACATCTCCCTCCGAGTGAGCCTCACTTGCTTCATCGGGCAATCGCTCCCATGGCAGTGGAAGGATCCCAGCGAAGGGAAGCCAAAGGCGTGGTGTAGAGGGGGATGCAGAACCATGGCGCTGAGCGGGAGTCCGGTGCCTCCAATGCAGCCAGTGACCTAGGCGACCATGGTCTTCCCCTCGAGTGCTACCAGTGCCAATGCTTTCCCTGCACCAAGGCCCGCTAAGTCTCTATCCCATTGTCCTTCCTTATAAAATGGAAGGATCCCAACGACATGAGTCACCGAGGTCCTTTTGTTTTATCAGTGGAAGAGCTAGCGGTCTAGGGACTCATTGAGTCTTCGCGTAGGTGAGCTCGGCAGGTGCGGAGGCGCTCCTAACCTTGATGTAGTTTTGTGTTTGTGTTGGGCACCAGACGATCTGACCCTAGAAAATTATTCGATTCAGTCAGATTGGCTGTTCTGAATCAATTAAAAGACCGAAGTCCAAGTTATCTAGTGGTTTCTTCAGTTGATAATTCAAAAGCTATTAATCAAGGAACAAATAGCAGTGAAAGAAAAATTCATTCAGAGACAAGGAATGAAGAATAGGTTCAAAAGGAATTTTTATTCATTGACATAACCCTATTACAATCTAAGGGCCGAAGAAAATGTGGTTGACGATTCCTTCGGCCGGGGTTATGTGCATTATGGCTTCGGCGGCTCCCTCGAAGTCATCCACCAACTCTGGGTAGTTGTTAGGGTCCTCGCCATCGGGCTAGTCGGGTTGCAGCAGACGAAGATCATGCCCTGAGTGCACCTAGGCAATCGCCAAGGCAACAATAGCTCCATGTCGGACACCATGGAGAGCCACCTCCCGGGCATGCATGGGGACATCCTAGAGGTAGGCCACCAACATGACACCCTAGGCGTTCAGGGCGTCGGCCGCATTGTTTGCCACCAACTGCTCCATCAGAGCTACAACAAGAAGAAAGAGGTCGTCAGGAGAAGTTTAGGAAAAATAGAGTAATCAAATACAGAGTTATCTTGAAGAACTTACCCACAACTCTGGCATCAGATGCCGCCAGTTGTCCCTAGACAGCATTGGTCTCCCCCTCCAACAAAGGTGTTGGGCTAGCTAGAACCTTATAAAGATCCTAATTAGGCAACAAAGGTGCCAGGCTAGCTAGAACTCACCAATCCAATTCCAGGTGCAAGGTCACACAAACCTATGCCACTAGTATTTTACACACCGGGGAGCTCCTACATAATTCTAGTAAGCAAAAGCACAAAGCTCCTAAGCTCACTAGCAACGCTCAATAACAAAGGCAACCAATGCCAAATTAGAGAGCGCAAATACTTAGCAACACAAACTAAGCAAAGTGACTAACAAGGTTACACAAACCAAATTAGCCACAGAAGGGAGCTACTTCTATGCTACACAAGCAAGAAGGAAACTAGTGAGCTACATAAGCAAACTAATTACAAGAGCAACTACACAAGCACAATGTATATGAAAGTAATTACTAGCTTGTATAAGGGGATTACAAACCAACGGGAAGAACAATGTTGACATGGTGATTTTCTCTCGAGGATCACATGCTTGCCAACACGCTACGTCCCCATTGTGTCGACCGCTCACTTGGTGGTTCGGTGGCTAATTGGCATCACCCACCAAGCCCGCACATTGGGCACCGCAAGAACCTACCCCTAAAGTGAGGGTAGCTCAATGACATGCTCAACTAGAGTTGCTCTTCGTGGCTCCCGCGGGGCGAGCACAATGCCCCTCACAAAGCTCTTCTCTGGAGCACCACACAAGCTTCTTGCAGGCTTCGACAGAGACCACCACCAAGTAGTCTAGGAGGTGGCAACCTCTAAGAGTAACAAGCACCACCGGCTTGCAACTCAATCACCTAGTGCCACTTGATGCAACCTCACGATGCAATTGCACTAGAATCGCTTACTCACTCAATCGGATGAACACTATCAAGCTAGAGTGAGTTAGAGGGCTCCCAAGCACTCTCAAGCATGGACACAAAGTCCCCAAGGTGCTCAACCATAGCTATGGCCGAGACCACCTTCTATTTATAGCCCCACAGGCTAAACTAGCCGTTACCCCTTCACTAGGCAAAACTCAGGACGACCGGATGCGTCGGTCATATCGATCGGACGCGCCTATCATATTGACCGGACGCACCCTGCCAGCGTCCAGTCGTGCTATGTCGTCCACGTGTCGCTCTGCGTTCAACCAAAGCCACCCGATCTCAACAGTAACTTCGCGCGCCAACGGTTAAGTTGCGACCGGACTCAACATAGTGAGGATGACCGGACGCTGCTACGCTTGAGTCCAGTCGTTTCTAGAGAGCTCCCCGAGCCTCTATTTTGTGACCAGACGCTTCCGCTCCTACACGACCAGACATAGCACCTGAGTTCGGTCATTCTCCGACTACCACGCGTCACTGCTATTCCTCACGACAAAACGTCAGCGTGCGTCAACACTGACCGGGCGTAGGCCCTGAGCGTCCGGTCACTCTTCGCACCACCGTTCAGTCATGAAACCGAGACTGCGTGCTCACTACTGCCACTAACCAGATGTGCTAGTCCTACCGAGGCTAGTGTCTAGTCACTCACAGTGACCCCTTCTCGCCTCTGTTTCATTGCCGAGTTGATCCACATCAACTCCAACTTCATCTCCTTTGTAAATGTGCCAACACCACCAAGTGTACACTGTCGCAGAACCGACCAATTTATAAGAGTACAAGTACAATGGCAGCCAGCAAGCGGTCGCACTGTCATACTTGAACCCATATAAACCCGGTAGTCCGTTGAGTACCACGACGGGTCTCGATAAACGATTTACAACAACCAAGATCATACATGATTCAACATACATGCCACATATTACATAAAGCTCACAGATACATTTCTCCATCAGAGTACGAATAAAAATTATTACAAACTGTGTTTGATAGATAGAAGCGGAAGCAAATTAAGTTTGAAAGTAACGTTTCCAACATAGTTTAGTACAGTGCCAAGATACGATCACGGTCCACAAAAGCATGTAGAAGGATTAACAAGAAGCCTGCACAAGGCTTACTCCTAATCCATAGCGGGATAGAAGCAACTCTTGCAATAACCATGATATACAGTGCCATCTGCAACATGGGAAACAAAACTCTGAGTATGAGAAGGTACTCAGCTAGACTTACCCGCCATAAACCAGAAATAAAATGACTCCAAGGATTATGCAAGGCTATATAAGTGGAGATAGCTTGACAACATTTTACATAAAAGCAATTGACTTATTATACAATTAGGATTCCTTTATCAATTATTTATAACTATCCATCTCTAGATTAGCAACTATCCTGTGCCAAACATGTGGTATATCCATTTAAAAGCATACAATAGTAACCATAGCAGGTATTGTAATTCCATATTCATTTGAACCATCATGTTCCATAACACAGTTACTACGATGTTGGGACTAGCCAAGTTTCTCACTATTCGGGAGAGACGGTGATTCGAATCGATTTCAACCAGCTGGGAATTTATTCCTAACACAAACCCAGGTCTACCAGCCATGATAGCCTTAGGTCACCTTTGGTACAACTCAGGTACACATTTCGTGGGTTCGTACCATGCCGCACAATCTGGAACACCAGATGCCAGGACGTTCAGGCCTAGCCTGCCCTTGGGCTCAGTCTGATCATTCCCCGGAAGGAGCGCACAACAGAACGGGTCCCGGCCTGAGTTGAATTACTCGGCTTCGCGGTCGGAACGAGTTATCCAGCCAGCTAAGTGATAGGCATGCGTTCAATCTTGTCAGAAGCACCAACAATGGTACGGTCCTTAATCGACACAGACGGGGATAGATCCACACCCAAGACCTCCATGTCTTGTTGCTTCTCTATCGGCATCCCGCCCGATCTCCATTTACATTAACCAAGGTTCTTTTCCACGATAGCAATTATAACCAACCGTGCTCTGGTATCCACCTATATCTCGCAGGTGACAGGAAATCACCCAACTTCTACCGGTCTAAGCATGGCTAAGCATATGTTCGATCCTGGACCTATACTGGTTAAAGGTGTAATAGCTGGACAAGGAATGTATATGCATCAAGTGGTTCCATTCAACTCTTATAACCTAATGCATCAATCATAAGTACTTAAGTAATCATTTGTAAAATACTGGGAGACTTAGAATGCTCCGGGGCTTGCCTCGTAGAAAGGAAGTAGGGCGGTGATCAGGACACTCCGGAAGCTCTTCAGGATTCTGCTCCACGCCTTCAGGAGTTGCGGCTTGCGGATTCTCCTGCTGGTCCCCTTCCTCTGCTTCTTTGAATTCCAGCAACGTTATTTCTTCCTCCGATCCTAGATACATGAATATGGCATAAGTATTACGAATGCATATATGTTATCAAGTGCATCATGTTTATTGAGTAGGTGCATATCTCTTCTCGATTATTTAATTACTACTTCCACGATGCATCTACTATATCACAAAACAGCAGCTACTTGTTTTACTCATAATATGAGTTCTACTAATCCAAATGCAGTGATCCTGGACTTTTTGGAAAGCTTATCAAATTATCTACAACTTTGTTATTAACCATTTTTACAGCAAACATCATCTCTATCATGCAACTTAGCAAACTCCAGAATCTGTCCGGAAACTATTCCAATTCGTATTATAAAGTAACAATACTTCTACTTCATATAAGTATTCAAATCTTTATGACCAAAAGTCTACCAGCAGTTTAAGCATACCAAATACATCTAAGAAAACATAATGGTGAAGCCCAAACTATTTATTTAAATGCCTTTATTATTTTATTTGAACCCCTAGGTTAAATAATAAACCAATACCAAATGTGCATCATAAATTCTCAGAAAATTGCAGTGGCTTACTAGTGCTACCAATAGACTACTGTAAAAATTTCATGCCATTTTGCCAATTTGAACATCCTATACAAAAATGACAAGTCAGCAAGGCTTGAAATAGCATAAATAGAAAACCTTAGTGAAAAGTGTCAAGAAACAGATTTCCTATTTTTCTTAGCATCCTTATGGTACTAGGATAACCTCCAACAAATTTCATGAATATTGGATTCCTAAATAATTTATAAAAATTTACACAAAGATCTCATAATTATAAAATAAAAATCTATAACTACAAATATACACAAGCACTCATCTTCAAATTTTTACCAGAGCTCATATATGCTAAGACTAGCTTACCACAAAAATTTCATAATTTTTGGAGCATAGGAACTCTAGATATAAAATAAACAAATTTGAATGCATTCAAAAGCACATTTCAAATCTCTATTTAAATCTCCAAAAATTTCTACTGCAAAAGTTAAGAACATATTTTTCCTAAATACTACACTTCCTAAGGAACACTAACAAATTTATTTCATAATTTTTGAAGCTACCAAACTGAAGATACAAAATTTACAAAACAACATCAGATCTGTATTTAAATGAACTACCTTTAAAACATGGAGTCGCTGACACGCGGGACCCACTGGTCAGTGAGACACGAACAGAGCAGCGGCGCTGTGAGACGGTGGCGCGGCCAAAGCTCGCCGACGGTGAGGTTGCCGGCGGTGACATCATCATCCAGTGACCTACTCGACCTAGCGCATCTATCGCACCACTTGGCCGGCCCTATAGTCGACGCCAGTGACGACGGCGGCGGCCATGGCGGAGCGGTGGCGCTGGACGATGGCGAGGCGCCGGTGGAGGCTACGGCAACTCGATAGAATACTACGCCGAGCATCACCGAGCTACGGTGGACCTAGCTAACGCCCTATCGCGGCGACGTGGCCACGGAGACGGGGCTAGCGGCGGAGCTCCGGCGAGCTAGCGCACGGTGCGGTTGCTTACCAAGCGCTACCAGCGGACACGGGAGGAGGCAGTGGGTTGCTGGGGTGGCGGTGGAGCTGTTGCAGTGATGGAGAAACGGCGAGGTCGAGCTGGCACCGGGTATGGCTACGGCGGCTGCTACGGTGCCGAGGAGGCTCTGCTGCGGGCAAAGAAGGAGGCCGGGAAAACAAAAAATGGGCGCTGGGCGTTGCGGGCGAACGTGGGCGAGTTAAAGGCGCGTCCTAGCCAGCTTGGCCGCGGTGGGCAGGGCACCGGCGACGCACGGCGTCCTCTGGCTTCCACGCGGCGCGCGAACTCTGCTTGGTGTCGGCCACTGAACCTCGTTGTCGTTCATTCAGTTAAGCAGCAATAGTGCCTGACAGTGGGTTTTTCATTTGAATTATCTCCCGATACAAAGTCGTTCAGTGAATGATTCCAAAACAAAAGTTGTAGTCCTAAGTACCATCTACAATTCTTGTTCAGTGAACTCATGCTAATTTGCAACCAAATGGAGTTAATTCATGACCAAGGTCTGCCTATCAGTCGGTCAGTTAACAAGGACTTAGCAAATTTTGTTAAGTGTTGACATGTTGATTTTTCTGATTCTTGTGATCCAATTTCAAACATATTAGGAGCTAAATCAGTCGATGACCCAAAAATAAAAGTTGTTCGTTATGTCAAATACTACAACTTTGCTTTAGTGATCTCCTCCATGCAAGGTCTCTAACACCTAGTTCAAATTTGGTCAAACATGTCACTTTTAAATGATGATACACATCAAAGCATGGCTTAATGACCTAATTACCCCTAACCATGAATATCAAAGTTGTTCATAATGATACTCTAAACATGTTCAAGTCATTTTCAAGGTCATTCAATCATTTCATGTAGTAGTCACTCATAGGGCTAGCTAGTGTAATCACATGAAGCTTAAGTGTTGGTTCATGAAATGTGACCATGAACTAAGTCCTATTTGCTAACCTAGGTGTTGCTACATGTTTGTGTGACTCACATCCACCAAGTACATGTGTACACTCATGATCATATGCATAGATACATGGAGACATGAAATAACGAGAAAAGTTGCATATGTTTAATAAACATGCGATAACAAGCAAACGTTGCAGATGTTTCAATCTAATGTTTCAATGGTAAATGCTTGTTTATGAATGCTTGATGATCATGCTCATGTTATGCAAGTCAAGTTATGCAAGGCTAACACCCGAGGTGTTACAGCCCCTCCCCCTTATAAAAATCTCGTCCCGAGATTTGCAAGACCTACTATTCTTGGAAAAAGGTGGGATAAACTTCTCGTAGATAATCTTCTCTTTCCCACGCAGCATCTTGTTCACTATGATTGTTCCACACCACCTTATAGAACTTAATAATCTTACTCCGTGTTACTCTCTCCATCTCCTCTAATACTCGAACTGGCTTTTCTTCATAGGTCAAATCCGATTGAAGCTGCACGTTGGTGGGTGCAATAGCTTCTTCAGGTACTCGAAGACATTTCTTCAACTGAGAAACATGGAAGACATCAAATATTGCACTCATCTCAGGTGGAAGTTGTAACTTATAAGCAACATTCCCCTTCCATTCCACAATCTTGTACGGCCCTACATATCTTGGTGAAAGCTTCTTTTTCATCCCAAATCTCTTCACACCTTTCATGGGTGATACTCTCAAGTATACATAGTCACCCACTTCAAAAGTCAGTGGTCTTCTTCTTCTGTCGGCATAACTCTTTTGTCTTGATTGAGCTGCCTTCATATGTTGTTGGATGATACGTACTTGTTCTTCGGCTTCATTGACAAAGTCAATACCAAAGTATCTCCTTTCACCGAGCTCAATCCAATTCAATGGAGTTCTACATTTTCTGCCATACAAGGCTTCAAATGGAGCCATCTTGATACTCGCTTGATAACTGTTGTTATAGGAGAACTCAGCTAAAGGTAACCATTTCTCCCATGAACCCTTTGAAGATATAACACAAGCTCTAACTAAATCTTCTAGGATTTGGTTCACTCGCTCTGTCTGTCCTGAAGTTTGCGGATGATAAGCCGAACTTCTGATTAGCTTGGTTCCCAAAGCCTGGTGTAAGTGCTCCCAGAAATGAGCTATGAACTGTGGTCCTCGATCTGAGATTATAGTCCTAGGTACTCCATGCAGTCTCACGATCTGGGAAACATATATCTCAGCGTATTTTCCAACTATATACCGTGTGTTCACGGGTATAAAGTGTGCTGTCTTGGTGAGACAATCAACAATAACCCATATGGAATCATGACCTTGTGGCATCATTGGAAGGCCTGTGATAAAGTCCATGCTGATTTCCTCCCATTTCCAACCTGGAATAGGCAATGGCTGAAGTAATCCAGCAGTTTTCATATGGACAGCTTTTACTCTACTGCAGTTATCACACCTAGCAACATAGGCTGCGATCTCTTTCTTCATCTTAGTCCACCAAAAACGGGTTTTCAAATCTTGATACATCTTACTACTACCCGAATGGATAAACGATTTGGATGAGTGAGCTTCCTCTAAAATTTGATTCCTTAGCTCACGGTCTTTTGGTACCACAAGTCGGTCCTCAAACCATAATACACCTCTTTCGTCCAATCTAAAATGCTTGGTCTTTTGCTCTTGCATTTTTCTCTTGATGTGACTTATTCCTACATCTGTCTGCTGCAAATCTATGATTTTGCTCTCAAGTGAACAACTGATCGTGATATTGTGTAGTACAGCAGGATGTAACAAGTTGAATCCATCTTCCAATAATGCTTCTATAGTGTTGCAATGAGACTTCCGACTCAGTGCATCTGCTACTACATTAGCTTTACCCGGATGGTAGTGCACTTCTAAATTGTAGTCCTTAATTAGCTCTAACCATCTTCGTTGTCTCATGTTCAGTTTTGGCTGGGTAAAGATATACTTGAGACTTTTGTGGTCAGTATAGATATGACATACATTGCCCAATAAGTAATGTCTCCATATCTTTAATGCATGAACAACGGCTGCAAGTTCCAAATCATGTGTAGGGTAGTTGACTTCATGTTTCCTCAATTGCCGAGAAGCATATGCAATTACTCTTCCTTCTTGCATAAGCACACATCCCAAACCTATTCCTGATGCATCACAAAATACATCGAAAGGCTTTTCAATGTATGGTTGTGCTAGCACAGGTGCTGTAGTCAACAAAGTTCTGAGGGTGTGAAAAGCTATTTCACATTCTGGTGTCCAATTGTACTTCTCATCTTTCTGAAGTAGTTTGGTCATAGGCTTAGCTATCTTTGAAAAATCTAGAATGAAACGACGATAATATCCTGCTAACCCTAGGAAACTCCGAACCTCATGAACTGAAGTTGGGGCTTTCCAATCCATGACCTCTTGTACTTTTGATGGGTCTACAGAGATTCCATCTCTTGATAAGATGTGACCTAAGAAAGGTACTTTGCTCAACCAAAATTCATATTTGCTAAACTTGGCATATAGCTTATGCTCCCTCAATCTAGATAGGACAATCCTCAGATGCTCTTCATGATCTGACTCATTTTCTGAATAAATCAATATATCATCGATAAACACGACCACGAACTTGTCAAGTTTGGGCATGAATACCGAGTTCATCAGATACATGAAGTAGGCTGGAGCATTTGTTAGTCCGAAAGACATCACCAAATACTCGTATAAGCTGTACCTGGTAGAGAAAGCAGTTTTAGGTATATCCTCTAGCCAGATCTTTATTTGATGGTAGCCTGACCTCAAGTCAATTTTGGAGAATACCTTTGCCTTCGCTAGCTGATCGAACAAGATGTCGATGCGAGGCAATGGATATTTGTTCTTGATGGTCACAGCATTGAGTGGTCTGTAATCTACACACATTCTCAGTGACTTGTCCTTCTTTTTCACAAACAAGGCTGGACATCCCCATGGAGATGAGCTAGGTTGAATAAGACCTTTGTCCAATAGATCTTGTAATTGAACCTTAAGTTCTGCTAACTCATTAGGTGGCATTCTATAGGGCCTTCTTGATATGGGTGCTGTACCTAGCACTAACTCAATCTTAAATTCCACCTCCCTATCAGGTGGTAAGCCTGGTAATTCCTCTAGAAATACGTCTGGAAACTCACAAACCACTGGGATATCACGTAGTGTGGTGGTTTGGATAGCGCAAGCTAAATGTTGGAGTTCAAAATTGCGGGAGAGTGGTACTAGAAAAGCATTCCCTCCCATGGGTTCTCTCAACATAATAGTGCGGGTGCTAGTGTCAACAAGAACACCATGATCCTTCATCTAATTCATGCCTAAGATTACACTTATCGATAACCCGGGCAATATTATCAAATCTGTTGTGTACTCCCTCCCTTGTATAGAGATGAGTACATTTTTTACTATCTTTTTGGTAGTAACAGTACCCCCTGCTGAACTTATGTTATAACCCCCTTTGCTTACTTCAATTATTTCTTGATCATGTCTAGATGCAAATGCTTGACTCATAAATGAATGAGAAGCTCCCGAATCAAATAAAACAACAGCGGGATGCTTGTTGACGAGAAACATACCAGCCGTGACAACTTCTCCCGCGGGCACTTCCTCAACCGTGGTATAATGCACGTATCCTGGACGTGCCCTTGTGTTCGCCTGTCTCTAATTGTTCTGATTTGGGTTGCCATTCTTCTTAGGGTGGGGGCATTCCTTGGACCAATGACCCAGTTGGTTGTAGTTGAAACATGGTTGATTACTTCTGAATCCGGTGGAGCTGTCCTGACTGCCATTTCCTTTTGGTAAGGCAATGGTGAACGCCTTATGGAATGGTTTATGTGGCCTATTATTCTGAGCTTTTGGTGGTGGAGGTCTAAACTTGGGTGCAGGTGGACGGAATTGTGGTCTAGCTGTGATAGGCGCTTTCGACTGGAAAGATCCGGAGGCACTGGCCTCAAATGCCCTCTTGCGACCCTTGGCAACTGCATGCATGTTATTGTGGTTTTCCTGGGTCAAGGCATCACTAATAAACTCATTGTACGTGGCACACCTAGAATTTGCCATAGTCTTCATCAGTTTAGTACCCAGACCTCGCTTGAAGCTCTCTATCTTTTTCTCCTCGGTATCCACAAAACCTGGAGCATATCTGGACAAGTTGTTGAATGCGTGCATATATTCTGTGAGTGACTTTGTTCCTTGAGTGAGCCTCATAAATTCGGCCGCTTTCATGCGCATCAGGCCCGGGGGAATATGATGTCCCCTAAAAGCCAGCTTGAACTGTTCCCAGGTAACTCGCGCATTAGCAGGCAAGGATGATAGGAAATCTGTCCACCAGATCCCTAGTGGTCCTTGCAATTGATGAGAAGCATACTCAGCTTTCAAATGCTCGGTGACTCTTAACAAGCGAAACTTCTGCTCAATGGTGTTGAGCCACTCGTCAGCCTATAGTGGTTCCTCAGCCGCCTTGAAGATAGGAGGCTTTGTATCCAGAAATTCCTTGAATGTACTATGCTGATTTGGCTCGGCCCCTGGTTGCTGTGGGTGGCCACGAGCGGTGTTTTGCGCAATGAGGCGCAGAGCTTCTTCCATTGTCCTTTGGCTCCCCAAGAACTGAGCAAAGAACTCCTGAGCAGACAGCAGCGGTGGTGGTGGTAAGTCATCACCATTACCATCGTGACTGCTACCAGCTCCAGCACGGGTGCGCGTCATCTGCGAAGTTGCAACAATAAGCGATTATTGGTTGATGTCAAGGGATTGCAGATGAATCATAATCATGCCAAACTGAAATTACTGGAGAAAATTCTCAAATTCACAATAAAAACAGAGGCATAACAATTCATTCTCGAAACATGGCATCCCCAATTTGACCACTTATCGCGCTCATAACACATGCAAATTTAAATCGTGATCACCAACAAGGAACGGAATTGCATTGATGTTCAACCAAAGGTGCGATAGTTGTGCGATTAACAATATTACATGATAGTCGGATTACCCATACTAAATTCGAACTACAGGTCCATTACATGAATAAAGATGATACATTAGCCCTTCCACTAAGTGCTAAGCGATCTAATCCTCATCATGATCACTATCGAGGTCAGACGTAGGATCATCTCCTTCCTCAAGCTCCACTTCTTCTTTAGACTCCGCTTCTTCTTCTTCCTCGTCCTCTTCTAGATCCATCTCTGTGGCTCCAGGTGGGACATAAGGGTGGAGCTGATTGTTTAGCAGATGAACCTCCTCATGTAGGTTGTCGTTGTATTCTTCCGCATTGGCTAGTTGCTGCTCCAGCTCAACCTGTCTAGCTCTCATAACATCTTCCCTGGACCAGGATGCATTCCTCTGGTGAGTTAACCAAGCCATCTCTATATTGAGCCTCTCAATCTCGGCGTCGTGCTCCCTCTGAAGCTGACGTCAGTCATCGTGGGCATGACCAAGAGCACCAGACACATGTCTTAGGCTACCTTCTACTCCATCTATCACCTTTATCACTGCGAACATGGCGCTCATGGCAGGGTTATCGCTGTTCTGCCCTTCTGCTGCACCAATATCCAAAGGTCTTCCTCTTGCCTACTGCCATGAGTCAGTGGAGGGGTTGCCCCTCGGAAAGACTCCAACCAAAGTGGCTGCCAATTCCTGAGGAAAATGATCCATAATATCCCTTAGTATCCCAAAGGCTGCCCTGCCAGCTGCTTCTTCAGCAGTCCTGCCAGTTGACTCATAACACCAACCTGTCCACTCAGAATCATCACCTCAGGGATGAACAACGGCCTCCACAGTAACTAAGAGACCTTCCCCCAACTGCTCATTCGCCCAGAAGTAGCGGGGCTCCATTCCATCAGGATAGCCTACATAGCTGAGCACTCTCCACAAGAGTGTAGGCATCCCAAACTTTCCAAGAAACGTGTGACATTGACGGGTACGTGGAGCAAGCTGGCGGCTAGGAGCTCTGCCTCCGGTGGACTTGCGAGCGGTATGCTTTGTGCGTGCCATCTACACCATTAACATGTACCACTTGGTGAGACAAGACCATGACGGATAAGAGTTACATAACCGAGTAAGAATTTTATAAGGGGAGGAATAACTTAATTATGTGAATGGTAATTATCATGATGCATGCTTGTTCTGTACGTCCTCACAAACTTAGGAAAAATTTGTTTCTAACGGTAGACACGGTGGCATACATTCGTTCTCTCATATATAGCGTAACTAGTCGAGCTACACGTTTCGTTGTTAGTGTACCTGCATAAGAATTTTCATTTCAGCCCAAAACCCATAATGAAATATGCAGAATGTAATTTGTAAATACTTCCATATATGTATACCCATACATATACTTCCATATCAATCTACCCGATAATAATTTAAACCCACAATTAAATACGCACCATATACACATGCAAGCATGCATACATAGACGTACCAAAGCTAACTCTCCCCGACCGCACGCTCACATCTTGCGGTCATACACTCATCATCTTACCTTGTCGTAGAGGCATTTGATCCATACATTACCATTCAAGTGAATGGCATCCATACAATAGCACGCTGTATGGACGACGAAGTAAAAACCCCCATGTTAGTACTTAAATAACCACCTAATAGTCCTTAATTTGGGCATAAGGCAAGTGATCGTTGGCACACTTTAGACTTCACATACCTATTGTATAGCTATCAGTTGCTAGAGAAGGGTTTTTGGAAAACAAAAACTTTTGTTTTAAATACACATGTGACAATTAACGTTGAATCTTGCTCTGATGCCAGTTGTCGTAGAACCGACCAATTTATAAGAGTACAAGTACAATGGCAGCCCGCAAGCGGTCACACTGTCATACTTGAACCCATATAAACCCGGTAGTCCGTCGAGTACCACGACGCGTCTTGATAAACGATTTACAACAACCAAGATCGTACATGATTCAACATACATGCCACATATTACATAAAGCTCATAGATACATTTCTCCATCAGAGTACGAATAAAAGTTATTACAAACCGAGTTTGATAGATAAAAGTGGAAGCAAATTAAGTTTGAAAGTAACGTTTTCAACATAGTTTAGTACAGTGCCAAGATACAATCACAGTCCACAAAAGCATGTAGAAGGATTAATAAGAAGCCTGCCCAAGGCTTACTCCTCATCCACAGCGGGATAGAAGCAACTCTTGCAATAACCATGATATACAGTGCCATCTACAACATGGGAAATAAAACCCTGAGTACGAGAAGGTACTCAGCTAGACTTACCCACCATAAACCAGAAATAAAATGACTCCAAGGATTATGCAAGGCTGTATAAGTGGAGATAGCTTGACAACATTTTGCATAAAAGCAATTGACTTATTATACAATTAGGATTCCTTTATCAATTATTTATAACTATCCATCTCTAGATTAGCAACTATCCTGTGCCAAACATGTGGTATATCCATTTAAAAGCATACAATAGTAACCATAGCAGGTATTGTAATTCCATATTCATTTGAACCATCATGTTTCATAACACAGTTACTACGATGTTGGGACTAGCCAAGTTTCTCACTATTCGGGAGAGACAGCGATTCGAATCGATTTCAACCAGCTGGGAATTTATTCCTAACACAAACCCAGGTCTACCAGCCACGATAGCCTTAGGTCACCTTTGGTACAACTCAGGTACACATTTCGTGGGTCCGTACCATGCCGCACAATCTAGAACATCAGATGCCAGGATGTTCAGGCCTAGCCTACCCTTGGGCTCAGTCTGATCGTTCCCCAGAAGGAGCGCACAACAGAACGGGTCTCGGCCTGAGTTGAATTACTCGGCTTCGCGGTCGGAACGAGTTATCCGGCCAGCTAAGTGATAGGCATGCATTCAATCTTGTCAGAAGCACCAACAACGGTACGGTCCTTAATCGACACAGACAGGGATAGATCCACACCGAAGACCTCCATGTCTTGTTGCTTCTCTATCGGCATCCCGCCCGGTCTCCATTTACATTAACCAAGGTTCTTTTCCACGATAGCAATTATAACCAACCGTGCTCCGGTATCCACCTATATCTCGTAGGTGACAGGAAATCACCCGACTTCTATCAGTCTAAGCATGGCTAAGCATATGTTCGATCCTGGACCTACACCGGTTAAAGGTGTTATAGCTGGACAAGGAATGTATATGCATCAAGTGGTTCCATTCAACTCTTATAACCTAATGCATCAATCATAAGTACTTAAGTAATCATTTGTAAAATACTAGGAGACTTAGAATGCTCCGGGGCTTGCCTCGCAGAAAGGAAGTAGGGCGGTGATCAGGACACTTCGGAAGCTCTTCAGGATTCTGCTCCACGCCTTCGGGAGCTGCGGCTTGCGGATTCTCCTGCTGGTCCCCTTCCTCTGCTTCTTCGAATTCCAGCAACGTTATTTCTTCCTCCGATCCTAGATGCATGAATATGGCATAAGTATTACGAATGCATATATGTTATCAAGTGCATCATGTTTATTGAGTAGGTGCATATCTCTTCTCGATTATTTAATTACTACTTCCACGATGCATCTACTATATCACAAAACAGCAGCTATTTGTTTTACTCATAACAGGAGTTCTACTAATCCAAATGCAGTGATCCTAGACTTTCTGGAAAGCTTATCAAATTATCTACAACTTTGTTATTAACCATTTTTACAGCAAACATCATCTCTATCATGCAACTTAGCAAACTCCAGAATCTGTCCGGAAACTATTCCAATTCGTATTTTAAAGTAACAATACTTCTACTTCATATAAGTATTCAAATCTTTACGACCAAAAGTCTACCAGCAGTTTAAGCATACCAAATACATCTAAGAAAACATAATGGTGAAGCCCAAACTATTTATTTAAATGCCTTTATTATTTTATTTGAACCCCTAGGTTAAATAATAAACCTATACCAAATGTGCATCATAAATTCTTAGAAAATTACAGTGTCTTACTAGTGCTACCAATAGACTACTGTAAAAATTTTATGCCATTTTGCCAAGTAGAACATCCTATACAAAAATGACAAGACAGCAAGGATTGAAATAGCATAAATAGAAAACCTTAGTGAAAAGTGTCAAGCAACAAATTTCCTATTTTTCTTAGCATCCTTATGGTACTAGGATAACCTCCAACAAATTTCATGAATATTGGATTCCTAAATAATTTATAAAAATTTACACAAAGATCTCCTAATTATAAAATAAAAATCTATAACTACAAATATACACATGCACTCATCTTCAAATTTTTACCAGAGCTCATATATGCTAAGACTAGCTTACCACAAAAATTTCATAATTTTTGGAGCACAGGAACTCTAGATATAAAATAAACAAATTTGAATGCATTCAAAAGCACATTTCAAATCTCTATTTAAATCTCCAAAAATTTCTACTTCAAAAGTTAAAAACATATTTTTCCTAAATACTACACTTCCTAAGGAACACTAACAAATTTATTTCAAAATTTTTGAAGCTACCAAACTAAAGATACAAAAATTACAAAACAACACCAGATCTATATTTAAATGAACTAGCTTTAAAACATGGAGTCGCTGACACGCGGGACCCACTGGTCAGTGAGACACGAATAGAGCAGCGGCGCTGTGAGACGGTGGCGCGGCCAAAGCTCGCCGACGGCGAGGTTGCTGGCGGTGACATCATCACCCAGTGACCTACTCGACCTAGCGCCTCTATCGCACCACTTGGCCGGCCCTATAGTCGACGCCAGTGACAACGGCGGCGGCCATGGCGGAGCGGTGGCGCTAGACGACGGCGAGGCACCGGTGGAGGCTACGGCAACTCGATAGAATGCTACGCCGAGCATCACCGAGCTACGGCGGACTTAGCTAACGCCCTATCGCGGCCTGGGGTGGACGGTGGCGACGTGGCCACAGAGACGGTTCTAGCGGCGGAGCTCCGGCCAGCTAGCGCACGGCGCGGTTGCTTACCAAGCGCTACCAGCGGACACGGGAGGAGGCAGTGGGTTGCTGGGGTGGTGGTGGAGCTGTTGCGGTGATGGAGAAACGGCGAGGTCGAGCTGGCGCCAGCGATGGCTACGGCGGCTGCTACGGTGCCGAGGCGGCTCTGCTGCGGGCGAAGAAGGAGGCCGGGAAAACAAAAAATGGGCGCTGGGCGTTGCGGGCGAACATGGGCGAGTTAAAGGCACGTCCTGGCCGGCCTGGCCGCGGTGGGCAGGGCACCGGCGACGTGCGGCGTCCTCTGGCTTCCACGCGGTGCGTGAACTCTGCTTGGTGTCGGCCACTGAAACTCGTCGCCGTTCATTCAGTTAAGCAGCAACGGTGCCTAACAGCGGGTTTTTCATTTGAATTATCTCCCGATACAAAGCCGTTTAGTGAATGATTCCAAAACAAAAGTTGTAGTCCTAAGTACCATCTACAATTCTTGTTCAGTGAACTCGTGCTAATTCACAACCAAAATGGAGTTAATTCATGACCAAGGTCGGCCTATCAATCGGTCAGTTAACAAGGACTTATCAAATTTTGTTAAGTGTTGACATGTTGATTTTTCTGATTCTTGTGATCCAATTTCAAACATGTTAGGAGCTAAATCAGTCAATGACCCAAAAATAAAAGTTGTTCCTTATGTCAAATACTACAACTTTGCTTTAGTGATCTCCTCCATGCAAGGTCTCTAACACCTAGTTCAAATTTGGTCAAACATGTCACTTTTAAATGATGATACACATCAAAGCATGGCTTAATGACCTAATTACCCCCAACCATGAATATCAAAGTTGTTCATAATGATACTCTAAACATGTTCAAGTCATTTGCAAGGTCATTCAATCATTTCATGTAGTAGTCACTCATAGGGCTAGCTAGTGTAATCACATGAAGCTTAAGTGTTGGTTCATGAAATGTGACCATGAACTAAGTCCTATTTGCTAACCTAGGTGTTGCTACATGTTTGTGTGACTCACATCCACCAAGTACATGTGTACACTCATGATCATATGCATAGATACATGGAGACATGAAATAACAAGAAAAGTTGCATATGTTTAAGAAACATGCGATAACAAGCAAACGTTGCAGATGTTTCAATCTAATGTTTCAATGGTAAATGCTTGTTTATGAATGCTTGATGATCATGCTCATGTTATGCAAGTCAAGTTATGCAAGGCTAACACCCGAGGTATTACATACACCACCATGTGTATGTGTGTTAGCATTTTCACAATCATTTTCTAAAGGACTAGCCACTCCACTTGCTGCGCCACTCGATCCTAGCAACGATGCAAAGTTAGATTACTCAAGTGGCACTAGATGACCAATATGCAAACAAGTTTGCCCCTCTTGATAGTATGGGCATCTATTCTAAACTCGGTCATCAACTTCTCTACACACCTATGACTGGTGAAATGAAATACCCTAGGTTATACCTTTGCCTTGCGCATTCCATTCCATCTCCTCCATTGTTGATGCAACACATGCACCAACCAATCATCAAATACTATGATCCACTTCATATCATCATGTGACCGTATTGGTTCATCGATCTTGACTTCACTTACTTTTCACCGTTGCCTTTGTCCATCGGCGCCAAGTCTTGCTCAAGCTTCACTGCCATGTGGTCCATCGCTTCAAAGCCTCCGACTTGCCCTCACTCTTGCAACTGGTCCATCAATCCAAGTCTTGTCTTGATCTTCTCCACCTTGATCACATGACTCAATGTCATGTCTCATGTGCAATGAGCTCCTTCATCATCACATGTGTGAGCTTTGCAACATCTCCATGCCATTTCCACCTTCATGGCATATGTTGCTCACACACATGTACCTATGGACTAATCACCTGTGTATCTCACATAAACACAATTAGTCCACCTAGGTTGTCACTTAATTACCAAAACCACACAAGGACCTTTCAATCTCCCCCTTTTTGGTAATTGATGACAACTCTACAAAGATATGGAAATTAAGTTCTTTTGGATTCATGTTGCTTGCCCAAGCAATTTTACCATGTGTAAATGATTTTGGACAAGTACCACAAACCCGAAATGGTAGTATTAGCTCCTCCTACATATGTGCTCGAGTGTTTGATTTGAAGCTCGCACATATGCATAGATTGGAATTGTGGGAGAGTAATTACTACCAAATGATGCTAAGGTGTATAAAATAAACCTTTAAAGTGTGATATCAATTGGAGTTGCACTTTTAACACCATCCTTAGCACGATGAGTAGCTAGACAACAAAAATACTAGAAACCCCTTGATAAGTACTGAAACTATTTTAGTACGGGAGTTGGCCCGATCTTCACGACAGTAGGTTGGAAATCACAAGATAACTTGCTGCGAACAGCGGAGGATAACTAACTTTATACCTACCAAGGTTGGATGCGACCAAACGATAGGGAGAGAGGCACCGAAACCGCGAAGACTTCGACTCGATCTCCGAATGACCGCAGAACCACAACCGGAGCTAATCCACACAAGGCGGGGCAGCCATACTGGAACCCACAAAGCACGAACTAGTGGATCCCAAAGGAATCTCTTCACAAGTCTAGGAAGAACAAGGGTTTGAGTAATCACTCGGCAGCTCGACTACAATATCACTGGAATCATCAAATCATCAAAAGTCCCTTTCTAGTAGCCTAGAGGTGGTATTTATACTATGAGAAGTCTCTAAGATAGATGTGAACTGAAGGAGTCACGTTGGAAGGTGGAAGGACAACTAGCTAGAGCATTCACAAGGTGGTCTTCAGTTCCCGCGTGTCTTCTGGGCTTCTAGGCAATCTTTAATGTTTTGGTCATAACTCCTTCCTAGAAAATCCAAATGATGAACCGTTGGATGCGTGGGAAAGCTAACTTCATCATCTTCCAAACCATGTATGCTATGCACCACGAATTATTGTAGAATGGTACAGTTTTGCATGGGATCTTTAGCTTCATGCAGACTATTGAGCTTCAGAGCAGTCTTCCTCCTCGGAGAACCTGAGTAATAACAACATGCACGACTAAGGTATCTCGAAATTACTATCAATGTTTAATTGAAATTCACAAAGTAGCACGTGCACCTCTTGTTGTATCTTTTTGGCATGGCTATGGGTGATGGGTCTAGTAAGGACTTGGAGTGGTGTATCAACTGGTGAGGTGGTCGGAGAGGTCGCCGAGGTCGGTGAAGTGGTCGGAGAAGTCGCCAAGGTGGCCGGAGAGGTCTCCGAGGTCATTGAAGTGGTTGGAGAGGTCCCCAATGCTGGTGTGGTCACATCATCCTCCCCCCCTTGAAAAAAGTCATCCTTGACTCTTCCAATCCAAAGAATGGTGATAGGTCGGCCACATTAAAACTGGTACTCACACCATAAGTACTAGGTAGATCAATTTCATAAGCGTTGTCATTGATCTTGCGTAGCACTTTGAATGGACCGTCAGCTCGGGCTTGCAACTTGCTTTTGCGTTGTTCAGGAAATCTGTCCTTGCGTAAATGCACCCAAACCAAGTCTCCTGGATCAAATAACACCTTCCTTCGACCTTTACTGGCGTGCTTCTCATACATCCTGGTCATCTTTTCAATGTTTGTCCGAGCTCTATCATGAAGGTTCTTGACAAACTCGGCTCGCTTGCTTGCATCGAAGTTTGCACGTTCCTGCATAGGTAAAGGCAAAAGAACTATGGGAGTAGTGGGTTTAAACCCATATACAATTTCAAATGGACAAAATTTAGTGGTCGAGTGTACTGCCCGGTTGTATGCAAACTCAACATGTGGCAAACTTTCTTCCCAAAGTTTCAAGTTCTTCTTGAGGATAGCTCGCAGTAGCATTGATAGAGTACGGTTCACAACTTTAGTTTGTCCATCTATTTGTGGATGACATGTCGTAGAGAATAGCAACAGTGTTCCAAGTTTCCCCCACAAAGTTTTCCAAAAATAACTCAAAAATTTAGTGTCATGATCGGAAACAATGGTTCATGGCACTCCATGTAGTCATACAATTTCTTTGAAAAACAATTCAGCAATATGTGAAGCATCATTGCTCGTGTGGCATGGAATAAAATATGCCATTTTGCTAAAACGATCAACCACAACAAAGATGGAATCCCTTCCCTGCTTGGTTCGAGGTAAACCAAGAACAAAATCCATGGAGATATCTTCCCAAGGCACACTAGGGATAGGCAGAGGAGTGTATAATCCATGAGGATTCACATGGGACTTAGCTTTGTGGCATGATTCGTAGTGAAGAACATGTCTCTCCACATCTCTTCTCATCTTTGGCCAAAAGAAGTGGTCGGTAAGGACTTGTTCTATCTTCTTGGCACCAAAATGTCCCATGAGTCCTCCTGCATGGGCTTCCTGCACAAGTAAAATTCAAACAGAGCAATCTGGAATACAGAGTTTGTTAGCTCGAAACAAAAACCCATTATTCACATGAAATTTTTCCCATCCTTTGCCTACTCGACACTTGGAATATGGTTCAGCAAAATATGAATCAGTTGCATATAAATCTTTTATGCTTTCTAAGCCAAGAATCTTAGCGTCAAGTTGGGTTAGCAAAGTGTGACATCGAGACAAAGCATCTGCTACAACATTCTCTTTTCCTTTCTTGTACTTGACAATATAGGGAAATGACTCAATGAATTCACACCATTTTGCATGCCTTCTATTCAGTTTTAGTTGTCCTTTAAGGTGTTTCAATGATTCATGATCTGAATGTATCACAAATTCTTTAGGAAAAAGGTAATGTTGCCAAGTTTCCAAACTCTGAATGAGAGCATATAATTCTTTATCATAAACTAAATAGTTTAGAGTTGGACCACTTAGCTTTTCACTGAAGTATGCAATTGGCCTTTGTTCTTGCATGAGCACACCTCCAATCCCAACTCCACTTGCATCACATTCTATTTCAAATGTCTTACCAAAATCTAGGAGGGCAAGGACTGGGGCTGTTGTTAACTTCATCTTCAATTCTTCAAATGCCTTCTGTTGTGCTTCTCCCCACTTGAAAAACACTTCTTTCTTGGTCAGCTCATTGATTGGTGCAGCAATAGTGCTGAAATCCTTCATGAACCGCCGATAGAAACCAACAAGTCCAAGGAAGCTTCTGACTTGGCTCACGTTCTGTGGAGGCGTCCAATCTCATACAAGCTTGATCTTTTCTTCATCTACCTCCACTCCTTGTCCTGTAACAACAAATCCAAGAAAGGCTACCTTGTCGGTGCAAAAGGTGCACTTCTCAAGGTTAGCATACAATTTCTGTTCACGTAGGACAGCAAGCACACATTGGATATGTTTAACATGTTCATCAAGAGACTTGCTGTAAATTAAGATGTCATCAAAGTAAACGACAACAAACTTGCCAATAAAAGCTCTAAGCACATGATTCATCAATCTCATAAATGTACTTGGTGCATTGGTTAACCCAAAAGGCATTACCAACCATTCATACAACCCAAATTTTGTTTTAAAAGCTGTTTTCCATTCATCTCCTTCTTTCATGCGAATCTGGTGATATCCACTTCTTAAATCAATTTTAGTGAATATGATAGCACCACTAAGTTTATCAAGCATATCATCCAGTCGAGGTATGGGATGTCTATACCTTATGGTGATGTTATTAATGGCTCGGCAATCAACACACATTCTCCAAAAGCCATCTTTTTTTGGAACTAAAAGGAAAGGAACAGCACAAGGTGATAGACTTTCCTTTACATACCCTTTGTTGATGAGCTCCTGCACTTGGCGCTAAATTTCTTTTGTTTCCTCCGGATTGGTGCGATATGGTGCACGGTTAGGGAGTGGAGCACAAGGAACAAGATCGATTTGATGTTCAATCCCTCTCTTTGGTGGCAGCCCTGGTGGTACTTCCTCAGGAAACACATCTTCATATTCCTGTAGCACATCAAAAACAGCACTAGGCAAAGTAGAAGGTAAGTCGTTAGTGACAAGAAAATTGTCCTTGTATAGGAGTACATAGAACACAACATTGGGTTCACTCAATTCTTTTAAATCCCCCTTCCTAGCCATCATCACTAAACCCTCTTTTCCCTTTGGCTCGGTTCTTTGTAGCCATGGAGTTTTATTTGGCTTTGGAAACACTCCCTCACTATGTTTGTGTGTCACTCGTAAGTGGTTCTCGCTTGCTCACTGTTTTCTTTTCAGATCATCTCTCACAATCTCCTCCGGTGACAAGGGAAGCAAAGTGATGCGCTCTCCTTTGTACATGAGAACAATCTTGTTGGCGCGACCACAAATCTGAGCATCTCGGTCATACAACCAAGGCCTTCCTAACAGCAATTGGCATGCTTCCATTAGAACCACATCACACTCCACATGATCATTGTACCACCCAATGGAGAAGGAAACGGTCACAATATTTGTTACACGCAGCGCACCACAATCATTTAACCATTGCATCTTGTATGGAGAAGGGTGGCGCTGCTATTTCAGTCCCAATCTTTGAACTAATTCTCGACTTGCAATATTATTGCAGCTGCCATTGTCAACAATGATTTGACACAACTTGTCCTTGATCATGCCCTGGGTGTGAAAAAGATTGTGCCGCTGATTATTCTCTTCTTGGACAGCAGTAACACAAAGCACTCAGCGAGAAATGAAGCAATTGTTGTCTCCATCATCAGGTTGAATTTCATCACCTTTATGTTGCATAATTTCTTCATCATATATTGGAGCTTCTTCCTCAGGTTTGCTTTCAGATTCCCATTCACCTTGCTCATTTATAATCATGGTCCTTCGACTAGGACATTGAGCAGCAACATGTCCTCGACCTTGGCACTTGTGACAAATAATGCCTCAGGTATGGGAAGAAGCAGCAGCTGACGTAGTAGGAGGGGTTGCAGTGCTTGCAACAGATCATCGTTGTTCTTGCTGAATTGCAGGTGAAGAAGCAGTAGAAACCGTGGTCTTTGCAGCACCAATGGATGGAGGAGGCCTAGTAACAACTCATTGTGATCTTCCCCCACCAATAAAGGTACCGAGCTACTGCCGACACCATGGGGCTAAAATTGATTGGCTCCCATAAGACCTTCTTCGTCCCTCTTGCTGAATTTTCCTCTCGGTGCGCATAGCTTGGTCAACAAGGTCTTGCAAATTATGATATGGAAACATCTCAACAAAACCTAAAATTTCTTCATTGAGACCATTCAAAAATCTTGCCATTTTTGACTCTTCATCTTCCCTAATTCCTGATCTCACCAAGAGTAACTCCATCTCCTTGAAGTAGTCATCAACATATTTTGATCCTTGTCTCAATGTTTGTAACCTATTGTGGAGGTCACGATGATAGCTTGATGGCACAAAGCGTCTTCTCATCACTCTCTTCATCTCAGCCCATGTGTTGATATGGTCACGTCCCAACACACGTTGATTTTCTTGAACTTGGTTCCACCATGTGAGAGCGTAACCTGAAAACTCAACAGAAGCTAGATTGACACGCCTCTAATCAGAAAGATTATGCACTCTAAAAATCTGATCACATTGCTCCTCCCATTCAAGATAAGCATTAGCATTTTCTTTCCCTAAAAATTTTGGAACACTTAACTTTACATGAGCAATGCTATCCGGATCATCTCTATGGCGACGACCACGAGGAATTTCCCCATCATGACCAGCACCACGACAATGTTCATGTGGCTGTCCAAAATGCCCATGGTGTCCAAAAGGATTTTCATTATCATCAAATCCCTCCTCATACTCATCATGAACCTCATCTTCATCATCAAAATATACACGACGATCATGTCCACGTCCTCCTCCACGCTGATGATCAAATTCAACACGCCGTCCACCACCGCGTTGGTCAAAATCAGCACGACGCCTTTCACCCTGACCACCATGACCATTGCCGTTGCGGCCATGAAATCCAGCACCCAGACCAGAATTTTCATCACTAAATTCTTCACTGTGATTGTCTTCATGTTGATATTGTGGACCTCGACCACCCGCTGCAGGGAGACGTTCGTTGCACATCCTCTCCATCGCCTCCAAGAGCGAGTTGGCCATTTGGCGTAGCTCCGCCCGTGCAACAGGGGGTTCTTCATCTCCGTGGTCCCCACCATGAACACTCGAATTGGATCCTGCCATGTTAGACTAGTTACAAGAAAAAGTGAAATAGGTAAATTTGTGGAAACACACAATCTCACCTCTTACTTACCCAAGTTCTTGCTCGTTCTCAAGGACTGTGATGGTGCTGGTGTGGCAGCTTCAACGGAGGTGGTAGAGAGGTCGTAAGGATTACGAATCGAACGTCCCGGTTCAGGTTTTAGTGGAGCTATAGGTGGCTATCAAGGAGGGCTACGGTACTGCCAACCGAGTGGTTTGATGTGCTCAAAGACACGACGTTGCTGCTAACAAGATTACCACCAACTCAAATATGTAAACTGAAATTTTCAGCAATACACCACAACATAGATCCTTCAACTTCTTTTCACTTCTCCTCTCTTTTTTTTTTGAAACTAATCTTTTTTTTATAACACTGACAACGGTAACGAACAAAACAACTCAATTTATATAAACGGTGGTGACTAGCAACTCGATGAACACAAAACACAACGTAACAGTACCGTGAAATGGTTATAGGTATTTTTTGTGTGGCTTTGGACTATAGGATATGGCGAAACAAATATATGTGATGGATAAAAGCAGTAGTAGATGGTAAATGAAAAGATAGATAAGTAGGTAATAACAAAACCTACCGTGACAACGATAGCTCTGATTACCACATGATAAGTACTGAAACTATTTCAGTACGGGAGTTGGCCCGATCTTCACGACAGTAGGCTGGAAATCACAAGATAACTTGCTGCGAACAGCGGAGGATAACTAGCTTTATACCTGCCAAGGTTGGATGCGACCAAACGATGGGGAGAGAGGCACCGAAATCGCGAAGACTTTGACTCGATCTCCGAACGACCGCAGAACCACAACCAGAGCTAATCCACACAAGGCAGGGCAGCCGTACTGGAACCCGCAAAGCACGAACTAGTGGATCCCAGAGGAATCTCTTCACAAGTCTATGAAGAACAAGGAAGAACAAGGGTTTGAGTAAGCACTCGACAACTCAGCTGCAATATCACTAGAATCATCAAAATTCCCTTTCTAGTAGCCTAGAGGTGGTATTTATACTATGAGAAGTCTCAAAGATAGATGTGAACTAAAGGAGTCACGTTGGAAGGTGGAAGGACAACTGGCTAGAGCATTCACAAGGTGGTCTTCAGTTCCCGCGTGTCTTCTGGGCTTCTAGGCAATCTTTAATGTTTTGGTCATAACTCCTTCCTGGAAAGTCCAAATGACGAACCGTTGGCTGTGTGGGAAAGCTAACTTCATCATCTTCCAAACCATGTAGGCTATGCACCACGAATTATTGTAGAATGGTATAGTTTTGCATGGGATCTTTAGCTTCATGCAAACTGTTGAGCTTCAGAGCAGTCTTCCTCCTTTGAGAACCTGAGTAATAACAACATGTAGGACTGAGGTAGCTGGAAATTACCATCAATGTTTAATTGAAATTCACAAAGTAGCGCGTGCACCTCTTGTTGTATATTTTTGGTGCGGCTACGGGTGATGGGTCAAGTAAGGACTTGGAGTGGTGTATCAGCTGGTGAGGTGTTCGGAGAGGTTGCCGAGGTTGGTGAAGTGGTCGGAGATGTCGCCGAGGTGGTCGGAGAGGTCGCCGAGGTCGGTGAAGTGGTCGGAGAGGTCGCCGAGGTGGTCGGAGAGGTCGCCGAGGTCGGTGAAGTGGTCGGAGAGGTCCCCGACGCTCCCCGACACTTGCATGGTCACATCACCCCGTGAGATCAACATTAGAAGAAAGATTCTAGTACCATGTGTAAAAATACAAGTGTAGCTGCCATCTTATGTATGCTAGTTATCAAATCATCATTCAAGTTCTACAACTAGCATACACCACACAAGCATGCATATCAAATTTTAAAAAATTTATGCAATGCAAGCAAGCACATGAATATGCACATATCAAATGCAATCAATCAAAGTTCATGAGCTTGCTCCCCCTACTTGTGTGCTTCTCTTATTCAAGAATTTTGATCCTTTCACATCCTTCAATGTTGGTCCCCTTCTTTGTTTATGTCCATGTCCAACCTCTACTTCTTTTCTTCAATGTCTCCCAAAGCTTTCATATCTTTGTACAATCTCTCCCCCTTTGTCATCAATTTCCATAAAAGGTGTGCATCTTATTGATGCAAAGGTTTGCATTTGGGGTAGATGGTTGAAGCTTGAATCTTGCATTTTTTATGGACATCACTTGAATGTTGGAATGACACAACTTGTAGATACCACTAGTAGGGCTTCTTGAGATACCACACATAGGATCTTTGATCTTGATACCAATTTGTGGGACACCTCCCCCTATGTGATAGCATGGGTCATCCATTTGATAATCTTGAGCTCTTGTAAGTGAGGGATGCATTCTTCATTTGATGATCACTTAAAGTTGAGGATCACTTGTGGAACCATCGTCTTGCATGATTGATACCACGTGTAGATGTGATACCACTTGAAAGAATCTTCTAGTATGGAACCACTTGTTGGATTTATCAATAAAAAACCATTTCTTGAACCTTTTTTATCTTCATGAGTACCACTTATAGGATATCACTTGTGAGTTGATCTAGACATCACTTGTGAATTCTTGATGAAATACTTGAGTCTAGATACCACTTGAAACAAACAAACTAGATATCCATTGCATTGTTGTCTTATGCTTGTACTCTTATCACTATCATGAGCTTCTATGGTTGACTTGAACTAAATTGATTTGCCTAAGCTTCCAAGTCCGGTTTGAACCAATGACAAGCTTCTTCACACCACTTATAAGGGTTATCTTGCCAATGTTGTACTTGCCACTTGTTAGCAATCCAAATTAAATCAAGTACTTGGGTTCACTAGCTCATGAACAAATTCATATACTAACCACTAGATCAACTAATCATTCAAGCAATAGTGGTAGGCTATGAATTTAAACATTTCATTTGTTATGCATGATCCGATGAAGCATGTACTATATGCACTAATCGCATACTAGTAAGGGATGAAATGATCATGCACATTACAATGATTTCTTTGCTATGTTGGAGTAGAGGATAGTCACATAGATTCCAATTCATTACTCCAATAGCAATGTGAAGTCCAATTATAAGCTTAGTGAAGACCAATAGATACCATTTTGAATTACATTCTTCACCCATATGAAAAGAATACCACTTATGATCAAGTGCACTTTCTTGTTGTGGTTGGCTTGCTTCATCTTTTGATCAATGCTTGCATGAGAGCATCAATGTGAGAATACTACTTGAAATATCATGATTAGCTATCTTTTGGGTGTTGCTTGTTTTTCTTGATCAACCCTTTTGATTGCTTCAACTAAGCATCTCAAATATCCCTCGAATCACCACTTCCATGTTAGCCTTCCAAGTACCATACTTGGTTTACCTACACATAGTCGGCAAGCCCCTACACTAGGGAGAAGTGACCTCTCTCCAAAGAACCATCCTTGATACTTACTTGAAATGACTTGATTGATTGATCCAAGTGATGGACTTAACTTGATTAGTAACATTGATTCCTTCTTTTAAGTCCTTTAATTTCTACTTGTTTAAGTCCTTTTCTTTCTACCAAATGATTTCCAATCATCACTTGAACTTAAACTTTATCTTCATCTTGAGTTTGATCTTGATCTTCCAATTTGAGTACCAAATATGTGCAAAGTACACTCCATAGTCAAATGACCTTGTACTCTTTGCTTGTCATGCTTCTAGATCATCTCAAAACCAAACTTAGGTGCCTCAATCACTTATAAACATGATTCCTACTTGAGGACCTTTCAATCAAAGTGTCTCCAAATAAATCCAACAATTATCACTTTTCTAGCAGATTCTGTACTCTTCAAAGAAAAATGCATATCTCCCAAAGTACAAATCCAAATACCACGAAATTTGGTGATGATGTGCTTTACTAAGTTATCTAGCATCTATAAAAATTTTAACTTAATTTGACTTTTAGATTGCTACCATATTTCAATTCTTATACTATTGCTACATGCTCAAAACTGCTGCACTATAGCTGACAAGATCCACTCCAAAACCAATGCATTTCTTATCCAACTCTCATGAAATTTGTACAACATCTTATACCATAAGTCTAGAGTATGTACACCAATTTTTATGCCAATACAATAGGTTTTGTTCACTCAAACATGGCTAAGATTACAGCTAGCTCAGATTTTCAATATAGGACAGATTTCAATCACTTGAGCTATACTTCATCAAATGTGAATCAAACTTGAAATCAACTTGTTTGAATACTTTCATAAGACATAAATCTATTCAATCCACTCACTAAAAGTCATATCATGAATTTATCCAACACAAATCAATCCAAACTTGATTACTAAGCAATTATCCATTCAATCATCTCATAGCAAGCAACATTGCATATTTATCCAATTCAATCAATTCATATGCACCCAAATGAAATGATCTACAAGAGATATGCCTTGGTTGGATCATGATCATCCAACTAGCAAGCTTCAACTCAATTATTTGCAAGCCATCAAATATATCCAATGAATCACCAACAACTTGAATTATAGCACTTGTATGATGTAGCACATTTGGACTTCACTCAATTATCATGGCATTGGGTTTGGATATGCACTAGGCTTCATATCTTGACTCAACATATGATGATCAATATGAAATCAATTGAATCAAGTCTCCAATGTCGATGGTACCTATAATTAATCATCCACTTTTTGATGGTACCCAAACAATTTTGGGTCCTCTCAAGTTAGGAACAACATACTTAGGCAAAGCCTTAGTATGAGTAGCGGGATGTTTTGCAATAGCAAACATAGAGGTACCATTACCATCCTTCCTAAGCATAGAATCATCATCAATTGAAATAGGCTTAGGAGTGTTACCTAGGGGACATGAATGTGCCATGTGTCCCCTTTCCCGGTATGAGTAGCACTTTCTCTTTGATTTAGCCTTCTCTTCCTTGCTCATGTGGTGCTTCTCATTGCCTTACTTCTCCTTATTTGCTTGAGCCTTCTTCTCAAGCTTGTTTGGACAACCTAAAGCTAGGTGGCCCAATGTGTCACAACTATAGCATCTCATGTGAGCAATCTTCACTATTTTCTCTTCTTTGTTCTTGCTCATTTGCTTTGCATCTTGATTCATCCTTGGACGCATTGCTCGTTCTCTTGCTTTTCCACCCCTTCTAGTTTTCTTCTTCTTTATCATCAAATCACTACCATCATGGTTGATCTTGATTTGCACTTTGGGTGTCTTTTCTTGCTCAACTTATGGCTTTGGTTGAGACTTCACTTGTTGCTTCACCAATTGCTTGGTTGGGCACATAGAGGTGAGATGACCCCAAGTGCGGCACTTGAAGCACTTGACATGCTTTAGCCTCTCTTCTTCCTTTATCTTCTTGAGCTTCTCAATGTTAGGGCAATCATTTGCAAAGTGTCCTGCTTCATGACACCGGTATCACATGGTATGAGAGAGCTTTCTTTGTTGTAGCTTCTTCATCTTTCTTTCTCTCTTTCTTTCGCCCTTTGTCATCTTCTTCTTGAAGCCAAGGCCACACTTGTCACCATAGTTTCTTTGAGTCTTCAACATGTGCTCAAAGGTGACTTTTGAGTTGTAGCACCTCTCTAACTTGTTGCTCAATTTCTTCACTTCATTTTTGAGTTCATTGTTCTCTTTCAAAAGGTTAGTCTCACAAGACAAGGAAGTAGAACAAGCATTTATATGTGAAGAGCATGGCATATCTAATAAATCATCACAAGAGGTGGATACATGCTTCTTTACTACATCACAATGGTTAGCAACAATATGTGATTGATCAATTGACTCATGTGATGAGCTCTCACTAGTTTTAGTTTTTCCATTGGAAAGCTCCTTTGTGAGAAAAGCATGGTCTTGTACCAAGTTATAATGAGCAACACTAAGTTCCTCATGAGTCAATTTTAGCTCCTCATGTGAACAAGTAGTAACATAAAGTAGATGCTTTTGTTGTTCACATGTGTTCTTTAGAAAAAAGTTTTCAATTTTCAATTTCTCGGTTTTAGCCATCTCTTTTTCTAAAGCTTTGATCATGCAACCATATCTATCTAGAAGCTCCTCATATGAATCAAGATCAATCACATTTGCATTAGATACCTTAGTGTCACCTTGTGACATGAAGCAATGTGATGTAGTTGGAGAGCTTGAAGAAACATCACTCTCATAGCCCGAGCATGATCCATCATTATCACCATCAAGTGTGCATGGAGTAGCATCATCATTGGCATCACTTGTGGCATCATCATCAATCTTGTCAAGTGATCTTGTGGTATGATCATCATCATCATCACTTGACCATGAGGTGGAGCAATCTTCCATAATTACCGAATTGTGGCTATGCTCAACATCCTCATGTGCCTCCTTCTTGGGCTCATCATCATCATCGAAGACCATCCCATACCTCTCATTGAGATAACTCCAAATCTCATGAGCGGTCTTCATGTCAATGATCTCACCAAATATGCTATCATTCAAAGATCTATACATGATGTTAATAGCTTGGGTGTTGAGATCAAGGCATTTCTCTTGTGCTTGAGTTAGATTATTTTCATCCAACACACAAAAAAAGTCTACATCTACCATCCACCATATTTGAGGGCAAATAAACTTAAAATTACATATCATCCAATTTTTCCACCATGCAAAGTGTGTGACATCAAAAATGTGTGGACAATCAACATTTAGCCCATAAGTCGCCATCCCCTCGGGTTGGTGAAGACCACAAATGAGAGACCTAGCTTCGATACCACTTGTAAGGTTGAGATGGAGACTAGAGGGGGGTGAATAGTTGTTACTAAATTTAATCACGCCGGCTAACCGAAACAAATGCGGAATTAAAACAATCGGTCTAGCCAAGACTACACCCCTCTATCGATGTTCACAAACACCTTATAAAGATCCTAATTAGGCAACAAAGGTGCTAGGATAGCTAGAACTCACCTATCTAATTCTAGGAGCAAGGTCACACAAACCTATGCCACTAGTATTTTACACACCGGGGAGCTCCTACACAATTCTACTAAGCAAAAGCACAAAGCTCCTAAGCTCACTAGCAATGCTCAATAACAAGGAAACCAATGCCAAATTAGAGAGCGCAAATACTTAGCTACACAAACTAAGCAAAGTGACTAACAAGGTTACACAAACCAAATTAGCCATGCAAGGGAGCTACTTCTATGCTACACAAGCAAGAAGGTAACTAGTGAGCTACACAAGCTAACTAATTACAAGAGCAACTACACAAGCACAATGTATATGAAAGTAGTTGCTAGCTTGTGTAAGGGGATTGCAAACCAATAGGAAGAACAATGTTGACATGGTGATTTTCTCCCAAGGTTCACGTGCTTGCCAACACGCTACGTCCCCATTGTGTCGACCGCTCACTTGGTGGTTCGGCGGCTAATTGGCATCACCCACCAAGCCCACACGTCGGGCACCGCAAGAACCTACCCCTAAAGTGAGGGTAGCTCAATGACATGCTCAACTAGAGTTGCTCTTTGTGGCTCCCGCGGGGCGAGCACAATGCCCCTCACAAAGCTCTTCTCCAAAGCATCGCACAAGCTTCTTGCGGGCTTCGACGGAGGCCACCACCAAGCCATCTAGCAGGGGGCAACCTCTAAGAGTAACAAGCACCACAGGCTTGCAACTCAATTACCTAGTGCCACTTGATGCAACCTCATGATGCAATGAAATGAAATGCCCTAAGTTATACCTTTGCCTTGCACATTCCATTCCATCTCCTCTATTGTTGATGCAACACATGCAACAACCAATCACCAAATACTATGATCCACTTCATATCATCATGTGACCGTATTGGTTCATCGATCTTGACTTCACTTACTTTTCACCGTTGCCTTTGTCCATCGGCGCCAAGTCTTGCTCAAGCTTCACCGCCACGCGGTCCATCGCTTCAAAGCCTCCGACTTGCCCTTCACTCTTGCAACTGGTCCATCAGGCCAAGTCTTGTCTTGATCTTCTCCACCTTGATCACATGACTCAATGTCTTGTCTCATGTGCAATGAGCTCCTTCATCATCACATGTGTGAGCTTTGCAACATCTCTGAGCCATTTCCACCTTCATGGCATATGCTGTTCACACACATGTACCTGTGGACTAATCACCTGTGTATCTCACATAAACACAATTAGTCCACCTAGGTTGTTACTCAATTACCAAAACCACATAAGGACCTTTCAGATCCTCACCAGGCGATAGTGATGTTATGCCTTTCTCTCCCTGTAACTAAGGCTTATGTGGAGCTTATAGGAGTGGAAATAGCATGAAAGAGCATAGTAAAGTCAAACCTCAGATCCAAAGAGAGTCAAGTCATACAATCAAATCTAGATGTGCATGTATGGTGGCTAACCTAATTTTACTATGCTCCTTGAAAACATATCTGTCTTTTGAAATTTAGAAACAACTTTGCAAGAAAACATGGGCTATCATATTCATCTCTCTTTTCTCTTTTGTTTTTAGATGGGCATCTGAGTACCCATTGTTTTAGATATCTCGGACACTTGTCCATTGCTTTCAACTCTTTCTTTTTTTTCTTTCCTTATGAATAACTTTTGCATAGCCCAATGCTTCTTTTCTGCAACAAAACTTTTGATAGATAGCAACAAGAACTTGAAACATTTATTTGGTGAATGAAAAACCTATCAAGCATGTTTTTGTGTTCACTCCTAGTGTAGGAGTAAAACATTTTTGGGTGAATTTAAATGGAATGACATGTTTTTGCGCCTACCCCAGTGTAGGAGTAGTGAGTATGTGGGTGGTGTGTACGTGATCTTGATTTTAGGAGCATGAAAAACCTCTCATAAGGGTCAACAAAGTTTGATTAAACTCAATGCAAAACAAGCAGCGTATAAGTGAAAGTTTTCCTAATCTAAATAACATATATGGCTCTAGTAGGAATTCAAGCTTTGTCATACAGGAACTCATCATGAAGCATTTTTATCTTTTTCAAAAGATAAATCTCCAGAACTTTAGTATCACTTGGAACAAGATATACAACAACTCAGACCTTCTCATATCATATTCGCCAATTACTTAGACTTAGATCAAGCATATATTACCCATGAATTTCAAGTTCAGAGTAAATTCTTATATCAAACCAGTCTTATCCAAAACTCAGGAGAATTCAAGGCTGAAAACTAGGTACTTGAAAGAAATTACAATTGAGCAACTATTCATCATTTCCTTTGTAAGAGATTATCCTCAGAGTCCATTTTATTTAGCTCTTAAAAAATCAAATTTAAAGAAAACTAAACACACCTTTTATTTTGTTTTTATTTTTAAGATCACACCTTACTAATATATATAACTGTCTAAGATATATTTTTATTTTTTTATACATCTTTTTTTGGTAACTATATAGCAAACTTAGAATTAAAAAGGGAAAGCAATACTTATCTTGATACATGCCTTTCCCCCAAGCTAAATGTTGTCATGGTTGAACGTTGAAGTTGAGTGATCCTTCCTAGAGTAGATTTGCCTATGAATGTCTCCCTCATTATGAGATGAAGACAGCTAGGTGAACTTGCTCTTATGTGCATCATCCTGCCAAATGCCAACAAGAACACCGAAACTCATGGAACGGATTAGGATAAAAGGGTTAGCGGTTAGCAGTCTAGAGATTCAGTCATTCTTGGAATTGGAAATATTTCCTTTTTTGATATGCAGAAAAATGAATATGTATGCATGGTTTTTTTATTCATTTTTATGCCACCATGGTGAATGCTCTTGTGGGGTTTTACACTCCTAGGAATCATTCACATGGGGCTTAGGATTTTATGATGCAATGATACAATTTTTATTTTATTTTATTTCTAAATGCAATGCTGATGCAGAAAAGTAAATATGGATAACTACCAATTTTACCTCCTAGCGAGGGTTTAGAATTTTAAGTCCTCCGGACAAGACTTTCTCTAGTCTTGTTCATTCATCGGGTGCATCTATCGGTCTCGGTGATGGAGACCTTGATGGTTGCACCTCTTCTGATGGTGACTCTGATGATGTCACTTTTTCCTTCCACACCTGCTTGATTTGTGGACTTGACTTTGGTGGAGTAGGTTCATCTTTCACAATTTCTTCAGGTTCTTCATCTTCTTCCTATCTATTCTTTAGGGATTGATTCTTCTAGCATTGGGATGATCGATGTCTCCTCCTAGAGCGGGACTTCTTTGGCTGTTCATAAGTGGTATAACTATTGAAATATCAACATACCTTTTCTCTAGGGAATTAGAAGTGGACTTGTCTAGTCCAACGTAGATGATCATGCTTGTGGTGTTGAGGAACAGCCTTCCAAGGATGATGGGTGTGTCATATTCTTCTTCTCCCTTGTCCAGAACCATGAAGTCAGCAGGAGCATATTGATCATGTATTCTTACTATGACACCTTTGGCTATTCCTTCTAGAAATTGGATTGATTGATCCGCCATCTGCAATTGCATATATTTAGGGAACAAAGGTTCATCACCAAATAAATATTCATACATTACCTTGGACATTATATTGACACTCGATCCAATATTGCAGAAGGTCTTATGGAATATTATTTGTCCAATGGTACACTCGATCATGGGTATGCCTTGATCGTCCTTCTTGATAAGATATGGTCAAGCGAGGAGGTGGTCGTACTCTAATCGGAGTTTGTTGATCATGTTGACTGACTGTTCTGGTGACTACCTGGCTTTGTTCTTCCTTCTTCTCCTGTTGTTTTTCTTCTTTCTCACTGTTGTCTCTTCAGGCAGGTACGACGTCTGTGGATGTCCAGGAGATTGCAAGATACGATTCTTGAAAGAAAACTTCTCATTTTTATCCTTGATTGTGAAGTAGATCTTGGCACTATCTGCGTAGATGATGGCTTTTGCAGTGCTCAAGAAAGGTCGGCCCAAGATAATGGGTGCCCTTACATCTCCACCTGTTTCCAAAACCACAAAGTCTACGGGAACATATGATTGTCCCACTTGAACAATGGCATCTTCAAGAACTCCCTTGGGGTAGTAGAGTGACTGATCTACAAGCTGCAAAAGCATATTTGTGTAAAACAAAGTATCTCCATTAATTTGATCATAAATTACCTTAGGCATAATGTTGACACTTGCTTCGAAGTCATAGATAGCTTCTTGGAAAATATGAGATCCAATGGCAATGGGGATGATAGGTCTCCCCAGATCACTCTTCTTTTCGGACAAGGAATAATCTATCCACCTTCCTATCAATGGTTGTATACAGTAGTATGCTGCATTGTGAATATCAACAAGATTTATAGTTTCTTGATCTTTCAGTTGCCCTAGAATCTTACCTTTGTCGGTCAGAGGAACAGCAACCGCTAGCTGAGCTATTTGTGATTCTATCATTTTATTAAAGCTATGCTAGTTCTTAATGGCAGATGAGAAGCTATCCATTCTATTATTTATGTTTTCTAAGATCTTATCATTGGAAGCTAGGTTTCTAGATAAGCCCTCCATAATTTTAGCTTGGCCAGAAATCAATTCTCTCAAGGGTGGTTGATTATTGAAATTATTATAATTATTACCTTGATAGTTACCTTGGTAATTTGACCTTTGTTGCTGATTCCATCCTTGACTCTGTTGAGGACAAAAGTAGTTATTGTTGACGAAGTTCACATCCTCATGGGTTTCAGGGCAGTTGTTCCCTATATGCCTAGTGTTTCTACGCTCTTCACACGTCATGCGGGAATCATGAATGTGCATGAGTTCTTGCTTCTCATTGGTTCGGTCTTCGAGTTTCTTCATGAGCAGATCCATCTTGGCAGACATCATATGTCTACCTCCTTGAGTTGATACATACCTCCACCTCTCTTGTGGGTCTAAAGATGTTCTTCATTCCAACCTTGGTTGGAGGCCATCTTCTCTATGAGAGCTATTGCACCTAGGACTGTGAGTGATAGGAAAGCACCTCCAGTAGCAACATCCATGTTCTCATGGGTACTATTGTTCGACTCATGGTAGAAAGTCTGCATGAGTAGCCAATTCTCCATCCCATGATGAGGACATTCTGATATATAATCTTGATCGCATTCCTATGCCTCAGGGATAGATTCATCATGTTGCTGTTGAAAGCTTGAAATTCTCCCACGTAGAGCATTGGTCTTGCCTGTGAGAAAGAACTTCACTAGGAAGGCAGTGGAGCAGTTATCCCATGTAGTATTTCTATCTTTGTTGGCATAGAACCATTGCTTCGCCTTCCCCAAAAGTGAGAATGGGAAAAGGCAGAGTAATATGGCATCTCTAGTCACTCCTTTAATGGTGAAAGTGCTGCAAATCTCTAGAAAGTGTTGGAGATGTGCACTCGCATCTTCATGTGCCTTTACACAAAACTGGTTGGCTTGCACCATGTTGATGAGAGCTGGCTTGAGCTCAAAACCATGTCTCCCACATTGACTGTTGGTCCAGTACGGATGTTGGTCGTAGTTGGAGTAGAAAACTCATGGAGAGTCTTGTTAGCCATGGCTTCAAAAACTCATGTTAACCTCTGCCTGGTCTGGTTGTCTTCCCATTCTAAAGCTGAGACTTTCTTGAGTTTGGCTCTAGTTCTCCTGATTAAGCTTCTGGATCTTCAACATAGTTTGTCGGAAGGTCAAAACCGGTCATACATTACCCTACATAAGATATGAATGTAGACAACACAAGGGTAATCTTGCTTGAGCAGGGGTGAATGGTTTTTCGATCACATAAATATGTAATAGTTTATCAATATTCCTTCTTGCCTAGCTACCTTCCCCATCAACGGCACTAGAAATGCTTGTTGGTATTTATTAACTTGTCACTTGTTTAAGTAGTCACCTAATGATTGTTGACATTTCTTAGCATCATTTTTACTAACTTGTCATCCGTAGCGATGGTGCCAGAAATGCTTATTGGTACTACCTAGTGCCACTTCTAGAATGACACTAAGAAGTACTTTAGTATTTTATGTGACTAGATAGAATATATATATAATTGAAAGTAACCTGCACCCGCACAAATAGTATACTATTGTAGCACTTCACCTGGGAGTATTCCAGGTATCATTATTTATATTTTTACCATAGGGAAGGATGGGCATTGGGAATATATTGATAACTTATACACATGATGGAGAAATAAACCATAACCAAACTTCTACTCATAGCAGGGGTAAGTCAAGAGATAAATGTATATGAATGGCAAGTAATAACTAATCATTGATTGCTCAGAGTACTCCTTTCTATGGCATTAGCATGGCTAAGTAGAATATTAGAGGAATAATTCCTAACTCATTCTTAATTACAAGTCAAAGCATACGTTGATTAGTGCAATTACACTTAGTAATCATGGTTGAACAGAGCTTGTCTTCCTTCGTAACTAAATCCTACTTGTCCTATATTAGGGGAGTGCACTACAAAGGACTCAATGGGAGTGCCACATCCGCGATCTACCATATGGCCTAGAATATAGGGTGTATCCACAGGTAAACAACGTACAAGCACCACGCATACACAATGTCGACCACATAAACTTATGCATGAACATGATGGTAATCTAACTATACTAAGCATATAATCAAAGTAGACAATGAACATGATAACTAGGAACATGATTAATACGAAGAACAATGTCATAACAATTGTAGCAAACATATAAAAGTAATGAGAGATAGAAAAGAGAGGGGGTACAAATGCTATATCAAGCCACGCTCTTGATACGATCAGGAATCCAAGTGAAGCTTGCCTCCCTCTAGACCTAGCCTAGCTAGCTATGCCCTAGAATATGGTGGAGCTCTAAGGATGATTAGGGTTTCTGTCTTCTCAAATGACTTGATCAGGGTTTGATGTCTCATGGGGTGGCAGGGGCTGGTATATATAGGCCAGAGCGTCAATCTTGAGCCCTTGGATCAAACCAACTTGAATGAATGGCGTAGATGCAATCTAGGAGGCGGTGGAGAACTGACATAACAAGACAGAGGCTGAAGGGTGGGGCCACAGACCGGCCAATCTGAAGATGGGGCTAGCCGGCCCCACCGGGCGGTCTCTTCCTCTGCTTCGATGTGGTGTCCTCTCTAGTCTTCTAGATCCTTCTGGTGTTGTTTTCATTGTGAATAAGCATGATTAATTCTGACATCTAGGTCCACCTTGATAGTTTTCTAGATAAACCCTACAAAAAATATAGATTCACTAAAACTCATAGAATTTGTTAGTTTAAACCCCTAAACCTATGTTGGTGATTATATTCATGCCCTTATACAAGTTATATTGATAGTTTATAATGTTTGTTAACTACCGTCAACACACACCCTAGGTCATGACCATCCGGTCTGGTGTCCTCCTAAGTCTGGGGAGAGCTTAGGATCTAATCCATGTGGTTTCTCTCGGCTTGTTGTGTGTTCTCCAGCGATGGGTCCATCACTTTTTGTCGTCCATAGATTCAAAGGTGTTTGAGCAAATCAAGGACTACGATAGAGCTAGTGAGGTGTGGAAGAGATTAGAAGAGACATACGAGGGCACACCGGTGGTCAAGAGTGCCAAGTTGTACATCCTCAAGGACAAGTTGACAAGCTTCAAGATGAAGGATGTGAGAGCATTCCAGAGATGTTCCATAGATTGCAAGTGATCATCAATGACTTGAAGGCTTTGGGTGAGAAGATCAATGATGATGATGTCTCTCATCGGTTCTTGATGTGGTTACCTCCAAGATTTGAGACATTGAGATTGATCATCATTAGAGGAGGACTAAAGCAACTAACCCCCAACCAAGTACTAGGTGATGTCATGACACAAGAGACATACCATGTGGAAAGGGAAGGGGTTGATCAAGAAGAGAAGAAGGATGAAGACAAAAAGAAGAAGAGTGTAGCATTCAAGGCTAGCTCATCATCCAAGAACAAGGGCAAGTCCAAGAAGGAAGAATAAAGTGAGGATGAAGATGCTAGTGATATTGATGATGAGGCCATGGCTCTCTTTGTGTGCAGGATGGGCAAATTCATTAAGAAGAAGGGCTATGGTGCAAGGAAGGAAGAGATCACAACAAGGAGTATGTGAGAAGATGCTACAAGTGCAAGAGCAAGGATCACGTTGTAGCGGATTGCCCTACAATAGTGATAATGATGAGGATGACAAGAAGAAATAAAGGAGAGAAAGGAGAAGAAGGAGAAGAAGATGATCTTCCAAAAAAAGAAAAAAAGGTGGAGGCTATGTGATCACTTGGGATAGTGATGGCTCATCTGATGATGGTGATTCTAGTGATGGTGATAAGAAGTCTCTCAGGCACTAGCAAGCATCACCTTCAACAACAAGCCTTCCATCATTGACTCTCCATTGACTTGCCTCATGGCAAAGCCTACCATGGTAAAATATGATGCGAGTGATGATGATGATTGTGAAAGTGATGATTGTAGGAATGATGATGATGAGGAGGAGTACACAAAGGAGAAGCTCATGGATATGTGTGAGCAAGTACATACTTGCTTTGAGATGAAGAGAAAAGAGTGCAAAGAATTGCACAAGAAGGTCAAATCTCTTGAGCAATCCTTTGATGAGCTCAATGCCACTCATGACAGTGTCCACGATACCCCACAGAGTGTCCATTGAATTATAAGGACAGTAACCCAACAACCCGAGAGTACCTAGTTCGTACTAGAGCATCTATCAATGGATTGGACCATCTGATGTGAATAGAGAACCTTAGATATACCTAAGCCCTGGACCTACTGGAGTCTCCATGATCTCCATGGAGCGTCCGCCAACCAGTATAGAGCTAGAACAGAACCAAACCACCTTGGTACTCAGTACAATAGAGCGTTCGTTAGCAAGACGGAGTGTCCGATGATCCATAGAGATGTATGTGACTATCTAGCAAGCCTACCTAGGAAGTCAACAAGTACTAGTTTATACCTTTTCCAAGTAGTGCAATGACCAAGCCACAGTTAAATGTTCCATCCCAAGTCCCCAGTGCTAGCCCATGTACCAATGCCCTTTCTCGTTATCATGATCATCGATGTATCTCTTTAGGCGTGTCTCTCGTATTCTTTTAGGAACGTCCCAAGTGAGGATCGCGTAGCTATATAAGTGGTTATCATCAGCTTTTAGATGTCTGAACGGCAACACCATAAGGCAGGCACCCCACTATTATAAACCCTACTTTGGATACTTATCAAGTTGCATTATGAGTTATGCATTACATGTAGTCTTGGATAATGATCACTCTTATACTACACCTAGAGTAGCTTAATAATCTGTAGAAGCCTCTCATCTTAACAATGGGAATATGAATGCTTAATGCTTATTGCTTAGTTGCTTGGGGCAACGGTAGAACTCGAGCATGAGAAGGGAACTCATACGCTTGTGTGTAGGATGCTACACCTAGATAATTAACTACTAAAACCAATGAGGGTACAACTTGAGTTACCTATCTAATCTGACTAAGGACTAATATCCCTAATAGGATAATCTTGATGATAACTTGGATATCTTGCTCATGCAAGGGGTAGGTCATCGTGAGTGTGGGATCTCAGGCAACGTAGCTCGTGGAGCAGTAAGGACTGTGTATTGGGATACGTAAGTCTAAGTAACTACCCATATAGACCACATGTCGCAGATGTGGTCAACAAGCCAAGTAACTAATTGTGACCTATTTATCCATGAAACTAGCAAGGGGGTTGGCGTCGGTTAGGAATGTCCGGGACATTGATCGGGCTACTCTCGAACATTTTGTTTGACACTTGGGCTAGATTAGGGAAAGGTTGGAAGGCGTGAGGCAACCTTTACTCTCATGCAAGGGTATGGTGGTTAATCCCATCCTTCCGTGTGGGTACAGTTGTACACCTCTGCAGAGTCTTGAAAGCCTTAAGTCCTTCGGGATGAAACTATTCGGTTGTTCTTTCTTTCTATACCCATGATAGCATAAACAATGGACTATGAGCACTTTGTTATAATGATGAATACCTTTATTTCTATGTTGAGCATAGCATGTCATACTCTTAATGAACATCATTGCTTTCCGCACTTATACAAATACCCGATAACTACTCTGTGCATCCACCAAATATTATATGTTGGAATTAAGTCCTGCGAGTACGCAATGTACTCACGGTGCAGCCGTTAAGTTGTTTTGCAGGTAGACCATGTAACATAACCGTCCAATTTATAAGAGCATAAGTACAATAGCAACCACTAGGGCAGTCAAACCATCACACTTGAGCCCATATAAATCCGGTAGTCCATCAAGTATCACGAAGGATCTCGAATCAACCAACATACAAGCCAAGATCATACATGATTCAACATATAAGTCACATGTTACAACAAGTTCACAATTAGTTTGTCATACATCGGAGTTCCAACACAGCTATTACAACATTAATTTAATAGTAGCGGAAGCAACATAGTTCTGAACGACATCAATAGTAGTTTAGATACATAGCTAGTTTTCACAAGTCATCTCCAACCAAAAGCACAAGGGTGAGATGATATATAGAATGACCATGCCCATGGTCTTATTCCTCATCCACTGCAGAAGCAAAGTAGTGCTTACAGTAACCGTGGTACATCACATTATCTGCAACAATAGGGAAATAAACCCTAAGTATGAGAAGGTACTCAGCTAGACTTACCCATCATAAACCAAAAATAAGAGACACAAAGGATCATGCAAGGCTTATAAGTGGAGCTAGTTGACATCCTTTGCCTATAAGCCAATATTTATCTAGTATCTTTTAACTTTGAAATAACAAGTTTATTATTCCTGTCCCATTCTAGATTAGCATCTATCCTATGCCAAACATGTTGTGTACCATTAAATCATCACAATAGTAACCATATCAAGTTTAGCATTTCCATATTCCGCATAACCATTACTTTCATCAATTACTACGATGAAGGGGGTTCATGTCAAGTTCTCACTATCTGGGAGAGACGGCGATTCGAATGGATTCCTACCAAGCTGGGGAATTATTCCTAACACACACCCATACTCCCCTTGTCAGGGTTGCATCGGGTCACCTTTGATACAACTTAGGTCCAAATCGTGGGTAAGACCAGCGCCGCACCCTCAAAGATACTACCAATTTGCTAGGAGGCTCGGGACTTGAACCCACCCTTGGACTCATACCATTGGCTCTCCACACATCCTTACTGCCTCTAGGGTGCGCACTTTAACTACTCGTGTCCCCAGCCTGAGTTGTGCTACTCGGCTTCGTGGTCGCAACGACTTATCCGGCCAACTATGTGAGAGGCATGCGTTCAACATGACAAGAGGTTCTCCAACGGCTGGTCCTTAAATGACATAGACAGAATCACTATACGTCACCACCTAACATATAAGATTCCATCCGGTCTCCAATTGTTCAACATCACCAGGTTATGTTCCACGATAGCATAATATAGCCAACCGTGATTAAGTCACCACCTATAGCTCGTAGGTGATAGGAAATTACCCGACTTCTACTAGTCTAAGCATGGCTAAGCATAAAGGTTGATCCTAGACCTACATAGGATTCAAGAAAGATATTTTTGTACAAGTATATGCAACAACTGGTTCCAATCAACTCTTATAACCTAATGCATCAAACATAAAGGACTCAAGTAATATTTTGTAAAACAGGGGATACTTAGAATGCTCCGGGGCTTGCCTTTCACAAACATGGCTGGCTAGTGGTCAAGGCACTCTTAGAGATGATCAACTTTAGGCTCACCTTCGCCTGGAGCTTCTTGGTGCTCAGCTTCCTAGTTCTCCTCTTGTGGATTGGCTTCAAGTTCCACCAACGTGATTTCTTCCACTACACCTATTGCATGCATATGCATAAAGTAAGTATCATGGATGCATAAGAAGGATTGTGAATGATATGACATGAGAACATGAATGATTCTATGCTGATGATTATATCAAGTTACTTAGATGATAATCAAGTTGAATTCTTATTTACTGAGTAGGTGCATATCTCTTCCCTAGAATTTTCAAGAATCCACACTAAGTCCATTTCTGGACCACAACACAACAGCTACAAGTTTAGATCATAACTGGAGTTTTACTCAACCAATTGTTGTGATCTAGGACTTTATGGAAATCTCATAAAATTGCCTCCAACCATTTAGTCATCACAAGATGATTTAATAGCTATCTAGGTTAAACAATTCAATCATCCAGATCTATCCAGTAGACAAGCAAATTCTAACAGTAGACTTCTAATAGCTATAACTCCCAAACCATTTAGTCTATTACCATGAAAATTTGACACAAGTAATATCAGTAAGTTATCTACAACTTTGTTAATAACAAGTTTCACTGGAAATGTAATTATCATCATGAATTTACCAATACAACAGAAACTACTCCTGCAGCCATCTAGCAGAATTATAAAGCAATAATTAAGTAGCTGCTTATAACTAATCAACTTCGAGCACAACTAGAATTATCAGTAGATCATATGCATCACAAGGACTACAAAAAACATTATGTTTATGCCAAACTAATGTATTTAGATACCTTTATTAATTTCTTTATACAATAAGGTGATTTATGACATAAATATTTCTAGTGCTCCATAAATTCTGAGAACATTACAATAGCATACATATGACCCCAAAAGTCTACTGTGAAAAATTCATGCCAATTCCATAAGTATAGCCCTCTATACAAAAATGACAAGTTTCTTAGGTTTATTTTAGCAAAAATAGTTTAGCCTATTGAAAAGTGTCAAGCAATAGATTTCATATTTTTCTTAGCTTCCCTAAAACCCATTAACATTGTACAAAAATTTGCATGGCAATATGTTACTTATTTTTATCCTTATGAATTTCCTTAGAAAACACCATTTATTAAAAGATAAATAAAAAGACCTTACTCCAATCAAGTTTACAGCATGTTTATTATTTTTCCTAGCTAGAGCATGTCAACACAAGACCAGCAAAATTGGAATCATGGTTTTATCGCTTCCCTAGCTCAAGTTATGTATTTTACAAGATTGCAAACAATTTAAAAGCACTTATTTAGCTCCATTTAATTCTCCCAAAAAATACCAGAAATAGTGTATTTCATATTTTGATCAAATACTACACTTCGTGATTAATCCAACAAAATTTGGTTCACCCCATTTGGACACTCCTAGCTCTAGATATGAATTTTTGAAACATGCATTCAAATCTGTGAAAACAAATAAGAAAATCAAATAATACACAGACTGATAGATGGGGCCCGCTGGTCAGTAGGACCCACACGTCAGCGACTCTAGAGCGAGGAGTTGCTCCGGCTAGCCCTATCTCACCGACAGCAAGATCACCGGCGACGACTATGACACCAATGTGTTCCTCTCATCAAGCCGCATCGGTTGGTGGTGAATATGCGACCTAGGGTTCATCGGAGATGGCTCTCCGGCAGCGATGGCGGCACGGTGGAGCTGTGTAGTGGTGCACCGGCCATCTCCGACCACGGCATGCGCCAGTGAGGATGGTTACTCCATCCTGGTGGCCTAGCACAGCACTATGACGAGGATTAGGCCATGGTAACGCAGTGGAAAAGTGGCGGCACACGGTGCGCTGTGGCAGGGCTCTTTGTTCCGGCTAGCCAGCGGTAAGAGAGGAGTCTCCATCTAGCCTACTGGATCTAGGTCACAAGGCTGTGTAGAGACAACTAAGAGCGGGGACTAGAGTGACCTTGAGAATGCTGGCGGTGGTGAGCTCAAGCTCACGGCCATGGTGGCCACGACAGGAGCGGAAGCGATGGCGTGGCAGCACGGTGCTCCGTTTTGCTCTGGCATGGGCGAGAGAGAGCAAGGTGCGAGAGCAAAATGGGGGGAGCAACAGAGGTGCACGCCTTTACTCGCCATGCTGTCCTGACCTGCCGGGCTAGCACCGGTGTACGGCCGCCACATGGCGCACCTGGCCTGCCCCCGGTCGGCCACTGACACCGGTGTTGAAACAGCATCAGGCCCTGGTGAACACGACTGATAGAGCGATTTCACACGATCGTTACTCCTAAACCGTTCGTTTTTTGCAAAAACTTCTTTAACAAGAATTATAAAGCTATGCGAGATCTACAACTTTGATTAAATGAGTTTAGTCTAGATCAACCTAGTTTACAAACTACAACGCGTCAAACACAGGTTCATTGAAACGGTAAACCAGCTCAAGACAGAAAATTCTCAAAGTCGAAAACAGTAATTCTATTGCAACATGTGGACTATTTTTGAGCATGCTATGCATCAAATTAGGTCTTGACCCAAAAATAAAAGTTGTTACTCAAGTCAAGTACTACAACTTTGCTTAAGGGTGCACTGCCATGCAAACACTCTATGATATAGTTCCACTTAGGTCAATCATGCAACTTGAAAATGATAACTTACACTATAACCATGACTTAGAGGCCAATTGGGTCCAAGTCATGAATACCAAAGTTGTTCCAAATGACATTCTAAACATGTTAAGGGTACTCCTAGGGTCGCACAAACATTTTATACATTGGTCACATGCAAACCCTAGCATATGTAAAGCATTTAGTAATAAACACATGTGATATAAGCAATCATAGAGATAAAATTTGAGATGCTCATGCTCATGAATGATCAATGATGCTTGTGCTCATGCAATGCCAATGCCAAATGCATGCTTAACACCAAGGGTGTTATAGACCAGACATTATCTTCGAGGCTAACTCCAATAATGAAAGTTAGCAAACCTTGGAGTGGGTGCTCTCCAAGATGAGCTGCGTGTAAATTCAACGGTTTGACGAGTGACAACAGCGGCAACCTAGTGCATGAATAGAGTTGTCAGAGTATTAGATCTAGTAGTATGTTTACACACTTGAAACCTATTTTGTTATCAATAATGCTTTAGTAATAGATGTAAGGCTGAAGTGTGTATGTGATTGAGTTGTATGATATGCATTGTGTTGGGTATGTGTGTATAACTTAACATGAAGATCCTGAAGAGGAGTTGCTACGTGCGCTCCTAGGGGTCTTGTGCTGTTGCTTTACTTAAATAGAGTAGGTCAAGTGGATGACTCTCGATTTAGGTGGTTTAGCACGGTGAGTGCCCCCACAGGACGGGTATTGGAGCGGTTGATTGACTTACACTTACATTCTTTATGCAAGGCATCGTCCAACTCACTCAATATACACTTAAGTCCTTAACTCCTAAAATGTTGTTCTATGCTATAGGTTGAAACCCTAAGTTGTAATAACTCTTTCCTCTAGAATTATCCAACCTCCTTTCCCAAACGTTGTAATTTAAGAGAAATGTAAGAGAAATGTGTTTAAGGAGTTCTTGATTTTAAAGGAAAAGAGAGTTTAGGGGAGTCGGTTAGTGTCGTTAAGGAACTAGGGTTAATAGTCGTAGATCACCTAAGTGAGGAATGTTAGTTTTCGATAAGGACACCTCAGGTGTTGGATACGTTACGCTAGGAAATTCGGTGAGAGCGATTCTAGTCTCCTTGTTAGTTTTCCTAGTCTTTCGAACCCTTATCATAATCCCTCTTATCCTTAGAGGCACATCTTGTCCATGCTCTCCAATTTCTCTAGAACTCTAAGAGTAGCCCTTTATCCCTTATCTTGTCTCAATAATCTCTGGTGGAATTTCCATGTACCCTAGCCTTATTCCCCATCCTCAGAAATAGAGAAATGCGGAGGAATCGGTACTAGTTTACAGTAAAATGAGAACACTAGAGGGAATGCAACATGCATCAAGTTAATTTGGTATAACTAATCAACTAGCTAGTTCAGGTGTACCATCACTCATCTCAAAGGACAGGCCACATACAACTTAATTGATCAAGCTCCAGCATGACAACTGTGACACAAGTTCAGCATTTCTGCGACCGACCAACAACCAAGTCCAAAACCAAGACTCGATGATGGCAAAAGGAGACCATCTAGACCCATGGACTAGAAGCTAGGAGAAAGGTTAGCCCTAAGACCCATGATGACGTGCAGTACCACGTTCATGACCTCAGCCATGACCCCAACGAATAGAATACCCAGACGAGGAGGCACCTACAATGGGTAATAAGAAAGTAAAACTTAGGAAAGTAGATGAGAAGTGAGAGTTCGAGATTTGAAATTTAGAAGCATGATGAACTATATTAGCAGAAGGTCATAAGAAGTGTAAGTAAAAGCAAGAAGATTACCTACAGCATTGGAGCTTGAAGTGAAAGAAGGACCATGATGTCCCCTCGACGAAGGCGGTGTGACCTCGAGCGGCACCGGACTACCAGGAGGAACAATCTCCAATGGGATAGGCTCTATAAAGTCAAAGATACAGCCAGCTTGGAACTCCAAGGTTCTATAAGTAAAAGAAATCCCAAATTAGAATCGGTAAGGAAGAACAGGAGAAGCCCAAGAACATACTAGGAGAGTTTGGTCTTGAAACCCTGCAAGCCATGGAAGATGATTCCCGTGCAAGATAAGCTTCGTTGTCGATAAAAGGCCAATAGACTTGATGACTAACTTCGCAACTACCCTTGAAATTCTTGATAGTATGATGCACTAACACCATGACATATGGCTGAAGAATTAGAGGAGCATTTACATTCTGCTTGGACCCCAACATCTGACGTATCATCAAGTCCAGCAAGTTAATTGGATCTCTAGATAGTACAACAGTGATAATCTCGAAGAAGGGCCAACCCACAGTATCACCATCACCTCTAGTAGAAGGAATCATAGTATGCCTTAGGACTTCAAGGATTACCTTGGGAAGCATTCTCAAGCCTCACTGTGAACCATAAGTAGAGGTCTCTTGATAGCGAAAACCAGATATTTCATTTGTCCTTAACACTGGAAGATCAGTGACCAACTTGCCTCTCTTCATAGCATGGTAACTCAACTCCATGGCTGCAGCAAGGTCCTTGAAGGTAGCAATGAACCTGCATGTACCAGTCATCTAGATTAGCTTTTCATCCTAAAAACGGATCTCTAAGGTGGCATAGAATTGCTGGATGACAGCCTCGTTCCAATCCTGCTTGAACTCGAGAACCCTCCTCCAGCCCATAACTCCGAGGGAATCAACTAAACTGCTGATGTACATGAAGGACTCCAATTGAGACCAACTCAGCCACTGATGTTTCATGTACATCGGCCTGATATCTATACCTCCTTGGTATAGCATGTATTGACCTTTGGTGAAGAAGAAGGGAGTTGGAGAATCCCTAGCTTGTCCAAAGTGTCGGGACAAGGCCATCTTGCTGAACTCAATTGGAACCCAGCGAAAGCTTTCCTTGGGAATGGCAGATGCATCCATCAGAAAGACATCATCATCATCATCCTCATCTGAAGAAGATACCAGCACAGCCTTCTCGGGCCAGCGATTGGAACCCGCACCAGACCTACAACACCACAAGAATGATAGAGGATTAACACCTTTTGAATGTACAAATAAAAGCACAAAGGTTTATGGGTGGTGTGATGAAAAATAGTGAAGCACAACCATCGAGCTAGGTATAAAAGCCCTCTAAGTAAGTTCTACAAGGTTAGACTTCAATCAAAGGTAGACAGAGCACCAAGCAGCAAGTGTTAGGCATTGATGGAGTATTCGCTCAGATCCTCAAACTGTGCGATAGATCTTAGACTGATAGCACCTAGGCAAACCAAGAATAGCGAGCGACCACCAGAGTAATCCGATAGAGGAACAGGAACATTCCGCCAGTACGAGCTCTTGTTTAGAGATGAAGGAAGCATGCAAATTAGATTTTTGGAGCGTCCGCGGCCTTTTGCGGACTATCCGTCAAGGCTCACCAATAGCCTTCACTAAGAGCAGGTTTCTACAGGATAGTTATGGATCCAGCAGAACTCCCCGCTAACAGAATGGACCATCTATCATTGTCGAAACCGACACTAGTAAGAATGGTAACCGCAAGGAAGAATTTGGAACCCTCGAATCCCTATATTTGCATCGTGCTACACCAACAATTCGTGTCCAAGATCCATACCCAAGATGCTATATCAAATCCCTAAAAGTTGTGTACCCCTAGCCCTAACCGACCACCAATCGACATAACCCTAGATGTAGTCGAGTGAAGGGGAGTGGAGTAAAGGAAGGGGATGAAAATCGGACATACCCTCTCGGCATGGTGAAGAGTCCAAAGAATCCCTGGACCACCAAAAAGTCACCCAATGCACATGCCCACCAAAGGAGATGTCATAGGCGACAGCGATGTGAGCAACCACAGCGTAATTGGGAGGAAAGTAAAGGGAAAAAGAAAGTGACCCTTACTGACCCTGTCAGCCTATTTATAGTTCAGAGACTGACGGAGGATCCAACAAGAGTCATTGACCATCTATCAACTAGGTAACTAAATCTTGAAGAACTGCTGAAACCCTTGAGTACATCTGACTATTTGCCAAATGTGTCGGATTGACTGCAAGAAGGTAGAAAGCGCCCAGAAAGTTTCAATTCCTAAAAAATCAGCGATGGCGATCAAAACTTTAACATTAGAAGTGTGCCAAGAAAAATTTCAAAGGCTTGGAGAACAAGTCACTAGAACTTAAAGGTTGGGAAGAGTGACCCTCTCTCCTTTTGCAAGCCTAGGAAGGAAGGAGTTGTTACATGAATGGGAGCACAAGCTACAAATCGCATGAAGCCATACATGCATGGAACCCGGACTTTCCCTAGAGCAGTATCCAATAGCACCTCAGGAAAGTTCAAGGACGAGCTTTTTTTAAGGTGGGGAGAGTTGTAATGACTTGAGATTCATTACAACCTAAAAGATCATTTTTGGATAACGAGAGTATCCAATCACCAAGATTCCTATAGAACTCAATATCATGTGTCGCACGGTGAAACACCAAGGACTCGATAATACACCCGGCATAAAGGAAGAGAACCCCGACTTGGACTAGTGTTTGTCTTGTAACCTTGTCAATCCCAATTACATCATAGAACACATGTGGGACTAATGCATTGACCATCGGTATCCACGATTCAATAACTTAATCGTTCCAACACAGGACAGAGACTACCGGACAGCCTGCCATTTTACCGAATCATCCGATAAGCACGGAGCAACAGCAAAAAATAGGAAATGAGTTGTTTGTCACATAATTAGGTGGGACCCACATGTTAGCATGAAAGAGGATGTATATCCTTCAGTTGAAGCCTCACCTTCTCGCTCATCCATTCATTTACAACACACTTCCTCTCTCTCTAACTCTCATGAGCAAAGGAGGAACCCTAGAACTTGAGAGAGAAAGGTTGGGAGAAGAGATTGAAGGAAGGGAAGAAGAAGAAGGAGAAGAGCATCAATACCTTCCCATGGATCTCAACAACATCCTCAGCCCACTCATGCTTGAAGTTGCTTTGCTAATGGAGGATCCATCATGCATGGAGAAGGTGATGGGTGGAAGAGCTTGCATGATGGAATTGAAGGAAACTTGGATGGAAGAAAGGTGGAATCTTCAACCTCTTGCTATGGATGCTCTCAAATCTCAGAGCTAAGGATCTTCATCTCGATCTCAAGGTTTATCTCTCATCTCATGAGTTTTGATTCAATCCCTAAGCCATAGCCACACTTAGTGAAACTAGCTTTCAACCCAGCCATAGTGAGCCCAGTAAGCCACCTATGCCATCATAGGAATGTTTGGCACATGCAAGATGCAAACTCCACAAATCTAAGCTTGAACCCCAAGAGCACCCAAGAGCATAGGTCCTATCGCCCGATTGGCGGAGAGTCCATAAACTTGATGGAATGTCCGTCAATACCCCAAGAAGTTACTAGAATGCCTTACCCGTAGTCAGCTTGGACTACCGGAGTGTCTATGATACCCCGAGAAGTGTCTGTTGAATTATAAAGATAGTAACCCAACAACCTGAGAGTACACAATTCCTATCGAAGCATCTATCAACAGATTGGACCACTTGATGTGAACAGAGAACCTTAGATATACCTAAGCCCCAAACCTACCAGAGTCTCCATGTTCTCCATGGAGCATCCACCAACCAGTGCAAAGCTAGAATAGAACTGAGCCACCTTGGTACCCGGTACAACGGAGTGTCCGTTAGTAAGATGGAGTGTCCGACAATCCACATAGATGTATGTGACTAACTAGCAAGCCTACCTAGGAAGTCAACAAGTCCTAGTTTATACCTTTTCCAAGTAGTGCAATGATCAAGCCATAGTTAAATGTTCCAACCCAAGTCCCTAGTGCTAACCCATGTACCAATGCCCTTTCTCATTATCATGATCATTGATGTATCTCTTCAGGCATGTCTCTCGTATTCTTTCTGGAATGTCCCAAGTGAGGATCGTGTAGCTGTACAAGTGGTTATTGTTAGCTTTCAGATGTCTGAATAGAAACACCATCAGGCAGGCACCCCACTATTATAAACCCTACTTTGGATACTTATCAAGTTGCATTATGAGTTATGCATTACATGTAGTCTTGGATAATGATCACTATTATACTACACCTAGAGTATCTTAATAATCTATAAAAGCCTCTCATCTAAACAATGGGAATGGTTACGCTTAATGCTTATTGCTTAGTTGCTTGGGCAACGGTAGTAGTCGAGCATGAGAAGGGAACTCATACTCGCGCGTGTAGGATGCTACACCTAGATAATTAACTACTAAAACCAATGAGGGTAAAGCTTGACTTACCTAACTAATCTAGATAAGGACTAATGTCCCTAATAGGATAATCTTGATGATAACTTGGATATCTTGCTCATGAGAGGGGTAGGTCGTTGTGAGTGTGGGATCTCAGGTGATGTAGCTCGTGGAGTAGTAAGGACCGTGTATTGGGATACGTAAGTCCATGTAACCACCCGTACAAACCACATATCATGGATGGGGTCGACAAGCCAAGTAACTAATTGCAACCTATTTATCTATGAAATTGGCAAGGGGGTTGGTGTCGGTCGGGAATGTCCGGGACATTAACCAGGAAACCGCTCGAACCTTTCGTTGGACACTCGGGCCGGATTAGGGAAAGGTTGGAAGGTGTGAGGCAACCCTTACTCTCACGCAAGGGTATGGTGGTTAGTCCCGTCTTTCCATGTAGCATGAACAAAGGACTATGAGCACTTTGTTATAACGATGAATACCTTTATTTCTATGTTGAGCATAGCATGTCATACTCTTAATGAACATTATTGCTTTCCACACTTATACAAATACCCAATAACTACTCTGTGCCTCCACCAAATATTATATGTTAGAATTAAGTCCTGCAAGTACACAATGTACTCACGGTGCAGCCATTAAGTTGTTTTGTAGGTAGACCAGACATTATCTCTGAGGCTAACTCCGATAATGCAAATTAGTAGACCTTGAGCGGGCGCTCTCCAAGATGAGCTGCATGTAAATCCAATGGTTTGATGAGTGACAAGAGCGGCAACCTAGTGTAGGAATAGGGTTGTCAGAGTATTAGATCTAGTAGTACATTTGCACACTTGAAACCTATTTTGTTATCGACAATGCTTTAGTAATAGATGTAAGGCTGAAGTGTGTATGTGATTGAGTTGTATGATATGCATTATGTTGGGTATGTGTGTGTAACTCAACATGAAGATCCTGAAGAGGAGTTGCTATGTGCGCTCTGGGGTCTCATGCTGTCGCTTTACTTAAATTGAGCAGGTCAAGTGGATGACTCTCGATTTAGGTGGTTCAGCACGGCGAGTGCCCACACACTTGGCACTTTGACATACTTGAAGCCTTGTGAGCCTAAGCAAACACCTCTCACTCATCTCCATCTTTGATTCATCATCATAGTGAGATTGGGAGTGATTCCAAGTGCATTTGCTTGAGTGATTGCATCTACTAGCACTTGGGGATCATTGTGGCTGTGGATTTCTTGTTTCTCTTGGTGGTTGCCACCTCCTAGATGGCTTGGAGCAGCGGAGGAGCATCGGCATGAGTTGGTGATTGTTCATGGCCATCTCTCGGTGATTGTGAGGGGTCTTGTGCCTTCCCTGGCAGAGCACCAAAGGCAACTCTAGTTAATTGCTTGTGTCATTTTGTTACCTCACTTGTGGGTAGGTTCTTGCAGCGTCCATTTGTTTGACTAGGTTTGTGAAACACCTATTAGCCACCAAACAAGTGTTGGTCAACACAACAGGGACTAGCATGCCGGCAAGCACGTGAACCTCGGGAGAAAAATCATGTGTCATCTTGTGATTGGATTTCTCCCGGTGATTGGTTGGCTTTCATATTGTGATTGGTTCATTCATCGATGCGGCGGTATAATCACCCTACTCACTCCTTTACATTCTTGCAAACTAGTTGTGTAGCAAGCTCTTTAGTGTAGCTAGTTTTGAGAGCTTGCTAGCTAGCTTAGTTTTAGCTAGTGGAGCTCTTTAGTGTAGTCTTGTTGAGAGCTCTTAGTGAGTAGTGACTTACTCTTGTTGTGTGCTTAGTGATCATAGTAACTAGAATTGTTTGGATAGGTGGCTTGCAACCCTTGTAGAGCTCGAGCAAATTGCATTTCACCGTTTAGCGTACTAACAAATTGCTCAGGTGATTTTGTAGAGTTTTAAATAGGCTATTGTGCCCCTCTAGCCATATTAGGACCTTTCACCGGCCAGTCCCTCAGGGCCCCTTTAGCCATTGATGGTTGATTGGAGGGCCTAGAGCCGCTCACAGCGCTTTGACTGGGGCTATAAAGGGGAGCCCCGATGGCACGGTGCCTTCTATCCCTCCTCCAGCTCCTTCTCTTCTTCCTCTCAAATCCAACTCCTGGCGGCCATGGTGGTGATGAAGTGTGATGTCTCCCTCTGAGGGAGCCTCGCTTGCTTCATTGGGCAATCGCTCCCATGATAGTGGAAGGATCCTAGCAAAGGGAAGCCAACGGCATGGTGCAGAGGGGGATGTAGAACTGTGCCACTAGGCAGGAGTCCGACGCCTCCAACATGGCCGTGGGCCTAGGCAACCACGGTCTTTCCCTCGAGTGCTACCTGTGCCGATGCTTTCCCTGCATCGAGGCCCACCGAGTCTCTATCCCGCTATCCTTCGTTGGAAAATGGAAGGATCCCAGCGACTGAGTCACTAGGGGTCCTTTCATTTTACGAGTGGAAGAGCCAGTGGTCTGAGAACTCACCTGGTCTTTGCACAAGAGAGCTTGCCTAGGACCCATTGGCTCTGGGTGAAGGTTGGCCAGCACAGAGGCGCTCCCGACCTCGGTGTGTTCCCGAGCACCGGTGGGCGAGAGACTAGCCATGCCTTCATTGTGCCTGTCTGCATGCCATGGAAGCTCGATCGGGAGTCCTAACCGAGCGACCATGGCTCTCGCCATGGCGGCAGTCATGTTTATAGCGGTTTTTGCCGCCATATATTATAATCGCGTTGTTCCCAATTAATGAAATAAAATCACTTTCATTTGTAATCTCATTGTTCATGCTCGGAGAGTTATGCTTTTTGGGAGGCTATTATGGCAATGGCCTCGATGGCCAAGATTGCCGTGCCTGTGCTGCTAGTGGGTGAGTCCATGAGAACCCTAGGTTTATGGTCGTTCCATGCCCCAGTCGGGGAAGATCCTCGGCTTCCCGACCAATCCATTCATATGGTTCTCGATCCCATCTGTCAGTGTTCATGGGCTCGCTGCCTCCCTCGGTGGGTCACCACGAGTAGCTCAAGGTCGGTACTTGGACATCACTCGATGGTCGGTCGGTTTCACTTCTAAGCGCCCAGCTAAGGCCTTTGGTGCCCGACCATGAGTGTCCCCCAAACTTTTAGGTACCTCGGGCGGCATTGAAACACGTTGGACCAGCCTTAGAACCCTTAGCAATGCCCCTTTTAGGGGGTCCCTTGCCATCGTGCGGCTAGGAGACATGATCCATCTAAGGATCAGTAGAGACAGATAGAAAAGAAACAAAATGGACGCAAGAGGAGGGAAAGATGACATAGCTGGTAACACGGCAGTCTGGGATGTCTTGTTAGCGCTGCGCTGATCTTTTGCTCGGTCCCTTCATCATCCGGCTCACTCCATCTATCCTAACCTCGCTCGCTCGAGGGCTTCCAGTCATGGCCTTCCATCAGAGAAAAAATAGCAAGAGTTGGATTAGTTGGTTGTCCCTCTGATGCAGTTGAGCGTCTACTGAAGTCGCTCGGGAGGAAGAAAATAGTAATGAAGCGGGGGGAGCAGATGGGTCTAGAGAGCAAGACTTATCTTGGTTTTTTGTTGTTGAAGAGGTAGGCCGATGAAGGAGGTCAGCAGGGGCGTCTTGGCTTGGGAGGTTGGGCTATTGGGTGGATGGCTCAGCGATGGACTTCCCTCAGGGAAAAGGTTAGAACTCACCTCGATCGGGTCAGCCCCTTTTGGGGGGCCAAGCGCCTAGATGTAGGGGCCATCCGAGCCACCACTGCCGCTAGTGCCCTCAAGCGCCTCACCGATGCTTGGTCGGTTGAGCACCACCACTGCCTTGGTTCCTTCCTTTACCGGGGCCTTTCCTGTGTCGTAGCTAGAGCCACTTGGGCAACACTGTCCTGCTCATAGTAGTAGGCCTGCTCGAAGCTGCCCTCGACAGTGATGACCCTATTGGGGCCGGGTATCTTCAGCTTTAGGTAGGTGTAGTTGGGGATGGCCATGAACTTGGCAAAGCAAGGTCGGCCAAGGAGAGAATGGTCAATGCTGAGGAAGTCCACCACCTCGAAGGTGAGTGGATCCTTCTGGAAGTTGTCTAGCCGGCTGAAGGTGACATTGAGCCAGATGCGCCTGAAGGGCACCACCTCCTTCCCCGGGATGACCCCATAGAATGGCGCCCATGTGATAGAACCACCCAATTCATACAAGCGCGAGTATGGCAGCCCCCGTTTAACACATTGACGCGCACATACTTTCACGTATATAAACCCGGTAGTCCACTGAGTGTCACGAAGGACCTCGGTAAATCAACATCACAACCAAGATCGCACAATTAAGCAAATACACATCACACGCACAGAGTTTGCAGCGGAAATAATGTATACAATGAGTTCACAAATAATAATACAAGTTTGGGTTTCAAAACCGATTAGTGGAAACAACATAGCTTTCAAATGGTTACAATAACATGAGTTCCTGATACATTGCTAGCATACATGACATCCTCTGACAAAAGCATATAGATAAGAACATTATATGGAGTCACCGAGCCCACTGGCGGTTAGCCACCATCTTCCGCAAGCCGCGACTTCACCTACAATATGGTGGGATAAACCCTGAGTACTCGAATGTACTCAGCTAGACTTACCCATCATAAACCAAAAATAAAGTGACACCAAGGATCATGCAAGGCTTTATAAGTGGAGCTGGCTTGAAAACATTTTGCATAAAAGCCACTTGTTGAGCTATATATTTTATAATTCGGTCCCAAGTTCATTTTAGCTATTCATCTCTTGGTTAGCATCTATCCTGTGCCAAACATGTGATATATAATTATGTAGCATAACAATAATAACCATAGCCGGTGTAACATTTCCATGTTCATCATAACCATCAAATTCCATAGTCTAGTTACTATGATGTTGGGACTAGCCGAGTTTCTCACTATCCGGGAGAGACGACGATTCGAATCGGTTGCAACCAGCTGGGCAGTTATTCCTAACACAAACCCACACTTCCCCCATTGAGGTCACGTCGGGTCACCTTTGGTACAACTCAGGTGCACATTTCAAGGGTTCGATCAGCACCGCACCCTCAGGGACACTACTGGATGCCAGGTCGATCAGGACTCTAACCTTCCCTTGGCCTCACACCGGCTCCCCGCACACTAGAGATAGTAAGGATGTGTGGGGAGCCAGTGTGAGGCCAAGGGCAGGTTAGAATCCTGATCTACCTGGCATCCAGTAGTGTCCCTGAGGGTGTGGCGTTGATTGAACCCACGAAATGTGCTTTGGCCCAACATCATCGTGACAAGAGGGCCAAGGACCAGAAGCGCCGTGGGGAGGAGATGGTGGTTGCGGTCAACCACGCCGCTAGACCTTAACCCGATGGATGGGGCACATGCCTCGAGTGCTTTGAGAAGGCGCTTGAAGCTCCATGTCCCTTACATGGAGGGCAGGCAAAGCACCTCCTCAAGGACTATGCGACCATCAGGGGCTACATCCACAAAACCCTCGGCCAGTAGGGTAAGTCCTAGAAGCCTACCTCAAAAGCAGGTGAGCCAGCGGATGCCACCCTAGAGGACGATGCTGAGTTCCTCGAGGCCGATCGCTAACTCATGATCTTTGGGGGCTCCCAAGCGTATGAGTCCTGCCGGCCATGCCACATCACCGAGCGGGAGGTGAACACCGTCCACACCCTCATCATCCTGACATGGCTTCGATGGTCCCAGACGGCCATCACCTTTGACCAAGGAGACCACCCTAACCATGTTCCTCACCCAGAATGCTACCCGCTCATGGTTAGCCCGATCGTGGGCACCATGTGCCTCATCAAGGTGCTGATGGACGGAGGCAGCGGCCTCAACATACTCTATGCCAGCACCCTAGATAGGATGGGCATCCCCCAAAGCAGGCTGTGCCCTAGCTGGGCTGTGGCAGAACCGACCAATTTATAAAAGCACAAGTACAATGACAACCACTGTAGCGATTGCACTGTCATACTTGAGCCCATATAAACCCAGTAGTCTGTCGTGTATCATGAAGGATCTTGAATAATCCAACACACAACCAAGATCGTACATGATTCAACATACAAGCCACATATTACATAAGTTCACCATAGTACAACATAGATTGGAGTACGAAAAGTGTTCTTACAATACCAAGTTCAAATACAGTAGTAGCAGAAGCCAAGATATTTTTTTTAAACTAACATCTCACACCATTGTTCAAATACTTGCCAGTTTATGATCACATCACACAAAAGAATCATATATTAGATATATAGAAGCGCCTTGCCCATGGCCTACTCCTCGTCCATGGCAGGATAGAAGCAGTTCTTACAATATCCATGATAGACTGTGTTATCTACAACAAGTGGGAAATAAACCCTGAGTACAAGCAAACTTTGTTTAAGGGCCCAGTGCTAAATTAATGCCTAGCTTAGTCAAATAAAGCTCCCAAGTTGCAACTTAATGTTGTTTATAACTTAGAAAATTTTGCTAAGTCTAAAGCTGGTTTTCAGTTTCAAAGTAGCCCACTTTGGAGCTTTGTAAATTGAATACCATGGCGAATTTGACAAAACTTCTTAAAGCAGATTTGTAGATCACATGTAGCTCTACAACTCTTAGTAGTGTAATTTTTACTAAATCACCATAGATTAGGAGTACCAAGTGCTTGAACTCACGCTGTCAATCGCCCTGATGGCCGATTTGAACCGGCCACCGCGTGCACCGTCGTGGCCGACCACGCCAGGGCTCACCCACCACGTGGCGCTGCGTGCTTGCCGTTGTCCCTGCGTCACCATGTCAAGAGGGAGAATGAGCCGGCCGCTCCTCATTCACACTCAGTCGCGCCTTCACTCTCTTCCTCTCTTGCTCGCGCTGCCAGAGTGGACCACCGTACCCGCACACCGCCATTGAGGCTCTGTCATGGTCGCACGTCATCCACGCCGCACCTCCAACCAATCCCTCTCACCCACAGGTCCGCCACCATCTGTACCTCCCCGACCTGCCATGGTAGCCGTTCGAGCCCAGGTGAGGCCACATTGCGTGTCGTCATCGCTGCCATGGCCGCAATGCGCCGCCGTGCTCAAGCTTGCCCGTGGCCAGCCATCACCACTGCTCCTCCTACCTTCCTCTCATTTGGTCTGTCGTCGTCGTAGGGTCTAGATGCTAAGGCCAAAGCCGGTTTAACCGCTACTGCCTCCATCACGCGGGAACGCATGATCGTGCCGTGCGCGTCCGCCATGGCCTCCAGTTACATTAACCCATGGTTCTTTTCCACGATAGGAAATATAGCCAACCATGCTCCGGTATCCACCTATATCTCACAGGAGACAGGAAATCACCAGACTTCTATTGGTCTAAGCATGGCTAAGCATACATTCGATCCTAGACCTACACAGGGTTTAAGGTATATTTCTAGACAAGGTAGTTCTATGCATCAAGTGGTTCCAATCAACTCCTATAACCTAATGCATCAAACATAAAAGGACTCAAGATGATATTTGTAAAACATAGGAGGCTTAGAATGCTCCGGGGCATGCCTGGGATCCAACACAAAGTCATTTTAGTTAGCTTGCACAATCTTAGGGAACATCTTCCACTCTAGGCATGCACTCCAGGGGTCCTTCCATCTTCAGGATAGGTCCACCAACACCGTTTTCTGGTTCGACTCCATCATCACGTGCTTCACGTCCACGCGTTGTGCATCTAGCGTACCTAGATTAGATGCAACAATGCAAGTGCACGAATGTGAAGAATGGTAACATGAGATGCATCATATAAAAGCACTCAAGACAAGTATAAGGTTACACCTCAAGACATATGCACTTAGAGAGCAAGTCATTTAACTAACTATCACTCAAGTTAGCGTAGGGATAGCAAGCATAACAAGCATGGCACACCAGTTAACTCAAGTCAAACTATTACAAGCATTTAACCATCAAGAATTAATTAAGCCTAGCATCACATAAGAACTAGGGCTATGGTGAACGACACCAACATAATTAAAGCTCAAGCAAAACATGCATCAAGATCATTTTGTGGCAACATGCATACATGACCAATTATTAGTTACGTGCTTGACCAACATTATATAACACATTTATAAGATACCTCAGGTAGATCAATTTAACTCTAGTAGTGTCATGAACTAACACTAACAAGCATACAAATCAATGCAAAGTGAAGCAAACAACTTTAGGTACATGCTCAGATTCTGGGCAGCAGCACAATAGCGACTTGTTTTAACCATAACTATATATATAGTTATCCAACAAAGGTGGTCCTAGACTTTCTAGAAAGCTTAAGAAATTGTCTACAACTTTGTTATTTACACCTAGAGCTAATTCAAAGGTTAACAAGGTTGAAAAACAATAACAAGTGGATCTACACCAGCAGATCTGCATAGGCTGGCTCATTCTCCCTCTTGACACAACGACGCAGGGAAAACTGCAAGCGCGCTGCGCCACGCGGCGGGCGAGCCCTGGCGTAGTCAGCCACGACGGCGCGCGCGGTGGCCGGTTCAAATCGGCGATCAGGCCGACTGACAACGTGAGTTCAAGCACTTGGTACGCCTAATCCATGGCGAGTTAGTAAAAATTACATTACTAAGAGTTGTAGAGCTACATGTGATCTACAAATTTGCTTTAAGAAGTTTTGTCAAATTTGCCATGGTTTTCAATTTACAAAGCTCCAAAGTGGGCTACTTTGAAACTAAAAACCAGGTTTAGACTTAGCAAAATTTTGTAAGTTATAAACATCATTAAGTTGCAACTTGGGAGCTTTATTTCACTAAGCTAGGCACTGATTTGGCTCTGGGTCCTTAAACAAAGTTTGTTTGTACTCAGGGTTTATTTCCCACTTGTTACAGATAACACAGTCTATCATGGATATTGTAAGACCTGCTTCTGTCCTGCCATGGACGAGGAGTAGGCCATGGGCAAGGTGCTTCTATATCTATTCTATGATGCTTTTGTGGGATGTGATCAGAAACTGGCAAGTATTCGAACAATGGTGTGAGATGTTTGTTTTAAAAAATATCTGTGCTTCCGCTACTACTGTATTTGAACTTGGTATTGTAATAACTCTTTTCGTACTCCAATGTATGTTGAACTATGGTTTACTTATGGAATATGTGGCTTGTATGTTGAATCATGTACGATCTTGGTTGTGTGTTGGATTATTCAAGATCCTTCATGATACACGATGGACTATTGGGTTTATATGGGCTCAAGTATGACAGTGTGATTGCTACAGTGGTTGCCATTATACTTGTGCTCTTATAAATTGGTCGGTTCTACCACATCCTAGTTGGGGCATAGGCTGCTCTAAGGGATGCCCATCCTGTCCAGGGTGCTGGCATAGAGTATGTTGAGGCCACTACCTCCATCCATCATCACCTTGGTGAGGCACGTGGTGCCCACAATCGAACTGACCATGAGCGGGTAGCATTCTTGGTGAGGAACACGGTTAGGGTGGTCTCCTTGGTTGAAGGTGATGGCAGTCTAGGACCATTGAAGCCACATTAGTACAATGAGGGTGTGGACGGCGTTCACCTCCCGCTCGGTGATGCGGCGTGGCCAGCGGAACTCGTACGCTTGGGAGCCCCCAAAGATCATGAGTCAGCGATCAGCCTCGGGGAACTCAGCACCATCCTCCAGGGCAGCATCCGCCGGCTCACTGGCTTTCAAGGTGGGCTTCTAGGCTTTACCCTGCTAGATGAGGGTTCCACGGATGTATCCCCTGATGGTCACGTAGTACTTGAGGAGGTGCTTTGCCTGCCCTCCATGTAAGGGACATAGAGCTTCAAGCGCCTTCTCGAAGTGCTCGGAGCGTGTGCCCTATCCATGGGGTTAAGGTATAGCGACATGGTCGACCGTAGCCACCATCTCCTCCCCACGATGCTTCTAGTCCTTGGCCCTCTTATCGCGGTGACGTTGGGCCGAGGCAGGGTCATCACCACCTTCTCTGCCATTGAGGTGGTCGGTGGCCTTGGCATTGCCACTAAAGTTGGCCTAGATGGCCTCCTCGCCGGTGGCATACTGGGTGGCGACGTCCAGGAGCTCCGACATTTGCGTGGGGTCTCACGACTGAGCGCGTGAACGAGCACCTCGCACGTGGTGCCATAGATGAAGGCATTGATCATGTCAGCGTCAGTGATGTTGGGAAGCTCATTGCGCTTCTTGGAGAAGCGCTGGATGTACTCCTAGAGGGTCTCATCAGCCCTCTGCCTATAGTTGTGGAGGTCCCATGAGTTCCCGAGCTGAGTGTAGGTGCCCTAAAGTGGCCAACGAATAAGGAGTGGAGGTCACCCCAGCAGTGGATGCTGCCGAGCTCAAGCTGCTCGAGCCAACCTCTAATCGAGCTCGACAGAAGCAGAGGAAGGTACTGGATGGCGAAGTCATCATCTGACCCCTTGGCCCTCTTGGCGAGGCGATAGTCCTCCAGCCAGTGGTCTGGGTTAGTCTCATTGTCGTACTTGGTGATGTGCGTTGGTTGCCAGAATCGCCTGGGATACGGGGCCGCCTAGATCACTGCCTCAAATGCCAGGGGGCCAAAGTGATCTAGGGCGACACCCCTGCCCCTTTGCTCGATAGTGCAGGACTATGCCTAAGTGTGGCGTTTGGCATTGATGGTGTCATGGACATTGTGGTCATCGAGTATCCAGTGGTGTGCAGGTGGGCACCGACGAGAAAGCTCATGCCTTTGCTCCTACCATGGCTTGGCGCCCCTGGTCCATCATCGATCGAGCTGCTACTAGAGGAGTCACCGCTATCTCCGCCTAGCGTCAGAGTGGTCCCCATTAACGGTGGCCATCGGCTAGGACGGCCAGGGGAGCGCGGCGCGATGCTAGGAAGCCAAGCTCTCAACCTACTGCTCGAGGGTGATGCAAAGGAGCCATCTTGCCTTGTGCAACCACTTGTTGGTCTTCGGGTTCGGCGTGTTGGAGATGTCCTCCAATCGGCAAGTGGCGGCCGCCATGTTGTAGGCCGCTCGGGGGAAGCTTAGGGTGCTAGGAGCCCCCATGCGAGCATCATCGTTGTGGATAGGGGTTTGTGGGGCTTGCTGCTGTGCAAGCTCCTACCCTTGGAGCTCGAGCTCTGCCTTAGCGGCATATAGGTCCACCTGCCGACACTACTAGGAATTTCCACTTTTATGACGAACAGCTTTCGTCACTAAAGAAGCCAAATTCATCATAATTTCAGTTTTATGACAAATTTATGACAAAAAATGGTTCGTCATAGAAAGCGCATCATACTTGAACTTCCATGATGAATCTTGAAATTTGTCATAGAAGTGGCTTGATCTCTGACGAAAAGCTAATTGTCCAGAAGTGTTTTGGCATGTGTGGCAGGGGGCAGCCACGCTGGCGGGTGCTTCCATTGGAGATCCTTGCATGTTTAGGATCTAACTAGAACACGTGTCGAGTTCCATGTTGTTCCACTTGTCAGTTTTCTATTGGCACACATGTCGTGTTGTGGTTGGGTCATGTGTCACTTCTTCATTGGACCATATGTCACATTTTTACTAGTCCACGTGGCGTGACCACAATACCCCATGTGTCTTTCTTTTACTCGACCACGTGTTACGATGTTGTATGTCCACGTGTCAGTATTTTATTGGGCCACTGTCGTGCCCTAAGCTAGCCATGTTTCTTTTTTTGATTCAACCACGTGGTAGGATGGATTTGTACCATGTATTTGGTTTGTATTGGCCCACGTGTCTTGTCCTGCCACTTACACGTGTCATTCACTGGTTTGTCCACATGTTAGATTCTTATTTAATGACGTGTCCTGTGATGGATCTACCACGTGCACACCAATCATTACATCAGAAAAAATGATTTCGAATCTACACTGCTGCACAAAATGACTACATGCATAATTATATTGAACTTGAATCAAATAACAGCAATTCAGCTTAGCAGCAAACCACTGACAAAGTTCACATATCAAGCTGCCACAAGTTCACATCAAAACAGCAAACAAACCATATGTTCATTGCATCAACAAGACTAAGAGTTACCAGCACTTAAGAGCATGATATGCTCACAAAGTGTTTTCTGCCTTCCTCTTTAGTTGATCCACTTGTTCGGTGAGGCCAGCTAAACTTTCCTATTGAGCAGCAAGCCATTTCCAAAGTCTAGAGCAGCTTATCCTGATACCAGCATTCTTCAAAGAAAAGGTGTTACGGCTGGCCTGGGAGAGGACCTTGGAAACAACATCAGCAACAGGTTCCGCTCGTATAGTTTCCATAGCTTCCTACAAAAACCAAGGAGTAAACATTAGGTTATAGATTGTGCAAGAGGACTTAAATTGCAGAACCAAGAGATTATTTCATTACAAGTAATTCATAGGTCTTCCTCAGCCTACTGCCGATAGAGATTCATAAGCACAATGCATAGGTAACATATTAACTGTTGTAATATTACAACTTAAAAATGATGGTGCCACTTTAGGCTCCTCCTACTTTTCCTTCTTTTGTGGCAATGGCTTCAACAGATTTCAAGGAAAGCAAATGAAGGTACTTACCACTGCTTCTCTTGCAGCATCGCTCAGTCCCATGTTGCTACTAGTATGGAAGTTGTTAAAGATTCCTACTGCATCAATATCTTCATGAGGTCGATCATGTTCCTGATCATGTCATGTGTCCTTCCTGTTTTTGTCCTTCTATTAGAATTGCACATGCCTTTCTGTTGATACAAAAGGCATTGCATATTTGATATAAAAAGAGTAACACAACCATCACTTACATATGCTTGCATGTGGGCAACATAGGAGCGAGATCCTGTAACCTGGTAGTACTTGACTTTCGCACTGTTTCACTTGTTCTGCTCTGAGACTACCTATAACCACAATTGTGTTAGACTGCAGCACAAGTAGACCACATAAAGACTAGCAAGAAATAAATGAGTTCACACACACACACCTTGTTCTTGGAAGTTGACCACTTTTGGACAAGTGTACACCACTGTGTGTCATTCATGCAAGAGATAGGAGAGGTCTTTCTAATTTGATCAGTGGGGATACCATTGAAGTAGGATTGCTTGAACCTATACCGTGTCTGCCGTATAACAGACTAGAATACACTCATGCATGATTCTTTTGTTGCTTCATCATTGTCGTCATTTGCTAGCCTCAACTGTAGAAGTGTTAATGCAAATTAAATCCATTACTAAGTTGCTCAAGGCAGAGTTGAATGTCAACATAGGATATACATACTTATAGATAGCTTGGTCACAAATTCATTGAGATGTTTGATATATCATTGGTAATGTTTCTAGTATGGCAAAACTGGTACTTGAGACCTGACTACTACACCTGCCTCTAAGGCAAACTTGGTAGCTTGCAATGGATCATGTGGCCTTCTATTCCCCTTAACAACCGAGATGGGCATCCTTGTTCCCATTGATTGGATGGTCTTGTCAATCCAAACTCCCTTAGTTGCTTGCCTCAACTTCCTCGCTCTTCTCTGCAATAGTACTACACAGTTTTCATACATTCAGATTGTTAGAAAAGTAACATGGATATCAAATAGTGTGATTTGATTTATAGACATGTCTAAGGTAATACTAACCTTCACAAGTTCAGTCATTCTGCGGGTGGGGAGGTGGGGTCTCCTCTTTGGCATGACTAAGGTCATCTTCACTTGACCAGTCCCTCACAGGGCTTTGTTCGCATTGTTCATGCTGACTTTTGGACCTAGTTGGAACTCCAAGATGCTACAACTCTGCTGGACTAGTTGGCTTCACTCTCTTAGATTGCCATCCCCTAAGACCCATATCGGTGCTACCTTTTGCCCTACTGGCAGGGACTTCTCAACCCACATCCTAAAATTGGAGAAACAAACTTAAGTGGGAAGCATGTAAAAATTGCATTGCTATCCACACAGCAAAGAATTGAATTGCACTACTACCTAAACCAACCCCCCTCCCATCCCAACCTGACAAGATAGAACAAGCACCTCAGTTGCAAGGGGTACTGGCTCTTCTAAATTTGTATCTGTATCTATATCACCATATCCCTGAACACGCTCCCCTACTTTAGGGAGATATTCTAGATGACAACATGTAGATTACAAAGGCATTTATTGAGTTAACCTTATACCAAATGTCAACAAAACAGAGCAGGAGCGTGCAAATTAGGCACCTAAACTATAGGTTATACGAAAGCCATTACTTGAATAAAGCACATGTGAACTACAACTTCTATGGAAGCTATTACTCAAATAAAGCACATGTGAGCTACAATCAACTAAGAAACATGTAACCCCATCACTATCTACATTTCCTAGGTTCAACCACTAGAATACAGCATGCATCATAAGGCATTGTTTGGATGCACATGTATTCATCTTGGTCCACAGTGTTGAAGTGGATTGGAGTGGAATTAAACTAAGTTCTATTCCAATCCACTCCAACACATGTGGATTGAAGTGGATACAAATGCATCCAAACAAGGCCTAAAAGGAATTTGGGTACCTCTTCCTTTACCTGGCTACGCTGTGTCGTCGACACGGCTGTTGACACCAAAATTTGGTTTGATGGAAACCCTGAGTTTCGAAGACCATCAAGGAAAGCCAAAATAGTTTGCGAGATCGGCTAACTAGATTGCCGTCAAATTCAACTGGATAAGGTGATATCATCAATCTCAAGGGAATGGGCCCCATTGGTAGGAATGACAAGATATGAAGCGAGAAAACGCATCAGATTTCATAGAAGGGAAAGATTGAGGTCCAAGTTATCATAATTTAGGAGGCTTTGTTTCTTCTCCAAGTTTTGTGATTGGTCTTATTCGACCAGGACACGTAGTCAAGCCTCGGGTATAAATATTGAACCCCGGCTATTATAATAGACATCTCAGTGATCAATAAAAAACTAGTACCTTTACTTTTTGGCTTACGCCACCCCTTAGGAGTAGGTGTAGAGTAGATTTCGGTGAGTTCTTCGACAAGCAGGGCTACCATCGGTTAAGTCCAACCTTCGATTTATCTATGAGTATCCATCATGACTTATATTTTGTTTATAAGGCTGCATTGGTTAGGTTTGACCTCTTACAAGCTTGGTATAATTTAGTTATCATCAGTTAATTGTACGGTTGCATCGGTCCAGCTCGTATCTCTTACAATTACTGATACAAGTTACCCTTGATTGTTATCAAAATTTGTACGGTTGCATCAGTTCGGCTCGTATCTCATACATATTTTGATACGGATTAGTTATCGGCTAAATCTATTAAGATTGGTAGGGTTTCCTTGCTGTTTTTAATAGATTTGCTAGTTATCGATCTTGTTATAATTAGTATCTTACTATTTGTAACAAAATCACCCCTTGCTCAATTAAGATTGAAACAGATCGACTTTATATCTCTTCAAATCATCGTCTTGTTGCTTTTCCCTGTTTACATCTCGCTTTGACGATGGTTTTGGTTAGCTTAGCCGTTTTGATCCAATCTTGAAGATAGCATGTGGTCAGGACATGTTCAACCCTAAGTAAAGCTTGCTAGTTGATGAAATCTGGTCTAGAACTGTTGTTATGGCTGCCATCGATCCGATCGACCCCCACTGTTAGCACTATAGATTAGAAATCATCAAATAGTAAGTCTTGCTTATGGTCAAACATAACCTCTGGCTGCATGCTATGTCCGCATCGGCTATTTAGCCGATCGCCTGTTCTTTCTCGATCATAGCATGTTTTCACGATTCTGTTGAGCATGTATAGATTCATATCATTTGAAGGTTTAACCTGTTATCTTTATCATGGTTGCATCGGTCCCACTTGAACCCCACTGTTAGAGGTATTAAATTGAATCTGATAGGTGTATGAACTTATCCATGTTTAATGGTTGAGTGCTTGCTTTTACTTGTTTTGTCTTGGTTAAAAGCTAGTATGTTTCTCATTGAATATGAATGCTTACACGTCTACTTTTTACACCTTTTGCATGTTTTCATGATCATCGGCTGTTTAGATCAATACAATTGAGTAACTGACAATTGCCGATATGCTCATTTTTACTTACCATACATCATGAACATGTTGGATATTGACTCTCTAGTAGATAGCCTTATATCATCGACTACTTAGCTGCACACTTGGAACTTTCTGATGAACACCGCCATCTTCCACCTTAAATTACTGATCAATCTTGTCTCCTTGTCAATTGCAGGGTCAAATTGACTAGCACGCCCTAGGTTATGACCATCCGGTCCGGTGTCCCCCTAAGTCCAAGGAGAGCTCAGGATCTGCTCCACGCGGTTTCTCTTGGCTTGCTTCATGTGCCGGTGGTGGGACGTCACTTTTTGCCATCGAATGACCAATATTAATCCCCAAGTTTCGGTGGACAGTGACTCCTTGACAGCGTTTTTGTGTCAGTGATGCAATTACGTGGCATGTGGGAAATTTTGCTGCTAAACACATTCTCTTAGTAACTTTTCCTCTTTTGTGTGTCATTTCCATCGCCACCTACCCTACGCCCCCTCCCCCCTCCCTCCTCCCCCCCCCCCCCACACCAAAACCTTATGCCTAGATCCTTCCATGACGCGGGGATCTACTACGCCGCTGGGATCTACCACACCGCCATCTATCAACACGCCACTCCTACGAGCAAGCCAACCAAGATCGGTAGATCACCTTCTCACCTCAGCATGGTGAGGCTATCTGTGATCTCCTCTTTTTTATTCTTCATGAATGTATGGTGTTTGATGAAACACATGTGTAATTTGTTCTGATTGTTACATATGGCACGAGTTAAAGTAAAGCAAACAGAACTACCACATCGTAGAAAGAGCCAGAGGTAGGCAAACATTCTTTGAGAAGCAGAGGAACAGGCACCATGATAGCCTAGAAAGAGCTAGAGGAAGGCTCGCAGTCTCCTAGAAGCAGAGGAACAAGCACCACCATAGCCCAGGAAGAGGTAGAGGAAAGCGGACAGTATCCGAGAAGCAGAGGAAGAAGCAACCAAAGCTATGCTAGCCTTGGAGTCTAGGAATTCTTGCAGGCGAACTTGAACCTCCCGCCGATAGCAGCAGCATGAGGAGGGTGCTGAAATGGAACTCAGGGAGGAGGAGCTCACTGATGAACAACTACAGCTTATGATCGAGTTTCACTCCAAAAACCAGACCAGTCACTTTGCACCTTCCTAGATCCAATCTATAGTTACTCATCGGCATGCTCGGACTCATGGAGGTTCAATGTGTGCCACAATTGGTGGTACGAGGAGTAGTCGAGGAGGTAATTTGATGTCTGCTAATGGTCGTACAAGGAGCAGTCAAGGAGGTTTGATGTCTACCAATGGTGGAACAAAGAGTAGTAATATTGAGAGAAAGAAAGAGGTTTAGTTCTATGACTTTCGGTATTTCAGCTCAAAGAAGATACGGAGCACCATGTTCTGTGATATTGAGTTCTGGTTTCCACTACTCAAAGAGCCTGGCACAAAAAAGAGTTCTAGAGTATGACTCTAGGAGAGTTTCTTCAAGAGTTACCATGCTAGAGAGATGGCACTAGTAGATCAAAGGATACTTGGTTGGGATGAGCTTGAGAGAGCAGCTGGTATACCCATCCAGCCTCTCTTTGAGCGGTTCCTAGGCTTCGTTCACCTATTCAATTAGGTTGATCAAATTATGATAAGCTGGGTGTGTCAGTTCTATGTAACAGTGTGTATTCATCCGAAGCATGACTTCATTGGTTTTATGCTCGATGGTCGGCTAGAGCGATTGTACTATGAACGCCTGCAAGAACTCCTCGAGGTTGATACTTTAGACATGAAGCTCCAACAGATAGTCTATGGAGATGCTCTTTGTCACAGAACCGTCCAATTTATAAGAGCACAAGTGCAATGACAACTGCCAGGACAGTAACACTCTCACACTTGAGCACATATAAATCTGATAGTCCATCGAGTACCATGAAGGCCTCGAAATACAAGCTACATACAACCAAGATCATACATGATTCAGCACATACACATCACATGTTACAAAAAGTTCACAAATAGTTGACATAAATTGGAGTTCAAATATAATTATTACAACGTGAGGTTTAAATTTAGTAGCGGAAGCAACATAGTTTTGAAACAGCATACACACGCACTTAGTTCAAATACATGCCATGTCATAGAACCGTCCAATTTATAAGAGCACAAGTACAAAAGCAATCACCGAAGCGATCAAACCATCATACTTGAGCCCATATAAACCCGGTAGTCCGATGAAATCTCAAAGGATCTCAAACAACCAACATACAAACCAAGATCGTAGAGATTCAACATAACCAGTCACATGTTACATCACAGTTCACAAATATTTTTCATACATCAGAGTTAGAATAATTATTACAAACCAAGTTTGAAAGTAGCGAAAGCAAAGTAATTTAACATCGACATCACACATAGTTTAATACAAAGCCAGTTTCATAGTCATCTCCAACCAAAAGCACAAGGGTCAGATGATAAACAGAATGACCATTGCCCATGGTCCTAGCCCTCATCCACTATAGGAGCAAAGCAGTTCTTGCAGTAGCCGTGATACATAACATTATCTGCAACAATGGGAATAAAACCCTGAGTATGAGAAGGTACTCAGCTAGACTTACCCATCCAACTAATATACTAAGACACCAAGGAGTATGCAAGGCTTTATAAGTAGAGCTGGTAGACATTATTCGCATAAAAGCATAAGTTATTCAACATCTCTTTAATTATGAATCACTAGTTATTAATCATATCTCATGCTAGACTAGCAACTATCCTATGCCAAATATGTTGGTACCATTAAGTCATCACAATAATAACCATATCCAGTTGAGTTCTTTCATAATCTCATAACCAACATTTCCAACATTTACTACGATGAAGGAACTCAAGTCAAGTTCTCACTATCCGGGAGAGACAGCGATTCAAATCGATTCCTACACAGCTGGGGAATTATTCCTAACACACAACCATACTTCCCCCGTCGGGGTCACATTAGGTCACCTTTGGGACAACTCAAGTACAATCGTGGGTAGGACTAGCGCCGCACCCTCAAAGATACAACCAATCTGCCAAGGAGGCTCGGGATTCTAACCCACCCTTAGGCTTATGCCATTGGATCTCCGCACATCCTTACTACCTCTAGGGTGCACACTTTAACTACTCGTATCCCTGGCCTGAGTTGAGCTACTTGGCTTCATAGTCGGAACGACTTATCCGGCCAACTATGTGAGAGGCATGCGTTCAACATGACAAGATGACCTCCAACGGCCGGTCCTTAAACCACACAGATGAAATCACTATGATACCACAATATAAGACTCCGCCCGGTCTCCATTTATTCAACAACACCTGGTTATGTTCCACGATAGCACAATATAGCCAACCGTGATCAAGTTATCACCTATAGCTCGCAGGTGATAGGAAATCACCCGACTTCTACCGGTCTAAGCATAGCTAAGCATAATAAGCGTTCCTGGACATAAATATGATTCATGGTAGATATTTTTGGTCAAGGAAAGGTAATATGCAGCAAGTGTTTTCAAACAACTCCTGTCACGTAATGCATCAATATGAGTAACTTAGGTGACATTAATAAAATAGGGAGACTTATAATGCTTCGGAGCTTGCCTTTCATGAACATTGCTGGCTGATGATCGGGGCACTTCAGGAGATGATCAACCTTAGGCTCACCTTCACCAAGAACCTCCTAGTGCTGCACTTCCTGACCCTCCTCTTGTGGATCATCGTCGAGCTCCACGAACGTGATCTCCTCGGTTGCACCTATTGCATGCATATGCATAAGTAAGTTCCATGAATGCATAAGAAGGATCATGGATGATGTGATATGGGAATGTACATGCTGTGGTAATGATGTTCAGTTACACAATGATAACAATGCTAACTCTATGTTTACTGAGTAGGTGCATATTTCTTCTCTATCCACTATCGAAATTCTACACAAGACAATTTTAGAGCTACACATAGCAGCTAAAAATTTACATCATAACCGAAGTTCTGCTTATCCAAATGTTGTGATCTTTGACTTTCTGGAAATATAATAAAATTTCCTACAACTCTTATTTAATCACCGAAAGCTAATTCACAATCTATCCTAACCAAAACAGCCAATCTATCCAGTGTTGTCCAGAAATTCCACAGAACAAGCATTTCGGGAGACTAACTTAAAACATCGATAACTCCTAAACCCTTTGGCCTATGGCCCTGAAATTTTAACACAAGATAGATGAAGAAGTTCCCTACAACTTTATTATTAACTATTTCTACAGCAAACATCATTTCGACTAGGTAACATACCCCACAACAGAATTATAGAGCAATAATATTTGTACTTCATATAAGCATTCAAAATTGGACACCACCAACTATACCAACAGTTCAAGAATATCAAATGCACTCAAGAAAACATAATGGTCAAGTCCAATCTATTCATTGAAATGCCTTTATTAATTTAATTAGATAATTAGGGAAAATAACAAACATATACCAAAGGTGCACAATAAATTCTCAGAAAATTACAGTGGCTTCCAAATTTTCCCAATAGACTGTAAACATTTCATACCATTTGAACATGTATAACATCCTTTACAAAAATGACAAGCTAGCAAGGCCTATTTTAGTGAAAATAGTTAACCCTATAGAAAAGTGTCAAACAACAGATTATATATTTTTCCTAGCTTCCTATTATTGCCATACTACTGTACAAAAATTTGCATAGCAATATGTTACATATTTTTATCCCTAAAATTTTCCTCAGAAAATGCCATTTAATAATAGATAAATAGAAAGACCCTACTCCAAACAAGTTTACAGCAAGTTTATTATTTTTCCTAGCTAAAGCATGTCAACACAAGTCCAACAAAATTGGAATCATAATTTTATGAGTTTTCTAGCTCAAGATATCTATTTTAGAAGATTACTAACATTCAAAAAGCACTTATTTAACTATATTTTAATCACCAAGAAAAATACTAGAAACTGTACATTTCATATTTTTATAAAACACTACACTTCATGTGGATTACAACAAAATTTGGTTCACTAGAATTGGACATCTAGAACTCCACTTATGATTTTTCAAAGTTGACACACATTTCTAAATTAAATGAACTAGCATCTAAACCTAAGCCGCTGACAGCTGGGGTCCTCGAGTCAGCCGAGCCCATGCGTCAGTGAGCCAAAAATAGAGCAGCAGAGCTGGCTGGCCAGAGTTCGCCGACGGCGAGCTCTCCGGCGACGGCAGCGGCACTACAAGCTTCCCCATGATCTCCCGCACGCACTAGTGTAGCAATCTAGAACGATTAGAGAGGCTAAGGACGATGGTGGCACTCATGGCGGCACAGTGGACGTGGGTCGACGGTGAACCACCAGAGCTGACCGAGGTAGCCCAAATTAGGGTTTCGCCAAGCTTTGACACTCTACTACGATTCTAGATCGCGCACAAACACGTCGAATGGTAGTCGGAGGTGGCCCGACCACAGCGACGTGGCACGACGATGAGACGACAGTGAGGGCCACGCGCTGCACGGAGGCTTACACTCTACTGCGATGCTAGCAAGTCAATGAGGAGCGGTGAGGTGGTGGGAGCACGACAGAGCTATGGTGGTGGCAAAGGTGTGACGCGAGCGTGGGGCGAAGCCGGGCGGCCGACAATGGCGTCGGTGGCAAGCGTGGCGCTGCAGCAGCTGCTGCGCGAAGGCAAAGGAAGGCATGGGAGGAAATGAGAGCGCACGGGAGAGAACGGGCGACCGCTGGGCGGGTGATGGCACATCGTGGCCTGACGTGGCGTGACCGGCCAGGCCGTCGGCGTCGTACGGCCACCACGCAGCGACCAGTCATGCGCCAGTTAGCCACTGATGGCCAGACCGATCAGGCCATCAGAGCCCGTGCCTAAGCCTGACAGCACCACTTCGACGTCCCTAATCTCCTAAACCACGGCACATTAGCGCAAACTATCTTAACAAAAGTTGTAGCCCTATATACCATCTCCAATTTCTCTTAAAAGATCAAGGTCTAAATCACAATGGTTTGCAAGTTATAACATCACAAAGTCATGCAATTCAAACTGAAAACCAAATATGACTTAGAAAATTCTAAGTGTTGAAAACTTGGGTTTTGCTGATTTTTGTGAGCTCAAAATGACCTAGCTATGAACTAAATTAGCTCATGACCCAAAAATAAAAGTTGTTTCTCTACTCAAATACTACAACTTTGCTTAAGGGTGCTTTGCCATGCAAAGAATCTATGACATAGTTCAACCTAGGTCAAACATACCACTTTAAAATGATGACCTACACTATAACTAAGACTTAGAGACCAAACTAACCTTAGTCATGAATACCAAAGTTGTTCCATGTGATATTCTAAACATTTTTAAGGTACTCCTAAGGTCACACAAGCATTTCATGCATTGGTTACAAGGAAACCCTAGCATAAGTAAGGCAATTAAGTAACAATACATGCAATATAAGCCAACATAGATAGAATACATGATATGCTTATGCTCATGAATGCTCAATGATGCTTGTGCTCATGCAATGTCAAGGTTAAATGCATGCTTAACACCAAACCTTTGCACTCTCCTCATTGGGGATACCTTCAGATACACATAATCTCCAACTTGGAACGTAATAGGACTTCGTCTCTTATCTGCATAACTCTTTTGGCTTGATTGAGCAGCTTCTATATGTTGTCGAATGATTTGAACTCGTTCTTCAGCTTCTTTGACAAAGTCAATTCCATAATACCTTCTTTCACCAGGCTCAATCCAATTCAGAGGGATCCTACACTTGCGACCATGTAGGGCTTCAAACGGAGCCATCTTGATACTTTCTTGATAACTATTATTGTAGGAGAATTCAACCAAAGGTAACCAGTCCTCCCATGAACCCTTGGAAGAAGTCACGCGCGCTCTCAACATATCTTCCAAGATCTGATTCACACGTTCAGTTTGACCGACGGTCTAGGGGTGATAAGCAGAGCTGTGAATCAATGTGGTACCTAAGTACTTGTGCAGATATTCGCAAAAAATGATTAACAAACTAGGAATTCATTGAAAGTAGCACATTTGTTGTTAGCTAGTGTCTTCATCAGCTTTGGGCTAAGTCCACGCTTGAAACTAGCAATCTTCTTTGCATCTGTATCTGCAAACTCTATGGCATACCTTGACAGGTTGTTAAAGGCATGCAGATACTTAGTTAGACTCTTAGTAACCTGCGTTAGCCTCATGAATTATGTATGCTTCATGCTCATCAGACCTGGGAGAATATAATGTCCCCTAAATGCAGCCTTAAATTGATTCTAGGTGATTTGAGCAAATTCAAGCAAAGTGGATCAATGATGACTCCACCATATGCCCATAGGTCCATGCAGCTGGTGCGATGCATATTCTGTCTTTAGGTGCTCGGTGAGCCTTAAAAGACGGAACTTATGTTCAATTATATCCAGCCACTCATCTGCCTACAATGGTTCTTCTGCTTCCTTAAAAATAGGAGGCTTGGTGTCAAGAAAGTCCTTAAAAGTGCTAAACTGGTTAGGCTTAGGTCCTTGATGCTGGTCTCTTCCTCGTCCTTTGCCAACATTCTACACGAGACTGCGCAGCACTTCTCCCATGGAACGTTGAGTCTCCATGAGTTGAGCCATCATCTCTGCTGCTGTAGGATGCGGTGGTGGGGGGAGATCTTCATTGCCATTGCCATGGCCATCACTACCACCAGCATCGTCACCACTAGCTCCCCTACGAGTGCGCATCATCTGCGAAATTGCAACAACAAGTGATTATTGGATGATGTCAAGAGATTGTAGAAGAATTGTATAATTATGCCATACTGTAATTACTGGAGAGAATCATAAATTCATACAATAACATAGAGGCACAATAATTCATTTCCACAACATAACATCACCAAATGATCACTTATCGTAACCGCAATGTGTTCCATACATGCCAAATTTTCATGTTAAAAACAACTGGAAATTCATTGAAAAGCACCATCACCACATGTAGTTCATGCATAGTTCTAATAACATCACAAGGGTACATCATGAAATTGAGACCTACATACGAGTTCATTACATAATGATCGAGAATAAAGAGCTAAGACATCAAGCTCGCTACTACTACGGCTAAGCTACTCCTCAGAGTGGTCGTTGTTGACGTCGAACACACCATCACAGTGGTCGTCCTTCTAAGGCTCCACCTCTTCATCTTCGGGCTCCTCCTTGGCATCTATCTCTATGCCATCATCCTCAGCAATCAACACATTAGGGCCTTCTTCCACCACTGGAGCTGGAGGAATAATTGGGTTTATTATGTTGTTGAGGCGATGAACATCAATCTGAAGCTCCTCGATCTGGCGAATGAGCTCTTGCTCTCTGTGATCGAACTCAGTGGCCTGCCTAGCAGCCTGGAATACTATCCTGATCCTAGCTGCCTCTCTTGTTTTAGCAAAACAAATGACCACATCCCTCTCAGCATGAACACCCTGTAATTCATCCCTCGCTGCATTTCTCTCTGCAACAGCATGGCCAAACTGCCTCCGGCGAGCTTCTAAGGCTATCGTGAAGTTATCTATCTCATGCTGGGCTGCTCTAACTGCCCTTCGGTGCCTGCACACTTGTCCTTGCAACCTACGTTGTGCAGCCTATGCTCTTATCACAGCATTACCGCCTAGCTAGGTCCAAGCGGTCTGTGATGCATTAACTCTAGGGAAAGATCCAACAGGCCCATTTACAAGCTCATCTCCAAATTCTTGACAAATCTCACTGAGAACCTCAAAATCAACCACTTGAGCACCTTCCCAAAGGGTCTATCCATCTGACTCTACACTCCACCCTTGCCACTGAGGATTGTTCTCATGGGCTGCGATAGTGACTCGCACATCATACCACCTCTGTCCTTCAGTTACCACTTCACTCCAAAAGTATCGAGGCAGTTCAGCATACCCAACAAAGTTTAGTACCCACCATAGTAAGGTGGGGGTCCCAAACAATGCCAGAAAGGTGTCGCTAGCAACAGGGGCTCTTGGGGCTGCCATCTGTAACAAAAGGTTACAATCGAGTGAGACAATGCGATTATAGATACGAGTTACTTAACATAAGATCATTTAAGGGGGAAACAATGCAAGAACATGAATGAATGGTGTATCATGATGTATGCTCATTCCGTACATCCTCACAAACTTAGAAAAATAATTCCTAACAACATACGCGGTGGCATACATACGTTCTCTCGATATAATCGTAACTAAACGAGCTATACGTTTCGTTGTTAGTGTACCTACAGAAATTCATTTCAGCCCAACCCAACAGTTACAGTATAGAAATGTAAATCTGGGCTCTAGGTTGCAACTAAATACTTCCATATATGTATACCCGTACATATACTTCCGTATCAAAGCTACCCGATGACAATTTATACTCACAATTAAATACACACCATACACACATGCAAGCATGCATATACAGCCATATCAAAACTAGCTCTCCCCGACCACATGCTCGCATCTTGCGGTCATGCCACTCATCAACTTACCTTCTTACCTAGGCATAGAGCCATTTGATCCATACAATACCACTCAAGTGAATGTCATCCATACAATAGCACGCCGTATGGACGACGAAAATAAAAACCCCCATGTTAGTACTTAAATAGCCACCTAAAAGTCCTTAACTGGGCATAAAGGAGATGACCACTGGCACACTTTAGATTTTTATAACACAAAACCTTTGTTTTTAAATACACATATGACAAGTTTAATGTTGAATCCTTGCTCTGATGCCAGCTGTCACAGAACCATCCAATTTATAAGAGCACAAGTACAAAAGCAATCACCGAAGCGATCAAACCGTCATACTTGAGCCCATATAAACCCGGTAGTCCGATGAAATCTTGAAGGATCTCAAACAACCAACATACAAACCAAGATTGTAGAGATTCAATATAACCAGTCACATGTTACATCACAGTTCACAAATATTTCTCTTACATCAGAGTTCGAATAGTTATTTCAAACCAAGTTTGAAAATAGCAGAAGCAAAGTAGTTTAACATCGACGACACACATAGTTTAATACAAAGCCAGTTTCATAGTCATCTCCAACCAAAAGCACAACGGTGAGATGATAAACAGAATGACCAATGCCCATGGTCCTAGTCCTCATCCACTGCAAGACCAAAGCAATTCTTGCAGTAGCCGTGATACATAACATTATCTACAACAATGGGAATAAAACCCTGAGTACAAGAAGATACTCAGCTAGACTTACCCGTCCAACTAATATACTAAGACACCAAGAAGTATGCAAGGCTTTATAAGTAGGGCTGGTAGACATTGTTTGCATAAAAGCATAAGTTATTCAACATCTCTTTAATTATGAATCACCAGTTATTAATCCTATCTCTTTAATTATGAATCACCAGTAATTATTCAACCTCCTAGTGCTGCACTTCCTGACCCTGCTCTTGTGGATCATCGTCGAGCTCCACCAACATGATCTCCTCGGTTGCACCTATTGCATGCATATTCATAAGTTCCACGAATGCACAAGAAGGATCATGGATGATGTGACATGGGAATGTACATGCTGTAGTAATGATGTTCAGTTACACAATGATAACAATGCTAACTCTATATTTACTGAGTAGGTGCATATCTCTTCTCTATCCATTACCGAAATTCTACACAAGACAATTTCAGAGCTACACATAGCAGCTACAAGTTTACATCATAACCAAAGTTCTACTTATCCAAATGTTGTGATCTTGGACTTTCTAAAAAGATTATAAAATTTCCTACAACTCTTATTTAATCACCAAAAGCTAATTCACAATCTATCCTAACCAAAACAGGCAATCTATCCATTGCTGTCCAGAAATTCCAGAGAACAAGCATTTCGGGAGACTAACTTAAAACTGATATAACTTTGAAACCCTTTGGCATATTGCCCTGAAATTTTAACACAAGATAGATGAAGAAGTTCCCTACAACTTTGTTATTAACCATTTCTACAGAAAACATCATTTTGACTTGGTAACATACCCCACAACTGAATCTATCCGAAAGCACATCTAAATCGAATTATAGAGCATTAATATTTGTACTGCATATAAGTATTCAAAATTGGGCACCACCAATTATACCAACAGTTTAGGAATATCAAATGCACTCAAGAAAACATAATGGTCAAGCCCAATCTATTCATTTAAATGCCTTTATTAATTTAATTAGATAATTAGGGAAAATAACAAACATATACCAAATGTGCACAATAAATTCTCAAAAAATTATAGTGGCTTCCAAATGCACCCAATAGACTACTGTAAAGATTTCATACCATTTGAACATGTATAACGTCCTTTACAAAAATGACAAGCTAGCAAGGCCTATTTTAGTGAAAATAGTTAACCCTATAGAAAAGTGTCAAACAATAGATTATATATTTTTCCTAGCTTCCTATTATTGCAATACTACTGTACAAAAATTTGCATAGCAATATGTTACATATTTTTATTCCTAAAATTTTCCTCAAAAAATGCCATTTATTAATAGATAAATAGAAAGACCCTACTCTAAACAAGTTTACAGCAAGTTTATTATTTTTCCTAGCTAAAGAATATCAAAACAAGTCCAACAAAATTGGAATCACAATTTTATGAGTTTTTTAGCTCAAGATATCCATTTTACAAGATTACTAACATTCAAAAAGCACTTATTTAACTATATTTTAATCACCAATAAAAATACTATAAATTGTACATTTCATATTTTTATAAAATACTACACTACATGAGGATTACAACAAAATTTGGTTCACTAGAATTGGACATCTAGAACTCCACTTATGATTTTTCAAAGTTGATCCACATTTTTGAATTAAATGAACTAGCGTCTAAACCTAAGCCGCTGACAGCTGGGGTCCTCGAGTCAGCCGGGCCCGCGTGTCAGTGAGCCAAAAACAGAGTAGCGGAGCTGGCTAGCCGGAGTTCACCGACGGCGAGCTCTCCAGCGACAGCACCGGCACTACAAGCTTCCCCATGATCTCCCGCACGCACTAGTGTAGCAATCTAGACCGATTAGAGAGGCTAAGGACGACGGCGGCGCTCATGGCGTCATGGTGGATGTGGATCGACGACGAACCACCGGAGCTGACCGAGGCAGCCCAAATTAGGGTTTCGTCGAGCTTTGACACTATACTGCGATTCTAGCACGCGCACAAACATATCGAATGGCGGTCAGAAGCGGCCCGGCCACGGCGGCGTGGCATGGCGGTGAGACGACGGCGAGGGCCGCGCGCTGCACGGAGGCTTACCGTCGCTGCTAGCAAGTCAATGTGGTGCGGTGAGGTGGTAAGAGCATTACAAAGCTACGGCGGTGGCGAAGGTGTGATGCAAGCATGGGGCCAAGCTGGGCGGCCGACAATGGCGTCGGCGGTGAGCGCGGCGCTGCTGCTGCTGCGCGAAGGCGAAGGAAGGCAGGGGAGGAAATGAGAGCGCACGGGAGAGAACGGGCGAGCGCTGGGCGGGTGATGGCATGTCGTGGCCTGACGTGGCCTGACCAGCTAGGCCATCGGCGTCGTACGACCACCATGCAGCAGCCAGTCATGCGCCAGTTAGCCACTGATGGCCAGACCGATTAGGCCATCAGAGCCCGCGCCTAAGCCTGACAGCGCCACTTCGACGTCCCTAATCTCCTAAACCACAGCACATTAGCACAAACTATCTTAACAAAAGTTGTAGCCCTATATACCATATCCAATTTCTCTTAAAAGATCAAGGTCTAAATCACAATGGTTTGCAAGTTATAACATCACAAAGTCATGTAATTCAAACTGAAAACCAAATATGACTTAGAAAATTCTAAGTGTTGAAAACTTGGGTTTTGCTGATTTTTGTGAGCTCAAAATGACCTAGCTATGAACTAAATTAGCTCATGACCCAAAAATAAAAATTGTTTCTCTACTCAAATACTACAACTTTGCTTAAGGGTGCTTTGCCATGCAAAGAATCTATGACATAGTTCAACCTAGGTCAAACATACCACTTTAAAATGATGACCTACACTATAACTAAGACTTAGAGACCAAACTAACCTTAGTCATGAATACCAAAGTTGTTCCATGTGATATTCTAAACATGTTTACGGTACTCCTAAGGTCACACAAGCATTTCATGCATTGGTTACAAGGAAACCCTAGCATAAGTAAGGCAATTAAGTAACAATACATGCAATATAAGCCAACATAGATAGAATACATGATATGCTTATGCTCATGAATGCTCAATGATGCTTGTGCTCATGCAATGTCAAGGTTAAATGCATGCTTAACACCAAGGGTGTTACATGCTAGTTCCATAATCAAGTCCAACAAAAGCAACATAGATAAGATACTAAAGAAGGCCTTGCCTGCGGCCTCACTCCTTGAACACAGCTGGAGAGAAGCAGTTCTTATAGTAGCCTAGATACACAGTACCATCTGCAACAAGGGGGATACGCAGTTCTTAACCGACACAGACGGGATCAACATAACGAAACCTAACACCATTTGCATATAAGATCCCGCCCGGTCTCCATTTATATAACACCACATGGTTAATTTCCACGATAGCAAATATAGCCAACCGTGACCAGATATCCACCTATAGCTCGTAGGTGATAGGAAATCATCTGACTTCTATCGGTCTAAGCATGGCTAAGCATATATTTTGAGCCTAAACCTAAAAAGGGGTAACAAGGTGTATATATATATATCTAGACAAGGGAAGGATATATGCATCAACGGTTCCAAACAACACCTATAACTTAATGCATCAAACATAAAAAGACTCAAGTTATTCTTAATAAATCTTGGGAGGCTTAGTATGCTCTGGGGCTTGCCTTTGATAAAGCAAGCGGGGACGTGCTCTGGACACTCTAGCAGCTCCTGGACCTATCGTTCCCCTTCTAGACCCTCCTAGACTTCCGGTGGAACCTCTTCTCCCATCGTCTCGAGCTCCAGAAGCGTCACTCCTCCTTCCGGTGATCCTATGTATGCATGGATACAATTATAAATAAAGAGGATGGCATGTATGTATGGAATGATGCAAACATGTGGCTGGACAAAACATGTTATAATAACAGCAAGCTACTAACATAAGCATGTTTAGCATGGTTACAAGAGATGATTATAAGATCAACTTTATTTTAGTGCGTAGGTGCATATCTCTTCTCCAAGAGAGAAAAGGAAGACACCACAATCTAGAAATCTCAAATACACATTTTCACCCTCTATAGGAAGTCTAAAACCTATAGCTAACAACTTATCCTCCTTAGAGTAAGCAAGCATCTAACAAGCATCAAGCTCTCATAAGGCAAACAATTCCAGAAAGCTAGATACTTGAATTATAGTGCAATAATTAGCTAATTGCATTCAAAACATCAAATCTGGGCGCAACCATCCATACCATCAGGTTATATACATCACAAACATGCTAGAAAAGTATATGGTTGGACCCAATTAAATTATTGATAAGCCTTTATTAATTTACCAAGCTAGCAAGATGAAATAGAGGACTGCTACTTCCTGTGCAGAGTAAATTCTGAAAAAATTACAGCAGCCTATACATGTTTCCGAGAGTCTACTGTCCAGATTTCATGCCTTTTGAACAAGTATATCAACCTCTACAAAAGTGACAAGCAAAACAGGCTTATAACAACTTAAATAAGTTTATCATAGTGAAAAGTGTCAAACAACAGAATTCATATTTTTCTTAGCTTCTACCTGTCACCAGAAAGCCATAATAAAATTTTTGTACACAGGAGTTGCTTATTTTGGTTATACCCATTTTTGTAATAAAGCAAGCATCATATCAAGTTAAATCATAATAGCATGGTAAAAGCAGATATACACTAGGTTCGACATTTTTTATTGCTATAGCATGACAAGACAAAGCTAACAAAACTGGAAGCACATTTTTATCACATTCCAAACTCCCATTTCACATTTTACAAGATTAAGTAGTATTTAACATGGATAAACAAAACAGCATACAAAACCTCATCAAACAGCAAGTTTCATGATTCTATCAGTTAGAGAATTTCATAACGAAACTAACAAAACTAGTTTCACTCGATTTGGACTTCTAAAACTACAGATATGAATTTCACAAGATTAGCATATAATCCAGAAAAGATTAAAACGAAAACAACTAAACCCTAACATCCAGCTAGGTACACCCGACTCAGTGCACCCAAGGGGCTGATGGCTAGGGGCCCGAGGTCAACCTGGACCCACCGGTCATACACACAGAGGCAGGGGCGTCGCTTTGACCGGCGATAGTTCGCTGGCTACAAACTTTCCGGCGACAAGACTACCACCATTAGACTCCTCTCTCCGAGATGCATCTATCATGATAGGATAGGTCGACCAATGAATTTTTCAACTAACACCAAGCGGCGGCGGAAAGGGCGGCAACGGCGGTGGTACGTACGTACGGCAACGACGAGCTCGGTGTTCCTAGGCTTTTACCTACGAAGAACGGTGGCGCGGCTAGGTGGGATGGGAAGAGGGGGCCATGGCAAAGCTGCTGGTTAGTCGAGATGGGGGTGGTGCTTTCGTGGTGGTGGATTTTGCGGCGGCGGTGCTGCTCCCTGCTGCCGGTCTCAGCCGAGGGAGAGGGAGAGCAGCAATGAGAGGAAGGTGTAGAATTGAGAATATCAATTGGACAGCTTTCATTGATCGTATACCATGTACATTTATAGAGTACAATGGCCTTTGGCCATGACCACACACGCACTACACACGGGAGAGGATGAGCGCACAAGCCAGACGTGTGGGCGCCGTGAAGACCCGGCGCGCGTGTGTGCGCGGCCGAGCGCGCTCTACAGAGGCCGTTGGCGAGGCGAGTGCGCGAGGTGGCGTCAGGAGCGCTGGACGTTGGTGACGCAAGAGACTCGGGCCTGCTCTAGCTATTGGAGGTGTTCATCCGCTGACACCCCCCTCAGTATTGACATCACCGTTCGTGACGGAGAGACTGTCTTGGAAGTCGAAGAAGAGTGCTGAAGCGAGCCCTTTGGTGAACACGTTCGCTAGCTGCCGTGCACTGGGAACATGTGTGACACGGAGCTCGTCGACAACCACCTTCTCCCTGACGAAGTGGATGTCCAGCTCTATGTGCTTGGTTCGCCGGTGGTGGACTGGATTCCAGGACATGTACACCAAAGAAATATTGCGCAGAACACAACCGTCACTGAGGTCACCGTGTAGAGCAGCTCGCCCAGTAGCTGTCGAAGCCACGAACATTCAGAGATGGCATTGGCGATGGCGCGGTACTCTGCCTCGGCACTTGACCTCGACACCGTGGTTTGGCGCTTGGACGACCATGATATGAGGGATGAGCTGAGGAATACGCAGAAGCCGGACATCGAACGGCGTGTGTCCGGGCAGCCGGCCCAGTCCGCGTCCGAGTAGGCGGAGATCGTTGGCGATGTGACGGTGCGGACCTGGACGCCGAGGGAGGTGGTGCCTTTGACATATCGTAGTATGCGCTTCAGCATTGTCAAGTGCACATCCCGCGCCGCGTGCATGTGGAGGCACACCTGCTGCATGGCGTATGCGATGTCCGGTCGCGTGATTATCAGGTACTGGAGCGTGCAGGCGATACTCCTGTAGGTGGTGGCATCGTCGAGGAGCGTGCCATCAGTGGCTAACGCTTTGGCCTTCGTTTCGGTGGGCGTAGCGACTGGTTTATAGTTAGCCATGCCCGCTCGCTCGAGAAGCTCCTCTATGTACTGTGCCTACGAAAGGAAGAAGCCGGTGATGTTCCGACGAACACTGATGCCGAGGAAGTGGTGGACCGGCCCCATGTCCTTCACGGCGAAGACGTCATGTAGGCGCTTAACAATATGTCGAAGAAGATCAGTCATGGAGGCGGACAGAATCATGTCGTCGACGTAGAGTAACAGGTACGCTGTGGCACCGTTCTTGTGGTAGACGAACAGGGATGTGTCAGCTCTTGACTATACAAAGCTGAGGGAGGTGACATGCTCAACAAAATGGTCGAACCACGCCCTTGGAGCTTGGCGGAGGCCATAGGACGAATGGGATAGGAGGCAGACATCAGTCGGCCAATCTGGATTAACGAAGCCGCTAGGTTGCTGGCTGTAGACGCGTTCATGTAGGTTGTCGTGCAGGAATGCGTTAGACATGTCCAGCTGATGAGCCAACCATCCCTTGCTGGCGATGAGCGTGAGGACGGTTCGTATCATTGCCGGCTTGATCACCGGTGAGAAGGTTTCCCCAAAGTCGATGCCGAGTCGTTGATTCAACCCCCGAACAACCCATCGAGCCTTGTATCACGCCAGTGTGCCGTCCGGGTTCAGTTTGTGCTTGAACACCCACTTTCTAGTGATGACCTATAACAGAACCGACCAAATCATAAGAACGTAAGTACAAAAACAATCACCGAAGTGATCAAATTCCTCTACTTAAGCTCCCATAATCCCGGTAGTCCGGAAATCACGAAGGATTTCAACCAACTCTCGACATACAAACCAAGATCGTAGTGATTCAACACAACACATCATTCGTTACAACATTTCACAAGTAGCATTCGAATTACATCCATCAGAGTTCAAATAACATATTACAAACCAAGTTTGAGTGTGCGGAAGCAACATAGTTTAGTACAAAACATCATAGTTTTCAAATACATTGCCAAGTCTGAGTCATGTCCCACAAAAGCATTATCAGGTACGAGAACTAGGAGAGACCGTGCCCAACGGTCTAGTCTTCATCCCCAGCTAGGAGAAGGCAGTACTTGCAGCAACCAAAGTAGAACTGGGCATCTGCAACAGGTGGGAGATAAACCCAGAGTACAAGAAGGTACTCAGCTGGACTTACCCGTCAAAACCAGAAATAAAAGACAACAAGGGGCATGCAAGGCTTTTGAAGTGGGCTAGCTTGACATAGTTGCATAAAAGAGCTTATGATTATAGTAATCAATTTAAACTTAGCATCAAGCTTATCATCATTTACCTGTCCACTAGATTTGCACCTGTACTAGAGCACTCACTTATTAGGAGCAAACAATATTAACCATAGCAGGTATAATAAGTCTGTCATCATCATATCATCATTTCCGAACCATTATGTTATTTAGTGTATCTACATTGGAGATAAGCCCGTCAAGTTCTCACTAACCGGGAGAGACGGCGACTCGAATCGAATTACAACTCAGCTCAGGGGGTATTCCTAACTCTCACCCTGGCATACTTAGCAAGGGTAGCCGTGGGTCACCTTTGGAACATCTTAGGAACCAAATTCGCGGGTTTGATCAGCGCCATCACTCTCAGGGATTACCCTTCTGCCAGGACAATCAGGACTTTTAAATCACCTGCCCTTGGACTCACGCCTATGGCTCCCTTCCGAGGCACACTTTATACTTATCGACTCCTGGCCTGAGGTGAGCTACTCGGCTTCGTGGTCGGTCTCCAGACCCAGCCAACTAAGATAGCGGCATGCGTTCAACATGAACAGGAAAGGCTCCAAAATTCAGTCCTTAAGCGACACAGACGGAGTCACTACAAACCGGCAAGCCTCCGCCCGGTCTTCATTTCAAATTAAGACAGTTTCTTTTCCACGATAGCAAATATAGCCAACCGTGCCACATGTAGATTCCTATATCTCGCAGGTGACAGGAAATCACCCGACTTCTACTGCGTTTAAGCAGGGCTAAGCACTATGCGAACCTGAGCTACATAGGATTCAGGGTAACAATATCTAGACAAGGATTGGATAACCAATGCAGCAAGTGTTTGCATCCAACACCTAAACTTAATGCAACAATATATATATGTAACAACAATACTTCAACTGCATTTCGGAAATTAGGAGGCTTAATATGCTCCGAGGCTTACCTTTCACAAAGTTGCACGGACGGTGATCCGGGCACTCAACGGCGACCTCGTCTGGCACTTCTCCTGAAGGCTGCACCTCCTGAACCTCCGGTGTCGGCTGCTGCTGCTCGCTCGGTTCCTCGAATTCCAGCAGTGTTACTCCCTCCGGTACACCTATCGCATGCCAATGCACGAGATGAATATCATGGATGCATAAGGAATGACATGATGCTCATGATGAATGAATCACAGTAAGTGTTTACGAAAGCATCACTGGACACCCGTTTTTCGAGTAAAATAGCTCTATTCAAATCACTTTAAGCATGTATCTAACTTAACTTAAAGAACAAGATCAACTTACCTAACTTGCATAACCTAAGATAAAGATGCTCATCTTCAGTTAAAGGCCTAACACCTAGGAACATTACCACAAACTTAGAAATAGTAAAGTCATACATAAATCAACATTAAAAGTTTCATATGCATACAAGTAGTCCCTTAATTCAACCACAACCAAAGTTCTACAATTCCAAATGACTTGCATGAGGACATTCTGGAAAGCTTGTGAAATTCTCTACAAATCAATTGTAAACATCATAGCATGATTCTTACGTTAACCAAATCAAATTTCAGTAAACCTAGAATCTGTCCAGCAATGACAGGGTTACTAACTTAATTATTTAATGATGATACAAAAGCCTAATTTGACCAAACCAAGTTTAACAACTTGTTGCACATACCAGAGGGACACTAGAAAGTATAGTGCTAACTTCTAAATAAATCATTTAATATCCTTTTCCAATTTATTTAGTTAATTAGGTGATTAAAGAAATATATAGTAAAACTATTCATAAAAATCTACAAAAATTACAGTAGCTATCTCATGCTTCACATAGACTACCATAAAAATTTCAAAGCCATTGAGCAAGCAGAACTTGCTGTACCCAAAATAATAGGTGGCATGTCTATTTTTAGCATAATTAGGAAACCCTATTGAAAAGTGTCAAGCAACCGATTTCTTATTTTTCCTAGTATCATTCTAGCATAAGAATAGCACTCACCAATTTTTACCTTCACTGGATCTATAGAAAAATTATGAAAATTCACACAAGATCCATCCATGCAAACAAGATAATTTTCTATCTCCTACATACAATATCCAAAATTTATGAAAATTTAACTACAAGCTATTAATGATATGAGAAGTACACCATAAAAATTTCATGCCATTTGGAGCTACCTAGAAAAAGATATAATTACCTCTATTTCTTGCATGATTAAAAGAGATAAATAGAAACTCCCATTTTCATAACAGAACATGGCATGGATTATATTTTTAGTAGAAACTAGACATTATCATGAACTCAACAAAATTAGAACCACATCATTTGGATCTACCATCTAAGAGCTACATATTTTTGAATATGTACACAAATTTGTGAAATAAATAAAACAAAACAAAACAAGAAAACCTATTCAACTACTGGTGGGCCGGCCCAAGGAAACGGCGGCCCGCGAGCAAGCGTAGGCGCGGCCCAGCCAGGCTCCCGCCTCAGCCTCAGCTGCTGACAGCCGGGGCCCGCGTGACAGAGAAACAGGCAGGGGAGGAGAACGAGACGGCGGCGAAGCTCATCGCCGGTGACTCCTCCGGCGAGGTCGGCGGTGCTAAGACGTTCAATACAACAGTGCGCATCTATTGGTGCCCTCAATTGAAGCTAGTACTATGGCTACAGGGGTTGGTGATGAGCAATGGTGGCGCACGGCCGCGGCATGGCTGGCTCCGGCGAGATGACGGCGTCGCAGCCCTATATGGCAACCCTACGAGCTTCAGCAGCGCTCCTAGGACCTAGCTCGAGGTAGAGGAGGGATGGCAAGGGCGCGAGGATAGCTGGCCGCGTGGAGCAACAATGGCGGCGAGGTCAGCCATGGCGGCGGTGGAAGAAAACGACGCATTCGTCCTTACCAAGACTCGATTGACCCGATTGCACGGTGGAGATGGTAAAGGGGATCACGGCGAAGCCACAGATGAGCTGGGCAATGTGTTTTCGTGGTGGCGAGCGCGCACGACGACGGCGATGCGCGATCGAGAATGGTGGACGGCTGTGGACTTGGCGCTGCGCGCGGAGAAGGTGAGAGAGAGGCAATGGAGCGGTGAGCGCGTTCAGGCAGGCACTGGCCCTCTTCTGGAGCACGGACACGCGACGTGGAGACCTCGGCAGCGCATGAACGCCACGCGGCGAGCATCGCCTGAGCCGGTCGGCCACGGCAACACTGACCGTTTTCTGAAAATGGCGATTCAGTGTTCGATGGTGATGACTGACAGCACGTATTCAACGCGTCAACACGGCTAATCCATCGATCTATTGCAAAAATAGTATACATGAAAAATGTAGGCCTACCATCCATCTACAACTTCTTTTCAAAGACCAACACCTAAATCATCGTGGATCCGAAGTTACATGAAGCCAAAGTGGGCTTGATGCAACTGAAAATGTAACTATGACTTAGAATATTTTCTAAGTGTGAAATCAGCATGAATTACTGACTTGTGGGCCATGTTTGAGCATGTTCTAGCCATTTTCATGAAATGATCATAGAACAACTTTTGTTCCTTAATAAATTAGCTACAACTTTGGTAAAGAGTGCATAGCCATGCAAAGCCTCTAAGCTAGTCTTTTGAACCAGTCAAATAGTGACACTCTGAGGGTCAATTCAAGTCAAACCTCCACTTGAGGGCATTTTGGTCATTTTGATCTACATGAACAATCTCCCAACAAGTAACCTAAGTGTAGTTAAGGTGTATTAGACCATGATCAACCACTTTACACAATTGTTATACCAATTTCTAATGATCACATGTGATAAAGCAACTAAAACAAGCAATTCACTCATATGTTTCAATTCCATGTTTCACATGTTTCATGACCTTGTTGTTATTTTATATTTGTCATATTACTACCCTGTTGCCATGTTTCAAGGTATGAGAAATTCATGTTGCACTACTACCATTCATAAGCAATCAAGTACGAAACAAACAGAATATGCGAATGTTGCATATGTATGTTTCAGTGACAATGGCATGATGACATAGATGATGCATATGTTTATGAAATGACATGCAATTTAGTGGAAGCCAAACACCTAGGGTGTTACATGACTCGTGCTCCCGGTGGTCACGGCACGAGTGACCACGTCTTCTTCGCCTGCAACGCATCAAACTCAGCCTTCATCGTAGCGTACCAGTTGGGGTCCTTGACGGCGGAGCGGACGCTGTGAGGAATCGGTGAGATGATCCCCGTGGCGGCCAGAGCATACTTCAGATTTGGCTTGTAAATTCCAGCACGAGCATGGGTGACCATTGGATGGCCGGTTGGCACATCAGTGGATGACGTCGTAGCTGGTGGAGGTTGCGGCGAGGTAGGACTCGACGGCATCAGAGAGGGGTGGTCGACTGATGCGGCGGTAGGCGACGTCGCGGTTGTCGTGGCCGAGGACGCCGCAGAGTGTGACGATGACGTCGGCGAGTGGTGGATGTGGCGTGCTGTTCGGCGTCGTTGTGGATGAGGCGTCAGGTCTGCAACCAGTCGCACAAGTGCAGACGGGCGAGGTGGTGGTGGCCGCGGCGTGTCGTCGTCATCGTGATCGCAGGGCCCGACGGACGTAGTGCGCTGGCGTGGCGAGGAGGGTACAGCGGCGTCGTGGGCGCGGTCGTTTTTGTGGAACGGGAAGATGTTCTCGTCGAAGGTGACGTGCTGCGACATGATGACGCGGCCAGTGGCAATGTTGTAGCACCGGTATCCTCGGTGGTCTGCCGGGTACCCGATGAAGACGCATGGCGTCGACCGCGTGGCAAGCTTGTGAGGCGATGTCGCGATCAGGTTGGAAAAGCATTGGCAGCCGAACACCCTGAGCTCGGCATACGTCGGTGGTACACCAAAGAGGAGAGCGTAGGGCGTCATGGTTCTAGTAGCACGACATGGTCGCCTGTTGATCAAGTACACCGCCGTGGCAAGGGCCTCCACCCAGAATGGCAATGGAGCTGCACTGTGTATGAGTAAGGTGCGCAAACAATCATTAATGGTACGAAGAACTCTCTCGGATTTCCTATTCTGTTGCGATGTGTATGGGCAAGAGAGGCGCAGCTGTATGCCCTCGTAGGAGAGGAGCAGGCGCATGGCAGTGGAGTCATACTCTCGGCCATTGTCTGTCTGGAAGGCAAGAATGGGTAGTCGGAACTGAGTGTGAACGTATGAAATGAATGCTTTTATCATGTGAAAAACATCAGATTTGTTGCGAAGAGGCACTGTCCACAGATAGTGAGTAAAGTCATCTAGAAAAACAACATAATATTTGTAGCCAGAGTGACTAAGTATTGGTGAGGTCCAAACATCCGAATGAACAATTTGGAAAGGAAAGAACGACTTTGTTTCTAAATCAGAAAAAGGTAAACGATGATGCTTGCCCAAACGACAAGACGAACATGAGTGGTCATCAGCTTTATTACATTGGAAAGAAAAATTGTGTAAAATTTGGGAAGTAACTAGGTGACCGGGGTGTCCCAGCCGCTGATGCCACAAGGACATTGCCGAAGTTGCAGCGAGGGCTTGATGGTGCGGGTGGCGAAGAGGGTAGAGATCGCCGCTGCTCTCACATCGGAGCATCTCCGCCCTGGTAGCTAGATCCTTGATGGAAAAACCAGCCGGGTCAAATTCAATTGAAACATTGTTATCACGAGTGAGACGACGAACGGAAATCAAATTTTTGATAAGTGAGGGAGAAACAAGAACATCGTTTAAACGAAGGGGAGCAGTGACAGTAGGAATGAATGTTTGTGCCCGATGGGTGACTGGCATCTGGGCACCATTGCCTACTGTGATCATAGATGAAGAAGGTTGAAGAACCGAGCGGGGAAAGTTACTAGGAGAAGATGACATGTGTGATGTCTTGCCAGTGTCGAAGTACCAATCGGACGCGCTCTGGGGTTGGTGAGGGACGCCGACGGAGTGGAGCGTCGCGTAGAGGGCAGCAGTGTCGAAGGTGTTGGAGGCGGCGCCTGGAGCGTTCTGTTGCTGATGAGCAGCCGTCATCGTGTGTTGAGGCTGGAATGGTGGGCGAGGTCCCAAGACGCCGGTGCCGGGGGCCCGGAAGGGCATGGGCCAGGCCTGCACCATGCCCTGCCAGGGGTTGTAACCCACGGCCCACGGTGCGGCCTGGTTGTTGGCATTGGTGCCGCCGCGCGACGCCCCGCCGCCGTTGCCGCAACCACGGCGTCGATCGCCACGGTTGTTGGATCGGTAGCCGCCGCCATTATTGCGACGGCTGTTGTCACGGGGCGCCACGGAGCCGGAGGAGGCGTCATTGGAGCCGGTGGACATGCCGTGGCTGCCGGAGTTGGAGGAGCCGCCTGAACGGTCAACATGGGACACGGTAAGAGCCTACGTCGCCTCGGTGTTGTTGTCGTGTTGAACGCTGAGGTCCTCCAGAAGAAGGAAGGAGTGGGTGCTCATGAAGGTGTGGGGTGGATACTTGGTAGTGATCACCGACTTGACGTAGTGGTACCGCGGGTTGAGCCTACGAAGGAGGTTGAGGACTTGGCTTGGTTCGGAGACCAGATGCCCGATGTCGCAGAGTTGATCAGCAAGACGCTTCAGCTTGGTGCAGTAGTCATTGATGGACATGTCACCTTGCTAGAGAGTGCGTAGCTCTGCCTTGAGGTACACCGCGTGCTAGAGTTCATTGTCCTAGAAGAGGCCCGCGATGGCATGCCAAAGCGAGAAGGCATCAGCGCGGTTGTCACGGCGTCTGATGTCGAAGACACCTTTGGACACCATGGCGAGGATCCAGTTGACGACGCAGGAGTCGACCATGTGCCACTCGCCGTCGCGATCTACAAAAGTGGTTGGAGAACGAACATGGCCGAAGAGGCCAAATTTGTCGAGCATGGAATCGAAGAAGCACCTCCACTGCCCGTAGTTGCCCTCTTCCAGATCGAGGACGACGGGGACATGATGGCGGATGGAGATGCCCTGAACGGCGGAGGCTTGGGCGGGGGTGACGAACTCGTCGTCAGAGGAGGCATCAGAGGAGGAAGCCATGGGAGGAGATGGTGGAGCGGAAGGTGAGGCAAAGGGATTCACTAGGATCGAAGAGGAGGCTGATAACATGTAGAATTGAGAAGATCAACTGGACAGCTTTCATTGATCGTATACCGTGTACATTTATAGAGTACAATGGCCTTTGGCCATGACCACACATGCACTACACACGGGAGAGGATGAGCACACAAGCCGGATGTGTGGACGCTGTGAAGACCCGGCGCGCGTGTGTGCACGGCCGAGCGCGCTCTGTGGAGGCTGTTGGCGAGGCGAGTGCGCGAGGTGGCATCAGGAGCGCTGGACGTTGGCGATGCAAGAGACCTGGGCTTGCTCTAGCCGTTGGAGGCGTTCATCCGCTGATAGAAGGGAAGGGCGACTGAATGGGAGAGGGAGCAGCAGGCGTGGCGTTCGGTTCGCCTCCCCAACACGCACAGACGGGCGCCGTGGCACTCGTTCGCGCGACAGGAGCACCACGTGGCGGCCAGGCTCTGAAGCCGGTCGGCCATGACCTAGCTCAATCGATTCAGATTCAAAAACTGAAGCTAAGGGCTCTCCAAAACCAACCCAAAAATACAACTGAAACCCCAACTTCCTCCCTCCGTAACTCCTAAACCAAACGATGATTCGATCAACCAATTGTTCCTGGGGGTAGAGCTACATGAGTACTCCAACTTTGATTAAAGGAGATTGGTCCAAACCAAACTGGTTTGTGAGACAAAATTTCCCAAAGTAGGGTACCTCGAAACTGAAAACTGAAAATTCAGCAATCAACACTTAGCCGATTTTTGGGAACCTGAAAACAGCAACAGGTTCAGTTTTGGGAGCTCTATTAGACTAGGTTAGAGACTAAATTAGGTCTTGACCCTTGAACAAAGTTTTCTCTACTCAAATAGAACTGCAACTTTTATTTAAGGACCAACTCCATGCAAGAACTCTAAGACACAGATCAACTTAGATCAAAACAACATCTTGAAATAAAATTACTTCTGGGCAGCTAGCATATGAAAGCATTTTTAGCCTAAAAGATGAATATAAACTCTAACTCATTTTTTATCCTGGGTATGTCTAGGTTGGTTAGCTGAACAAACAACACTCACTTGCATTAACAACACGATCATCAAGCATACATATGATTAAACTCAAGCATTTTATGGAAATAAACATAACAAGTAAATGCATTGCCACATGCTTATGCTTATGAATGAATGGATGGTGCTTATACTCATGCAATGCAAGTGCAATATGTAAGCTTAACACCTATGGTGTTACAGCACCTCTCCCCTTACAGAAATCTCGCCCCGAGATTTGTAGTGCCTACCATTTTTCATAAAATTCTGGGTAGACCTCTCGTAAGTAGTCCTCTCTTTCCCAAGTTGCGTCCTGCTCACTTTGATTGTTCTACACCACTTTGTAGAACTTGATCACCTTGCTTCAAGTTACTCTCTCCATTTCTTCCAAGACTCGGATTGGTTTCTCCTCATATGTCAAATCCGACTGAAGTTTCACACTGGTCAGTTCAATTGCCTCTTTCGGTATGCACAGACATTTTTTGAGCTGAGACATGGAAGACATTGAAAATTGCACTCATCTCTGGGGGAAGTTGTAACTTGTAGGCTACATCTCCTTTTCTTTCAATAATCTGATATGGACCTACATATCTGGGTGTAAGCTTTCTTTTCACTCCAAATCTCTGCACACCTCTCATGGGCAAAACTTTCAAGTACACATAGTCGCCCACTTCAAAAGTTAGTGGCTGTCTTGTTTTGTCAGCATAGCTCTTTTGTCCTGCTTGGGCTGCTTCAATATGGCCTTGTATAATTTGAACTTGTTGTTCGGCTTCCTCGACAAAATCAATACCGTAGTACCTCCTTTCCCCGGGCTCAACCCAGTTCAAGGGAGTCCTACATTTACGGCCATACAATGCTTCACAAGGAGCCATCTTGATACTTTCTTGGTAACTATTATTGTAAGAGAATTCTGCGAGAGGTAACCATTTCTCCCACGAACCTTTAGATGATATGACACATGCCCTCAGCATATCTTCCAAAATTTGGTTCACTCTCTTAGTCTGACCTGAGGTTTGTGGATGGTATGTTGAACTTTGGATTAGCTTGGTACCCAGCTATTTATGCAAGTGTTCCCAAAAGCGAGCTATAAACTGTGGTCCTCGATCTGAGATTATGGTTCTTGGTACTCCATGTAACCTCACAATCTGAGAAACATATAGCTCAGCATACTTTCCTGCACGAAACTCTATGTTGACTGTATAAAATGCACCGACTTGGTAAGGCAATCCACGATTACACAAATAGAGTCATGACCTCACGGTGAATTTTGGAGGCCTGTAATAAAATCCATACTTATCTCCTCCCACTTCTAGCCTGGAATTGAATATAAGTTCAGCTAGAGCTAGTATCTCCACAAATCAGATAGTTTGGGATGTGCTCCTCTCTTTTGGAGAGCGGAGTTCAAACTTACCCTTATTGTGTTACCAGGGTTGGGTATAGATGTAATTTTGGGCATGAATTGGATGAAGGATCATGGGGTTGTCATTGATACAATCAATAGAACCATCCAGCTAGATGCCCCTAATGGTTGTGGTACTTTTCAAGTTCCACTTCTTAGCAATGCTGACCTCAAGAGTTTTTCTTGTGCCATCCATGCCACTGATCTATAGGAAATTCGAGTGGTGTGTGAGTTCCCAGATGGGTTTCCTGATGAGTTACCTGATTTACCACCGTATAGAGATGTGGAATTTGCAATTGAGTTAGTGCCTGGTACAACACCCATCTATAGAAGACCATATAGAATGCCACCAAATGAACTAGCCGAACTTAAGGTTCAGTTACAGGATCTTTTGGACCAGGGTCTCGTCCGACATAGTTCATCTCCGTGGGGATGTCCAGCTCTGTTTGTAAAGAAAAAGGACAAGTCACTACAAATGTGTGTGGATTATAGACCACTAAATGATGTGACGATCAAGAATAAGTACCCTCTGCTACGGATCAATATTTTATTCGATCAGCTAGCAAAGGCAAAGGTGTTCTCCAAGATTGATTTGAGATCAGGTTATCATCAGATTAAAATTTGACCAGAGGACATACTTAAAACTGCTTTCTCAACCAGATATAGATTGTATGAGTATCTTGTCATGTCTTTTGGTCTGACAAATGCTCCTACATATTTCATGTACTTGATGATTCTGTGTTCATACCTGAACTAGATAAGTTCATTGTTGTGTTCATTGATGACATCTTGATTTACTCAGAGAATGAATAGGATCATGCAGAGCACCTGAGGATTGTTTTAATCAGGCTTAGAGAACATAAGTTGTATGCCAAGTTTACTAAGTGTGAGTTTTGGTTAGAAAATAGAATATCAGTGGATCCAAGCAAGGTGCAGGAAGTCCTGGATTAGAAGGCCCTAACTTCAGTTACTGAAGTTCAGAGTTTTTTTGGTTTAGCTGGTTACTATTGTTGCTTTATCCTAGACTTCTCCAAGATAGCTAAGCCTATGATGAGGTTGTTGTAGAAGGATGAGAAATTTATTTAAACTCCGGAGTGTGAAGCAGATATCCACACTTTACGGACTTTGCTAACTACCGCTCCTATTTTAGCATAGCCTGACATAGAGAAGCCCTTTGATGTGTTTTGTGATGCATCAGGGACTGGTCTTGGTTGTGTGCTAATACAAGAGGGCCGAGTAATTGCATATGCTTCTCAACAGTTGAGAAAATACGAAGTCAACTATCCTACACATGATTTAGAGCTTGTAGCCGTTGTTCATGCACTGAAAATATGGCAACATTACTTGTTGGGAAATTTGTGCCATGTATACATCAATCATAAGAGTCTCGAGTATATCTTCACTCAACCCAAGCTGAACATGAGGCAGACAAGGTGGTTGGAGCTGATCAAAGATTATAATTTGGAGGTGCACTACCATCTAGGAAAAGCAAATGTGGTGGTAGATGCACTGAGTTGGAAACCTCATTGCAATATTATAGAAGCACAACTAGAAGATGGTTTCAACTTGTTGCATCCTGCTGTGTTGCATAATATTACAGTCAGCTGTTCTCTTGAGAGCCAAATTATAGAAGGCCAGAAAACAGATAAAGGGGTCTTCTATCTCAAGCAAAGAATGCAGAATCAAGACATCAAACACTTACTTGTGGTACCAAATGATAAGGATCTTCGAGAGCAGATAATGACCAAAGCTCATTCATCGAGCTTGTATATTCATCCTGGTAGTACTAAAATGTACCAAAACTTGAAGCCACGTCACTGGTGGAACAAGATGAAGAAAGAAATTGCTGCACATGATGCTAGGTGTGATACATGTAGAAGGGTTAAGGCCGATCATCTGAAGCCTGCCGGACTGCTACAACCTCGGTCCATTCCAGGCTGGAAGTGGAAGGAGATAAGCATTGATTTTATTACAGGCGTCCCAAATTCACCACGAGGTCACAACTCTATTTGGGTAATCATGGATCGCCTTACCAAGTCAGCACACTTTATACCAGTCAATACAGAGTTTCATGCAGGAAAGTACGCTGAGCTATATGTTTCTCAGATTGTGAGGTGACATGGAGTACCAAGAACCATAATCTCATATCGAGGACCATAGTTTATAGCTCATTTTTGGGAACACTTGCATAAAGAGCTGGGTACTGAGCTAATTCGAAGTTCAGCATACCATCCACAAACCTCAGGTCAGACTGAGAGAGTGAACCAAATTTTGGAAGGTATGCTGGGGGGCATGTGTCATATCATCTAAAGGTTTGTGGGAGAAATGGTTACCTCTCATGGAATTTTCCTACAACAACAAGTATCAAGAGAGTATTAAGATGGCTCCTTTTGAAGCATTGTATGGCTGGAAATATAGGACTCCATTGAACTGGGTTGAACCCAGGGAAAGGAGGTACTATGGTATTGATTTCCTCAAGGAAGCCGAACAACAAGTTCGAATTATACAAGGCCATATCGAAGCAACCCAAGCACGACAAAAGAGCTATGCTGACAAAAGAAGAAGACCACTAACCTTTATAGTGGGAGATTATGTGTACTTGAAAGTTTCGCCCATGAGTGTAACAGAACCGACCAAATCATAAGAACGTAAGTACAAAAACAATCACCGAAGTGATCAAATTCCTGTACTTAAGCTCCCATAATCTCGGTAGTCCGGAAATCATGAAGGATTTCAACCAACTCTCGATATACAAACCAAGACCATAGTGATTCAACACAACACATCATTCGTTACAACATTTCACAAGTAGCATTCGGATGACATCCATCAGAGTTCAAATAAAATATTACAAACCAAGTTCAAATTTGCGGAAGCAACATAGTTTAGTACATAACTTCATAGTTTCAAATACATTGCTAGATCTTAGTCATGTCCCACAAAAGCATCTTCAGATATGAGAACTAGGAGAGACCGCGCCCAATGGTCTAGTCTTCATCCCCAGCCGGGAGAAGGCAATACTTGCAGCAACCAAAGTAGAACTGGTCACCTGCAACAGGTGGGAGATAAACCCTGAGTACGAGAAGGTACTCAGCTAGACTTACCCGACAAAACCAGAAATAAAAGACACCAAGGATCATGCAAGGCTTAAGAGGTGGGCTAGCTTGACACATTTGCATAAAAGAGCTTATGAAGATAGTGACCAATTTAAACTTAGCATCAAGCTTATCATCATTTACCTGTCCACTAGATTACCACCTGTACTAGAGCACTCACTTATTAGGAGCAATCAATATTAACCATAACAGGTATAATAAGGCTGTCATCATCATATCATCATTTCCGAACCATTATGTTATTTAGTGTATCTACTTTGGAGATAAGCCCGTCAAGTTCTCACTAACCGGGAGAGACGGCGACTCGAATCGAATTACAACTCAGCTGAGGGGGTATTCCTAACTCTCACCCTGGCATACTTTGCAAGGGTAGCTGTGGGTCACCTTTGGAACAACTTAGGAACCAAATTCGCGGGTTCGATCAGCGCCAGCACTCTCAGGGATTACCCTTCTGCCAGGACTATCAGAACTTTTAAATCACCTGCCCTTGGACTCACGCCTACGGCTCCCTTCCGAGGCGCACTTTATACTTATCGACTCCTGGCCTGAGGTGAGCTACTCGGCTTCATGGTCGGTCTCCAGACCCGGCCAACTAAGAGAGAGGCATGCGTTCAACATGAACAGGAAAGGCTCCAAGATTCAGTCCTTAAGCGACACAGATGGAGTCACTACAAACCAGCAAGCCTCCGCCCGGTCTTCATTTCAAATTAAGACAGGTTCTTTTCCACGATAGCAAATATAGCCAACCGTGCCATATGTATGTCCCTAAATCTCGCAGGTGATAGGAAATCACCTGACTTCTACCGCGTTTAAGCAGGGCTAAGCACTACACGAACCTGAGCTACATAGGATTCAGGGTATCAATATCTAGACAAGGATTGGATAACCAATGCAGCAAGTGTTTGCATCCAACACCTAAACTTAATGCAACAATATATATATGTAACAATAATACTTTAACTGCATTTCAGAAATTAGGAGACTTAATATGCTCCGGGGCTTGTCTTTCACAAAGTTGCACGGACGGTGATCCGGGCACTCAACGGCAACCTCGTCTGGTACTTCTCCTGAAGGCTGCATCTCCTGAACCTCCGGTGTTGGCTGCTGCTGCTCCTCGCTCGGTTCCTTGAATTCCAGCAGGGTCACTCCTTTCGGTACACCTATTGCATGCCGATGCACAAGATAAACATCATGGATGCATAAGGAATGACATGATGCTCATGATGCATGAATCATAGTAAGTGTTTAACGAAAATATCACTGGACACTCGTTTACCGATTAAGAATAGCTCTATTCAAATCACTTTAAAACATGTATCTAACTTAACTTGAAGAACGAGATCACTTACCTAACTTGCATAACCTAAGATAAAGATGCTCATCTTTAGTTAAAGGCCTAACACCTAGGAACATTACCACAAACTTAGAAATAGTAAAGGCATACTTAAAACAACAGTTAAAGTTTCATATGCACACGGGTAGTTCCTTAATTTAATCATAACCAGAGTTCTATAAATTCAAATGACTTGCAAGAGGATATTCTAGAAAGCTTATGAAATTCTCTACAAATCATTTGTAAACATCAAAGCATGATTCTTACGTTAACCAAATCGAATTCCAGTAAAACTAGAATCTGTCCAGAAATGACAGGGTTGCTAAATTAATTATTTAGTGATGATGCAAAAGCCTAATTAGACCAAACCAAGTTTATCAACTTGTTTCACATACCAAAGGAATATCAGAAAGTATAGTGCCAACCTCTAAATAAATTATTTAATGTTCTTTTCTAATTTATTTAGTTAATTAGGTGATTAAAGCAATATATAGTAAAACTATTCAGAAAAATCTACAAAAATTATAGTATCTATCTCATGCTTCACATAGACTACCATAAAAATTTCAAATCCATTAGGCAAGCAGAACTTGTTGTATCCAAAATAACAGGTGGCATGTCTATTTTTAGCATAATTAGGAAACCCTATTGAAAAGTGTCAAGCAACAGATTTCTCATTTTTCCTAGTATCATTCTAGCATAAGAACAGCACTCACCAAATTTTACCCTTACTGGATCTATAGAAAAATTATAAAAATTCACACAAGACCCATCCATGCAAACAAGAGAATTTTCTATCTCCTACATACAGTGTCCAAAATATATGAAAATTTAACTACAAGCTATTCATGATATGAGCAGTACACCATAAAAATTTCATGCCATTTGGAGCTACATAGAAAAAGATATAATTACCCCTATTTCATTCATGATTAAAAGAGATAATAAGCAACTCTATTTTTCATAACAGAACATGGCATAAATTATATTTTTGAAATTATACACAAATCTGTGAAAAAGAATAAACAAAACAAATTTGAAAACCTAACCCTACTGCTGGGCCGGCCCGAAGGACACGGCAGCCCGCGACGCATGCGCTGGTGCGGCCTAGAACTTGGCGTGGCCCACGCTGGCTCCCGCCTGAGCCTCAGCGACTGACGCGCGGGTCCCGCTTGACAGAGAGACAGATGGGGGAGGAAGGAAAGACAGCGGTGCAACTCGTCACCGGTGGCAGCTCCGGCGAGTCCATCGGTGCTACGGTGTTCGCCTCATCCATGCGCATCTAACGGTGCCATCTATTGAAGCTATTGCCGCAGCTAAAGGGGGTGGCGACGGCCATGGCGGCGCACGGCCACGGCCTTGCCGACTCCGGCGAGGCCCGACCCCGTAGGTAGCGGATAGGCTCGGTACGAGCTTCCGGAGTTCGCTATCAAGCTACCTAAGCAAGGAAGAGGGGATGGGGAGACCGCGGTGGCAGTTGGCCGCATGAAGCGCCAACTCCGGCGAGGTCCCGCCATGGCGGCGGTGGAAGAAATGGCGAATACGCCCTTACCAAGCCCCAATCGACCTGGCTGAGAGGTGGAGGTGGTAGAGGAGATCACGGCGAAGCTAGAGGCAAGATGGCCGGCGCGTTTTTGCAGTGCCGAGCGCACAAAGCAACGGCGACGCTCGGTCGGAACTCGAGGAGCTGTGGTGGCTCGGCGCTGCGAGCGGTGGAGACGAAAGAGTGCAAATGGAGCAGGCAAGTGCGTCGGGCAGGCGCTGGCTTTCATCTGGAGCTCGGACGTGCGATGTGGAGGCGTCGGTAGAGCATGCGTGCCACGCGGTGATCAGCTCCTGCGCCGGTCGGCCACGGCGAGCTCTGACCGTTTTCTAAAATTTTTGATTCAGTGTTCAATGGCGATGACTGATAGCGCGAATTCGACGATCCATAACTCCCAAACGGTGGCGATCTGGTTCATGGTATAGTTAACAAAATTGAAGACCTAAGTGAGTACTACAACTTCTTCAATTGGAACTCGAGTTGGTTCGGCCTGGTTAGGGAGATACAAGCCTCCAAACATTGGTACACGAAACAGTAAATCACTTAAGGACTTAGAAATATTTTTCAGTGTTGAATCCACCATCAACAATGACTTGTGGGCCATGTTTGAGGCTATTGCACACATTTTCATGAGTTGATCATAAAACAACTTTTGTTCCTTGATAAATTAGTTACAACTTTGGTAAAGAGTGCACAGCCATGCAAGATCTCTAAGTTGGACTTTTGAATTAGTCAAACAGTGTCACTCTGAGGTTCATTTCAAGTCAAACCTCTCCAAAAGGGCAATTTGTTCATTTTGGTCCACATGAACAATGTCCAAACAATTACCCTAAGTGTAGTTAAGGTGTATTAGACCATAATCAACCACTTTACACAAGTGCTATACCAATTTCTAATGATCACATGTGATGAAGCAACAAAACAAGCAATTCACTCAAATGTTGCAATTCCATGTTTCACATGTTTCATTATTTTTGTTGCAATTTTAACTTGCCACATTCCTACCATGTTGCCATGTTTCAAGGTATAAGAAACTCATGTTGCATTCACATGTTGCACTACTACCATTCACAAGAAATCAAGTATGAAACAAACATAATTGTGAATGTTGCATATGCATGTTTTAATGACAATGGCATGATGAGATAGATGATGCACATGTTTAAGAATTGAAATGCAATTTTGTAGAAGCCAAACACCTAGGGTGTTACAACCCTCCCCCCTTAGAAAAATCTCATCCCGAGATTTGGAAAGCGTACCATTTAGTATAGAAAGTTGGATGATTTTCCTTTAAATAATCTTCCCGCTCCCATGTTGCATCCCGATCACTATGATTACTCCAAACTACCTTGTACAACTTAACTACTCACCTATGAGTCACTCTTTCTTGAGTATCCAGAACCTGCACGGGCTTCTCCTCATAAGAAAGATCAGATTTCAAGTTGACTTTCCTTGTTGCTATTCTTTCCTCGGGAATACGGAGACACTTCTTCAGCTGGGACACATGGAATACTGAGAATATAGCTCCCATTTCACATGGTAGATCGAGTTTATAGGCTACTCTTCCACTTTTCTCGATAATACGGTAAGGTCCAACATATCGAGGCTCAAGCTTCCTTTTGATTCCAAAATGTTTTACTCCTTTCATAGGGGATACCTTCAGATAAACATGGTCACCTACTTCAAACTCAATAGGTTTTCTTCTCTTGTCAGCATAGCTCTTTTGTCTAGCCTAAGCAGCAGGCATATTCTTCTGTATAGTTCGGACTTGCTCTTCGGCTTCTTTTACAAAATCAATACCATAGAATCTTCTTTCTCTAGGTTCCACCTAGTTTAAAGGAGTCCTACACTTGCGGCCATAAAGAGCTTCAAAAGGAGCCATTTTGATACTCTTTTGATAACTGTTGTTATAAGAGAATTTAGCGAGAGGAAACCATTCCTTCCAAGAGCCTTTGCAAGAGATAAGACAAGCTCTAAGCATGTCTTCAAGAATTTGATTAACACGCTCAGTCTGTCCTGATGTTTGCGAATGATAGGTAGAACTACGGATTAGATGAGTGCCAAGATTCTGATGTAAGCATTCCCAAAAGTGAGCCATGAATTGCGGTCCTCTATCTGAAACAATGGATTTGGGTACACCATGGAGACGTACCACTTGTTGAAAATAAATCTCAGCATAATTGTGAGGGTGATAGGTAGACTTGACCAGAATAAAGTGAGCGGATTTGGTTAGACGATCTACGATAACCCAGATGGAATCACAACCCTTTTTGGTAGTGGGTAACCCAACAATGAAATCCATAACAATTTCTTCCCACTTCCAGCCAGGAATAGAGAGTGGCTGTAATAATCCGAGCCTCATGTGAATAGCCTTGACTCTGCAACAGTTATCACACCTTGCCACGTAGGCTGTGATTTCTTTCTTCATCTTGGTCCACCAATAATACAGCTTGAGATCTTGATATATTTTACTGCTACCAGGATGGATGGACAATCTAGAAGAATGGGCTTTAGCCATAATTTGATTTCTAAGTTCTTTGTCTTTGGGTACTACAAGCCTATCATTAAACTAGAGAATTCCTTTGTCATCGACCCTAAAGTGCTTGGTCTCCTGCTCTTTCACGTTCCACTTGATATGAAACACACCCACATCAGTCTTCTGGAGTTCGATAATTCGACTTCTAAGAGAGCAATCCACAGTGATATTGTGGAATACTGCTGGATGAAGGAGGTGTGCCCTATGAAAGTCTTCACTAACTAAGGAATTGCAATGGGCCTTTCTGCTTAAGGCATTAGCAACCACATTGGCCTTGCTAGGATGGTAGTGCACTTGAAGATTGTAGTCTTTGATTAATTCTAACCATCGTCGTTGACGCATGTTTAACTCGGGTTGAGTAAAGATGTACTTGAGACTTTTATGGTCCGTATAGATGTTGCACACATTACCTAGCAAGTAATGTCTCCAAATCTTCAGGGCATGAACAACTGCGGCTAGCTCTAAGTCATGGGTAGGATAATTGACTTCATGTTTTCGAAGCTGGCGCGAAGCATAAGCAATTACTTGGCCTTCTTGCATAAGAACACACCCCAAACTGGTGCCACATGCATCACAATAGACATCAAAAGGCTTCTCGGTGTTAGGTTGTGCCAATATAGGAGCAGAAGTTAGTAAGGTCCGCAAAGTGTGGAAAGCCTCTTCACACTTCGGAGTCCACACAAACTTCTCATCCTTTTGAAGTAGGCGAGTCATGGGCTCGGTGATTTTAGAGAAGTCCGGGATAAAGCGACGATAATAGCCAGCCAAACCCAGGAAACTTCGGACTTCTGTGACCGTAGTAGGTGCCTTCCACTCTAGGACTTCTTGCACCTTAGTAGGGTCAACCGAAATTCCATCTCTAGATAACACATGACCCAGAAAAGGTATCTTGTTCAACCAGAATTCGCACTTGCTGAACTTAGCATAAAGCTGGTTGTCACGTAATCGAGTTAAAACAATTCTCAGATGTTCAGCATGCTCTTCTTCATTCTGAGAATATACAAGGATATCATCAATGAATACGACGACAAACTTGTCCAATTCCGGCATGAATACCGAATTCATCAGGTACATAAAGTGTGCCGGAGCATTTGTCAACCCAAAGGACATGACAAGATATTCGAACAAGCCATAACGAGTAGAGAAAGCTGTCTTAGGTATATCTTCAGGATGAATTTTGATCTGATGGTAGCCAGACCTCAAATCAACCTTGGAGAATACCTTAGCTTTGGAGAGCTGATCAAACAGAATATCGATGCAAGGAAGAGGGTATTTGTTATTGATAGTAACAGCATTAAGGGGGCGATAATCCATGCACATGCGCAGAGACTCGTCCTTCTTCTTCACAAAGATAGCCGGACAACCCCAAGGAGAAGAACTAGGCCGAATCAAACCCTTCTTTAATAGCTCATTTAACTGACTCTTCAGCTCAGCCAACTCATTGGGCGGCATTCTATAGGGCCTTCGAGAAATAGGAGCCGTACCCGGAATGAGTTCTATCTTGAATTCTACTTCATGGTCCGGAGGTAATCCAGGCAAGTCATCAAGGAAGACATCTGGAAACTCACAGACAACCGGTATATCTTCAATGGCTTTGGCTAAGGTAGCATTGGCTGTACTGTGGATAGCGATATCACGAGGTAACTACACTAGAAAACCCTTCTTATCCATAGGATCTCTTAACATTACCATACGGGTTGATGTATTGATCAACACTCCATTCCCGCTCATCCACTTCATCCCTAGGATTACATCGATTCCTACCCCCGGCAGAACTACAAGATCCGTAAGGAACTCTCGATCCCCAATCTCAATCTTTACATCTTTAACTACTTGGTTAGTCATGATATTATTCCCAGCAGCACTAATACAATAACCACCCTTGACAATTGTAATCACATTCATCTTATGCATAGATGCAAAAGTAGAACTCACAAAGGAATGTGAAGCACCCGAATCAAAGAGCACAACTGTAGGGTGATCATTAACAAGAAACTTACCAGCGGTGACCACTTCACCAGCAGGAATTTCCTCCACAGTAGTGTAGTGAACACGCCCCTAACGGATGTTTCCCTGAGCATTCTGCTTGGGAGGATAGGGACAAGTACTAGCCCAGTGACCAGGCTTGTTATAGTTCCAACACGGCCTGTTAGCTGGTGGGAAATTTGGAGCTACCCTACCCAGAGGTATTCTTTGGCAAGGAAATTGTGTACCCCTTGCGGAAACCAGTTTTAGCTTGATTCTTCTGCTGAGGCGGGCGGTACCGGACATTAGCATTGGGTGGACGATATTGGGTTTTAGATACCACTAGTGCCTTAGACTAAGAAGCACCTGCCTCAAAGTTTCTTTTACGAGTCTTGGAAGCAGCATATACCTTATCATTATTCTCTTGAGTCAGGGTGTCACTGATAAACTCATTGAAGGTGACACACTTGCAGTTGCCCATAGACTTCATCAGTTTAGGGGAAAGTCCCCTCTTGAAACTAGCTATCTTTTTGGCATCAGTATCAACGAACTCAGGAGCATACCTCGCCAGGTTGTTAAATGCCTGGAGGTATTTAGTAAGACTCTTGTTGCCTTGAGTTAGCTTCATAAACTCGGTATGCTTAATGGCCATGAGACCAGGAGGGATAAAATGTCCCCTGAAAGCTGTCTAGAACTGGTCCCAAACTATCTCGATGTTTGCAGGGAAGGTGGTCCTGTGATGGGTCCACCAGATGCCTGCAGGGCCTTGGAGCTGGTGTCCTGCATACGAAGCCTTCATTCCTTCAGTCAAACGGAGCATCCCAAACCTTTGTTCTATCGTGCTCAACCATTCATCAGCTTGTAATGGTTCTTCTGCCTCACGAAAGATAGGAGGCTTTGTGTCCATGAAGTCCTTAAAGCTGCTGTACTGGTTTGGTTCGGGTCCCTAGCGGACATGCCGATCATCACGGTTAGCCATATGGCGCATAACCTCAGCTAGCATGCGCTGACTTTCAACAACTATCTGCATTAGCTCAGCTGGTGTGGGTGGTGGAGGAGGTGGTTGTTCCTCATCTCCCATGCTACGACCGCGACGAAGGTTATAAGCCATCTGCAAAATGTATAGCCAATGAGCACTGACGATGTGGAAATTTTTGTAGATGAATTGTATAATTATGCCCAACTGACTCCAATGGAGAAAATGAATTTATACTATCAATAGAGGCACAATCATTCATCACAATCACACAACTCATCAAGCGCATCAATTGACACATTAATGCGATGAACTTAACCAGCAATGAGATCGATAGACCGCACAGACAGAAATTGTCAAAGGCTCACATACGTGGAGCATAACACGTTTGATAGGTTACATCCAAGCCATAGAGGTTCCAACTGACATCAAAGATAACTTAAGGTTCGAAATTACATCCCAACGATTAACTTATTACAAGCTATTAGTTCATGCATGAGGATCAACAAAAGACTAGCTCGAGCGCATTAGCTAAGTAGTAAGCTAAACTACGCATCATCCTCGGAGTCAGTGTTGAAGATCTCTCCTCCATCTTCATCACTAGCAGGTTCTAACTCCTCATCTTCTGCCTCTCTAGGTGGAACGTCCTCAGGTCCATTAATCTCAATGTCATCATCACCTTCAGCCATGATGACACCAGAGCCCATCTCATCCTCATTGTCATTCTCATCATCAGGGGGCAGGAGAGGGTGAAGCTGATTGTGTAACAGGTGAACCTCCTCATGGAGATGGTCATTGTACTCTTCGGCAGCTGCCAACTGCTGCTCGAGTTCTACCTGTCGCGCTCTCAACACATTCTCCTCGTGCCAGGCTTCATTCCGCTGGTTCAGCACGTGAATCAACATGCGCTCATAGTTGCGGTGAGCAACTATCAACCTCTGAACCTCTAGGGTTTCTTGATTCTGTTCATGTGTTCCTTGCTCCAAACGGTGCTGAGACGCACTCCTCTCAGTAGTCACCTGGGCCAGCTCTGCCCTCAGCCTTTCCGCCTCAGTAGGCTCTAGACGGGGCTCACGAGGAGCTCACCGGTGACGAGGCGCCCTGCCTCCGGCGGACTTGCGAGCAGTGCGTTTCATGCGTGCCATCTGTAGCAAAAAGTTGCAACGTAATGGGAGAATCATTTAAGGGATACGAAATTTCATTATTCGAGACCATCAATTTTTTTAAAGGAGGGAGTAATGCAAGAAATGCCATGTATGCTTGAACATGATGCATGCACGATCCGTACGTCCTCACAAACCTAGAAAATTTTTAAAGGCTAGCGAAATATACGGTGGAATACATACGTTCTCTCATATACGGTAGCTAGTCGATCTACAACGATACGTTGTTAGTGTACCTGCAACAAATTTCATTTCAGCCCAATAATTTCCCAAAAAGGCGTGTAAAGTAAGCAGTAAACTAAATACTTTCGTACATACATCCCCTGATGTATATACTCTAGTATCACAGCTACCCGACAGAGATACCCACACTTAAGTACTCTCATAGATACATGATCGAACATGTAAGTATGCGAGCAACCACAACTACTCTCCCCTAGACCGACGGTTGGATGGTCATGCTCTCACAACTCCCACTTACCAGAGCGTAGAGGTATTTGGATCCATACATTACCACCCAAGCTGATGGCATCCATACAATAGCACGCCGTATGGACAATGAAACAGAAACAAGCAGGAACCCCCAAGTTAGTACTTTAATAAGCCATTTAAGAGTCCTTATTTGGGCATAAGGGATATGACCACTGGCAATACTTAGTATTTAATTTAGGATTTTCACAAATACTTTTGTTTTAAATACACAAATGACATGTTTAGTGTCGAATCTTGCTCTGATGCCAGCTGTAACAGAACCGACCAAATCATAAGAACGTAAGTACAAAAACAATCACCGAAGTGATCAAATTCCTGTACTTAAGCTCCCATAATCCCGGTAGTCCAGAAATCACGAAGGATTTCAACCAACTCTCGACATACAAACCAAGACCGTAGTGATTCAACACAACACATCATTCGTTACAACATTTCACAAGTAGCATTCGGATGACATACATTAGAGTTCAAATAAAATATTACAAACCAAGTTCAAATTTGCGGAAGCAACATAGTTTAGTACATAAATTCATAGTTTCAAATACATTGCCAGATCTTAGTCATGTCCCACAAAAGCATCTTCAGATACGAGAACTAGGAGAGACCATGCCCAACAGTCTAGTCTTCATCCCCAGCCGGGAGAAGGCAATACTTGTAGCAACCAAAGTAGAACTGGTCACCTGCAACAGGTGGGAGATAAACCCTGAGTATGGGAAGGTACTCAGCTAGACTTACCCAACAAAACCAGAAATAAAAGACACCAAGGATCATGCAAGGCTTAAGAGGTGGGCTAGCTTGACACATTTGCATAAAAGAGCTTATGAAGATAGTGACCAATTTAAACTTAGCATCAAGCTTATCATCATTTACCTGTCCACTAGATTAGCACCTGTACTAGAGCACTCACTTATTAGGAGCAATCAATATTAACCATAGCAGGTATAATAAGGCTGTCATCATCATATCATCATTTCTGAACCATTATGTTATTTAGTGTATCTACTTTGGAGATAAGCCTGTCAAGTTCTCACTAACCGGGAGAGACGGCGACTCGAATCGAATTACAACTCAGCTGAGGGGGTATTCCTAACTCTCACCCTGGCATACTTTGCAAGGGTAGCCGTGGGTCACCTTTGGAACAACTCAGGAACTAAATTCACGGGTTTGATTAGCGCCAGCACTCTCAGGGATTACCCTTCTGCTAGGACGATCAGGACTTTTAAATCACCTGCCCTTGGACTCACGCCTACGACTCCCTTTCGAGGCACACTTTATACTTATCGAGTCTCGGCCTGAGGTGAGCTACTCGGCTTCGTGGTCGGTCTCCAGACCCGGCCAACTAAGAGAGAGGCATGCGTTCAACATGAACAGGAAAGGCTCCAAGATTCAGTCCTTAAGCGACGCAGACGGAGTCACTGCAAACCGGCAAGCCTCCGCCCGGTCTTCATTTCAAATTAAGACAGGTTCTTTTCCATGATAGCAAATATAGCCAACCGTGCCATATCTATGTCCCTAAATCTCGCAGGTGATAGGAAATCACCCGACTTCTACCGCGTTTAAGCAGGGCTAAGCACTACACGAACCTGAGCTACATAGGATTCAGGGTATCAATATCTGGACAAGGATTGGATAACCAATGTAGCAAGTGTTTGCATCCAACACCTAAACTTAATGCAACAATATATATTCGTAACAATAATACTTTAACTGCATTTCGGAAATTAGGAGGCTTAATATGCTCCGGGGCTTGCCTTTCACAAAGTTGCACGGACGATGATCCGGGCACTCAACGGCGACCTCGTCTGGTACTTCTCCTGAAGGCTGCACCTTCTGAACCTCCGGTGTTGGCTGCTGCTGCTCCTCGCTCGGTTCCTCGAATTCCAGCAGGGTCACTCCTTCTGGTACACCTATTGCATGCCGATGCACAAGATAAACATCATGGATGCATAAGGAATGACATGATGCTCATGATGAATGAATCATAGTAAGTGTTTAACGAAAACATCACTGGACACTCGTTTACCGATTAAGAATAGCTCTATTCAAATCACTTTAAAACGTGTATCTAACTTAACTTGAAGAACGAGATCACTTACCTAACTTGCATAACCTAAGATAAAGATGCTCATCTTCAGTTAAAGGCCTAACTCCTAGGAACATTACCACAAACTTAGAAATAGTAAAGGCATACTTAAAACAACAGTTAAAGTTTCATATGCACACGGGTAGTTCCTTAATTTAATCGTAACCAGAGTTCTATAAATTCAAATGACTTGCAAGACATTCTGGAAAGCTTATGAAATTCTCTACAAATCATTTGTAAACATCAAAGCATGATTCTTATGTTAACCAAATCGAATTCCAGTAAACCTAGAATTTGTCCAGAAATGACAGGGTTGCTAAATTAATTATTTAGTGATGATGCAAAAGCCTAATTGGACCAAACCAAGTTTACCAACTTGTTGCACATACCAAAGTAATATCAGAAAGTATAGTGCCAACCTCTAAATAAATTATTTAATTTCCTTTTCTAATTTATTTAGTTAATTAGGTGATTAAAGCAATATATAGTAAAACTGTTCAGAAAAATCTACAAAAATTACAGTAGCTATCTCATGCTTCACATAGACTACCATAAAAATTTCAAAGCTATTAGGCAAGCAGAACTTGCTGTATCGAAAATAACAGGTGGCATGTCTATTTTTAGCATAATTAGGAAACCCTATTGAAAAGTGTCAAGCAACAGATTTCTTATTTTTCCTAGCATCATTCTAGCATAAGAACAGCACTCACCAAATTTTACCCTTACTGGATCTATAGAAAAATTATGAAAATTCACACAAGACCCATCCATGCAAACAAGAGAATTTTCTATCACCTACATACAGTGTCCAAAATATATGAAAATTTAACTACAAGCTATTCATGATATGAGCAGTACACCATAAAAATTTAATGCCATTTGTAGCTACATAGGAAAAGATATAATTACCCCTATTTCATTCATGATTAAAAGAGATAATTAGCAACTCTATTTTTCATAACAGAACATGGCATAAATTATATTTTTGATATAAACTAGACATTATCATGAACTCAAAAAAATTGGAACCACATCATTTGGATCTACCAACTAGGAGATACACATTTTTGAAATTATACACAAATCTATGAAAAAGAATAAACAAAACAAATTTGAAAACCTAACCCTACTGTTGGGCTGGCCCGAAGGACACGACAGCCCGCGACGCACGCGCTGGTGTGGCCTAGAACTCGGCATGGCCCACGCTGGCTCAGCCTGAGCCTCAGCGACTGACGCGCGGGTCCCGCCTGACAGAGAGACAGACAGGGGAGGAAGGAAAGACGGCGGCGCAACTCGTCACCGGTGGCAGCTCCGGCGAGTCCATCGGTGCTATGGTGTTCGCCTCATCCATGCGCATCTAACGGTGCCATCTATTGAAGCTATTGCCGCAGCTAAAGGGGGTGGCGACGGCCATGGCGGCGCACGGCCACGGCCTTGCCGGCTCCGGCGAGGCCCGACCCCGTAGGGTGCGGATAGGCTCGGTACGAGCTTTCGGAGTTCGCTATCAAGCTACCTAAGCAAGGAAGAGGGGATGGGGAGACCGCGGTGGCAGTTGGCCGCATGAAGCGCCAACTCCAGCGAGGTCCCGCCATGGCGGTGGTGGAAGAAATGGTGAATACGCCCTTACCAAGCCCCAATCGACCTGGCTGAGAGGTGGAGGTGGTAGAGGAGATCTCCGCGAAGCTAGAGGCAAGATGGCCGGCGCATTTTTGCAGTGCCGAGCGCGCAAAGCAACAGCGACGCTCGGTCGGAACTAGAGGAGCTGCGGTGGCTCGGCGCTGCACGCGATGGAGACGAAAGAGTGCAAATGGAGCAGGCGAGTGCGTCGGCAGAGCATGCGTGCCACGCAGCGATCAGCTCCTGCGCCGGTCGGCCACGGCGAGCTCTGACCGTTTTCTGAAATTTTCGATTCAGTGTTCAATGGCGATGACTGACAGCGCGAATTCGATGATCCGTAACTCCCAAACGGTGGCGATCTGGTTCATGGTATAGTTAACAAAATTGAAGACCTAAGTGAGTACTACAACTTCTTCAATTGGAACTCGAGTTGGTTCGGCCTGGTTAGGGAGATACAAGCCTCCAAACATTGGTACACGAAACTGTAAATCACTTAAGGACTTAGAAATATTTTTCAGTGTTGAATCCACCATCAACAATGACTTGTGGGCCATGTTTGAGGCTGTTCCACACATTTTCATGAGTTGATCATAAAACAACTTTTGTTCCTTGATAAATTAGCTACAACTTTGGTAAAGAGTGCACAGCCATGCAAGATCTCTAAGTTGGACTTTTGAATTAGTCAAACAGTGTCACTCTGAGGTTCATTTCAAGTCAAACCTCTCCAAAAGGGCAATTTGGTCATTTTGGTCCACATGAACAATGTCCAAACAATTACCCTAAGTGTAGTTAAGGTGTATTAGACCATAATCAACCACTTTACACAAGTGCTATACCAATTTCTAATGATCACATGTGATGAAGCAACAAAACAAGGAATTCACTCAAATGTTGCAATTCCATGTTTCACATGTTTCATTATTTTTGTTGCAATTTTAACTTGCCACATTCCTACCATGTTGCCATGTTTCAAGGTATAAGAAACTCATGTTGCATTCACATGTTGCACTACTACCATTCACTAGAAATCAAGTATGAAACAAACATAATTGCGAATGTTGCATATGCATGTTTCAGTGACAATGGCATGATGAGATAGATGATGCACATGTTTAAGAATTGAAATGCAATTTTGTAGAAGCCAAACACCTATGGTGTTACAATGAGAGGTGTGCAAAGATTTGGAGTGAAAAGAAAGCTTGCACCCAGATATGTAGGGCCGTATCAGATTATTGAACGAAAAGGAGATGTAGCTTACAAGTTATAACCTCCCGCAGAGACGAGTGCAATTTTCAATGCCTTTCATGTCTCACAGTTCAGAAAATGTCTACGAGTACTAGAAGAGGCAATTGAGCCGACCAGTGTGAAACTTCAGTCAGATTTGACATATGTGGAGAAACCAATCCGAGTCTTGGAAGAAATGGAGAGAGTAACTTGAAGCATAGTGATCAAGTTCTATAAGGTGGTATGGAACAATCAAAGTGAGCAGGATGCAACGTGGGAAAGAGAGGACTACTTTCGAGAGGTCTACCCAGAATTTTATGAAAAATGGTAGGCATTGCAAATGTCGGGGCGAGATTATTTCTGTAAGGGGGGAGGGGCGGTAACACCCTAGGTGTTAAGCTTGCATATTGCACTTACACTGCATGAGCATAAGCATCATCCATTCATTCATAAGCATGAGCATGTGGCAATGCATTTACTTGATTATGTTCACTCTCATGAAATGCTTAAGTTTAATCATGTGTATGCTTGATGATCATGTTGTTAATGCAAGTGAGTGTTGTCTGTTCACCGAACCAACCTAGACATACCTAGGATAAAAAATGAGTTAGAGTTTATATTCATATTTTAGGCTAAAAATGCTTTATATGCTAGCTGCCTAGAAGTAATTTTATTTCAAGATGCTAGTTTGATCTGAGTTGTTCTGTGTCCTACAGTTCTTGCGTGGAGTTGAACTTAAATAAAAGTTGTAGTTCTGCTTGAGTAGAACAAACTTTGTTTAAGGGTCAAGAGCTAGTTTGGTTTCTAACTTAGTTTAACAGAGCCTCCAAAAGTGAATGCAGTGCTGTTTCTGGAGCTCGAAATTTGGCTAAGTCCTCAATGGACTGAAACTGAATTTTCAGTTTCGAGGTACCCTACTTTGGGGAATTATATCTCGCAAAACAGTTAGAATTTAACCAAGATTTTTTAATCAAAGTTATATTACTCATGTAGCACTATATCGTGGAGCTTTTGCTCGATCGATTCATCACTCGGTTTGAGAATTAGAGGGGGAAGACAATAGAGTTTCAGTCGTATTTTTGGGTGGTATTGTCAGCTCCTTAACAGATTTTGAATTAGCACGGAAGGATGCAATGGCCGATAGGCCATAGGAATTCGACGCCGAGTGGCATTGCCGTGGCACTGTCGTGTGCCACAGCGCCCTAGCGTGCGTGTTACGTGGCCAAGCCGAGCACCGCGCTGCCCCACTCCCTCTCGCTCGCATTCGCTCGCCCTTCTCTCCCTCGCGCTGCTACACTCCCTCTCTCTCGGCTGAGACCGCCAGTAGGGAGCAGCGCTGCCGCCACAAAATCCACCGCCACGAAAGCACCACCGCCCGTTTCGACACACCAGCAACTTTGCCATGGCCCCCTCTTCCTATCCCACCTAGCCGCGCCGCCGTTCTTTGTAGGTAAAAGGCCAGGAACACCAAGCTCGTCGATACCGTGCGTCCCTGTCCGCCGCCCATTCCACCGCCGCTTGCATGTTAGTTGAAAAATCGTTCGCTAACATATCCTGATAGATGCGTCTCGGAGAGAGGAGTCTAGTGGTGCTAGTCGCGTCGCCGGAAAGTTTGCTGCCGGTGAGCTACGGCCGGTCAAAGCGCCGCCCCTGCCTCTGTACCTGTGATGTGTGGGGTCAGGTTGACCATAGGCCCCAGCCGTCAGCCCCTGGGGGTGAACTGAGCTGTGTGCGCGTAGCAGTTTCTAGGGTTTTTCGTCTTAATCTTTTCCAGATTGTGTGATGAACTTGTAAAATCCATATCTGGAGTTGTAGAAGTCCAAATCGAGTGGAACCAGTTTTGTTAGTTTCGTTATGCAATGCTCTATCTAATAGAACCATAAAACCAGCTGTATAGTAATGTGTTGTGTCCAGTATTAATTATCCTAAGAAAAATATGAATTTTGTTGTTTGACATTTTTCGCTATGATAAACTTATTTAAGTTGTTAAAAGCCTGTTTTGCTTGTCATTTTTGTAGAGGATGCTATATTTCTTAAAAAGGCATGAAATTTATACAGTAGACTCTTGAAATCATGTATAGGCTGCTGTAATTTTTCCAGAATTTACTGTGCACAGGAAGTAGAAGTTCTCTGTTTCATCTTGCTAACTTAGTAAATTAAGAAAGGTTGATAAATAATTTGTTTAGGTTCAATCATATACTTTTCTAGCATGTTTGTGATGTATATAATCTATTGGTATAGTTGGTTGTGCCCAGATTTGATGCTTTGTATGCAGCTAGCTAATTACTGCTCTATAATTCAAGTATCTAGCTTTTCCTAAATGGTTTGCCTTATGGGAGCTTGATGCTTGTTAAATGCTTGCTTACTCTAATTAGGATAGGTGGGTAGCTGAAGGTTTTAGACTTCCTTTAGGTGATGAGTATGCGTATCTTAGATCTCCAGATTTTGGTGTGTGTTCCTTTAATTTTCTCTTCTAGAGAAGAGATATGCACCTACTCAGTAAAATCAAGTTAATCTTGTTATCACCTCTTGTTACCATGCTAAACATGCTTATGTTAGTAGCTTGCTGTTGTTATAATATATTATGTTCAGCCATGTGTTTGCATCATATCATACATTTATGTCATCCTTTATGCATTCATTTTTATTTATAATTGTATCCATGCATACATAGGATCACCGGAAGGAGGAGTGACACTATTGGAGATCGAGACGGTGGAAGAGGAGGTTCCATCGGAGGTCTAGGGGGGTCCAGAAGGGGAAGGACAGGTCCAGGAGCTGCCGGAGTGTCCAAAGCATGTCCCCGATAGCTTTATCAAAGGCAAGCTCCGGAGCATATTAAGCCTCCCATGATTTATTAAAAATAACTTAAGTCCTTTATGTTTGATGCATTAAGTTATAGGAGTTGTTTGGAACCGTTGATGCATATTTTCCTTGCCCAGAAATATATCTTGATTACCCATTTTAGGTTAAGAATCAAAATACATGCTTAGCCATGCTTAGACCGGTAGAAGTCGGGTGATTTCCTATCACCTGCGAGCTATATGTGGATACTTGGTCACGGTTGGCTATATTTGCTATCGTGGAAATAACCATGTGATGTTATATAAATGGAGACCGGGCGGGATCTTATATGCAAATGGTGATAGGTTTGGCTGTGTTGATCCCGTCTGTGTCGGTTAAGGACCGTTCCATTGTTGGACCTTCTGTCAAGATTGAATGTACCTTTCGCATAATGGCCGGATAACACATTCTGACTGTGAAGCCGAGTCCCTCAAATTCGGGCTGGGTTTTGAACTAAGATGGGCATCATTGGAGGAGAGTAAGGATGTGCGGTGGGATAAGGATAGTCCATGGGCAGGCAAGGCCTGAGTTCCTGGCCTTCAGCTGCCCCATGAGTGATGAGGCTAGTTCAGTCCCATGGGATCCCGAGTATGAGTAAAAGGGTACCTAAGGCGACTAATGATCTGGTCTACCTGGGTGTGTGTTATGGATTTCTGCCCAGCTGGTTTCAATTGATTCAAATCATTGTCTCTCTCGGATAGTGAGAAACTCGACTAGCTTCAGCATCGTAGTAAGCTAATGGAATATGATGGTTATGAATGATGAAAATACTAAACCTGATATGGTTACTATTGATTGCTTAATCTTAATCAAGTGATTGCTCTAGTACAGATGCCAACTTAGCCATAATTAGTTTCATAATTATAACCGGCTGCTAGAAAAATTAAAATTATTAAAGACATACTACTTCAGCTTTTATGCAAAAACATTGTCAAGCCAGCTACACTGTATATAGCCTTTCATACTCCTTGGTGTTAATTTATTTTTGGTTTATGACGGGTAAGTTTAGCGGAGTACATTCTCATACTCAGGGTTTATTCCCCCTTGTTGCAGATGGTACTGTGTATCATGTCTACTGCAAGAACTGTTTCTCTCCCACCATGGACGAGGAATGAGGCCGATGAGCAAGGCCTTTTCTAGTAGCTTCTCTATGTGCTTTTGTTGGAAACGATCATAAAACTAGCATGTATCTGAACCGTGTGTGTCTGTGAAGGTTTCAAAACTATGTTGCTTCCACTACTAAATTTGAACTTGGTGTTGTAATAACTACTTGTGCACTCCAATGTATGTTAATTATTTGTGAACTTTATGTAACATATGACATGTGGATGTTGAATCATGTACGATCTTGGTTTGGATGTGGCTAAATTCAAGATTCTTCGTGATACTCGATGGACTACTGGGTTTATATGGGCTCAAGTATGAAAGTGTGACTGTCTCGGCAGCTGCCATTGTACTTGTGCTCTTATAAATTGGACGGTTCTATGATAGATGGTATCGGAATGAGTTATCCGGCCATTATGCAAAAGGTACATTCAATATTGATAGACGGTCCAACAACGGTATGGTCCTTAACCGAGACAGACGGGATCAACATAGCCAACCATCATCATTTGCATATAAGATCCCGTCCGATCTCTATTTATATAATCATCACATGGTTATTTTCCACGATAGCAAATCTAGCCAACAGTGACCAAGTATCCGCCTATATCTTGTAGGCAATAGAAAATCACTTGACTTCTACCGGTCTAAGCATGGCTAAGCATAAATTGACCTACACATACTAGTGAGGGTCCAGGTATATATATCTAGTGGACAAGGTAAGTTATGTAGCAATGGTTTCATCCAACTCCTATAACTTAATGCACAATACATAAAAGATGGACTTGAGTGCATTTGTAAGAAGAGAGGGTAGAAGGCTTAGAATGCTCCGGGGCTTGTCTGGGATCCAACACTAGGTAAGTGTTTGTTAGATGACACTCGCTTGGCGAGCATCTCCCATCCTAGTACTTGCTCAGTCCTTCTATCTTCGGGATAGATCCACCAAACACCATAACCATATCTTCGGGTTTGGCTCCAACATCACATCCTTCCGTCCTTCACGTGGTTCAACTAGTGTACCTAGATGAGATGCACAATGCAGATGTATGAATGCAAATAATGGCAATATGAGATGCATCACATAAAAGAATTCAAGTCAAGCACAAGGTTACACAAGAAGGCATAAGCACCTAGAGTTGTTTAACTAAACATCACACAATCTATTATCGAGAGATAGCAAGCACATCAAGCATGGCACACAAGTTAACTTAAGTTCAGTTATTGCAAGCATTCATCAATCAAAAACTAACTACACATGTTTAACCAAAACAAGAGCAAGCTAAAGCAATCAACTTTAGCACATGCACAGAATTTGGACAGCAGCATAGCAGACAATTGTTTCAACCATAACTGGAGTTATATACATCCAACAAAGATAATCCTAGACTTTTTGGAAATATTAAAAAATTGTATACAATTTTGTTATTTACACCCGGAGCTGATTCATTAGTTAATCATGTTGAAAACCACAAGGAAGCAGAACTGCACGGCAAGGACATAAAACTAACATGAATTTCAGAAATGTATATCTAAAGTTCTAGACATCCAACAAACATGATTCTTAACTTTCTGTAAATCTTATTAAGTTATCTATTACTTTATTATTATCATCTCAAGATGATTCCACAGTTAACTAGGCCAAATATTACAAAGATGCATTACTGTCCAGATTTGGGCAGATTCTGACATCCAACTTTGAACATCTATATCTAGAGTTCTAGATAACCAAAAGTTGTGTTCTTTAACATTTTGAAAAGGTTATGAAAAGTACTACAACTCTTTAATTATCACCAAGAGGTGATTATACAGCTATCATAGTAAAAAAGCATGACATTGCAGATCAGTCCAGAACACAAACAAAACCTGAGAGAGATTTGTAAAATCTATAACTCTCAGACCTGTTGTCCTAAAATCATGAAATTTTTAGACAACCTAGATATGAAAGTTATATACAACTTTGGTACTCAACACATTCACAGAAAACATCATTACCACCACGCAAACACCCACTTAACAGGAACTGCACATACAGTCAAAATTCAGCACATATAAAGCAACACTCCCTCTTATTTTGTTAACAAGAGAGCACACAATCATGCTATTCTAACAGCTGCAAACATTATTACCTTAGCTCAGCAACAACTTATCTTAGTCACAAGAAGAGGTTAACACAAAAATCATACATACTTAAGCAAGAGTTAAAGCATATGCAAAAGCTTGCATGAGCAACATATTCACCACTTGGCTAAACTAGAGAACACCTACAAGCTCAAGCATGTAGCCTTAACTATTTCTATCATAGCTAAGCAACACTTTACTCAGTTAACAACATTACAGGCATCACAAGAAAACATCTATATACTTGTTTACTAGCAAGCTTTCATTATCCAACTATACAATTCAACATATATATATATATAATTATAGGTGATGTAGCAAACACTTAGTTTGAAGCTGATATTTTTATAGGTGATAAGTGATAACAAAACATGACTACAGTAAAAAGATTACATGCTCAGGTTTTATAAATTAATTATTACAAGCAAAACAAGTTTTATTTGCAAAACAACATGTCAGAGCAAGATAAATCTATAACTCAATATTTTCCACAAACACCTGGATATTTTAAGGTTCCTTAGGTTACAACAACATCATGCAAAGCAAGTGGAACAACATTTTCCATTTTTACACATGTATTTTATTTATAAACCATTTAACAAGCACTATACAAGTTAAATCAAAAGCTTAGTCATACTACATCTAATGAAGCTTCAATTTTTATGACAGCACAAGCATCACATGAATAGTCGACCATAAAAATTTCATAGCAATTGGAGCACTACAACAATATATATGAATTAAACACCAAAAACCCTAAAAGAGCATAGATATAAATCTATAGCAAGATTTTTCTACTAAAACATACAAGATTATACATCTACTGCATAGATCTAGTCACAAAGATTCTAGAACATCTTCATTTTCTATTTTATGATTTTTATATGAATTACTATATATTTTCAAAATTTCAGCCGATTATATGCATAAAAGAAAAGATTAAAGAAAAACACTTTCGCATCTGGAACCCTGGATCTTTAACTAATTAACAAAGCCTTGATCTAAAAAACCTTCTCTCTGGCTATTAAGCATCCGGAACCAAGAAATAGTTTTTATTTCTTTTATCTCTCCTTCTTCTTTCTCTCGACATGAACGGAGCAGGGGATGGCTCGGGAATGATGATTCCAGCCGTTGTAGTGCTTGCTGACGATGGCGGGGAGGAGGCACCATGGCCTGGCAACAGAAAGCCGCACCCGTGCCTGATCTTGGCTCGGCCAGAGACGGTCCATGGTGTCCCAATCACGTGCGCGAGCAGACCTACGGCGGTCGTGCCGGCAACGGCGAACGACAGCACTGGGAAGGAGGCAGCGCGGATGGAGAATGATGAGGTGGGGCTACTGGTGGTGCTAGCGAGGGGTGTAGGAGCCTAGAGAGGCAGAAGCACACAGCGGCGTGGAGCTCTGCTCCAGCGGATGGCCATGCAGAGAGCGAGCGAGAGAGACAAACAATGACACAGCGAGAGATGAGGGGCCAGCACTCAGCTTTCATTTTCTCGGATAGGGGGTGAGGTGGCGAGCATGCGAGGGTGCAAGGGAACCACGCGGCACACGTGACCTGAGCCTAGTCGACCACTATGAGTTCAAGCTCCATTTAGTTAGTCAGATTCAAAAGACCCCCAAAAATACAACTAAAACTCTATTTTCTTGCCCCTCTAATTCTCTAACCAGTTGATGGTTTGATCAACCAATTGCTCCTTGTTGTAGTGCTACATGAGTACTACAACTTTTCTTGAAGGGGTTTGGTCAAAACTGAACTAGTTTGCAAGATATAAATTCCCAAACATGGCTACATGAAACTAAAAACTGAAAATTCAGTCCTTTAGACTTAGCCACTGTCCAACATTCATAGTAACACTTGATGGAACATGATGGTTATGTTGATTATTATGATAAACTGGATATGATTATTACTATGATGCTATTAATGATAATCAAGTGATTGCTATAGAATAGGTGGAAATATAGCTATAATAAGCTTCACTGAATTTGATGCTAAAATATTGACTAAAATATTGAAAGTAAGGACTTATGATAGTAATGCCCTTTTGCAAAGTTATGCTATCCAACTAGATCCACCAAATAAACTTTGCATATCCTTGAGAGTCTTTTTATTTCTCTCCCGTCGGGTAAGTCTAGCTATAGTACTCAGGGTTTTATCTCACCATATTGCAGGTGAAGTTCTTGGCCTACTGAAGATGGTGGCTAAGTGCCGGTGACCTCGGTGACTATATATTTATTTTTCATCTATATGCTTTTGTTGGGGATGTCAATTAAGCTAGCAATGTAATTCAACTTATGTTATTATAATCATTTCAAAACTATGTTGTTTTCTCTAATCGAATTTGAACTTAATATTGTATTAATTATTTGTGAACTCAATTGTAATATTATTTCGCTGCAAACTCTGTGTATGTGATGTGCATTTTCTTAATCTATTACAGTCTTGGTTGTGATGTGAATTTATCGTGGTCCTTCGTGACACTCGGCAGACTACCGGGTTTATATAAGTGAAAGTGTGTACGTGTCAACGTGTTAAGTGGGGACAGCAGCGCTTGAACTTGTATAAATTGGGCAGTTCTATCACACTCTTCCTCTACATCGTAGTGGGGCTATAGGTACTTTTCCAACAGACCAGGAGATTCGGCCGCTCTTCATGGAGCCCTTCGCCAATGGCTCCTTGCGTACATTGGATAGACTACGTCTAGAGGTTTATGTTCTACACAGAGCTCTAAGGAAGACAGTCCTGCCTCGTGGCGGCAACAGGGAGTCATTGACCAAGGATGTGATAGCTGACGCTATCAGTACTGGATGACAGCACGTGTACCCTCACATCATCAGCTATCTGCTACGCATGATTGATTTTGAACGGAATGGGCCGCTATACAACGAGTTGACCTGCGAGGTTATGATCTACATGCTAGCAAGTCTGGACGATCGTTGTCATGGACAGCATGCCCTTAGGTCCTCTCAAGAGCTATTACCCTTACAGGATAGAGAAAGACACAAAATGGTGGATACAACCCTAGAGCAAGCAGAACACCAATCTAGGATTGGAGGAATCTTGAATATACGAATGCAAGATTTAGACTCCGATGACAGCGACTACCGTGACCCTATGTCAAATGACCATGACATGGAGGGTTGTCCTCTGGTGGTGTGGCCGACAAAGAGTTGGAGGATGTTCCACCTACTACAAAGATGTTAGCCAAGCAGGCACAGCCTCTAGTGTCCATTTAGCAACCGTCGAAGCTTGGACAGATACTTGCTAGGCTAGTTGTCGGCCAGGAAGAAAACCAGAAGCATATGGAATGACAAGAGAGGCGTTTGAAAACAATTATAGATAAGCAAGCATAGACTGTGGTCCTCCTCAAAGAGCAGATCAGCCAGCAATCATCTGCTTTTTGTGAGACCATCAACCAACAAGGCCAAAAAATCAATATGATGTGTAGTGTGTTCACCGGTTGCCTTAGTGAACTGTATAGTGCCACAGGGGTTAAGGCCCCTAACTTTCAGATGCTTTAGTTGCAATGTGGTAGTCAAGTCAACCGCATTGCTGGTTATCTGACTGGTCCTGATAATACAACTATCCACACAGACTTACCCATTACGACGCTACATAAGCAGAGTTCAGCTTCAGGTCTTGATCAGGCATGTGATACACCTTCTTCACCCCTTAGGTCGAGGTAAAAGCCACCACAAATGCACATACAAAGCCTCCTAGGGATTCTCCAATGCTCGACATACCTGAGCTAGCTTTAGGTCTTGATGAGGCAGATGATCCACCTTCTTTGCCCCATCAGGTCGAGGTACAAGCTACCACGGGGGCACGTATAGAGCCTCATGGCTTCTCCATTGACTAAGGTGCCAGAGCCTGATAAAGCTAGTATTACTATAGTCAAACATAAGCAGAGTTTAGCTTTAGCACATGACGCAGTTGATCGACCTTCTTCGCCCAATCAGGTCGAGGGGCCAGATACTCGTGCGATGCCACAGGGGCACATACAGAGCCTCCTAGGGCTTCTCCAATGATCATGGAGCCTAATGCAACCATCAAGCCTACTAATCCTACCATTAATAGATCTAAGTCGACCCCAGGGTCTGATACTACTACTTCAGTTCAGCAGACCGAAGAGTCCATCATTCGTCCAAGTGACCACATCACTGAGCATGATGAGACATCATATTTGGACGATGAGATTTTAGTGGACTCACTAGGCGACTTCGACCTCAATAGCATGTCATGACTTTGATGCTTGCTTCATCGTCATCGCCACTGTTGGCGATGCCTAACTCATTTTTATACCGCCAACATTTAAACGAAATTAACAAATATGAAAACCAAAACTTAGAAATAGAGCTTTTTAACTAACATTCTCCATGAGTTTTGGTACATATATGTTTTATAGGGCAACACATGAAACACACTAACATGCGCAATCGAGAAGGCGCATTCAAGCAAAACACAAGCAAAGCCCAAAACAACTGACAAATTTGGGCCAAGCACCGGCATGGGAGCTATCCAGGCCTAGCCAGCAACCCACAAGAGCAAGGCGGTGGTGAGTGGGCTGGCCTAGGGTGCGGCTGCACCCATGGTGTGCTCGTACCACCCCCAGCTCAGCCTAGCCCCACCTTGCTTAGGCGGTACATTCAATGCACGGGGAGGTCGGTTGCATGTGTGCTTTCCTAAAATACCTCACCAAACCAACCTCCTCAAGCTATAAAACGAGGCTCCCTCTTCACATTCATGATCATCATACACTTGAAGAGAAGAAGAAGAGCAAGCACCACTTCTACATTAGCTTGTAGCTAGATTAGTATAGGGAGTGAGAGAGGGAAAAGTTAGAGGAATAGCGGAAGAATCGGCTACCTCTACTTCTTGTACTAGGCAACTTGCACACATAGCGGAAGGAGAGCCGGGGCTGTCGGCTCCCTCTACACTTGTACCTCTATGAACCAAGTACTACTTGGAGTATAAGGTTCATGTTTACCTATGGTGGTGAGTTTCTAGTAGAGTTAGTTTTGTTCACTTTATCCTTGCGGGTTCATCGTTCGTCCTAGTGACGGATACTCTAGTAGAGGACTCCAGATAAAGATGGAAGTTCCTGGCCAATGCTAGAGTAGTAACGGTTAGCGTAGACATGGTGTCTAAGCTATATGTTACCTTCATTTGCCGTTGTGGCAAAACCAACCAATTTATAAGAACACAAGTATAATGGCAACCACCAAAGCGATCGCACTGTCATACTTGAGCCCATATAAACCCAGTAGTCCGTCGAGTATCATGAAGGATCTCGAATAATCCCAACATACAACCAAGATCGTACATGATTCAACATACAAGCCACATGTTACATAAGTTCACAAGTACATCAACATACATCAGAGTTCAAATATAGTTATTACAATACCAAGTTCAACTGCAATAGCGGAAGCAATATAGGTTTAAAACCAACATCACACACACTTATTCAAATACATGCCAGCTTGTGATCAAGTCCAACAAAAGCATCATAGATAAGACCACATAGAAGAGACTTGCCCGCGGCCTTACTCCTTGTCCAAGGCGGGAGAGAAGCAATTCTTGCAGTACCCATAGTATACAGTACCATTTGCAACAAGTGGAAAATAAACCCTACGTACGAGGAGATACTCAACTAGAATTACCCATCATGAACCAAAAATAAAGTGACACCAAGGATCCTGCAAGGCTTTATAAGTGGAGCTAGCTTGATATCATTTTGCATGAAAAGCTACTAGTTGAGCTACACATTTTATAATTCGGTCACCAAGTTAATTATAGCTATTCATCTCTAGATTAGCAACTAGCCTATGCCAAACATGTGTTATATAATTAAGTAGAATAATAATAGAAACCATAGCCAATTATTTTATCATTCTTAGAGCCATTCCACTTGCCATTAATCACTATGATAGAAGGAAGATCAGTCAAGTTTCTCACTATCCGGGAGAGACAGCGATTCGAATCGATTGCAACCAGCTGGGTGGTATTCCTAACACAAACCCAGACATACCTGCATCAAGGTAGTCTTAGGTCACCTTTGGTACAACTTAGGTACACATGTCATGGGTTCGATCAGCGTCGCATAATCGGGGACAACAAGCTGCCAGGACGGTCAGGCCTAGCCTGCCCTTGGGCTCATGTTTGGCTCCCCGCACATCCTTACTACCTCCAGTGTGAGAACTCTTATAGAATGGGGCCTGGCCTGAGTTGAGCTACTCGGCTTCACGGTCGAAACAAGTTGTCTGGCCAGCTAAGTGAGAGGCATGCGTTCAAAATGACCAAGGACCAACAACGATGTAGTCCTTAATCGGCACAGATGGAATCACATGAGTCCTACTACATAGACTCCATCCGGCCTCCATTTACATTACCCCATGGTTCTTTTACATGATAGCAAATATAGCCAACCGTGATTCAGTATCCACCTATATCTCGTAGGTGACAGGAAATCACCTGACTTCTATCGACTAAGCATTGCTAAGCATTTATTCAATCTTGGACCTACATAGGGTTCAAGGTATATTTTTGGACAAGGAAATGATATGCATCAAGTGTTTCCAATCAACTCCTATAACCTAATGCATCAAACATAAAGGGCTGAAGTTGATATTTTTAAAACATAGGAGGCTTAGAATGCTCTGGGGCATGCCTTTCAAGTAAGATGAGGGCATATGGTCTGGGCACTCAGGTAAATGCTCCAGGACCTGTTCTTCGCCTTCTAGAGCTATTGACTGCTGGGCCTCCTACTGGTCCTCTTCTTCCACTGCCTCAAACTCCAAAAGCATTATTCCCTCTGGCGATCCTATATGAATGAGCACGCAATAAGAGATAAATAATGCATAGGTGATGATGTGGATGATATGGTGCAATGCATTTATATATATACATCTCTAACTAACATGATAACAAGGTAATACTATGATTAACTAAATTTTACTGAGTACGTGTATATCTCTTCTCTAGTACAAGAAACATACACTCACCATGCTTTAGCAACCTAAGATAGAGTTGTTCATCATCATTAAGATGTATATCACCTGTAGCTAGCAACCTATCTTAATTAGCCTAATCATCTAATTTAACAAGCATCATGCTCATACAAGCAAACAATTTAAGAACTAGAGGCAATTGAATTATAGAGCAATAAATATATAACTGCATACAATCCCTCCCTTTTGGGCACAACTTATGGTACCAGCAGATTACACTCATCATCAACATGCCAAAAGTATCATGGTTAAGCCCTAACAATTTCTTAAAAGCATTTATTGATTTGCTAAGCATAGCTAGGTTAAAATTGGAACTGCTACTTCTAGTGCACAGAAAATTCTAGAAAATTACAGCAGCTCACACATGCTCTCAAGAGACCACTATTAAAATTTCATGCCATTTGGATATGTATAGCAGCCTCTACAAAAAAAATGACAAGTTACATGCTTTATAACCACTTAATTATGTTTCGCATAGTGAAAGTGTCAAACAACAGATTTCATATTTTTCTTACTTTCACCATAACACCAGCATATTGTGAAAATTAATTCATGCTCATAGGTTACATATATTTACCACAATTAATTTCCAAGAAAGTAGCATTTAATCAAGTTAAATCACAAGGTCACATTCCAAGCATGCTCACTGTAAATTTAACATTTTTCCCAGCTACAGCACGTCAACACAAGACCAACAAAATTGGAATCACATATTTAGCATCTCCCAAACTTAAGTTATGCATTTTCAAGATTAATAGGAATAAACAAAATAATTTAAACAAGGTATAAAACTATAGCACATAAAAGTTTCATATTTTTAACAGATAGTACTCATCAAGATGAATCTAACAAATTTTGGTTCACTCAATTTGGACACTCCTAGAATTAGTTATGAATTTTTGAAGTTTGAACCAAAATTTGGAAATTATTTACAAAAAATATCAAAATCAGTTAATGCTACGCGCACCCGAGCTCAGCGCACCTGCTACCACTAACGCCCGGGCCTCGCTATCAACCGGTCGCACATGTCAGCCACACTAAAGCAGAGGTGCGCTTGACCAGCGGTGAACTCGCCGACGGCGAGGTCTCCGACGGTGCGGTCTTCACCACTAGCTTCCCCTCTTCGTTCCGCACCCAATGAGCTATGAGGTCGAAGCTATATAGGTGGCTCGGTGGTGCGGCGTCGTGGTGCTCCGGCCATCTCCGACCACGGCATCGGTAGCTATGGCCTGGGTTAGTTCCTGGGTGGTTGGCGGAGATCTAGATTAGGGTTGGGGCTCTAAGAGGTGCCAGTGAAGTGTGGCCACATGCGCGGCGACACGACGGCGGGCGAGCGCGATGGCGGCGCTATAGCATTCCAGTGAGCCGGTTGATGGCATTGGGAACCTATCAACCCTGGAAGCTTCACCTACCCTAGGCGATGCTCTAGTACCTAAAAGTAAGGGAGGAAGAAGACATGGCGAGCACGACCACGGTGGTGCGCATGGCGGCGACACAGTTGGCTCACGGCGGTGGACGCGCGTTCTTCCCTCGGTGAGGCCAACATTGGCAAAAGGCCAACTGCTTCAGCATCCACAAGGTCTAGTGACTATGGAATGGTAGAGAGGGAGAGCGGTGCATGCGCCGGGTGGTCTGGCCACGGCGAGTTCGAGCTCAATGGCGCACCATGGCAATGGCGACTACGGTAATGGCACAATGGGGCCTCACCTATGCTCAACTGGGGCTGTTAGTGGGTCGATGATGTAGAGGGTTTCACTATAGAAATACATGCGAGACGAATCGAACGACGGTGTTGTGGTGGTGGCATGCCTGGTCGGTGAAGGCGCGGCGGCAGCAGCGCTGCGCTTCCACCGCTCGGTGGGCGCACGAGAGAGAAAGAGAGAGCGAGTGAGGGTGAGGGTGGGCAAGCAGCAGCGACAAGGCATCTTTCTCCCCTCCCTAGCCTGATAAACGGGGCTGGCGCTGGCATACAACTACCAGGTGGCGCGCGCGGCCTGCGCGCGGTCGGCCACTGCCAGCCGGTTTGAAATCGGATAAGTGCCGATTCAGGCAGGCTAACAGCGCGACTTTGCACCCCTAGATCTCCCAATCCATGATGAATTTTGGCAAATCATTTTCACCACTTTGTAGATCTACATGAGTGCTACAAGTTTGCTTAAAGAAGTTTTTTCTAATTCAAAATGGTTTTCAAACTAAAAATCCCCAAAGTGTGCTACATGAAAACTGTAAGTCAGCCTAGGACTCAGAAAAATTTTCAAGTTTCAAAACAACATCAAGTTGATTTTTGGAAGCCCGATTTGACTAACTTAGGCACTGATTCAGCTCTTGAGCCTTAAACAAAGTTTGTTCTACATGTCCTAAACTACAACTTTTATTTAGGGCTCACTACGATGCAAGCTCTCTAAGTAATTAGTCAAGTTAGGTAAATTATCAACTTAATAAAGACATTTCTAGTGATGCCTACACTGAAGCATTTTTAGACCAAGTCATGAATACAAACATGGTTCCATTTTCCATCCTAAGTGTGTCTAAGGTGTTTTAGTGACCAAACAACAATCACTTGCATTAGCCATGCATGATCACAAGCATATACATGTATAATTAAGCATTACATGTGATAACATAGAGTGACAACAACAACATAGCCTTTTAGTCCTAAGCAAGTTGGGGTAGGCTAGAGTTTAAACTCACCAAGAGCCCCAAGTCACAGTTCAGGCACTTCAATAGCTGCTTTCCAAGTACTCCTATTCAAACATAGATCTCTAGGTATATCCCAAGCTTTCAAATCTCTTTTTATTGCCTCCCCCCATGTCAATTTCGGTCTTCCTCTACCTCTCCTTATATTATTAGCTTGGCTTAGGACTCCACAATGCACTGGTGCCTCTAAAGGTATCCTTTGGACATGGTCAAACCACCTCAACCGATGTTGGACAAACTTTTCTTCAATTAGTGCTACCTCTAGGCGATCACGTATATCATCGTTCTAAACTCGGTCCATTCTTGTGTGACCAGAAATCCATCACAACATATGCATTTCTGCATTTCATATGCTGATGCTCATGAATGATTGGATGATGCTTATGCTCATGCAAATGCAAGTGCAAAGTGCAAGCTTAACACTAGGGTGTTACAGTCTCATTCCCTATGGTTGAGGGGTAGGCTACAAGTGGTGACAACCCTATTCGTCCCTTGTAATCCCCCATGTTTGGGTTTGATGTAGAGCTATAGGCCGACCTCGTCTGGTAGACCAGGTGTGATCCAGTGCCCAAAGCAGGAATCTAGTGGCAAAGCTCAAATCATGTAGATCTTCTATTCATAGGAAAACCTCGCTACCCGAGTTATCCTTCTTCATATCTTCTTGGGAGAACTAGCTAAGAGACTACTCACACCTCCGTTCTTTGTGGAAATACGATACCCTGAATACCATAGGGTGAAGTACTACAACGGTACTTCCATGTGCTTGCGTACTTTTTTACTTACACTAAGAAGCACCAACAAGCATTTCTAGCGCCGCTGCAGAGGAATGGTTGTCATTTTAGTCTCTGAACCTAGTTCACCCGGGTATCCTTTGTTTTTACCTTTCTTTTATTTTTACTCTTTTCCACTGGAGCAACCAACCATTCAAAACCTTTCTGCTCCCAAGGGCAAGTTCGTTGAACCACCACTATCATCAAAGCCAATCATAGCTTCTAGTTATGAACTTTGCCCTAGCTTTATAGCCATGGTTTGGGAACAAACCTTCTTGGGGTTAAATTATGAAAACCCCTATCACCACCTAAGGGAGTTGGAGTAGCTTTGTGCTTGCCTGACCATCTCAGGCATGTCACAAGAAACACTTCGGTGGAAGTTGTTTCCTTTCTCACTTGATGAGAGGGCAAAACAATAGTACACCCACAATGTAGGGAAGGTAGCTGGCGATTAGGAAGAACTAAGGAACAGATTATGTCTCGCATTCTTCCATATATCCTGAATCACTACCCTATGATAAGAGATCCTCAACTTCCAACAAAAAGAGAAGAAAACCATAGGTGCAACCTAGGACCCTTTTGCAATCCTATCAAGGTCCGGCCTAGACTTGTCTATATCAAGCCATGTGTTGTTATAGGATTTTTGGCTAGGTCTTATCAAGGAGTCTACCCTACAGCTCGACATAGCTGTCGGAGGTTCTTTCACTCATAAAACCATGGTGGAATGAGAAGCTCTCCTAGATCACATTCTAGAAAACACTCCCCCGCTAGAACCCCTCCGTGTAGAGCCTGAGCCTAGCCACGAGCAAGTCTCTTCGGCTAAGGCCAAACCCATAATACTTTTAGAGAGACCCTTGCCCAAACCAAAAGGTCTGGAGGAAGGTTTCCAACCTTTGGATCTTCCATATTTCAAGGATGACTTTTTCAAAGATTTTAGAAACACCTCAAAGTACTCCTACCAAAAGAGGCCACCTATTCTTGTCACTCCACTTGAACCATTAGATGACATTTTTCTTAAGGAATCCGTCAAGGAATTGACTGCTCTATTGAGCAGTGAAAGGGTAGATGAAGTGGAGCACTCTTCTAAAGAAATTCAGATTTGCACCCCTTCTCTGACCATTCAAGGCAAGGTTGCAAGAATTATGGTGGACCTTCTTTATAATCCCACTGTCGGAGCAAATTTAATGTCTTCTTCTTTTGCATGCACCTACTTAAGCGATGAAGCACTTGCTCTGACATCTAAACATTTTAGAGTTGCCCCACAATTGAGCCTAAAAGGACTTAGGATTCTCCTCAACATAATAATTCATCATAACAATGTGGAGATGGCCCTTGATTTTCATGTCTTTGAAATCCAAGATTTCGATATCATGATAGGGCATCCCTTAGAGAAACTTTTTGTGGAGCCTCCATCATCAGGGTCTTTTGATGTAAAGTTGGGGAGAGACACATATTTCATTTTTATCACTCGAGCCAAAAACTCGGTGGCAGAATCTCTCCCCTATCCTAAATGACCTAAGGAAGTCATGTCGGTTCTACCCTTTGATTCTCTTGAGTCATTTTAGAAAAAGATGCCAAACTCTTCATAGAAGAAGAGGACAACTTAGGAGAAACCATAGATCTTCCTCAAGAGGAAGCACCGGCACGACCTCCGGTTGAGCTAAAACCCCTACCTACTGGCCTATGTTACGCTTTCCTAAATGGTGACAAAGAAACTCTTGTAATCATTAGCGATAAGCTTTCTGATGAGGAGACATCCAAACTCATCGCCATATTAGAAAAAACATAAGCCAGTCTTTGGGTATTCCTTATAAGATCTCAAGGTGATTAGCCTAACACTCTGCACCCATCGCATTTTGATAGACCCTTCAAGTACACCATCTCGAGAGCCTCAGCATAGGCTCAACAATGTGATGCAGGAAGTCATGAAGAAGGAAGTCCTCAAACTTCTTCACGTCGAGATAATTTATCCTATACCACATAGCGACTAGGTTAGTCCCATCCAAGTGGTTCCAAAGAAAGGAGGAATGATGGTCATTGAAAATAATAAAAATGAGTTGATCCAACAACGTACCATCACAGGGTGGAGAATGTGTATCGATTACCGGAAACTCAACGTGGCAACAAAGAAAGATCACTTCCCACTGCCTTTCATTGATGAAATGTTAGAGCAGTTGGTGAAGCATTCTTTCTTCTATTTTCTCGATGGGTATTTAGGATATCATGAGATTCCCATCCACCCCGATGATCAAAGCAAGACAACCTTCACATGCCTGTATGGAACGTACTCTTATCGCAGAATGTCGTTCGGGTTGTGTAATGCACCCACCTCAATGGTGCATGATGTCTATCTTCTCAGACATGATAGAGGAAATCATGGAGGTTTTTATGGATGATTTTTTAGTCTATGGCAAAACCTTTGATCGCTATCTAGAGAATTTAGATAAAGTCTTGCAAAGATGCCAAGAGAAGGACCTGATACTTAACTGGGAAAAGTGCCACTTTATGGTCCATGAAGGCATCGTTCTTGGGCACAATCACTGGGTTAGAACCATGGCAAACATTTTTGTTTGAGTTAGTGTCAGAGTATGTGTCTTTGGTGGCTTAGGTGGACTCAAGGACACAAGAATCACAGAGAGGATGCAACTATTTATCCTGGTTTGGGCCAATCAGTGCCCTACATCCAGCAGCTGATGATCCTTATACTAAAAAAGCACCCAAAATTGGGGGTTACAACCGGGTTGTAGAGAGATTTGGTAGCTTGGTGCTAATCCTAAGGTTGCCTCACCGTTGGGGGAGTCTTCCCCTCGTTAGAGAGGAGGAAGATGACAGGATGCGGTGGAGGAGCTCTTGGTGCCCCTCTCTGTGTTACCTTGCTCTCGGTGCTGAGCAGAGGCCAAGGAATGGAGTGGAGTGGAATGATCTATCTTCTGGTGATCATCCCCCCTAGGTCCAACCTTATCCCTTATATAATGAGATAGGTCGATTACATGGTAGTTTGGGGGAACTAGTATATGGTCTACATGTGCCGGAGTCTAGGAGGGCCTTATAGCGATGCGTTGTGGACCATGGCGGTGTCATGGAGCCAAGGAAGCCTTGGGCATCATCTGGCTGCTCTGTTCTAACACTCTGTGTGTCAGAATGTGTTGGCTTGGACTAGCCTCCCCCAAGTGGACCTTCTGGAGCATTCTTGGTGATGAAGGAGGTCAGCTTCATGGGCCGACGCATGGGCCCGAGGGCCTTCGAGCCCCTGGAGGCCATGGGGAAGCTTTGTCTTCTTGTGTCATGCCCCATGCGTGACCTTGTTGGGAAAGTGGCCGACAATGCCATTCCCAAGTGGCAGTGCCGGGGAGCCCCCGAGCCTCGGTAGCTCGAGGCATGTCTTCTTATGCCTAGGCCTTGGCTGGCATCATTGGTAGGGCAGGAGCTAAGGGCCGGGCCAAAGTGTTGTCATAGATTGGGAGCCTCAGGGCTCGGGCAAGCCCCTGAGACCCAAGCGAAGGATATGGCGGAGTCAGGCTCAGTCGGGTTTCTTCTCAGAGGGTGTGCGCAAGCGTACCCGATGGGTATAGCCCCCAATCCCCTGGGCAATCCTAGAGGGGTTGGTTGGGGGGTCTTCATCGTTTGGAAACCATTAGACCTGAGGCTTAACATTCCCATATGTTAGGATCTTGTCAGGCACCTTGTGTCCAAGAGGGAGATTAATGTAGACAAGGCTAAGATCAAAGTTATCGAGCAACTACCACCCCCATGAAAGTAAAGGGAGTCCATAGCTCATGCAGGGTTCTATAGGCAATTTATCAAAGACTTTTCACAAATCACTAGACCCCTCACAAACCTTCTAGCTAAGGATGCACCTTTTGAGTTTATAGATGAGTGCTTGAAAGCTTTCAACACTCTCAAGAAAGCACTCATCTCAGCACCAATCATCCGAGCACCCAATTGGTCACTGCTATTTGAGATCATGTGTGATGCTAGTGACTATGCTATTGGTGCGGTCCTTGGCCAAACCAAAGATAAGAAGCATCACGCCATCGCATATGCTAGCAAAACGCTGATAGGAGCCCAGCTTAACTATGCTACTACTGAAAAAGAGCTTCTTGCAGTCATTTTTTGCTATTGATAAATTTAGATCTTACTTAGTTGGAGTAAAAGTTATCATTTACACTGATCATGCTGCATTAAAATATTTGCTCACTAAGAAAGATGCAAAACACAGATTAATAAGATGGATTCTCTTACTCCAAGAATTTGACCTTGAAATAAAAGATAAAAAGAGAGTAGAAAACACCGTTGCAGATCATTTATCTTGTATGTAGGTCACTAACATGTAAGAATTACCCATTAATGACTTCCTACGCGATGACATGCTACGGAAGGTGACATATCTAAAACTCATGGTATGTAAACATCGTAAACTTCATGGTTTTAGGATACATACTGTAACACCCCTATGTTAAGCTTTGCATTTTGGCATCTGCATTTCATGAGCACAAGCATCATCCAAGCATTCATGAAAATGAGCATATGAAATTTCATCTCCTTCTTATACATTGTCACATGAAATGTTGATTTATATATATGCTTATGCTTGTAATCATGTATGACCTAAGTATGTGATGGTTGTGAGGTCATGAAAGCACCTTAGACACATCTAGGATGGTAAATGGAACAATGTTTGTATTCATGGCATAGGCCAAATTTGCTTCTAAGTGTTGGTTTCATTTGAAATGCCATTTTTATGATACTAGTTTGACCAAAGTTGAACAGTAGATTAGATTGTTTGTATGGCTATGTGACCTAAATAAAAGTTGTAGTACTTGACTAGGGTAACAACTTTTATTTTTGGGTCAAGGTCTAATTCAGTGCATAGCATGTTCAAAAATAGCTCAAAAGTTGCAAGGAAATGTTGTTTTGTGACTTAGGAAATTTTCTAAGTGTGGAAACGATTTTTAGTTTCAAAGTACCTCTCTTTGGAGCAGTGTAGTTTGTTAACCAGTGAGAATTGGATGATGGTTCTTAAAGCAATGTTGGAGATCTCATGTAGCTCTACAACTTTTATCAAGAAAGTTTTTGCTAATTCAAAACGGATTAGGAGTAATTGAATCGCTAAGTCACGCTGTCAGACAGATTCAGTGGCACCTGAATCAGCGCCCGCGCATGGCATCATGGCCGATTGGCCACAGGCTATGGCCACCGTGTGGCGGCAGCACGCTGGCATTGGCCCATTCGGTTAGGCTCGAGCATGCACTAAAGCACCGCGCACCCGCCACCCCATTCACTCGCCTGCTCTCACTCCCTCCTGCTCTCACTCCCTCTTGCTCGCTCTGCCTCTCCAAGCGTGGCGCCAAGCTCACTGCAGCACCACCGTAGCTCTGCCACAGCCGCTCGCTACCAACGTAGCCTCGCTGGCTATTTTGTCTTAGTTGCAGCTGCTTCACCATCACCTCCACCTCCTCGAGCCACTAACACCACCTACCGACCATAGGTAGAGCAACATTTCACCTCGCCGCAGCCGCTGTCGTCACCAGAGCGCCGCCGCGCTCGAGGCTCACCGTGGCCCCGCCATTCCACTGCATTGCATGAATTCATTTTGTTTCGTCCAACACCGTGCTAGAGTCTACAAGCTTAGGCCAGAGTTAGGAATGACGCAACCACTTGACGACACCGGAACAAGACATCGCTCCGCCTGTGCCCGCCATGGATGCCGTGGCACTCAAGCTCGTCGCCGCCGAATTAGTTCACCGTCTCACTCCTTTCTCGCGTGCCTTAGGTTGAGTAACCCTAGACCTCGCTAGTGGCATGATGGAGACCTAACTTTCGCCGCCATTTAGCTGGAACAGCGTGAGCACCATCGTGCTCCATGCGTCGCCACACGGCCATGCACGCGGTCGAGCTCATCAACTCCACCCCGAGCCCTCACCTACGCCGTGTAGCTCCGCTAGGTCACCATAATGGAGTAGCCATCCTCACTTGAGTGTGCCGTAGCCAGAGATGGCCAGCGTACCGCCACCAACCTCTGCCATCCGCCATGGCCATCGTCGAGCTTGCTCCGATGAGTCACCGAGCCAACCAAGCCTACCAGTCGATGCGCGTGGATGAGATGAGTGCAGTGGTGAAGACGCTACCGCCGGAGACCACACCATCGGCGAGTTCTCACCGGTCAACGCCATCCCCTGTTTTGGTCTCGCTGACGAGTGGGTCCCCATTGACCGTGGGCCCCGGCTGTCAGTCTGTGTGGTGTTTGATTTTCTGATTTATTTTTCTAGATTCGAATGCATGTTTCAAAAATTAATATCTCAAGCTAGGTGTGTCAAATTTTGGTGAACCAAGTTTTGCTAGTTTCATCTTGAAGTTTAGTATTTGATAAAAATATGAGATGCATTATTTATGGTATTTTTTTGGGACAATAAAATGTAGCCATATAAATGCTTTTTAAATGGTTTCTATATTGTAAATTGCATAATTTGAGCTAGATAGGTGATAAAATTGTGATTCTAATTTTGCTAGTCTTGTGTTGACATGCTCTAGCTAGTAAAAATATGAAACTTGCAGTGGTCAAAATTTGAGTATGGTCTTCATATTTAATCCTAATTAATTGCTAGTTTCTAGTGAAATTAATTAGGGTAAAAATATATAATATATGATCATGCAAATTTTTATACAGTATTATTATGCTTGGAGGAATGTAAGAAAAATGTTAAATCTGTTGGTTGACACTTTTCACTATGCTAAACTATTTTTGCTAAAATAACACTATGTAATTTGTCATTTTTGTAGAGGTAGTTGTACTTATCCAAATGCAATGAAATTTGTACAGTAGACTATTGAGGTCATTTGTAGGCTATTGTAATTTTTGTACAATTTATTAAGCAATGAAAATATTTATCCTTTAAATCACCTTATTATCTAAGGAAATTAATAAATGGATATAAATAATTTAGTTATGTTTAACCATAATGTTTTCTATGGTTCTTGAGATGCATATGATCTATTGACGTTATTAGTTAGGCTTAAAAGAAATGGGTTGTATGCAACTAGTTAATTGTTGCTTTATAATTCAACTAGATGGCTGCATATATAGTTTTGGTTGAGTTGATAATTTCATGATGATAATGGTCTTTTTTGTAATACTTGTTAATAACAAAGTTGTAGATAACTTACTTATCTACCTTGTGTTAAATTGTCATAGTCATAGGCCTTATGGTTTAAGAATTATGGCTGTTAGAATTCTGCTGTCAGAAATGCTTGCTCTCTAGACATAATTGAATGATTAAATTGTTTGACCTAGATAACTGCTTAATCACATTAAGTGTATTAAAATAATGTTGTATGAAATTTTATAATCTTTCTAGAATGTTTACAACCATATTATTTTAATGTGTATAACTCTAGTTATGGTCAAAATAAGTGGTTGCTGTCTTCTAGTCCAGAAAATGATTTACATAAGTATTTGCTTAAGTTACTAGAGAAGAGATAAGCACCTACTCAGTAAAATAAGATGCAACTTGTTATTACTTTAATGCAAAGCTGTTGAAAACACTTGGGAGGATGCAATCATCACATCATATCATATTATACATGTCATCATACATGCATTCGTGATAGCTTATTTCATGGTCATGCATATAGGATCGTCCGAAGAAATAACTCTGTTGGAGTTCAACGAAGAAGAGGAGGATCAGCAGGAGACACCTCAGGCCATAGCTCTAGGAGAAGAGGAGCAAACTCTTGAAGGTCTCTCTGAGTGCCTGGATCACCGGCCAACCTCTTTCCTCAAAGGCAAGCCCCGGAGCATTCTAAGTCTCCTATGTTTTACAAAATATTACTTGAGTCCTTTATATTTGATGCATTAGGTTATAAAAGTTGATTGGAAACACTTGATGTATAGAACTACCTTGTCTAGTTACATATACCTTTAACCCTATGTAGGTCCAGGATCGAATATATGCTTAGCCATGCTTAGACCAATAGAAGTCGGGTGATTTCCTGTCACCTGCGAGATATAGGTGGATACCGAAGCACGGTTGGCTATATTTGCTATCGTAGAAAAGAACCATGAGGTAATGTAAATGGAGGCTAGGCAGAGTCTATATGTAGGTTGACTCATATGATTTCGTCGGTGTCGATTAAGGATCATACCGTTGTTGGGTGTTTCTGATAAGATTGAACGCATGCCTCTGACTTAGCTGGCCGGATAACTCATTCCAACCGTGAAGCTGAGTAGCTCAACTCAGGCTAGGCCCTATTCTATAAAAGTGCACACTCTGGATGGTAGTAAGGATGTGCGGGGGGCCATACGTGAGCCTAAGGGCAGGCTAGGCCTGAATGTCATGGCAGCTGGTTGTCCCTAAATGTGTGGCGCTGGGCGAATCCGCGAAATGTGGACCTGAGTTGTACCAAAGGTGACCTAAGGTGACCGTTGATCTGGTCTGCCTGGATTTGTGTTAGGAATAAATTCCCAGCTAGTTGAAATCGATTCGAATCGCCATCTCTCCCGGACAGTGAGAAACTTGGCTAGTACCAATATCGTAGTAACTGTGATATGGAACATGATGGTTCAGATGAACATGGAATTACTACACAGGATATGGTTACTATTGTATGCTACTAAATGATATACTACATATTTGGCACAGGTTAGTTGCTAATCTAGAGATGAATAGCTATAATTAACTTGATGACCGAATTATAATTATACAACTGAGTTAGTTGCTTTTTATGCAAAATGTTGTCAAGCTACCTCCACTTATAAAGCCTTGCACAATCCTTGGAGTCACTTTGTTTTTGGTTTATGACGGGTAAGTCTAGCTGAGTATCTTCTCATACTCAGGATTTTATTCCCATTATTGCAGATGGTACAGTTTATCACGGCTATTGCAAGAATTGCTTCTCTCCCACCGTGGACGAGGAGTGAGCCCTGGGCAGGCATCTCTTATTAATCCTTCTTATATGCTTTTGTGGGAGTGTGATCACGAACTGGCACTATATATTTGAACTATGATGGCAGATGTTAGTTTCAAACTTTAATTTGCTTCCACTACTATTTACTGAACTTGGTTTGTAATAACCTTAATTCGTACTCTAATGAATGAACTGTATTTGTGAACCTTATGTAACATGTGACATGAATGTTGAATCATGTACGATCTTAGTTGTATGTTGATGGTTAATCGAGACCCATCATGGTACTCGATGGACTACCGGGTTTATATGGGTTCAAGTATGACAGTGCGACCGCTTGTGGGCTGTCAGTGTACTTGTGCTCTTATAAACTGATCAGTTCTGCTACAGCTGACATCGGAGCAAGATTGAACATTGATTGCCACATGTGTATTTAAAACAAAGGTTTTTGTTTTCCAAAAACAGTCTTTAGCAACTTATAGCTATATATATAGGTGTTTACAAACCTAGAGTTTGAATCTAAAGTGTGCCAGTAATCACTTCCTTTATGCCCAGTTAAGGACTTTAGGTGGCTAATTAAGTACTAACTTGGGGTATTTAATTTTATCATCCATACGGTGTGCTATTATGTGGATGCCATTCACTTGAGTGGTAATGTATGGATCAAATGCCTCTACGCCCATGGCAAGATGCCAATCATCATCATAGTGGCATGTCCACAAGATGTGAGTGTGCGGTCTATGGGGAGAGTTAGCTTTGATACTAAAGTATATATATGTCTCATATATATGCGGAGGTATTTAATTGTGGGTTAGCTTTGATATGACTGTGTATACATATTTATATGTATATATAGGACTATTTACTTTCAGATAGCTTTGATACAGAAGTGTATATATATATGGGTATATATATATGGAAGTATTTAGCTTGCAACCTAGAGGCCAGATTTATATTCTGCATATATACTTGTGGGGTTGGGCTAAAATGAAATTCTTGTGTAGGTACACTAACAACGAAACATTTAGCTCGACTAGTTACGTTATATATAAGAGAACGTATGTATGCCACCGTGTATGCCGTTAGAAGTCTTGATTTTACTAAATTTGTGAGGACTTATGAAACGTGCATGCATCATGAGAAATTAGTATTACATACTGCATGGTTTCCACCTTATAAATCTCTTACTCGATGCCATTCCTACCCTAACTTCCTGTGTGCCATTCCTGCCCTACCCGGCTTGTTTCGGAACACGAGTGGACCCAGACATCTTCCATGAAATTGCAAAATTTTACCGTAACAAACGCTGCTTTGTGGCCTATGATAAGTGATTTTTAGAAAAATCTCTAGGGGCCCACTTTTGCCAATTCAGGTTCTCTAGGGTGAGGCCTGTAATTCTACAGCTGTGAAAAAAACCTAGCTCGATTCCATGTCCAAAAGGCAAAGCTCTCAAAGGTTTTAAATTTGCCCTCAAATCTGCATCGGTAGTCCCTGGTGTCGCAGCCACCAGAGTAACTTAACGGCGTGGGTGCATGACATAATTGATACTGCATGGTTTCCCCCTAACGAGTCGCCGCTCCGCCCGTGCCCGCCAAGGCCGCCGTGGCACTTGAGCTCACCGCCGCCGAATTAGTTCACCATCTCACTCCTTTCTCGCACGCCTTAGGTCGAGTGACCCTAGGCCTCGCTAGGTGCATGATGGAGACCCGCCTTTCGCCGTTGTTTAGCTAGAATAGCATGAGCACCGCCGTGCTCCGTGCACCACCGCACGGCCATGCATGCGGCCGAGCTCACCGACGCCACCCCGAGCCCTCACCTGCGCCGTGTAGGTCTGCTAGGTCACTAGGATGGAGTATCCACCCTTGCCTGAGTGTGCTGTAGCCGGAGATGGTCGGCATACCGCCATCGACCTCCGCCATCCGCCATGGTCGCCGTCGAGCTTGCTCCGGTGAGCCACCGAGCCAACCAAGCCTATCAGTCGATGTGCGTGGATGAGATGAGTGCAGTGGTGAAGACGCTACCGACGAAGATTGTGCCATGGGTGAGTTCTTGTCGATCATCGCCATCCTCTATTTTGGTCTCGCTGACGAGTGGGTCCCCATTGACCGCGGGCCCCAGTGTCAGTTTGTGTGGTGTTTGATTTTTTGATTTATTTTTCTAGATTTGAATGCATGTTTCAAAAATTCATATCTCAAGCTAGGAGTGTCCAATTTTGGTGAACCAAATTTTGTTAGTTTCATCTTGAAGTGTATTATTTGATAAAAATATGAGATGCACTGTTTCTAGTATGTTTATGGGAGAATAAAATGTAGCTATATAAATGCTTTTAAATGGTTTTCTATCTTGTAAATTACATAACTTGAGCTAGATAGGTGATAAAATTGTGATTCCAATTTTGCTGGTCTTGTGTTGACATGCTCTAGCTAGAAAAAATACTAAACTTGCAGTGGTCATACTTTGAATATGGTCTTCATATTTAATCCTAATTAATTGCTAGTTTTTGTGAAATGAATTGGGGTAAAAATACATAACATATGATCATGCAAATTTTTACACAGTATTCTTATGTTTGGAGGAATGTAAGAAAAATATTAAATCTGGTGGTTGACACTTTTCACAATGCTAAACTATTTTTGCTAAAATAAGCCTATGTAATTTGTCATTTTTGTAGATATAGTTGTACTTATCCAAATCGCATGAAATTTGTACAATAGACTATTGAGGTCATTTGTAGGCTACTGTAATTTTTGCAGAATTTATTAAGCAATGGAATTATTTATCCTTTAAATCGCCTTATTATCTAAGGAAATTAATAAATGGATATAAATAATTTAGTTATGTTTAACCATACTGTTTTCTATTGTTATTGAGATGCATATGATCTGTTAATGTTATTATTTAGGCTTAAAAGCAATGGGTTGTATGCAACTAGTTAATTATTGTTTTATAATTCAACTAGACGGCTACATGTATAGTTTCGGTTGAGTTGATAATTTCTGTAACACCTCTGGTGTTTTGACCTAGCATAAAAACTTGACATGTCATCATATGCATTGCAAAGCATTCATAAAGTAGAAAATTTTGAATGCATTCACTAAATAAGCTTTATTTCACAAGTTGTTATTTTATGTGATGTAATGTGATCCAAAACTCCAAATGAATATCATGACCACAGGGGTTAAATTTCATGTGATCATGTGAGACCATGTGTCAACTGACTCAAATAACCCTAATGGGCCATGTAATTGGTCAAAAACCATAATTAAGTAAAAATGGAAACAAATTAAATGTGAATTCAAATTCAAATTATAAAAGTCCTTTTTGCCCCTTTTGTCTATTTTAAAATCCATTTGGAATTTGGGGTTGTGACAAAAAGCAAAGCTGAAGCTTATTTTATAAGGATCAACTTTGGTATTCAAAGTTTTTAAAGTTTACATATAAAATTTGGAGTAATTTTGAAATGATTCAAATGCTCAAATGCACCCCAAATTCAAATTTTCAAATAGAGGTAGAATTTGAAAATGTTCATTAAAGCAAAGTTGTAGAGTTTGAAAAGTTGAGCAACTTTCATTTTTGGAGATTTTCAACTTCTTTAGAAAATTTGTGAGTAATTTGCAAAATAAACGCAGTGGCAATTCTGTAAATATTCAAAAATCAACATCGCCACAGCCTGCTTGCCACCGGCGCCACGCAGCTGCTTGCCGCCGACCTTGTTTGCCGCTTTCTCACGCGGTGACACATTGCCGTCTCCGTGGCGAACTCGTTCGAGAGCTGTCGACGCCGAACGCCTCCTTCCCCTCTATAAATAGGAGCACCCGCCACCGTCGTCCTTCCTTTCTTCTCTGCTCTGTTCCGCCACGGCTCAGCTCCGCCGCTCGCCATAGCCGTCGTCGACCCCTTCCCATCGTGCCTAGCTAAGCTAGCGTGATCGCCTCGACCTAGCGCTCCTCTTCGGCTTGCTCGTATCACTTGGGTTGGCTGGAATCGCCCGGCGCAATGCGTTCTTCCCCGTGACCGGCCGGAGCTCCGCCACGATCGACCTCACCGTGGCCAAGCCGCTCCAGACCGTCTCCGCCTTCACCGAGTCTACTGTCGTGTTCACGGTGAGCTCCTAAGCGTGATGCTCGCTCTGCTTTAGCCTCTACTGCATCATAGTCAGGGTTGTGCTGTGCGCCACCGTGCCCGTGCCGCCATGGCCGGCGTAGAGCTCCCTCCGGTGCGCCTGCTGCTGTTCTATGTGTCGGGGTAGATTTGCGGGGTAGTGTTGGTCATGCAGGTACGGTCCACCTCGGCGGAGCCTCATCGCCGGCGCGTTTTGGTCGACCGGAGTCGACAGCGCCGCCGTGTGTCCTGTTTATGTCGCTGACGAGCGGGGCCTGGCTGTCAGTGAGAGAAGGGAGAGAATAGTGAGATTTTGTATTTTCTGGATTTTGAATAGTGCAACAAATTTAGAAATTTGTAGGAAAATAATTATAGCTCTAAAAATTCTAAAAATTTATGTGTAGCTTCTGTACATGTTCTATTATGGTTTAAAAATATGAAACTTGAAAGTTGAATAAATTTTTAATGTTCAAAAATTTAGTCAATTAATTGATAAATGCAATTTCCATAATTTTTGTAGGCCACTGTATAACTCCAAAAATTATGAAATTTGTTTTGGTACACTAATTTGTCATGAGGAAGCTTCCATAAAATTTTGAGCTTAATTTAACAAAGTTGATTTTATACCTAATTTAGGCTTAATTATTTAATTAATTATTCACTTAGTTAATGCTTAATCATTTAGGGTTTGTTTGACTTTGGAATTGATTATTGACCTTGGGTCAGTAACATATGTTGATCCTTGGCACCTTAATTAGTTATTTGAGCTCACACCTAACTTATAATTAGTAAATCTTAATGACATTTCATGTGATAACAAAGGTCATTAGTAAGTTAACTTGTCAAAACCCTAGATGTTAGTGTCAATTGGTTTTGATTTGCAACTGTACCATGAAGGAAAGTTATACTCAAGGTGTTATTACATTTCATGCACCATGAAAGCATCATGTTTACATTATCATCATGTTGAAGCATATGCTATTATTTCATGTAGAATCCGAGAGTGAACCGATTCTAGTTGAGCAAGTTGTGGAAGAATCCTCGTTTGTCTCGGGATTTGATATTTGTGGTACTGATTCGGAACCCGAGATCATCAACGAAGGCAAGCTCCGGTTTATGCATTAAACCATTACCTTGTTTACTTTGAAAAGTTTATCACCTATGTTACTTATTGCATTAAGTTGATTAATTCAAATGTTACCTACTTGATGCATCGCCTACCTTGTTAATTGTTTACCATCCTTGAAGATGATTTCATTTACAAAGACGTAGAATTGCTTAGTATGCTTTATGGTAGGCTTTCAAAGTAAAAGTTTTGATACAATCAAAGATGGCATACTGGCCAAAGAAAGAAAGAAGATAGAATGAACTAGAGACTAGTCGGGTGATTTATCTTGAATGTTGGGTAATGTTGCCGACTATGTCGCATAAGGGCCACTCATTGTGGATTTTCTAAACGAGACACTTTGTAGTACTGGTCACATACTCCGGTAAGCCTACTTCGGCTAATCCGATACTAAGACGAATGCCCACGCACTAGGAGTGGAGAGATGGCGGGAGTAGCGTGTACCCTCGTGGCTGGAATGTGGCCGGATTTGAGGTGTGTTGTGCTCTCGGGTGGCGTGGAGACGGCTTAGTATAGGAGGATCTGGTAGTGAGGTTGATATATGCAAGATTAAGATCTACATATGTCGTGTGATAAGGAATCCCCAGCTGGGACTTGAATCAATTCGAATTATCGGTGCTCCACGGATATGGAGACTCGATTCATTACAGAAGCAATGCAGGACTGGTGAATTACTAAAACATGAGAAAAAGGAATGGAATGAGAAGGATTGGAATATGGGATACGAACACTTAGTTTGAGATAATGAACTAAAGTACTTAGGGGTAAAACTCAAAAATATGATCAAGAATAGTAAGCTTTTGGCAAAGAACTTTTAAATCTTGCTACATCCTTACCTTGACCCAACACCTGCATCCCTAAGACCTTCACCCTTTTTCATCGGGTCAGTCTTGTTGAGTACTTTTGTATTCAGGGTTTGTTAACCCTTGTTGCTGGTGAGTCGCATGCGCAGGCTTGTTTTGGTCTCTGCTGCATGTCAGTGTTTGAAGTCGATGACGATGAGGAATGATGAATGGCCTTTGGACAAGGCACTAGTTTGTGTGAAATAAATAATGTTAATGTAATATTATCCCGCTACTATGGTTGTATGACACTTATGGTTTTGTAAGTTTGAAACAACTGGTTTGTAATATTAAAACTTAAGTCTTCCGCTTTAAAATCTCTGGTATGTATATCGAAAACTGTTGTAATCTGCAATGTTTGTGATTGGGATCCTGTTTGGAAAAGATTCATGGATAATTCAGGTTTCCCGAGGACACCCGACAGACCTGTTAAGTTGTTGGGAACTTATGTATGCTATCAAAGGTCTATTGAGACAACGATAGATGCACGTGGGCCTGATTTCTTAGGAGGTTCTGCCACAATTTCATGATGATAATGGTCTTTTCTGTAACACTTGTTAATAACAAAGTTGTAGATAACTTACTTATCTGCCTTGTGTTAAATTTTCATAGTAATAGGCCTTATGGTTTAAGAATTATGGCTGTTAGAATTCTGTTGTCAGAAATGCTTGCTCTCTGGATAGAATTGAATGATTGAATTGTTTGACCTAGATAACTACTTAATCACATTAAGTGTATTAAAATAATGTTGTATGAAATTTTATAATCTTTCCAGAATGTCTACAACCATATTATTTTAATGTGTATAACTCTAGTTATGGTCAAAATAAGTGACTGCTGTCTTCTAGTCTAGAAAATGATTTACATAAGTATTTGCTTAAGTTACTAGAGAAGAGATAAGCACCTACTCAGCAAAATAAGATGCAACTTGTTTTTACTTTAATGCAAAGCTATTTAAAACACTTGGGAGGATGCATTCATCACATCATATCATATTATACATGTCATCACATATGCATTCGTGATAGCCTATTTCATGCTCATGCATATAGGATCGTCCGAAGAAATAACTCTGTTGGAGTTCAACGAAGAAGAGGAGGATCAGTAGGAGATGCCTCAGGACGCAGCTCTAGGAGAAGAGGAGCAAACTCTCGAAGATCTCCCTGAGTGCCCAGATCACCGGCCAACCTCTTTCCTCAAAGGCAAGCCTCGAAGCGTTCTAAGTCTCTCATGTTTTACAAAACATTACTTAAGTCCTTTATGTTTGACGCATTATGTTATAAGAGTTGATTAGAAACACTTGATGTATAGAACTACCTTGTCTAGTTACATATACCTTTAACCCTATGTAGGTCTAGGATCGAATATATGCTTAGCCATGCTTGGACTGGTTGAAGTCGGGTGATTTCCTGTCACCTGCGAGATATAGGTGGATACCAAAGCACGGTTGGCTATATTTGCTATCGTAGAAAAGAACCATGGGGTAATGTAAGTGGAGGCTGGGCAGAGTCTATTTGTAGGTTGACTCATGTGATTCTGTCTCTGCCGATTAAGGACCGTACCGTACCGTTGTTGGGCGCTTCTGACAAGATTGAATGCATGACTCTAACTTAGCTGGCCGGATAACTCGTTCTGACCGTGAAGCTGAGTAGCTCAACTCAGGCCAAGCCTCGTTCTATAAAAGTGCACACTCTGGATGGTAGTAAGGATGTGTAGGGAGCCAGACGTGAGCCCAAGGGTAGACCGTGCCTGAACGTCCTGGCAGCTGGTTGTCCCTGATTGTGCGGCGTTGGGCGAACCCATGAAATGTGGACCTGAGTTGTACCAAAGGTGACCTAAGGTGACCATTGATCTAGTCTACCTAGGTTTGTGTTAGGAATAAATTCCCAGCTGGTTAAAATCGATTCGAATCGTCGTCTCTCCTAGATAGTGAGAAACTTGGCTAGTACCAACATCATAGTAACTGTGATATGGAACATGATGGTTTGGATGAACATGGAATTACTACACTAGCTTTGGTTACTATTGTATGCTACTAAATGATATACTACATGTTTGGCATAGGTTAGTTGATAATCTAGAGATGAATAGCTATAATTAACTTGTTGACCGAATTATAATTGTACAACTGAGTTAGTCGCTTTTTATGCAAAATGTTGTCAAGCTATCTCCACTTTTAAAGCCTTGCATAATCCTTGGAGTCACTTTGTTTTTGGTTTATGATGGGTAAGTCTAGCTGAGTACCTTCTCGTACTTAGGGTTTTATTCCCATTGTTGCAGATGGTACATTTTATCACGGCAATTGCAAGAAAGAGCTGCTTCTGTCCCACCGTGGATGAGGAGTGAGCCCTGGGTAGGCAACTCTTATTAATCCTTCTTATACGCTTCTGTGGGAGTGTGATCATGAACTAGCACTATGTATTTGAACTATGATGGCAGATGTTAGTTTCAAACTTTAATTTGCTTTTGCTACTATTTACTGAACTTGGTTTGTAATAACCTTAATTCGTACTCTAATGAATGAACTATGTTTGTGAACCTTATGTAACGTGTGACATGAATGTTGAATCATGTACCATCTTAGTTGTATGTTGTTGTTTAATCGAGACCCGTCGTGGTACTTGATTGACTACCGGGTTTATATGGGTTCAAGTATGATAGTGCAACCGCTTGCGGGCTGCCAGTGTACTTGTGCTCTTATAAATTGGTCGATTCTGCTACACGTACCACTAGGCAAAAACAAAAGAAAGCTGCAAGCCGAAAGCAAACATCACCTTTGGGATGGCCCATACCTGTATAGGGTATGCTCTGATGGCCTGTTGAGGAGATGTGTAGCAATGGTAGAAGGCTTACAAATCATCGAGAAATGACATGCAGCACCATACGGAGGCCGTAACGGAGTATTCCGCACACAAGCCAAAATCTGGCAATGCGGATTCTTCTGGCTGACGATGTATGAAGACACCAAAGAATTCATCCGAAGGTGTCGGAAATGCCAACTACAAGGTAGCATCATGGCTCGCAATGTAATGCCCCTCCACTACGATCTGCAAGTGGAGATCTTCGATGTCTGGGGCATTGATTTCATGGGGCCATTCCAAAAGTCCCATGACAGCGAGTACATTCTTATTGCCATCGACTATGTGTCAAAATGGGTGGAGTCATTACCATGCAGAGCTGCTGACGCTAGGCATGCAAGGAAGATGTTCCATGAAGTAATCTTTCCTCGCTTTGGAACACTGAGAATGGTGATAAGCGATGGGGGATCCCACTTCATCGACATGACATTCAGAGCCTTCCTAAAAGAGCTTGGAGCCAAGCACAACATTGCCACCCATACCAATCTCAACCCAGCAGTCAGACAGAAACTTCAAATAAACAAATCAAAAATATCCTACAAAAAACGGTCAATGCAATGGGAAAAGAATGGAAAGATAAGCTACCTAATGCACTCTGGTCATATATGACAGCTTATAAACCTCCCATTGGCATGTCGTCGTTCCAGCTAGTGTATGGAAAAAGTTGCCATTTGCCAGTTGAGCTAGAACACTGAGCTCACTGGGCCATAAAAAGATAGAACATGGATGTGAAGCTAGCTGACAAGAACTGACAAAAACAAATTGCTGAGCTAGAAGAGTGGCGGGAGAAGGCTTACCACAGTGCCAAGCTCTACAAAGAAATAATTAAGAGATGGCACGATCACCGAATCCAACAAAAAGAGTTCAAGGAGGGAGACAAAGTTCTACTATTCAACTCCTGAGTCAAGGTCTTCCGTGAAGGAAAACTAAGAAGCAAATGGCAAGGACCATACACCATCATCAACACTTCATCACACGGCGCAATCACCATCCAAGACGATGACAATAACATTTTCAAAGTTAACGGTCAACGTTTAAAAGTTTTCCTAGAGCCTTCTTATAACACTAACTTAGAAGTAGATAGAATAGATTTAATTGCTTTTTGATAAATTCATTCAAAACTTATGAAAATATGAAAACAATTCTAACATATTCTTTCATTTACTTAAAATACAAAAATATTGTTTTATCTTCCTATGCAAGTTATCATGGCTAAATGACCTTTATGCCCCCACTAGACAAACCATGATTCTTGCTTATTCTTGCTTGATTTTTGCTATCACTTAAATATCCACTCATTATTACAAAATCATGTGAATTTTACAAACATGAATATTCCTATGATTCACCATGATCATGTGTAGCCTACACTATCACACACTAATACTGATGAATCCTAATCTGACACCAGCATATCCTAAGATCACCTGCATGCATGTGTACCTAGGGGGAGGAGCTAGGGATGCGCGCATACCCATGGTGCGGCCGCACCACCCTTGGCTCCGCTGACACCCAATCTTTGTGCACATCCCTCTGATCCTCTCAGTGTCATGGGTATGGCGGTGTTTGATTCTTTCCTTCACCGTAGAGGCCGAAACACATATATAAGCTAACCCATGGCTTCTCTTCTTCTCACACCAAGCTCCAAGCATTCCTCTCTCCCTCACAAAGCATTCTCAAGCCTAAGCTCAAGATGGCCAACCATGCTCTCACCTTGTACATGGCCTCCTATTCCACCTATGATCTTGAAGGAGTGCCGGCTCTGATCAACCTAGTGCCTAAGAGCTCATTCGTGAGAGAGGAAACAAGGGCAATCTTGGAGGTGCCCCTTGCTATCATGCCACCGCCAAGCTACGCCACAAGCGATGGCACTAGCTTGAAGTCGACAGCATGTTCCAAGGCGCCCCTTGGTGGCACCAAGGAGAAGAAGGCGGTGCCAACAAGACCAACCACCGGTGCCATCGGCCTCAAGAGGAAGGCACCCAAAGTTAGCGGACCTAGCAAACGCTCTCTTATAAACGCCTTCGGGCAACTTGGTCTCTCGCGCTAGCTCATCCATGCATACTGCTAGGCCTAGTCTTTCTTACAGTGTTGTAGGCGTATGCAAACCTGATGTGGGATACAGGAAAACACTCATGCGTAAACCCGCTAAGAAGCCAATACACAAGCCGGCCCCATCTGGGAGAGAGATGACAGAATCTTCAAGTGCGCCTCTTAGAATTAAGAGGTTTAGAAAGCTTCCACCAATCAAGCCTCCCGCAGGATAGTATGTGAATAGTGACGAGGAGGACACACCACCTAAGGGTCTTCTCTCTTAGCTCCAAAAACTCTAGCCTGAGAGATCTCCTTTGAGGCTTAAATGATAGCTTAGCCAAAAACCTCACAAAGATTAGAGACCTAGTCGATGACATCAACAGTTTGCACTTCAAGTTAGACCAGAAGTTAGCTAAGGTGGCTAAGGCAGTAGGAGTGGTAGATGCTTTAGACAAACCCTTCTAGGCCACTCTCGCTAAATAATTAGGCGCATCTTTACCTTTCAGGTTTTTCATTCTTATCATTTTGAATCCCAATCATGTAATGCGCCTATCATTTTAATATTTGAATAAAGATATTATCATTAGAAATATTTGTTGCACTTGTTTTTGTGTTTCTTTTGTTGTCAAAATAAAGAATAGGAAAGAAAACAAGTGATGGGGAGTACAACACTCACCTGCAACTCAGTTGCGTAAAAGGTGGCGAAATTCAAAATTTTGGATTGTGCAACTCTAAACTTTCATTCTCTCTCCCTAATTAGTAAAAAGATTTAAACTAAAAAGATTAAAAAGAAATGCTACATCTCTATATCTACCTATGATTAAAAGTTTGCATACCTTTTATTCCTTGCTAATTTTCCTAAAAACTTGTGAACACTTAACATAGGGAACCCACTTTATCAAAGTAATTGACGAATGAGATATAGTAGGATGACATGACGCTTGCTCATTCTTGCAAAGTACTTGGGATTTATTTTACAAAACAAAATTCAAAATAGCATGTTCCTTGAATGACATTCAAATACCTACCAAGGCCATATATGATCATACATGACAAAACCTTCCACAACAACTTAGGTTGTGTTATCCTAATTGAGTAAGGTTCCCACAAGCATTAAGTGAAAGACAAGGAATAAAGATTATGCAAGCCAATCTCACAAGAAAAGTCAAGATCAAATCTTGGGGTCATGTTTTAAAGTTCATCAAGTTTTAATAACATGAAGAAATTGGCCATTTAAGCATTCATTTTCATGGAGATAAATATAGGAGAGGGGTACCGAGATACAAACCAGCGTCTCATATTGAGATGAAGTCCTGAGAGTTGATGTTGATGTGTGAAGGGCTTATGTATGTAGCATCGATGTTTTTTCATCGGAGGAGAAGTTGCTTAAGCTGGGGTTGAGTTGCCCAATGTTGTTGGTCTTTACCGATCAAATCTGACCGCCAATTAAGACACAAAAAGAGGAGAAATAAGCAATCTTAAACACATGCATTTACTATTAACCAAGTTCCACATGTATTTGGAGAACATTATTTTGCAGGTCACAAACACAAATACATGGAATAATTCACCGAAAGGTGCTTTCAGACGCTGATTTGCACAAAGGAACAAGGGAGACACCTATCAAATCAATGCAACTAGGGCAAAGCACCAAGGGGAAGACATCCTGGTCCAACCCAAGGCCTGCCACGTGAAGGCGGTGGTGAGTTGCCATGGTCAAGGGGCGGGCGACCCCTTGCCAATGCTGCTCAGCCACCCCTTGCTGTGATGGTGGCTTGGAAGCATGCTAACGTGGTGGGAGCCGAGGATGCGCCAAGAATAGCCTCTAGCACTGCCTTGAGCACTGTATAAATAGAGGGGTACTCCCACTCTAAACACACACCACATTGAGCAACACCTCACTCTCTACTCTCTTTAGTTTTACCTTTTAGTTGTATTAGAGCAAGGCAAAGCCACCTTGGAGGGCTTGGCTCCTTGGAAGAAGAGAATCTTGGTATGAATATCAATATGGGTTCTTCCAAAGTCATGTCTTCACTTTATTATAGTCGTACTTATGAACTAGAGTATAGTTATTATGTTATGATCTTAATATATGAACTAGTGCAGAGTTTATGTGTCATGAGAATAGCACACTTAACTTTATGCTTAAATAATCATATAACTTATATAATCGGAATTAGAGCTAAGTTGAGGTGGTGGTTCATCGTGCCATAAGGTGTGCCCAAGTTCTTTACCTATCGATCAGTAGGGTCGAGGACTCAAGGGGATTTGGGTAGTTTCTATATACGCAAGCATGGTGCATGAGTATGGAGAGACAAGTGAATGCATTTCCTTCTCTCTGGTTGAGGGGTAGGTGGCAGGTGGTGATAGCTCTGTCTGTCCTTAAGAATCCCCCATGTTTGTTTAGGGTGTAGGAGTCTAAATTGTCACATGAGGTTGCTGGCAGACCAGTACTCGGTGGCCTCCCGACTTGCTTCACACTTAGCCCTAAAACTAATTATGTAATTTGTATGATTATCAACTAATCTTTGTATGACTACACTAGACCAATGCCTGCTCGACTTAGGATTATTGTTTTATCCTTTCTTTTCTATTTTATCCTTTGAGGAATGCCAAGTGTGTGTCCACTATCTTGGAATTACTATTCTTACCCCTATTATAAGCATTGGTGTACTTGCAAGCATTATTATTCAAGTTTATATCCATACTAGACTCTTAATCAAATGCCTTCCTTTGGGAAAATATAAATAATGATACCCTGAATACTTTTGGGTGAAATGCTACAATGATAGCTCCGTGCGCTTGAGGATAAATATCTAAAATTGTTAAGGAACTATCAAGGCTATTTCTTAGTAGCATGGCTACACATTAGTTATGTTGCTAAGAAGTACCAACAAGGTATTTTCTGGTGCCATTGCCGAGGATGGATTCAAACCCCGTACTTAGTAGTGACATTAAGAAATACCAACAGCTAACCCCCACACCTGTTTCTTCGGCATCTATGCTTATTCAATGACACAAAGAGTGAGAGAAATAGGGTTCTACTAGTACAAATGTACTAGTGAACCAAAACTTTATTCCTCTTATTAAAAAGCAAACAAAGGCACATAGCATGATTGGAATTGAAACAAAAGTGCCTAAACATTTATCATGCCAAATCGAGAGATCAAGGTGAAGGAAAACATACCTATGTCATGTATATTGTTAAGTTAAACAATGTTCCTAGTGAGGCTGCGACACTTCTCAAATAGATCAATGTGGTAAGCGGATCTCCTTATTATTTACCCCCGCAAGATAACATTTGAGATCATGGAGCTATTATTTTTTTATATATATAATGCTTTTAATATACTTGGACCTTCATGTGCCCATATTTTTTTGTTTTTTATTTTACTTGGACCTTCATGTGTCCAACTTTTTTTAATAGCTCCATATCTCTCTTCACAAAAAGGCAAAAAGGGGTATTTATGAAGGAGATAGTTCAAATCTTTGAAGTGCCACTAGTTCACAAGGTCACAACATTTATCTAAAATCAACAAGACAACAGGTTGCATAAGAAGAGGTTCACGTTTAAGCATTTGTTTTAGAGATGAGAATGTAAAGACAAAACATGATCATTCAATTTTAACATCTCAGTCTACACTCTTTTGATGTTGGATTAATACAAGACAATATAGAAGAACATGTGCACAAGAATTTGAGCTGATTCATGTTAGTGCTAGGTCGGGTGACCTAAGGCTAGGTCAGTCGACCCCCACATATGTCAAAATATGGCACAAGCGTTTGTGTAGACTTCCATATATTAGGTTAACATGAATTCAAAAGAGTTGGCTATGATTATGAACAGAAAGAAGACATGATTGAAAAGCTAAGCGTCACCATTGTGTTAGCAAAACTAAACAAGTTCAATCATATCAATTTTTTTCATTTTCATGCTTATTGGGTCAAAGATAATCTTTTAAGCATTAACCACATACCTGAGAGATGTTACCTTTGTTTCTTTGAAGCATGATGATGAGATGATAGCTTCGAGTGGACCATCATATTTGCTTCTAAGCATTCCATGCCTGATTAGCCTCACTCTTGAGTTGCACGTTTATACCTTGTCCTTAACTTGAATTCCTTCTTCTTGATGTCACTCCTGATGCTTTCTCAAAAAGTCTTGATTCATGATTTTAATATCTGCAACAAAGACTAGTGCAAGGTGATACTACAAACCTGACCGATGTGTGAGCACATAGGCCAGTGCAACAATCAAGCTAAATCTTCATTGGGTTTGCTCTATTTTATTTGAAGGGAAAAGCATAATCTTTAAAAGGTAAACTATTTGTATTTATTACTACTACTACTACTTATGATGATAGATACTAAACAAACTTTATTAAATTTAAAATAGCAAGCAAATAGGTTATCTCACGGTAGTGCTTTGTTTTAAGTTATAAGCTCGACCTTTGCAGTTTCAGCTATAGAACTTGCACCAAGGCAACTACGAGCTTTGGAATACTTATGGTAAACAAAAGCATCCACAACCATCCTTTTGAAGATTTGATGAAGGAGAAATATAGGATGGTTGCAACTCTCATTAGTGCAAGCAGCAGAAGAAAAGATTGACCCTGGAGATTTCTCATGAAAGCGTAGATCTGGTGGCCCTTCTAGAATATAGCCTTGATGTTCATCCACATGATCCTCCTTTTTGGACTCTAGAGTTGATCCCTCGAGAATGTCCATAGACCAAGCATATTCGTCGATCATCTCTTATCTATGGCATTCTACATGAGGATTCCCATCCTCGTCCTCCATTAGGATGGGGATCTTTGCCTCAGATGCTTTATGCTCCCATTTGGTGTCAACCAAAAGGGGTGAAGTGCCTTCTTAGTTTGAATTATCAACAAAGAAGCAAGGATGGACATCGGGGAGATCAAAGTCTGAGGTGGAAAATGATGTTGATTTGAGGGGCTCCTGGGCAACCAAATCTTGAAATGAACATAAAAATGATGATTTGGGGTCAAGGATGCCAAAGATCTCTATTGGATTTGATGATTGAAGGTGTTCCCAACATCGGAAGAGAGATCCTCCTTGAATTCAAAAGGAAACTCTAAAGGATGAATTTCTTGTTCCTTCGGTGTCCCTAGGAATGGTTGAGGAATATGGTTGACAGCTAAAGATTTAGATGGATTTGGGAAGGATTCCGCTGTCAAAACTTCTATTTCTTGCATGGGGGTTGGAATGTCCTTTTCTTCAAGGGAGTCATCATGGAAATCAGTGTAGGGAGAGTTTTCAAGGATTCGGATAGCTCTCCCTCACTAACAGAAATATGTAAGAAGGCTCCTCTGAAATTGATGTGAAGGAAATGTGTAGATTTCTCACTAAGACCCTGATAGAAGTGTTGCAATAGCATAGGATCGGGTATAGCAAGTTTAGGGATAGAGGAGGAAAGATCTATCAAGCAGGCCCATGTAGCACCTAGAGATTCCTTCTCTTTTTGCTTAAAGCTTAGGACCTCTCTTCTAAGATGAATTACTCAAGAGATAGGGAAGAAGGTTGAACAGAACTTGGATTGAAGAACTTCCCATTCTCCTTATACACTCACTATGGTTCAAGCATACCATAGTTTGGCTAATCCCGTCAAAGACAATAGAAATAGCATCCACTTAAGGGTTTCGTGTGACATGCACAAAATGTGAAGGCATGAACACACTTGCTCGAACTCTCACAGATGAGCATATGGATTTTCATCTTTTCCCCCAGAAAAAGATAGCTCCTGAACTTTAGTTATGAAATAAGGGAAAATTTCATAACTATTAGTGAGGATATGTTTTGATGATGGAGGTGGCTCCAAACTAACACCCTTTAGAGCAGCAAATTGAATGATAGGAATGTCATCCATGGTATGAAAGGTAAAAGGCAAAAGATACTTGGATAACTTGGTTCTAAACTAGAACAGCTATCGTTCCCTGGCAACGGCGCCAAAAAGCTTGTTGACACTAGATATGGAAAACAGATAAATCCGCAAGTGCACAGATGTCAAAGTAGCTTTCACTCGGGAGTATTCCAAGGTATCGAATTTCCATGGGAAACGTGAAGTGGACTAGTGAAGAACTAAGAGTATACAAGAATAGAATAAGGGTAGGTGATAATAGGTACTAAGGATATCTTTAGTTTCTAAGATACTAAGGTAAGACTAAGGTAGGTTATATCAAGGTTGTTTACTTTGGGGCGTACCTACCCTAACCTCACCCAAAGGGTTGATTAGGCACAAAGCACAAGCCCTACAATTTAATAACTAGACCCAACATGGTGGAATACAGAGAATGGATAGGGTTGTCACCACCTGCCACCAACCACAATCTATCTAGGGATCTAGCCATAAACACAAGCAAGCTATAGCCTAAGCACCATGCTTAATCTATAGACTCACTACTCCAATCTCAGCCTGGATCAAATAAGATCGGAGCACTCTAACCAAGCGGTGAAACTTGTCAACAACAGTAATATGAACAACACTTAAGTAATGCAAAAGAATAGAGTTACCACACAAAAGATGCTAGACTTCACTCGAGGAAGAGCTTCATCCGTAGAGGCATAAGTGGAGAGGATGCCGACAACCCCGGATCCTCCCCAAACTTCTCCTCACTCTCTCCCTATCTTCTACTTCTAAATAATAGAGCTACAGAGCTTCACCTAGCTACTACTCTCACTTGGAGTGATGGAATGAAAAGGGGATGAATGGAATAATTACAAATGGAGCTCTACACCTCTATTTATAGCCTCCCAAGGTTAGTTCTTGGAGGGGGTACTTGTAGAGAGCTGAGGAGGCTGATTGGTAGGTCGGTGGCATCGGCCGACCTTCCATGGCGTCGCCCGATGCTTGGATGCGCCGACTTGGTGCATCCACGGCTAAGGGGGCTCCCTGGAGTCGGTTGGAGGCACCTTGAGGCGGTTTGGATGGTCCCACACATCGAGCGAGGTGGGTGGTGGTTGCCCGATGCTCCACTAGCATGTTTGTCATCGATCTTGAGTCGGTTCGGTGATCAACAGTCCTCTTTTGCTTAGGTACAAAGTTTGGTCACTTTTGGAGTTTGTTTTCTTTGGTTAGTGGGCCCGTGGATCCATGGGAGAGGCCACATGGACACCATCTTCACCCTTGATGAAGAATTATCATTGAATCGACGTTTAGGATGCCTCCAAAGTGTGTTTCTTGTTCGTGGCACGGATTGGTGACGTGGATGAACTTCGGTTTGGGTTCACCATCTTGGGTTGGCCTCACCCGTCACTCCATTTGGCCCAATGGCATGAACAAGATCTCCCATGGGTTATCCATTGAATATGGAGGCCCCTGGCCAAGTTTGGGGGCCATTGGACACAAGTCCAGGTCGCCCGACGCCCCCATGTGTCCAAATCTAGCCCAGCCATCATGCGATCTTCCAGAAGCCATAACTTTGTCATCCGGATTTTGAATTGGGTGAACCAAAAGTCAATTTCATGTATCTCGATGAGCTCTTTGACATGGTGTAGTCAAAATGAGCATTTGATGAAGTGTTTTTGTATGTATATTGCCACCTTTGTTCCTACACTCACATAGTCATCACAACTTGTGGAAATGGTTAGAAATAAGATCTATGACTATGGTTTATGTCATTTATATCACCAATTTAGGCATAGTTGATGGTCTAAAATGAGGTGTTAGTGACCATCAACATCGGGCACCATCGAGAAAGCAACCCAGGCCCATCCAATAGCCCACCGGAGCAAGGCGGTGGTGAGCGGGGCCAGCCCTAGTGCGGCCGCACCAGGGGTGCGCGAGCACCCCCAGCACTGCCTCTTGACTCACCTTGCTCTGGCGGTTGCATGGAGGCATGCTGAGGCGGCTCCTGGTGGTTTCCAAAAATACCTGCGCCTCACTACCACCTCTTGTATTTTCACTTTTAGTAATCTTTTGTGAGCTAGCAAAGCTATCAAGGAGGGCTTGGCTCCTTGGAAGAAGAGAGACATCTTGGTATGAATACTATGAAGAGTTCTTCCAAAGTCTTGCTCTCATGTTTTCAATATAGTAGTGCTTATGAAGTAGAGTATAGTTTCATGTTATAATCATGACATATGAACTAGCATATAGTTTCTATGCTATAAGTTTAACATGTAGAACTTTATGCCTAATCATTCATATAACTTGTATGAGTAGAATTAGAGCTAAATTGAGGTGGAGGTGCTAGGGGTGCTATGAGTATAATTAGAACATGTAGAACTTTATGCCTAATCATTCATATGCCTAACCAGCTGGCATAAGGCTCCGCCTGTTTCCTTTCTTCCTTACGAGGAAGGCGAAATAGTGGTTCTATAAGGAGAAGAAAGCTATTAGTACATGGGACAAATATTCCACGGCGTTCCTCGTGAAATTTTTCCCTATGGGCAAAACCAATGCCCTGAGGGGGGAAATTTCAAATTTCCAGTAGACTTTAATAGAAACCATCCCTGAGGCATGGTAGAGGTTGTAGGATTACATCTAGGCATGCCCACACCACGGAATGGAAAATAGGCTCGTGCTCTAGAACTTCTATGAGGGGCTCACACCCATGTCGAAGGGGCATGTAGATGCCACTGTTGGAGGAGCATTTCTTTCCCTCACCATCAATGGAGCCATGGTTCTCATCGAAAAGATGGTGGCTAATCAAAGCTAGGGGGAGGAATAAAAACGCATGCATACCATGAAGGAGGTGGATATTCTTCCACAAAAATGGATTTGTTTTTGAAAAGACTTGACAAGCGTGCTGTCGACAAGGAGGCAATGAAGGGCGCTGTCAAAACCATGGACTCACAAATGACTTGCAAAGTCTATGAAGAGGTTAGACACTCAGGGAATGATTACCCCGAAACCCATGTAGAAGCATCGTACATCAACAATAGGTTCCGACAAGGTAACAATAATGGGTGGAACAATCAATCTCGCTCGCAAGGAGGTAATTCGAATTACAATTCAAATTTCAATTCAAATCAACCATCCTTGAAAGACCTGGTCCTAGGCTAGGATAAAATTAATGAAAATATAACAAAAAATTTAATGTATAATGATAAAATGATTGAAAATATAATTACAAAACTTGAAAATTTATCTTCATCTATTAAAAATCAATTGAGCTTTAATAAAATGATTGAGACTCAAATAGCTCAAATAGCTGTCGTGCTACCTGTTTCTGATTCAGGAAAGATTCTGGGGCAACCCAAAACTTCTCTCAAATCTATTAAAATGGTCTCAACGAGGTTCGGTAAGCCTCTATGTCAGGAAAACCATGATCATCTCATAGATCCACCATTCATCGCCAAGAAAGAAGATCCTGGCCGCCTGACAATTACATGCTCAATCGGCCCGCATGTCTTCCACAATGCCTTCTACGACCTTAGAGCAAGTATCAACGCCATGTCCAAGGTAATATATAATAAGATATTGGGTGGACCTTTTTCCACTGCACACTTTCGACTAAAGATGGCAGATCAGTCTTCACAAAAACCAGAGGGATTAGCCAAGGATATCTTGGTGAAAACACATACATCCCAATGGACTTCGTCATTCTAGACATGGGCCACAATAAGAAAGTTCCCCTCCTCCTAGGGAGACCATTTCTTAACACTACAAACGCAGTTTTACGTGTAGGGTCAGGGCATGTTAGCTTTCACATTCAAGGACAAACAATTAGATGTCCATTCAATGGATTTGACATGCATACATATACTAAAAACAAACAACACAAGAAACAACCACGAAAAAGTGTTAAGTAGGTATGGCAGGTGAAAAAGGTACAACCTACTTCTCTGGGCATGAATGTACCTTCATCAAGCAAAAAGTGAAAGAAGAAGAGTCTTGCTCATTGGACTTTAAACAATGAGCCCTTGCCGAAGGTAAATCGGTAGTTATCCTTTCTATTTATAACCTACTAAATAAAAGTGCTAAACTTAGATAATTACAATGCTTAAAATCATGCTAAAAATATATATTTGTTCATCTTTTCATATTTCTCCACTTAAATAAATCTTGTTTTACCTCTATGTTTTGTACAAGTAAGTTTTGGTTTGGAGTATGGTTAGTGTACGATCATACTTTCATAGGCTTTTCAAATTAAGCTTGGTGTTTAGGTTGATTAGCCTACCTCGATCAAATTAAACATGATATCTAGTTTGATTATTGAACCAAAACAACTGAGCATAGACATGGGTAGAATAAACTTGCTAAAACCATATAAAAATATATGTAATAAAATAAAAATAATTTACCTCGGAGCCATCACCAAGCAAACTCAGACCATAGGCCATGAGCTAGTTTAGGGGAGGGCCCCTACAAAGGTAACTTGTATCTTTTTATTTTTTTTCATATTTTTAATTTTTGCATTTATTTTCTGCATTTATTTATTTATTAGCATTTAAAAAAAATAAAAATACCAAAAAAATAAAATATGATAAAAATACCAAAAATATGAATTTCACTCATATGTGTTTTAAGAATGTTTAGTTTCTCCTAAGTTGAAATGATGAATAGTTGCTCTATCTATAATTCATCTATGCCTAGGCTGTAACTTAGTATTCTCCAAGATTTAAGTTTGTTGGCTAAAAATGTTTCATCCTAAAAACTTGAAAACTTGCGGGTTGCAAATGCATGCTCCTTTTCTAAGTTGTTGTGAGTTATGATATGGTACAAATAGAATTTACTATGACTTTGTTCTTAAGAAAGACTTGACATCCGAAGATTTCATTTTCAAAAACACTCAAAATTCAAAGTTCCTCGGTGATTATGAATACCTACCAAGGCCATATGACATGATTCAAATTCAGAACCTTAGTCATATGCTACTTATTATTGTATTGAGCTTTGTCAAATTGTTGTGACCCAAGTTGAGATTCTCATCATGCACCCATGATCAAGACATACGTACATCCATAAATAAATTGCTAACTCTTACATCAAGAGTTACCCAAAAACATGCTTTTTCCATCCACCAAAATAATACTCCATTCATTTTGTCATGCATCTCTCTCTCAAAAATTTCATATGCCAAAAAGAATAGTATGGGCTATGCTAAAAAAAGAAAAATATCCATGCCAAAAGGCATGGGAGAAAAAAAGAAAATGCATGCCAAAGAGCATGAAGAAAAGAAAAAGAAAAAGAAAAAAAATAAGATAGCCCATACTTTCAAATAAAAGGCATGTGTTCAAAAGAGAGAGATTCATGATCAAAGAAGTACCAAAAATATTTAGAATTAGGAAGTTATAAAAATTCCACACACTTGCACGCCTTAGTCAAAGTGTATGACTTGCATCTCCTTAAGGTCCGGTATTTGACTTAGCAAAATATGTGATGCAAGTATGCCCCACTTTCATACCTCCACAAAACTCCACTCAAAGCCATTAGTGGTAGGATGTGAAAAAGAAGGCAAAAATAACAAATGCCATGGTGATGTTTCGTACACATTGAGCGATCGAGAGAATCATTTGAGGAACTTACATTTATTTTGTAAAATTCATAAAACCTCCGGATAGATGGTTAATCAAGGAATGAATGATTGGTGATTCTGTTATAACCATTCTATCTTGCAACCACCCAAGAACATGGAAAAGCTATACGCCCCATAGGAATTAAGGTAAAGGGTGGATAAAAATGCCAACTTATTTAAATTGCGGAAGAATACTTTGTTATAGGCATGGCACTTATGAAATATATTTGGCATAGTAGCAACTCCTGATCAACAACCAAGTACCTAGCTATTTGCTCTGGACAAGCAAAGGTTAAAGCATGGGGGATTTGTTGATGGCATGCAGAGGCGGCTCCCGGTGGTTTCCAAAAATACCTACGCCAAAGTGACCATGGATTAGTATAAATAGGAGGGTGGAGTTTATACTCAACACACACCATTTAGAGCTACACACCTCACTACCACCTCTTGTATATTCACTTTTAGTAGTCTTTTGTGATCTAGCAAAGCTATCAAGGAGGGCTTGGCTCCTTAGAAGAAGAGAGACATCTTGGTATGAATACTATGAAGTGTTCTTCCAAAGTCTTGCTCTCATATTTTCAATATAGTAGTGCTTATGAACTAGAGTATAGTTTTCATGTTATAATCATGACATATGAACTAGCATATAATTTCTATGCTATGAGTTTAACATGTAGAACTTTATGCCTAATCATTCATATAACTTATATGAGTAGAAATAGAGCTAAGTTGAGGTGGCGGTTTATCGTGCCTTCGGATGTGCCCATGTCTTATGCTTGTCGATCCATAGGGTTGGAGCCCCGAGGGGATGTAGGTAGTTTCTATGTAATCGGGCATGGTTCTCGGGTACATAGGGACAGGTGAATACATTTCCTACTCTTCGGTTGAGGGGTAGGCGGCAGGTGGTGACATCTCTGTCCATCCCTCGTAATCTCCCACGTTCAGGTGTCTCACCCAGTTTTGCATAGAAAAACCAAGTACTCATATATGAGTGCCCCAGATGTCCAAACACACACATATATCACAAATTGCAATAGTATCAAAGTAAAGTACTTTTTACATCACATATCTCATCAGAAATTTAATACAAAGTTTGCTCAATGGCATTATTATTACAATCACAGCGGAATAACTAGCCCAATCTGCCATAGGGACTCCAACTGGTGAACGTCTCCCTAGTAGTCCTGGACATCCTCCGGGAACTCTTCATATCCATTATCTGTTACCCATCCAGAATTTTCATTGGATGTAAAGCAAGTGTAAGACACCATGCTTAGCAAGTATATCAAAGGGATCTATGAGGCTCAAAAGGCTTGACACTGTTTGACTGCGGTTCGCAATTTTAGTTGATCAAGTTTTAGCATCCTGTATCACTACTTTAGTGAACAATCCCAATTCCCAAGTGATATTAAAGTATAGTCAAGTTTATCCCAATTCCCATCCAACCACCATCCACAGTAACCACTAATCTTGAAGGATTCAGACCGCTCGTATCCGTGAGCACAACTGTTATAATAGGTCAAATATTTCTATAGAAATTGTACATCTTTGCCCACCAAGCCATGATTCCCAATGCCGGGGTTTGCAAAGCCCACTACACCTCTACCTAGGAAGTGTGGCAGGGTTTCACTATGTAACCCTTAGCTAGTCGCACTAACAAGTCGTAGCTACTAAGGAGTGGCATGCATGGGCAGCGCAGCACGGTACACACATCCTAGCAGAAAAAGGAAAGATACCCTCTTACCCTTACTAGAAGCTACAGATGAGCTAGTACAATCTATTTAACAGGTTAAAGTCAGAGCCATATGACACTCGAGGTTGTATGAAACCTCCTGGGTTGCCGCTTCAGGATTAAGTCCTTATGAAGAGGCACTAGAGTACTCAATCCCGTACTCTAGCCCCCTATCTGTTGCTAAAAGGCTTCATGTTATCATATGGCATAATGACTTTAGTCATGTTTAACTATTGTTCTATGTTCAGTGCTGCAGCATCTATCCAAAATGCATACCCAAACCCTAGGTAACAAGGATATGTGGTACAAGTATTCATCTAGGTAAAGTCCTTAAAGGTATATCAAATTAGACACATGCATTAATATGAATAGTAATTGTTCATAGGTACAAGGGGCCTTTGGTACACTTGCCTCCTTCAAAGTTGTCCTGGGAGTACTACTGATCCTACTGTAGGTCCTCTGTCACCTCAAATGGCTCACCCTCTAATCATGTTCCAAATCACCAATCAAGCATCATTACAATCATTACATGCATACAAGATAGACTTCTATTAGAACAGTACACCAATCAGTAAAAACATAAGTTGAAAAGCTTATAAATCTATTCTACGTATTGCTACGAACACGTGAACGAAAGAATCACTCAAATCGGACTTAAAACGCGAAAGTTATGCATGAAATAAGGTGTAATGGCATTTCTATAAATAAACTGAACCTATTTTTGAATTAAAACAATTAAATATATGAATATACACGATTATAGGACTATGGGTACTAATTTTGGAAAATATAGGGACCTAAATGAATAAAAATAGGACTGATATGCATTTATTTTGAATTAATCTGGACTACGGGTTTTCTACGAAAATAGAAGGGCTTTTATGCAAAAAGGATGCGGCTTGACTGCGGGTTTGACCGCGTCGCTGACTGGATGACGCGTGGCATGCGCGGATTGGATCGATGCACCACGTGGTGTGGTGGATGCGCTGACGTGGCTCCGTAGGCTGGTCCATGGGTCCACTATGGACCCATTATGTACCGAATCGGTACGCACAGATCAGGGCCATCCATCCAGATCTAATGGCACTAGTTGCATGGGAGGTCCTCCGCCGCTGTCTAGGGGCACCGGCGAGCATGCCATGGCTAGCGGGAGGTAGACACGGCGGTGGTCATCTGAATGGCGCTCCAGTGCGCAAAATGACGATGGGAGGGCATGGGAAGGATGGGGAGCTCACCGCGAATCTACTGAAGATGATTACGGCGTCCGGGACGGGCTCTAGAGGTGGGTCGTCGATGGCGGAGGCGGCTGGAGAAACGATGACGGCGTGGTGAGGGATGAATCTGGGCAAACAAGGACAAAATGGTGAATTAGAGACACCTACACTTGTCGGAGATCATGGCGAAGCTCGGGGAGTCATCGGCATCGAGGTACAAGGCACGGGTGCAGGAGAATCGCGGCGGCGGCAGAATCTAGAGTGCGAGCAGAGGATGGGAGGAGAAAGGAGTGCGGCATGGAGCTTTATATGCCAGGCAAGGCGCTGGGAGAAGGAAAGGAAGCGGGGAGATTGGGTGGGATTGGCTGCCTACCTTGCATGCGGGACGACGGTGGATTTCCTTGCCGGGCAGCGCCATCGGCAGGCAGTGAAGAAAGGAAAGTGCCGGGGAAGAAGAAAGGAAAGGATAGGGGAGGCGCTGACACATGAGACCAGTCTGCAATGAGAGAGGAAAGTGGGTAGTGCGTGCGGTGAGCCGGGTAGGCCGAGCTAGGCCGCGCGGTGCGGTGCGTGAAAGCGGAAGGAAGGGGGGCGTGGAGTGGGCTGGCGCGGGAAAAACCAAGTGGGCCAGAGCGAGCAGGCCGGCACGGGAGAAAGAAAAAGGACAAGAAGGAAGGGCTGCTGGGCCGCCAGGCAGGCCGAGCCAGGAAGGAGAAGGAAGAAGAGGGTTGGGCCAGATCTTGGGCTGGGCTAAAAATGAAGGAAGGAAGGATTTTTCAAAATCAAATTCTTTTCCAAATCTATTTTTCAATTCTAAGCCAAATTCAAATGGAATTTGAATTCAACTTCAAACCAACTAGCCCTATACTCAACCAAAAACCATATGCTTCGGCATGAATGCAACAACCATGTTTCTAAACCTTATAGTTTATTTTATTTATCTAAAATTTATTATTTAGCCTAGGTTAATAATACATAGAAAATTAAATTAATGCTCAAAATTAATTGTTAATTTGTAGTTGAAATTCTTGGGTGTTACAAACCTACCCCCCTTAAGATGAATCTCGTCCTCGAGATTCAGATGGTTCAAAGAGATTGGGATAGTCAGTTCTTAGATCTTCCTCTCTTTCCCAAGTTGCCTCATCCACAGAGTGTCTGTTCCACTGAACCTTGCACATTCTTATTATCTTGCTCCTTGTGATTCTCTCCGCTGTTTCCAAGATTCTCACCGGATATTCTTTGTATGATAGATCCCCTTGGATATCCAGTTCTTCCAGAGGTAGTTGTTCCTCAGGTACTCTCAAACATTTCTTAAGTTGCGACACATGGAAGACATCATGAACACCTGGGAGCTGTTCTAGTAATTCTAGCTGGTAAGCAACTTCTCCTCTCCTGTTGATGATCTTGAATGGTCCCACATACCTGGGTGACAACTTTCCCTTGGTATGAAATTATTTAACTCCTTTCATAGGTGAAACTTTGAGATAAATAAAGTCACCGATTTCAAACACCAAATCCCTTCTTCTCATGTCCGCATAGCTTTTCTGTCAAGACTGTGCAACCTTCAAGTTTTGCCTTATTGTTTGTACTTGTTTTTCTGCCAGTTGTAGAACATTTGGTCCAAAGACTTGACTTTCCCCCGTTTCATTCCAAAACAATGGGGTTCTGCACTTTCTGCCATACAATGCCTCAAACGGTGCCATCTTAAGACTCTTTTGGTAGCTATTATTATAGGAGAATTTGGCATAGGGCAAACTCTTATCCCAACTTGTCCCATACTGTAGAGCACAAGCTCTTAGCATATCCTCTAAGATCTGATTTGTTCTCTCGGTCTGCCCATCTGTCTAAGGATGGTAAGTTGAGCTAAAGTTCAACTTCGTATCCATGGACTCATGCAATTTCTACCAAAAATGTGATGTGAACTATGTACCCCTATCCGAAACAATCTTCTTTGGTACTCCATGTAAACATATAATCCTTTCCATGTATAACTCTGCCAACTTTGCACCTGAATAAGTTATCTTGACCGGAATGAAATGTGCCACTTTTGTCAGACGATCTACAATTACCCAGATAGAGTCAAATCCTCTCTGTGTACGGGGTAATCCAACTATGAAGTCCATTCCAACTTCTTCCCATTTCCACTCGGGTATCTTCATAGGCTATAGCAAACCTGCTGGCCTCTGATGCTCTGCCTTTACTCTTTGGCACGTATCAATATGGCCACATCTTCAGCTACATCTCTCTTTAGTTCATACCACTAGTATCTCTCTTTAAGATCAAGATACATTTTAGTACTCCCTAGGTGTATGGAATAGGCCAAGTCATGAGCTTCCTAGAAATAGACTCCCTAATATATTTCACTTCTGGCACACAATCCTTTTACCAAACCATACTGTCCCTTGATCATCCATGTGGAATCCTGGGGCTTTACCAATTAGTATACGTTCAGCAATATCCTTGATCCTCTCATCATTTAGCTGTCCCTTATGAATCTCTCGTTCTAGAGTAGGTTCTACCTCTAACTCCATGGTGTTAGCCGCAATACCCAAATTCAGGTATTTGAACTCCTCACACAACTCTTTAGGTAGTTGAGTTGTATAGGCCATGTTCACATAACTCCTACTCAAGGCATCTGCTACAACATTAGCCTTTCTCGAGTGATAGTGTATCTCCAAATCATAATCCTTGATTAACTCTAGCCATCTACGCTACCTCAGATTCAGATCTGACTATGTGAATATATACTTCAAACTCTTATGGTCCGTATAAATCTCACACTTATGACCAATCAGGTAATGCCTCCAAATCTTGAGAGCATGTACCACAGTTGCTAACTCTAGATCATGAGTCAGATAATTTAACTCATGTTTTCTTAGCTATCTGGATGCATAGGCAACAACTCTGCCCTCTTGCATAAGAATATAGCCTAGACCTTGCCGTCAGGCATCACAATAGATGGAGAAGCTTTTGGTGAGATCAGGTAAGATGAGCACTAGGGCAAAAGTCAGTCTCTTCTTCAACTCCTCAAAACTATCCTAACATTGCTTAGTACATACAAATTTGGCATTCTTCTCTAACAAAGCAGTCATGGGCTTTGCTAACTTAGAGAATCCCTTGATGAATCTCCTATAGTACCCAGCCATACCAAGAAAACTTTGAATCTCACTAACATCCTGAGGTGGCTTCCAACTCAACACATCTCTAACCTTCTTGGGATCTACTACTACTCCTCCATTAGAGATTATGTGACCAAGGAAAGATACTTCTTTTAGCCAGAACTCACATTTGCTAAACTTAGCATAGAGTTGATGTTCTCTAAGCTTCTACAACACTAACCTCAAATGTTCTTCATGCTCTTCTTCATTCTTAGAGTAGACTAATATGGCATCAATGAACACCATGACAAACTTGTCAAGGTACTCCATGAACACTTTGTTCATCAAATACATGAAGTAAGTAGGTGCATTTGTCAGACCAAAGGACATGACTGTGAACTCATATAGTCCATAACGGGTCACAAAAGCAGTTTTGGGGATGTCAGTACGTCTTATTCTCAATTGATGGTATCCAAATCAGAGATCGATCTTGGAAAACACACAAGCCCCTTTCAACTGGTCAAACAGGTCATCGATTCTAGGCAGTGGGTACTTGTTCTGAATTGTGACCTCATTGAGTGATCTGTAATCTATGCACATTCTCTGTGTACCATCTTTCTTCTCTACAAATAGTACTGGTGCACCCCAAGGTGAAGAACTAGGTTGAACATAACCCTTATCTAACAATTCCCTTAATTGTTTCTTAAGTTCTGCTAATTCATTCACTCCCATTCTATACGGTCTCTTAGCTATGTGTGCAGTTCTAGGTAAAAGTTCAATTATAAACTCGATGTCTCATTCAGGTGGCATACCTGGTAATTCCTCAGGGAAGACATATGGGTACTCGTTTACTATCCTTATATCCTCTAAGGTTGTGCCCTCCAACTAATTAACCCAGTAGATTTCTGTAGCTAACTGTGTTGCCACATACTCAACTTTCTCTCCGGATCGAGTGGTAAGATTCACGGAACTACTGCCACAATTAATAACTGCCTTCTGCAATCTTAACCAATCCATACCCAAGATGACATCAATACCAGATGAGTCTATGACTACAAGGTTTGCTTGAAATTCTACACCCTTATGCTGAGACTAGCAGCTAAGCGTATCCAATTTGCTTTCATTTCCCCTCCAGGTGAGCTTACTAACATGGGTTTCTTCATAACACTTACTGGAATACCATGCTTCTTTATGAATGTATATGCTATGAAGGAATGCAAAGCACTAGAATCAAAAAGTATTGTAGCTGAGTTTGAGTTGACAGGAAACGTACCGATCACCACATTCGGTGCCTCCTGAGCTGTTTCAGTAGTTACATGATTCACCTTTCCCCGAACATAGTTCTGCTACGTGTTAGTCGTCCTCTTGGGGCATCTATTGAAGTAATGTCCTGGCTCTCCACAATTGAAGCATCTATTATCATTAACTGCATTTGGCACTTTTGGTGCGCCATTCTTCTGTGGAGCATTAGGGGCATTGTTCCTCATAGGTACATTGTTGGACTGCTGCTAGCACTGAGCTGGTGCCTTGTACTGCTGCTGCTGTTGCTATGCATGCTGGGGTTGCTGGTTGCGATTGACTGGACCTGACTGACCTTGATTGCGCTGCTGTGGTTGAGCTTGTTGAGAATTGGCACGAAAGCGAGAGTTGCTCCTGGTTTGCTGTCCTTGAAACTTCCTCTTTTTGTCCTCCATCTGGTAGCGCTTGTTCTCGATCACCAAAGCCTTATCCACCAGCTGGTAGAAGCTAGCAAAAGTATGAGACAGCAACTGGTACTAGAGACCATCATTTAGGCCCTCCATAAACAACTCCTGCCTCTTCTCGTCCTCATCTACCTTAGTTGGTGCATACCGTGACAATTGTATCAACTTATCATGATATTCAGCAATAGTCATGCTCCCCTGCTTGAGAGCCAAGAACTCCTTCTTTAGCTTCATCAATCCCGCAGGCACATGGTGAGAGCGGAAGGCACTGTGAAACTCGGCCCAAGTGATGGGGTTAGCTTCGGTACGGCCAAAGCCGAATGAGTCCCACCAATCCACTGTAGCTCCTTGCAATTGTCCAGAAGCATATAGAACCTTCTCCTTATCATCACACTGGGCAATCTCTAGTTGCCTCTCAATGGCGCATAGCCAGTCATCTGCCTGAAGTGGGTTGGTAGAGTGCTTGAACACAGGTGGGTGTCCTTTTAGAAACTCTCCTATCTTGTCTATGACTTGAGGGGGTGCATTCTCATTCTCATGCCCCATGTTCTGCATGTTCTGGGCCATTTGCTGAAGCAACTATGTCTGCATCATCATCAGCTACTCCATGGTGACTAGAGGAGGTGGTGGCAGGTCCTCGCCTCCCTGGTTGTTCCTCCTGGTGTTCATCATTTGTAGATGCATCATATAAGTCTCACATGTCCAAGAATATAACCCTTAAAGGATAATATTATAACAAGAGTAGGTGTCACTAGATCAAGACAAGAGATATATGTAGGGTATACAAAAAGATAATTGTTCTGAACTTTTCGGCGAGTTAGACAACAGCAGTGCAGTAAAACGAGCATATCTCACTCTCTGTTTATCATCTAATTGAGTATTTTACCTTTATGGAAAGCTTATGAAATTATCTACAACTTTCATTTAGAACACTTTTTCAGATTCTGACGTTTACTTAGTCAAATACAGACAACAAGAAGTACTATTATAGAATTCTGACAGCACAGAAACCTCAACTTACAACAGTTGTATCTCACAATTTATAATAGGTATTGAGGTGATTCTAGATCCAAAAGAAACATGTTGAAGTCTACTTTTCTCCATAAAATTTTCATGATCACTGTACATCTAGAACATGAGATATGAACTGATAAAGATGGACTGCTCAGAATGATATGGAATGGACAGCATGATAAAACGAAACCCAACTATTTATTCATAATATCCTTAAACCTTAACCTTAACTAAATGACCGTTGACATGCCCACAAGTCATCACAATCATATCAAAGATCCAAGTAAAAAATTGTTCATAATGATAAACATCCAACCATGCAAGTAACACTTGTTCAACCATTAAAAGAAAGAAACTAAACACTCTCTCGCGTATCTACGCGTGTTTATTACATATTTTAAGACTTCCTCCTATGGGTACGGGTCGACGTTGGTGCTGGTGTTGGGGTCTCCAAATTCTCCTCTATTCCTCGGGGGCGACTGAGCAAGAACACCTGGCGCTTCCACATCTGGACCTCCCTGTTGTTGCTTTAGTGTAGCATTCTCATGGGCAAGCTACAGATATGCCTTCCCCATGACATCGAGCTCGTCCAGGGCCTGATCCAAGTTAGTGTTGGTTTGAGCCAAGCACAACAAGGTAGGCCTTAGCCTCAGGTTTGCATCACCAAGTGGTGCAGCGATGTTGCATGTAGACTAGCCGCTCCGATGGCGGGGATGATATCGGTCGTCCTCCCAGACGATGTCGTCGAAGTGGCAATCGCGGTTGACCACCAATGCCTATCGAGCTGCGTCCTTGATGGTGGCTGCATGTGTGAGCCATGCAGTGATGGCGTGGTGGATGTAGCGCACCTGAGTCCCCTCGTGGATGTACACTTCTGTCTCCTAGAAGCCGATGTAGTCAGGGCGGGTCCAATGCTCCGTCCTGTACTGAACAGTGCTTTCGGCGTGGTAGCGATGTACAAGTGCGAGAAGCTTGGGGTGGTAGTAGGCATCACCCTCCAAATCATAGTGGATCTCCGCGGTCCACCTTTGTGCCAGCAATGCATCATGATCATCATCACCCCGATTTCCATCGTCTCCTCCATCATCACCACCATCACCACCATTACCATCTCTACCATCTCCACCATCATCACCTCCATCAGAATCAGAATCATCAGAGTCATCTCCATCATCAGGGTCACCAGCTCCCTCCTGGCCACCCTGTACATTCTCTTCCATAGGATCCTCCTTAGACTCCTCTATCTCAATGGGCTCCTCAAACATGGGCCCTCTTCTGTTTCTTCATCCATTGGATCTTTCAGCACGTCCTCTAGAGGTTCCCCCATAGGCACCTCCACAGGTGCTTCCTCTTCCATGTTCCTCAGAGCTTCCACCAGATGTGCCGGGACACGCTTGCCCAATGTGAACCTGGTCCTCCAGATGGGCATCACGATGGTCCTCTTGCGTGGGGTCTGCTTGGTGTGGGCCATCTATAAGAATGAAAAGGTTGAGTATTATAATAAAATAATTTTTGGCAACAGATAAAGAACAGAATATAAGCAAAAATTTTATAGCAAATTAAAGGTAGTAAAATAAAGATAATGTGATCCTAGAAACATCCATTTCTAACTAGGTTGATCATCCACAGCCAGTTATATCTTTGATACCAATTTGTCACACCCAATTTTGCATAGCAAAACCAAGTACTCATATATGTGCGCCCAGGATGTCCAAACACACACATATATCACAAATTGCAATAGTATCAAAGTAAAGTACTTATTACATCACATATCTCATCATAAAGTTAATACAAAGTTTGCTCAATGGCATTATTATTACAATCACAGTGGAATAACTAGCCCAATCTGCCACAGCGACTACAACTGGTGAACGTCTCCCTAGTAGTCCTGGACATCCTCCGGGAACTCTTCATATCCATTATCTGTTACCCATCTGGGATTTTCATTGGATGTAAAGCAAGTGTAAGCTCACCATGCTTAGCAAGTATATCAAAGGGATCTATGAGGCTCAAAAGGCTTGACACTGTTTGACTGCGATTCACAATTTTAGTTGATCAAGTTTTAGCATCCTGTATCACTACTTTAGTGAACAATCCCAATTCCCAAGTGATATTAAAGTATAGTCAAGTTTATCTAAATTCCCATCCATCCACCATCCACAGTAACCACTAATCTTGAAGGATCCAGACCGCTCATATCCATGAGCACGGCTGTTATAACAGGTCAAATATTTCTACAGAAATTGTACATCTTTACCCACCGAGCCATGATTCCCAATGCCAGGGTTTGCAAAGCCCACTACACCTCTACCTAGGAAGTGTGGCAGGGTTTCACTATGTAACCCTTAGCTAGTCGCACTCACAAGTCGTAGCTACTAAGGAGTGGTACGTGTGGGCAACGCAGCACGGTACACACATCCTAGCAGAAAAAGAAAAGATACCCTCTTACCCTTACTGGAAGCTACAGACGAGCTAGTACAATCTAGTTAACAGGTTAAAGTCAGAGCCATATGACACTCGGGGTTATACGGAACCTCCTGGGTTGCCGCTTCAGGATTAAGTCCTTATGAAGAGGCACTAGAGTACTCAACCCCGTACTCTAGCCCCCTATCTGTTGCTAAAAGGCTTCATGTTATCATATTGCATAATGTCTTTAGTCATGTTTAACTATTATTCTATGTTCAGCGCTGCAGCATCTATCCAAAATGCATACCCAAACCCTAGGTAACCAGGATATGTGGTACAAGTATTCATCTAGGTAAAGTCCTTAAAGGTATATCAAATTAGACACATGCATTAATATGAATAGTAATTGTTCATAGGTACAAGGGCCTTTGGTACACTTGCCTCCTTCAAAGTTGTCCTGGGAGTACTACTGCTCCTACTATAGGTCCTCTGTCACCTCAAATGGCTCACCCTCTAATCGTGTTCCAAATCACCAATCAAGCATCATTCCAATCATTACATGCATACAAAATAGACTTCTATTAGAATAGTGCACCAATCAGTAAAAACATAAGTTGAAAAGCTTATAAATCTATTCTACGTATTGCTACGAACACGTGAGTGAAAGAATCACTCAAATCGGACTTAAAACGCGAAAGTTATGCACGAAATAAGGTGTAATGTCATTTCTATAAATAAACTGAACCTATTTTTGAAATAAAACAATTAAAAATATGAATATACACGATTATAGGATTGTGGGTACTAATTCTAGAAAATACAGGGACCTAAACAAATAAAAACAGGACTGATATGCATTTATTTTGAATTAATCTGGACTGTGGGTTTATTCTACGAAAATAGAAGGGCTTTTATGCAAAAAGGACATGGCTTGACTGCGGGTTTGACCGCGTCGCTGACTGGATGATGTGTAGCATGCACAGATTGGATTGGTGCACCACGTGGCATGGTGGATGCGCTGACACGGCTTCGCAGGCCGGTCCATTGGTCCACTGTGGACCCGTTATGTACCAAATCAGTACGCGCAGATCAGGGCCGTCCGTCTATATCTGACAGCGCTAGTTTCACGGGAGGTCCTCTGCTGCTGTATAGGGGCATCGGCGAGCACGCTATGGCCAGTGGGAGGCAAACACATCGGCAGTCGTCGGAATGGCGCTCCAGTGTGCAAAATGATGAAGGGAGGGCACGGGAAGGACGGGGAGCTCACCGTGAATCTACTAAAGATGATTGCGGCATCCAGGACGAGCTCCAGAGATGGGTTGTCGATGGTGGTGGTGGTTGGAGAAACGACGACGGCGCGGTGAGGGATAAATCTAGGCAAACAAGGACAAAACGGTGAATTGGAGACACCTACGCTTGCCGGAGATCACGACGAAGCTCGGGGAGTCGTCGGCGTCGAGGTCTAAGGCGCGGGTGTAGGAGAATCACGGCGGCGGTTGAATCTGGAGTGCGAGCAGAGGATGGGAGGAGAAAGGAGTGCGGCGCGGAGCTTTATAGGCTAGGCAAGGCGCTAGTAGAAGGAAAGGAAGCGGGGAGATCGGGTGGGATTGGTCGGCTGCCTTACATGCGGGACGGCGATGGATTTCCTTGCCAGGCAGTGCCATCGACGGGCGGTGAAGAAAGGAAAGCGCTAGGGAGAAGAAAGGAAAGGGAAGGGGAGGCACTGACACGCGGGACCAGTGCGTAGTGAGAGAGGAAAGCGGGCAACGCGTGCGGCAAGCTGGGCAGGCCACACGGTGCGGTGCGTGAAAGCGGGAAGGAAGGGGGGGCGCGGAGTGGGCTGGCGCGGGAAAAACCGAGTGGGCCGGAGCGAGCAGGCCACTGTGGGAGAAAGAAAAAGGAGAAGAAGGAAGGGCTGCTAGGCCGCCAGGCAGGCCGAGCCGGGAAGGGGAAGGAAGAAGAGGGCTGGGCCAGATCTAGGGCTGGGTTGAAAATGAAGGAAGGAAGGATTTTTCAAAATCAAATTCTTTTACAAATCTATTTTTCAATTCTAAGCCAAATTTAAATGGAATTTGAATTCAACTTCAAACCAACTAGCCCTACACTCAACTAAAAACCATATGCTTCGGCATGAATGCAACAACCATGTTTCTAAACCTTATAGTTTATTTTATTTATCTAAAATTTATTATTTAACCTAGGTTAATAATACATAGAAAATTAAATTAATGCTCAAAATTAATTGCTAATTTGTAGTTGAAATTTTTGGGTGTTACATCAGGTAGGGTGTTGGAGTCTGAATTGTCACATGAGGTTGCAGGCAGACCAGTACTCGATTGCCTCCCGACCTATCTTACTGTTAGTTCTAGCTCTAATCATGTAATTTGTGTGATCATTAACTGTTCTTTGCTTGGCTATATTTGACCATGCTGGCTCCACTTAGGAACATTCTTTTATTCTTTGTTTTCCTTTTATTCTTAAGGTTGGCCCAGATCTGTGTCCACTATCCTTGAAATATCATTTTTACCCCTATCATGAACTATTAGTTTACTAGTACAAGTATGTAATCTTGATCATATGCCATGCTAGACTCTTATACCTAGCCCTGCTTTGGGAAAATATAAATAACGATACCCTGAATACTTCCGGGTGAAATGCTACAACGATAGCTCCGTGCGCTTGCGGATATTTTCTATAATCATTAAGAACTATCGTAGTTGGTGTTCCTTGGTGGCGTCGCTAAGGTTTACTCAATCTTAGTGATGGTGTTAAGAAATACCAATAGACATTTCTGGCGCTGTTACCAGGAATGGACTTGAAACCTCCATACTCGGTGATTGCGCTAAGAAATGCCAATACACATTAAAATCATAGAGTAGCGGACTTTCTTTCGGGTGCAATCAAATCTTGCATGTGCATTCAAAAAAGAGTAATAGATATTGTCCGGTGTGTTAGCTTCGGACTTTCTCATGTGTGCATTCAAAAAAGAGTAATACTCATTGTGCACACGATTAACATTTACAATGCCTAACGCAGGTGGAAGTATTCAAAACAGAAATATGCTAAGTTACTAAGTTACCTACGGTCTTTCATAAGAGGGAACAAAGCTTCCCTAAAACCTAACTCCCCTTCGAGAGGGGAGGCAGGATCCGGCCCATGACCTCCTAATCACCTCATCCGAGCATGTCGGCCGCACAAGCCGATTGCATCCAAGCACAAGAAGCAAACACCATGAAAGACAAAGCGACGCGCATAAGTTGCTCTTTGAATTGAAGTAACAAAAAAACCTTTCATTAAGATTGGAATGACCCTAGATACAATCTACGGGTAAAAGAAGGCAGCGAGGACGATGTCTCCCGCATATGTGGCCGCCAAGATGGACTCCGCGGTGGCGGTAAATTTGCCAATGAGCTCCTCCTTATTGGTGCCAACTAGGAAGCTAGGTTCAAGCAGGCGGAGATCGTGGCTAGAATGAAGCTGTGCTGCGGCTAGGGCAGCGCCAGCCCCATGGTGCACCCCATGAAGGGCCACCATCCTAACACAAGTTGGCATGGCCCATAGACGGTCCTCAAGCAGGAGACCCCCTAGGTTCACGTCATTGACGGCGACGAGGGCTGCCTCTCAAAGAGTGGCCAACTCCTCCTCTAGGGATGACAACACGAAAAACTATGAAAACAAGGCCGTGGAAATTTGGATAGAGCTTCTTAATGAAGGAAACCTTACCGATCATCCTAGCCTAAGCATTAGCAGCTGACGCCCAAGCAGCAGCAGTCTCCTGCTTCGAGGCAGCAAGGGCAGTCCAGACCATGTCGAGGCAGAACTTGAGTCGACTAACCTCACGCCTGGCGTCGAAGAGCAGGTCGCGAGCCGCATCCTGATCATGGAGGGGCTCGTAGACTTCTAGTGGCTAGGGGGAGAAGACCCCTCTGGTTCCATAGGGCACGTGTCCAGAGAGTGGGTGGCACCAGAGAACCGCCCGACCTCTAGCATCGTGGCATGAGCAATGGTCCTAAAAAGATTAAGGAGATCAGAACGGAACGACTTTGGCAACTAAGAACATGACCGCCTTATCCAAGGCACCACAAATGGGAGTAGAGACACGACAGATGCCCGCTCCCCTTCGGAGGGTTCTCCGCTGGGCGCTTTCCATGATCCATCACTCCACCCGAAGACACGACTCATTCAAGGCTAGAGAGAAGGTGAAGGAGTACTGCAGGAAGATAGACAAGAGCGGTTGCCTCGCTCTTACCTCTCTCATAGATTGATAGCTCAACCAGTCACACTAGGCTCTCTGGGTTTTGAGCAAATTTAATACATATTTAATTGATGTGGATTTCTGGGACCCTAAGATAGTCCAACCCTATGAAATATAGACACTCTAGATCATTGTGAGTCGATGAACCATGAAATACAGTGCTGGCAACTATTAGGGGCTATCCAACTAGTCTATAGAACCCAACTATCAGGGGCTAACAACTAGTTCTAGTCTATAGAACCCAACAATTAGTTCAAGATACAAATAGGTATGGACGAATATCACAACTAATTGGCTAATTTTTAGTTCACTATTTTTTAGCCATGGCTAACTAGTCACAGTCCATCCAAATAGGGCCTAAAATAGTCCGATACTAGGAAATCTTGGTAGGCCAGATAATAGTCTTGATGAAACAATAAAATACAGATCATGTCAACTCTTGCGCCAAGTTCACCGCATCCACCTATCATTTGTCTTGCGCACCTCCACCTTGCACTTAGCTTCATCATCCTCCTACTCCTCCTCCCATTCCTCATCATTGTCATCGCTGTAGGTGGCCTTGCGGATCACGTTGAAGAAGTAGGTGTCACCGATGTTGAGGTGGTTGCTTGCGTAGAACTTGTCCCACCCGTACTTCAAACACATGCGCACTTTATTGTTCATGATGGTCCTATCCAAGCCCATGCACTAGGATTGCCGAGCCATATATAGCTCAATGACTTGCCACTGCTGGTAGCATGCACTACCTCAAAGTCCTCTGGCACGTTCTTTGACTCGCACAAAAAAAGACTAATGAGAAAGATGACACTGGTAACTTACGACATCGGTATGTTCTACGTCTCATGCGAGTGCTCATAAGATACTTTGCTTTGAGGTTGTACTTCTTTAGGATCACTTCAAAACTCTATAGCTCTGTGATAGGCAGGGAGAGCTAACTACCGCCGGCCTTGATGTCGTGCGGCTACTGCTTGCGGCGGGTGGTAAGGTCAAAGACCTTGATGTTAATCTGTGACCGGCCATCATACTACAATACAAGAGAGAACCCATCATGGAGGTTGAGGGCACGGGCGAACTACTTCGATCCCTGGTAGAGGTACAAGTGGCCACCATTGGTGGCATCGGGGAACATCTCCACCTTCCACCAGACCAGGCTCTACTCATCGTCCAGACAAAGCTCGAGTTTCTGGAGACCTCCGATGGCCTAGGCCATCGTAGCCGGCAGCTTCTGTGTGCACAACGATCAACATAGCCAGATAGAGGGACAAGTTCATTCCCAAAGGCAAACCCCAACAGATTGGTTTCAGCACACAAAAAATAGGCACTTACCAATTTTTCTACATACATTCCAGGAAGAAGGATCTTCATGCACTCCTGGTCACTCTAGCTTGGTCCTACCATGTCTTCTTGCAGCCTATTGGTATTTATTAACTTGTCACTTGTTTTAAGTAGCCACCTATGATATGCCTACATGTCCTAGCATTACTTGTACTAGGTTGTCATCCCTAATGATGGTGCCAGAGATGCTTGTTGGTTTTGCCTAGTATTACTACTAGAATGATACTAAGTAGTTCTTTATTATTTCAAGTGACCAGAAAGAATATATAGATATGAATGAAAATGAATCTGTAAGCACACAGATAATATACCATTGTAGCACTTCACCCGAGAGTATTCTAGGTATCATTATTTATATTTTTACCACAAGGAAGGTCTAGCATGGACATACATTGATAACTTATACTATTGATGGAGAAGTAAACCATAACTAATGTTCTACTCATAATAGGGGTAAGTCATAGGATAAGATATATGATAAGCATTGATTAATAATAATTATAAATCACTTAGAGTACTCCTTTCTATAGCATTAGCATGGTTAGGTAGAATATTAGAGGAATAATTCCTAAGTCATTCTTAATTACAAGTCAAAGCATACATTGATTAGTACAATTATACCAAGTAGTCATTGCTAAGACCATCGTCATATCTACCCATAATGGATATTACTAAGGAAGATTAAAAATAGAGCTTGTCTTCCTTCGTAACTGTATCCTACATGCATACCTATATTCGGGAGAGTGGACTACAAAGGACTCCATGGGAGTGTCACATCCGTGATCTACCACATGACCCGGAATATAGGGTGTATCCGCAGGTAAACAATGTATAAGCACCACACTTACACAATGTCGACCACCCACCCATAGATCCTTAGAGTGAGCACTATACGAACTTATGCATGAACATGATGATAATCCAACTATACTAAGTATATAATCAAAGTAGACGATGAACATTATAACTAAGAACATGAACAATATGAATTACAATGTCATAACGATTGTAGCAAACATATAAAAGTATTGAGAGATACAAAAGAGAGGGGGTACAAAGATTATACCAAACCATGCTCTTAACACGATCAGGAATCCAAGCGAAGCCTGCTTGCCTCCCTCTAGACCAAGCCTCACTAGCTATGCCCTAGAATTGAAGGAGCTCTGAGGATGATTAGGGTTTCTATCTTCTCAAACGACTTGATGGCTGGGGGTTCTCCTAGGGGATGGCAGGGATAGTATATATAGGTCGGAGCATCAATCCTGAGCCCTCGAATCAAACCGACTTGAATAAATGGCGTAGATGCAATCCTTAAGGCGGTGGCGAACCGATGTAACAAGGCGGGACTGATATGTGGGCCCTAGGGGCTAGCCGACCTATGGGTGGGGATAGCATCTCGCCCTCCGCTTCGGGTTTGGAGTCCTCTTGGGTCTTTTGGAACCTTCTGGGTTATTTTCGCTATGGATAAGCGCGATTAATTTTGACATATAGGTCCACCATGATGGTTTTATGGATAAACCCTGCAGAAAATACAGATTAACCAAAACTCATGAAATTTATTAGTTTAAACTCCTAGACCTTTGTTGGTGATTACATTTATGGCCTTATGCATGTTATATTGACGGTTTATAATGGTTGTTAACTACCATCAACAAACTTCCCCAAGCTTAACCTTTGCTAGTGCCTTAGCAAAGCTAAACTCATTAAATGGATCAGGAGTTGCATTAATGTTTTCACTCCTCAAAAGTACACATACGTTCAAACAAGAATTCTCCTCCGAATTAGAATGAACCGATCCAACTTTTAAACTTATCCATATTACCTTCAACCATGGGGCTTCTTAGCTTTTACTTGGGTCTTGAGCAATTAAAAGATAGAACGATCAAGTCAAGCACTATATCTCAAATTCTTAGCTCAACCATTATTTCAGAGTTTTTATAAGTTTTCAAAATAAAACCCAGAGCTTCCATTGTATGACACTCTCAAGTCTCTCAATATATGTGGTATTTGTGGATCCTCACCAAGACAATAGTGATGTTATGCCTTTGTCTTCCTACAACTAAGGCTTATGTGGAGCTCATAGGAGTGGAAAAAGCATGAAAGAGCATACTTGCAATACATATATTGTATAGTCAAACCTCGGATCCAAAGAGAGTTAAGTCATACAATAAAATCAAGATGTGCATGTGTGTGGATATGTGGTGGATATATATGGGGGCTAACCTAATTCTACTATGCTCTTTGAAAACATATCTCTCTTCTAAAATTGGAAACAAATTTGCACGAAAACATGGGCTATCTTATTCATCTTTTTTAGGCAAGTATCTAAGTACCCATTGTTTTAGATATCTCAGACACTTGTCCATTTTTTCTCTCTTTTTTATGAATAACTTTTGCATAGCCCCATGTTTCTTTTCTGCAACAAAACTTTTGAGAGATAGCAACAAGAACTTGAAGCATTTATTTGGTAGATATCCTATCAAGAATATTTTTGGTGTTTACTCCCAATGTAGGAGTAAAACATTTTTAGGTGGATCTAGATGGAATAGTATGTTTTTGCGCCTACCCCCAGTGTAGGAGTAGTGCATATGTGGGTGGTGTGTACATGATCTTGATTTTAAGAGCATGACAAACCTCTCATAAGGGTCAACAAAGCTTGACTAAACTCAATGCAAAACAAGCAGCATATATGTAGAAGTTTTCCTATTCTAAATATCATATATGGCTCTGGTAGGAAGTCAAGCTTTATCATACAGGAACTCATCATGTAGCATTTTTATGTTTTTCAAAAGATAAATATCCAGAATTTTAGTATCACTTGGAACAAGATAAACAGCAGCTCAGACCTTCTCATATCATATCCATCAATTACCTAGACTTAGATCAAGCATATTCTACCCATGAGTTTTAAGTTCAGAGTAAATTCTTATATCAAAACAGTCATATCCAAAATTCGGGAGAATTCAAGGCTGAAAACTAGGTACTTGAAAGGAATTACGATAGAGCAACTATTCATCATTTCCATTGCAAGAGATTATCTTTAGAGTCCTTTTTATTTATCTCTTAAAAATAGAAAACTAGACACATTTTTTATTTGATTTTATTTTTTCTAGATCACACCTTACTAATATATATAAGACAAAGATAAATTTTTATTTTGCTTTTAGTTATGCATCTTTTTTTAACTAGTATATAGCAAACTCACTAATAGTAAAACAAAAAGGAAAGAAATACTTAGCTAGATACATGAGGGATGTTTTCCCCCAAGCTGGATGTTGTCGTGGTCCTTCTTAGAGAAGATTTGCCAGCATTTACCCTTCTCGTCCTGAGATAGAATGAGATGAAGACAATTGGGTGAACTTGCTCTTGATCTTGGTGCATTATCCTATAAAATATCAACAAGAATACCAAAACTCGTGGAATGGGTTAGGATAAGGGGTTAGCGGTCAGCCGTCCAGAGATCAGTTGTTCTTGAGGTTTGAAAATATTTCTGTTTTGGCAAAATTTTAGCAGGATGTTTACCTAATATATACTTTTAGATTTTCTTATTTATGATATGCAGAACAAAAAATATGTATGCATGGTATTTTTTTATTTTTATGCCACCACAGTGAACACTCCCACGAGTATTTACACCATAGATTTATTCTCATGGGGCTTTAGGATTTATAATGCAATGATGAATTGCAGTCATGAAATTTTTTATCTTTCTTTTATTAATGCAATGCTAATGTAGAAAAGTAAATATGCCAAAGTGAAAATAATTCATGCGATGCAGGAAAGTAAATATGGATAACTACCGATGTTACCTCATGGTGAGGGTTTGGATTTTTTTAAGTCCTCTGGACAGGACTTTACTGGAGAAGAGCCCTTTATTCTTTGGGTGTATCATCCGGTCTCGAAGATGGAGACCTTGATGGTTGCACTTCTTGTGATGTTGACACAGATGACATCACCTTTTCCTTCCATACCTACTTTGTCTGTGGACTGGTCTTAGGCGGAGTAGGTTCATCTTTCATTGGTTCTTCATCTTCCTCCCATTCATTCTTGTGGAGTTGATTCCTTTAGTGTTGGGATGATTGACGTCTCCTCTTGGAGCGAGAATTCTTTGGCTATTCATAAGTGGTGTAACTATTAAAATAGCAGCATACCTTTTCTCTAGGGAATTAGAAGTGGACTTGTCCTGATCTGACATAGATGATCACATTGGTAGTGTTAAGGAATGGTCTTCCAAGGATGATGGGTGTATCGTCTTCTTCTTCTCCCATGTCCAGAACCATGAAGTCGGCAGGGGCATATTGGTCATGTATTCTTACCATGACATCTTTCGCTATTCCCTCTGGAAATCGAATTGATTGATCCGCCATCTGTAGTTGCATGTATGTAGGGAACAAAGGTTCGTCACCAAATAAATATTCATATGTTACTTTGGACATTATATTGACACCCGACCCAATGTTGTAAAAGGTCTTGTGGAATATTCTTTGTATAATGGTACACTTGATCGTGGGTACACCTGAATCATCCTTCTTAGCAAGGAATGGTGAAGTGAGGAGGTGGTCGTACTCTGATCAGAGTGTGTTCATCATGTTGACTGATTCTTCTTGTGGTTGCCTGGCCTTGTTCTTCCTCCTTCTTCTATTGTTTTTCTTCTTGGTCACTGTTGTATCTTTGGGCTGGTACGACATTTGTGGATGTCTGGGAGATTGCAAGATACGATTCTTAAAAGAAAACTTCTCAATTCTATCCTTGATTGTAAAGCAGATCTTGGCACTATCCACGTAGATGATGGCTTTTGTTGTGCTTAGGAAAGGTTGGCCCAAGATGATGGGTGCCCTTTCATCTCCACCTATTTCCAAAACCACAAAGTCTATGGGAACATATGATTGTCCCACTTGAACAATGGCATCTTTTAGAACTCCTTTGGGGTAGCAGAGTAACTGATCTGCAAACTACAAACGCATATTTGTGTACAACAAAGTATCTCCATTAATTTTATCATAAATTACCTTAGGCATAATGTTGACACTTGCTTCGAAGTCACAGACAACTTCTTGGAAAATGTGAGGTCCAATAGCGATGGGAATAATAGGTCTTCCTGGATCTCTCTTCTTCTCAGGCAAGGTGTAATCTATCCATCTTCCCATCGAAGATTTACAGTTTCTAGATCTTCCGGTTGCCCTAGAATCTTACCGTTGTCGGTCGGAGGAACAGTAGCGGCCAGCTGAGTTATTTGTGATTCTATCATTTTATTAAAGCTATGCTGGTTCTTAATAGCAGAAGAGAGGTTATCTATTTTATTACTCATGTTTTCTAATATTCTATCATTGGAGGCTAGTTTTCTAGATAAGCTCTCCATAATTTTAGCTTGGCCAAAAATCAATTCTCTTAAGGGTGGTTGATTAAAATTATTGAAATTATTACCTTAAGGGTTGCCTTGGTAATTACCTTGGTAGTTTGTGTCATAAAACCAACCAATTTATAAGAGCACAAGTACAAAAACAATCGCCGAAACAATCAAATTCTCGAACTTGAGCCCATATAAACCTGGTAGTCAACTGAAATCTCGAAGGATTTCAATCCAACTTGCATACAACTAAGATCACAATAATTCAACATAACATATCGTACGTTACAACATTCGCAGACGTTCGCAAATAGATTACATCAACACAAAGTCATAGTTATTACAAAACAAGTCTTGTAAAACCTGCGGAAGCAAATAGTTTAACTCACACAACCGAGTTCAAATACACATACTGGTTCGCTGATCATAGCCCGCAAAAGCATTCAGATAAGATAACAGAGATCATGCCCATGATCTAGTCTTCATCACCCGCCGGGTGGAGACAATACTTACAGAATCCCTGATATAGAAGGTCATCTACAACAAGAGGGAAATAAACCCTGAGTACAGGAATGTACTCAGCTAGACTTACCCGACGAAAACCAAAATAATTGACACCAAGGATTATGCATAGCTTAATGTAGTGGATCTGGCTGACACTTTCTTTTTGCAGAAAAGCATAAGTAATAATGATCAACTCATAGCCTGAACTAGCAGTGACTTTTTAGCCATTAACCTGTCAACTATATTAGCACCTGTACTAAGCAATCATTTTATTAGGGTGCAAACATTAATAACCATATCAGGTATTCATTGTGGCAACCTTATCATCATCATCCATTTAACCATATCGTTAAATTAATTGAATCTACGTTGCCGCTGCTCAGTCAAGTTCTCACTATCCGGGAGAGATGGCGATTCGAATCGATTCCTATCCAGCTGGAGGGGTATTCCTAAACACAAACCCTACTTCTCCCATCGAAGTCGCAAACAAGTCACCTTTGGTACGATTCAGGAGTCGCGAGTTCGATCAGATCGACATTCTCAGAGAACCACTCTGCCAAGGTTGTTCGGGACTCTAACCCACCTTGGACTTATGCCAATGGCTCTCCGCACATCCTTACTACCTCCAGAATGCCGCCACTGCTCGCGTCCTCGACCTGAGTCGAGCTACTAGGCTTCGCGGTCGGAACGACCTATCCAGCCAGCTAAGTGTTAGGCTACGTTCAACATGACATGAGGACGTACAGCGTATCGGTCCTTAAACGACTCAGACGGAGTCACTATGTTCAAACCTACACAAGACCCCGCCCGGTCTTAATTCATTATTCACATGGTTCTTTTCCACGATAGCAAATATAGCCAACCGTGATCCACCTCATCCTAAAGCTCGCAGGTGACAGGAAATCACCTGACTTCTACCGCACTAAGCATGGCTAAGCATTTAACCTATTCCTGAACTTAAATAGGATTCCAGTGCGATATCTGGACAAGGAAGGATATATAATGCAGCAATTGGTTCCAACCAATTCCTATACTTAATGCATCATCAACAATAAAAGGTACTCAAAGTATTTGTAAAAACATGGGAGGCTTAATATGCTCTGAGGCTTGCCTTTCAGGAACGAGGAAGGCTGGTGGTCAAGGCACTCGGGCAAATCCTCCACGGCGACTGCTTCGTCGGCTTCCTGCACCTCGGGTTCCTCCTCCTGGTTGGCTCCCTCGAACTCCAGCAATGTCACTCCCTCCGGCACACCTATTGCATTAATACGCAAGATAAATATCATGGATGCACATGAACGAATGTCAGGGATGCTCGGGGAATGCACATGTTCGCTGTAGTTTGCATATTCCAACTTAAGCCCTATTCAAAGCACTTTACTTACCAAGTTTATACAACCTAATGTATAATTGCTCATCTTCAGTTAATGACCTAGCACCTGCATCTAAGCATATTCTCAAGTTAGGCTAACCCCCTAAACAATCAACGAGAACATTGCAACAACATACACTCAAGCATTTGTATTTCAGCAAATGAAGACTATGTAGCGGTACAGTAAACTAGCCATAACTGGAGATTTATAATTCCAAATGACATGCAACAAGACAATCTAGAAAGCTTATTAAATTGTCTACAATTTATTTTTAGACCTCAAAGCATGATTCAAACCTTTACCAGCTCGAATTCCTAATTCAACAGAACTCTGCCCTCACAAGGCAGAGAGTAAGCAAAACTGGAACCTAACTTTAAACAGCTGTAGTTTCTAAACTACTGGGCCAAATGCCCTCAAATTTTGACAGAAGCTAGATACATAAATTATCTACAACGTTTGTATTCATCACAATCACGGAAAACCAAATTATCATGGGGAACTTTCCAAAGTCCCCAGATCTGTCCAGAGGGACATAATGCAAACAAATAATTATTAACTTATGATATAAACACTTAATTGGACAAAACCAACATTACTGACATATCACACATATCACAAGAACACCAGAAAGTAGGGTGTCCATCACCAAAACATTTCTTTTAATACCTTTCTTAATTTATTTAATTAATTAGTGGAAATAGTAAATATATATGAAAACTACCCCATTAATTCTACAAAAATTACAGTAGACACTACATGCCCTAAGTAGACTACCATAAAAATTTCACACCATTTGAGTAAGTATAACAACCTACACAAAAATGGTAAGGCAGAATGGCTTAAAATGGCATAATTAGGAAACCTTAGTGAAAAGTGTCAAGCAATAGATTTCATATTTTTCCTAGCATCCTTAAGGTACTAGGACATTATCCAACAAATTTCATGGTCATTGGATTCATAGATAATTTACAAAAATTCACCCAAGTATCTACCAGTGATAAAAGGAAAATCTATAACTCAAAAACTACACAGGAAATGACTCTCAAATTTTAACCAGAGCTTCTACTCTACAAGACTAGCTTATCCACAAAATTTCATAATTTTTGGATCACAGAAACTCAAGATATGATTTAAACAAGTTTGCATGCATTCAAAAACAGTTTTCAAGTTCCTATTTAATTCATCCAAAATTTTTACACAATGTGCTCAAGACATATTTTTATTAAATACTAGACCTAACTGTGAATCTAACAAAATTGGAACCACCCAATTTGGATCTACAAAACAGGAGATACAAAAATATCAAATCAGCATTCAAAACTGCATTTTTGAACTATCTTTCTAATACATAGTCGTTGACCACTGGGTCCACCGGTCAGCTGGGCCCATGTGTCATAGACACAGAAACAGAGGAGCCGACGTGGACCGGCGCGGGAATGGCGGAGCTCACCGACGGCGAGGACTCCGGCGACCAAACCGGCACAAGCATGACCTCCGAGACCTCCCGGACCTATTGAGCTACATGGTTGGGCCGATTACCGGCGACCAAGACGACGGCGGCGGCCATGGCGGTGGGGTGGTTCGGCTCGATAGCAAGACGCCGGAGCCAACCACGATGGCCCAAACAACCGACACGTCAAGCTCCTACATCCTACTGTGAAGCTAGCACACACGTTTACACGGTGAAAGGGCGACGGAAGTGCCCCAGCCACGATGACAGGGCATGGCGGCGACACCCCGGCGAGCGGCGCACAGCGTTAGGACCTTACCTAGTGCACCCAGCTAGCCAGATAGAGCTCGGTGAGGCATTGGGAGTGCGAAGGAGCTGTTGTGGTGGTGCTAGAGCGAAGAGGCACGAGCGGGGGCCAGCTTTAGCGACGGCGGAGCTCGCTTGGCCATGGCGGAGCTGCGCTGCTCTTCGGCTATGAATGGGGAAGGCGACGGAGGGTGAAGGAGAGTGAATGGAGGGGCAGAGCGCGTGCGGAGGGCAGCAGGGAGTCCTCCACTTCAAGCCAGCCAGCGCGCGGCGTGGTCAGGGCGATCCGAGCGCGTGGCGGCCACCCGGCGTCCATCTTCTGTTGCCGGTCGGCACTGTGGGTGACTGACTTTTTCGTTTTAGTGATCAACGAGCCGACTGACAGCAAAACTTGTCGACAATAGATCTCTTAATCCGTGGCGATCCAGGTTAAGTTGTAATTAACAAAGTTGGAGACCTACGTGAGTACTACAACTTTGCTAATTTTCCATAGATTTCAATCTACATGGCTCCAAAGTCGTCTTCATGAAACTGGAAAGCAGTTCCAACACTTAGACAATTTTTCAAATGTTGAATCCACCATCAATGCTGACTTGTGGGTCCTTTTTGAACATTTTATGCATATTTTCATGACTTGGTTTCTAAACAAAGTTTGTTCCTTATTAAATTTGCTACAACTTTTCTTTAGGTTGCTCAAGCATGAATAGACTCTAAGTTGCACTTTTTAAACAGTCAAACTCAGGAGCTCTAGGGGTCCATAATGGTCAACCCATGACTCGGAAACCTAATTAGGCAAAATGATCAACATGAACATTGTTCCTAATGACATTCTAGGTGTAACTAAGTTACTTAAGAGAATTATTTGCCACACCACACATTGGTCACAACAAAATAAAACATCACATGTATTGAAATAAGGAAAAACACATGAAATGTTACATTTGTTTCATAATCATGTTTCACATGTTTCATGATTGTGTTGCATAGTACTACTAACCATGTTTCACTAAAGTGTGTTGTATATGTTGCACTTGAGTGTTGCACCCTATTCATTTCATAAACAAACATAAATGATATATGACCATATGTTACAATGTTTCAAGAGCATGTTTCATGCAATATGAACTCATAAATGGATGAATGATGATCATGTTTATGAAATGCAAGTGCAAATGTGGAAGCCAAACACCTGGGGTGTTACAGCCCTCCCACTTATAAAAATCTCATCTCGAGATTTGAAAAGCGTACCATTGTTGATAGAATTCCTTATAACCATCCCACAAATAATCTTCCCTTTCCCACGTTGCATCGCGTTCACTACCCTGATTACTCCACATGACTTTGTAGAACTTGACCACCCGACTCCGAGTCACTCGCTCACGAGTGTCAATCACTCGAACCGGCTTTTCTTCAAAGGTCAAATCAGATTTTAACTCGATATCCCCCAATGGAACTCTCTCTTCAGGGATGCGAAGACATTTCTTCAATTGGGATACATGAAAGACATTGAAGATAGCACTCATCTCTGGAGGTAATTGAATCTTGTACGCCACCTTACCACTTTGTCCAATGATTTCAAACGGACCAACATATCTTGGTGCAAGCTTTCGCTTCACACCGAAGCGTTGGACACTTTTCATAGGTGAGACCTTTAGATAAACGAAGTCTCCAACTTCGAACTCAATAGGTTTTCTATGTCGATCAGCATAACTTTTCTGCCTAGCTTGAGCTGCGGCCATGTGAGTTTGGATAGTACGGACTTGTTCTTCGGCTTCTTGAACAAAATCAATTCCATAATATCTCCTTTCACCGGCTTCTACCGAGTTCAACGGGGTTCTACACTTTCGGCCATACAAAGCTTCAAACGGTGCCATCTTTATACTTTCTTGATAACTGTTATTGTACGAGAATTCAGCTAGGGGTAACCATTTTTCCCATGAGCCCTTAGCTGAGATGACACATGCTCTCAACATATCTTCTAAGATTTGATTCACTCGTTTAGTTTGCCCATTGGTTTGCGAATGATAAGCAGAACTTCTTACTAGCTTAGTTCCTAATAATCCGTGTAAGTGCTCCCAAAAGCGAGCAGTGAACTGTGGTCCTCTATCCGAGACAATAGTACGAGGGATCCCATGAAGTCAGACTATCTGGTTGAAGTACAACTCTGCATAGTCAGTTGGACGAAAGTCTATACGGATAGGAATGAAGTGTGCTAACTTGGTTAGACGGTCTACAATCACCCAAATAGAGTTGAAGTTCCTCTCAATAGTAGGGAGTCCAATAAATTTCATGGTCATTGGATTCATAGATAATATACAAAAATTCACCCAAGTATCTACCAGTGATAAAAGGAAAATCTATAACTCAAAAACTACACATGCAATGACTCTCAAATTTTAACCAGAGCTTCTACTCTACAAGACTAGTTTACCCACAAAATTTCATAATTTTTGGATCACAGAAACACAAGATATGATTTAAACAAGTTTGCATGCATTCAAAAACACTTTTCAAGTTCCTATTTAATTCATCCAAAATTTCTACACAATGTGCTCAAGACATATTTTTCTTAAATACTAGACCTAACTGTGAATCTAACAAAATTGGAACCACCCAATTTGGATCTATAAAACAGGAGATACAAAAATATCAAATCAGCATTCAAAACTGCATTTTTGAACTATCTTTCTAAAAAACAGTCGTTGACCACTGGGGTCCACCGGTCAGCTGGGCCCACGTGCCATAGACACAGAAATAGAGGGCATGGCGGCGACACTCCGGCGAGCGGCGCGCGGCGTTAGGATCTTACCCAGCGCACCCGGCTAGCCAGATAGAGCTCGGTGAGGCATTGGGAGTGCGAGGGAGCTGTTGTGGTGGTGCTAGAGCGAAGAGGCACGAGCGGGGGCCAGCTTTAGAGACAGCGGAGCTCGCTTGGCCACGGCGGAGCTGCGCTGCTCTTCGGCTATGAACGGGGAAGGCGACGCAGGGTGAAGGAGAGTGAATGGAGGGGCAGAGCACGTGCGGAGGGCAGCAGGGAGTCCTCAACTTCAAGCCGGCCAGCGCGCGGCATGGTCAGGGCGATCCGAGCGCATGGCGGCAACGCGGCGTCCATCTTCTGTTGCCGGTCAGTACTGTAGGTGACTGACTTTTTCGTTTCAGTGATCAACGAGCCGACTGACAGTGAAACTTGTCGACAATAGATCTCTTAATCCGTGGCGATCCAGGTTAAGTTGTAATTAACAAAGTTGGAGACCTACGTGAGTACTACAAGTTTGCTAATTGGAGCTTGAGCTAATTTGCCATAGATTTCAATCTACATGGCTCCAAAGTCGTCTTCATGAAACTGGAAAGCAGTTCCAACACTTAGACAATTTTTCAAATGTTGAATCCACCATCAATGCTGACTTGTGGGTCCTTTTTGAACATGTTATGCATATTTTCATGACTTGGTTTCTAAACAAAGTTTGTTCCTTATTAAATTTCCTACAACTTTGCTTTATGTTGCTCAAGCATGCATAGACTCTAAGTTGCACTTTTTAAATAGTCAAACTCAGGAGCTCTAGGGGTCCATAATGGTCAACCCATGACTCGGAAACCTAATTAGGCAAAATGACCAACATGAACATTGTTCCTAATGACATTCTAGGTGTAACTAAGTTACTTAAGAGAATTATTAGTCACACCACACATTGGTCACACCAAAATCAAACATCACATGTATTGAAAAAAGGAAAAACACATGAAATGTTACATTTGTTTCATAATCATGTTTCACATGTTACATGATTGTGTTGCATAGTACTACTAACCATGTTTCACTAAAGTGTGTTGTATATGTTGCACTTGAGTGTTGCACCCTATTCATTTCATAAACAAACATAAATGATATATGACCATATGTTACAATGTTTCAAGAGCATGTTTCATGCAATATGAACTCATAAATGGATGAATGATGCTCATTTTTATGAAATGCAAGTGCAAATGTGGAAGCCAAACACCTGGGGTGTTACAGCCCTCCCCCCTTATAAAAATCTCGTCTCGAGATTTGAAAAGCGTACCATTTTTTATAGAATTCCTTATAACCATCCCTCAAATAATCTTCCCTTTCCCACGTTGCATCGCATTCACTATCCTGATTACTCCACATGACTTTGTAGAACTTGACCACCCGACTCCGAGTCACTCGCTCATGAGTGTCAATCACTCGAACCGGCTTTTCTTCAAAGGTCAAATCAGATTTTAACTCGATATCCCCCAATGGAACTCTCTCTTCAGGGATGCGAAGACATTTCTTCAATTGGGATACATGAAAGACATTGAAGATAGCACTCATCTCTAGAGGTAATTGAATCTTGTACGCCACCTTGCCACTTTGTCCAATGATTTCAAACGGACCAACATATCTTGGTGCAAGCTTTCGCTTCACACCGAAGCGTTGGACACTTTTCATAGGTGAGACCTTCAGATAAACGAAGTCTCCAACTTCGAACTCAATAGGTTTTCTAACGTCGATCAGCATAACTTTTCTGCCTAGCTTGAGCTGCGGCCATGTGAGTTTGGATAGTACGGACTTGTTCTTCGGCTTCTTGAACAAAATCAATTCCATAATATCTCCTTTCACCGGCTTCTACCCAGTTCAACGGGGTTCTACACTTCCGGCCATACAAAGCTTCAAACGGTGCCATCTTTATACTTTCTTGATAACTATTATTGTACGAGAATTCAGCTAGGGGTAACCATTTTTCCCATGAGCCCTTAGCTGAGATGACACATGCTCTCAACATATCTTCTAAGATTTGATTCACTCGTTTAGTTTGCCCATTGATTTGCGGATGATAAGCAGAACTTCTTACTAGCTTAGTTCCTAATAATCCGTGTAAGTGCTCCTAAAAGCGAGCAGTGAACTGTGGTCCTCTATCCGAGACAATAGTACGAGGGATCCCATGAAGTCAGACTATCTGGTTGAAGTACAACTCTGCATAGTCAGTTGGACGAAAGTCTATACGGATAGGAATGAAGTGTGCTAACTTGGTTAGACGGTCTACAATCACCCAAATAGAGTTGAAGTTCCTCTCAATAGTAGGGAGTCCAATAAATTTCATGGTCATTGGATTCATAGATAATATACAAAAATTCACCCAAGTATCTACCAGTGATAAAAGGAAAATCTATAACTCAAAAACTACACATGCAATGACTCTCAAATTTTAACCAGAGCTTCTACTCTACAAGACTAGTTTACCCACAAAATTTCATAATTTTTGGATCACAGAAACACAAGATATGATTTAAACAAGTTTGCATGCATTCAAAAACACTTTTCAAGTTCCTATTTAATTCATCCAAAATTTCTACACAATGTGCTCAAGACATATTTTTCTTAAATACTAGACCTAACTGTGAATCTAACAAAATTGGAACCACCCAATTTGGATCTACAAAACAGGAGATACAAAAATATCAAATCAGCATTCAAAACTGCATTTTTGAACTATCTTTCTAAAAAACAGTCGTTGACCACTGGGGTCCACCGGTCAGCTGGGCCCACGTGCCATAGACACAGAAACAGAGGGCATGGCGGCGACACTCCGGCGAGCGGCGCGCGGCGTTAGGATCTTACCCAGCGCACCCGGCTAGCCAGATAGAGCTCGGTGAGGCATTGGGAGTGCGAGGGAGCTGTTGTGGTGGTGCTAGAGCGAAGAGGCACGAGCGGGGGCCAGCTTTAGAGACAGCGGAGCTCGCTTGGCCACGGCGGAGCTGCGCTGCTCTTCGGCTATGAACGGGGAAGGCGACGCAGGGTGAAGGAGAGTGAATGGAGGGGCAGAGCACGTGCGGAGGGCAGCAGGGAGTCCTCAACTTCAAGCCGGCCAGCGCGCGGCATGGTCAGGGCGATCCGAGCGCATGGCGGCAACGCGGCGTCCATCTTCTGTTGCCGGTCAGTACTGTAGGTGACTGACTTTTTCGTTTCAGTGATCAACGAGCCGACTGACAGTGAAACTTGTCGACAATAGATCTCTTAATCCGTGGCGATCCAGGTTAAGTTGTAATTAACAAAGTTGGAGACCTACGTGAGTACTACAAGTTTGCTAATTGGAGCTTGAGCTAATTTGCCATAGATTTCAATCTACATGGCTCCAAAGTCGTCTTCATGAAACTGGAAAGCAGTTCCAACACTTAGACAATTTTTCAAATGTTGAATCCACCATCAATGCTGACTTGTGGGTCCTTTTTGAACATGTTATGCATATTTTCATGACTTGGTTTCTAAACAAAGTTTGTTCCTTATTAAATTTCCTACAACTTTGCTTTATGTTGCTCAAGCATGCATAGACTCTAAGTTGCACTTTTTAAATAGTCAAACTCAGGAGCTCTAGGGGTCCATAATGGTCAACCCATGACTCGGAAACCTAATTAGGCAAAATGACCAACATGAACATTGTTCCTAATGACATTCTAGGTGTAACTAAGTTACTTAAGAGAATTATTAGTCACACCACACATTGGTCACACCAAAATCAAACATCACATGTATTGAAAAAAGGAAAAACACATGAAATGTTACATTTGTTTCATAATCATGTTTCACATGTTACATGATTGTGTTGCATAGTACTACTAACCATGTTTCACTAAAGTGTGTTGTATATGTTGCACTTGAGTGTTGCACCCTATTCATTTCATAAACAAACATAAATGATATATGACCATATGTTACAATGTTTCAAGAGCATGTTTCATGCAATATGAACTCATAAATGGATGAATGATGCTCATTTTTATGAAATGCAAGTGCAAATGTGGAAGCCAAACACCTGGGGTGTTACAGCCCTCCCCCCTTATAAAAATCTCGTCTCGAGATTTGAAAAGCGTACCATTTTTTATAGAATTCCTTATAACCATCCCTCAAATAATCTTCCCTTTCCCACGTTGCATCGCATTCACTATCCTGATTACTCCACATGACTTTGTAGAACTTGACCACCCGACTCCGAGTCACTCGCTCATGAGTGTCAATCACTCGAACCGGCTTTTCTTCAAAGGTCAAATCAGATTTTAACTCGATATCCCCCAATGGAACTCTCTCTTCAGGGATGCGAAGACATTTCTTCAATTGGGATACATGAAAGACATTGAAGATAGCACTCATCTCTAGAGGTAATTGAATCTTGTACGCCACCTTGCCACTTTGTCCAATGATTTCAAACGGACCAACATATCTTGGTGCAAGCTTTCGCTTCACACCGAAGCGTTGGACACTTTTCATAGGTGAGACCTTCAGATAAACGAAGTCTCCAACTTCGAACTCAATAGGTTTTCTACGTCGATCAGCATAACTTTTCTGCCTAGCTTGAGCTGCGGCCATGTGAGTTTGGATAGTACGGACTTGTTCTTCGGCTTCTTGAACAAAATCAATTCCATAATATCTCCTTTCACCGGCTTCTACCCAGTTCAACGGGGTTCTACACTTCCGGCCATACAAAGCTTCAAACGGTGCCATCTTTATACTTTCTTGATAACTATTATTGTACGAGAATTCAGCTAGGGGTAACCATTTTTCCCATGAGCCCTTAGCTGAGATGACACATGCTCTCAACATATCTTCTAAGATTTGATTCACTCGTTTAGTTTGCCCATTGATTTGCGGATGATAAGCAGAACTTCTTACTAGCTTAGTTCCTAATAATCCGTGTAAGTGCTCCTAAAAGCGAGCAGTGAACTGTGGTCCTCTATCCGAGACAATAGTACGAGGGATCCCATGAAGTCGGACTATCTGGTTGAAGTACAACTCCGCATAGTCAGTTGGATGAAAGTCTATATGGACAGGAATGAAGTGTGCTAACTTGGTTAGACGGTCTACAATCACTCAAATAGAGTTAAAGTTCCTCTGAGTAGTAGGGAGTCCAACACTAAAATCCATACTTATCTCCTCCCATTTCCAACCTGGAATAGAGAGTGGCTGAAGTAATCCAGCCTTCATGTGCACAGCCTTGACTCGACAACAAGTGTCACACCTAGCCACATAAGCGGCAATCTCTTTCTTCGTTTTGGTCCACCAAAACCGAGGCTTCAAATCATGATACATTTTGCTACTACCAGGATGAATAGATAATTTAGAGGAATGAGCTTCGGATATGATTTGATTTCTAAGCTCTCTATCCTTCGGAACTACTAACCTATCCTTGAACCATAACACGCCTTCCTCATCAACTCGAAAATGTTTGGTTTCTTGCTCTTTCATCTTGCGCTTGATGTGAAACACACCTGCATCTGTCTTCTGTAGCTCGATAATTCGACTCTGTAGAGTACAACTGACAGTGATGTTGTGAAGGACTGCATGATGAAGGAGCTTCGACAAATGGACATCACTCTCAATCAAAGAGTGGCAATGAGACTTCCTGCTCAAGGCATCCGCTACGACATTTGCCTTGCCAGGGTGATAGTGCACTTGGAGGTTATAATCCTTGATCAACTCGAGCCATCTTCTCTGATGCATATTCAACTCAGGTTGAGTGAAGATGTACTTAAGACTTTTATGATCAGTGTAGATGTTGCACACATTGCCAAGTAAATAATGTCTCCAGGCCTTCAAGGCATGAACAACTGCAGCGAGTTCTAAGTCATGCGTTGGATAATTCACTTCATGCTTCCGAAGTTGGCGAGAGGTATAAGCAATGACTCTACCTTCCTGCATAAGAACACCTCCTAACCCAATACCTGATGCATCACAGAACACATCAAAAGGTTTCTCGATATCCGGTTGTGCCAAAACTGGAGCCGAAGTTAGAAGAGTTCGCAGGGTGTGGAAAGCCACATCACACTTAGGAGTCTAGACAAACTTCATGTCTTTTTGCAGCAATCGAGTCATAGGCTTGGCTATTTTAGAGAAATCTGGGATGAAGCGACGATAATAGCTAGCCAACCCCAGAAAACTCCGAACCTCATGCACCGAGATTGGAGCCTTCCAGTTCAACACTTCTTGCACCTTGGTGGGATCAACCATAATTCCACCATCCGACAATACGTGTCCAAGAAAAGGTACCTCGCGAAGCCAAAATTCACATTTGCTGAACTTTGCATACAGCTGGTGTTCTTGCAATCTAGTGAGAACCACCCGCAAATGTTCAACGTGATCTTCTTCATTCTCAGAATAGACCAGTATATCATCTATAAATACCACCACAAATTTGTCCAACTTGGGCATAAACATTGAATTCATCAGATACATAAAATGTGCGGGGGCATTAGTCAATCCAAAAGACATAACAAGATACTCATACAGACCGTATCTTGTAGAGAATGCGGTTTTTGGAACATCCTCGGGCCGAATTTTGATTTGATGATAACCAGATCTCAAATCAATCTTGGAAAAGACTTTTGCTTTAGACAACTGATCAAATAAGATATCTATCCGTGGCAGAGGGTACTTATTCTTGATTGTAACTGCATTTAAGGGTCTATAATCTACACACATGCATAGGGATTGATCCTTCTTCTTCACAAAGATAGCTGGGCACCCCCACGGAGATGAACTAGGACGGATAAGGCCTTTCTTTAGAAGTTCATTCAACTGGGTCTTAAGTTCAGCTAGTTCATTGGGAGGCATTCTATATGGCCTTCTAGAGATAGGAGCTGTGCCAGGAAGCAACTCTATCTTGAACTCCACTTCCCGATCCGGGGGTAATCTAGGCAAATCATCGGGAAAAACATCCAGGAAGTCACACACTACAGGGATATCTGCAATAGCCTTTGCTTGCACCGCATTAGCCGCACAAGAAAGATTGATGTCCCTGGGTAGTTGCACCAGAAAACCTTCCTGATTACTAGGATCTCTGAGCATGACTACTCTAGTCGATGTATCAATAAGCACCCCGTGCCTGCTCATCCAATTCATTCCCAATATCACATCAATACCTAGCCCCGGTAAAACTACCAGATCAACCTAATAACTTCGCCCCTCTATCTCAAATTGTACGTCCCCAACTACCAGCTTGGTTGGGATAACGCCACTGGCAGCCCTAATACAATAACCCTCACCCTCAACAGTATATGTTTTCTGCATAAACTTGGATGCAAATGCTGGACTAATAAAAGAATGCGAAGCACCTGAATCAAATAGTACAACTGCGGGGTGTTGATCAATCTGAAACTTACCAGCAGTCACTACCTCTCCTGAAGTTATCTCAGTAATATTAGTGTGGTTCACCTGCCCCTGACGACCACCTTGGTAGTTATTCTTCTTAGGGTAAGGACACTCCCTTGCCTAGTGGCCTGTCTTGTTGCAGTTCCAGCACGGCATGTTGCTTGGAGGAGCCCTGGAACTGCCCTGACTGGTAGTGCCCTTGGGAAGAGCAACTGTAAATGCCTTGTGAAACCCAGTCTTGGCGGGATTCTTCTTCTGTGGTGGGCGAAACTTAGCGGCTAATGCTGGAGGACGAAATGGAGCCCTCTGTGTGACGGGAGCCTTGGATTGTGAGGCACCCGCCTCATAGGCTCTCTTACAACTTTTTGAAGCAGGATACACAGCATTGTTGTTCTCTTGTGATAAAGCATCACTCACAAACTCATTAAAATGAGCACACTTGCAATTTCCCATGGTCTTCATAAGTTTGGGGCTAAGTCCCCGCTTGAAACTTGCGATCTTTTTGGCATCAGTGTCAACAAACTCAGTAGCATACCTTGCAAGGTTATTGAAAGCCTGCAGGTATTCATTCAAGCTCTTGTTCCCCTGGGTTAACTTCATGAACTCTGTATGCTTGATCGCCATGAGACCAGGAGGAATATAATTTCCCCTGAAAGCAGACTTGAACTGATCCTAGGTGATTTGGGCATTAGCGGGCATAGTGGACCGATGATGACTCCACCAAATGCCAGCTGGTCCATGCAGTTGGTGAGATGCGTACTCAGTCTTCAGCACCTTAGTCAAGCGGAGCAGACGGAACTTCTGCTCGAGAGTATTCAACCACTCATCAGCTTGTAGAGGCTCCTCAGCCTCCTTGAAGATCAGGGGTTTTGTGTCAAGGAAATCCTTGAAATCACTGTATTGATTTGGTTTCGGTCCTTGGCGTGGACCATGACCATCCCGATTTGCAATCGTATGGAGGGCCTCGGCCATAGTGCGTTGTCCTTCCGCAGGCATTGCTATCAATTCCGTTGGTGTGGGTGGTGGTGGTGGTGGAAGATCATCATCATCACCAGCCGCACCATTGGAACGTGTGCGAGGCATCTACAACAATGCGTAACCAGTAATTATTGATGATGTCAGCACATTGGAGAGGAACAATATAATTTTGCCAAACTAAATTTACTGACGAGAATGAAAACTTCATACAATAAACAGAGGCAATAATTCATTCTCCAATCACCACATCATCAAGTAGATTACTAGCGCCATACGCAGTGCATTCCAACATGACAAGTTTTAAACTTAACCATTACGATACGCATCCCGAAGGGAGCGAATTAAAGTACATTACATGCCGAGTTCGAATTAAAAGTGTACATCCCACATCAGTCATCGTACTTAAGTCCATTACATCAATGACTGCAAAAGTTTAAACTAGCGAGACTTGCTAACGAACTACTTGTCGAAGTGATCGGTGTCCACATCGGAGACACCTTGGACTTCTTCTGGGTCTTCCTCTTCTTCTTCTTCTTCTGCCAGCTCAGCTGCATTGTCAACCATCTGCACGTCCTCTTCTTCCTCATCGGCCTCAATCACTTGAGGTCCACCCACAATTGGATACCTTGGTATGGGGTGAGGAATAGGAAACAGACGGTTGTGCAGTTGATGGTGCTCAACCTGAAGCTCTTCAAGCTATTCTTGTAGTGCTTGCTCCCTTTGAAAGGCATTGTGGTTGGCCAAAATCCAACCCCGACGTCTTTCTTCTGCTAACTCTAAAGCTGCATCCCGGTGACGTGTCACACGATCCAACTCTGGTGCAGCCTCATCTCTCTCAATAGTGAGGTTCATCAGCTGGTTATGAAGCTCGTCTCTCTCACACGCGGTTTGACCCCACTGTTGCAGACGATAATTTGCAATACCACGAATCTCATCAACTTCTCGCTGAGCTCTCCCACATGCATTCGCCTTACGACAATACTTATGGGCACGCAACCTGAACTTGTGCTAAGCTTCCATTGCCTTGCCAGCTTCATCAAGCACACTCGAAAGGGTGTTTTGCTTGACTCGACAAAGCTTCAGGACTGCCATCATAGCACTCATTCCAGCGTTGTCGCTCTGCACCCGTTCGCCACAGCCTCGAACCAAGGCCTGACCAACGTCCTGAGTCCACTTAGCCTCAGTAGGAGACACTCGGGGAATGGATGAAGTAGGTCCACCCACTAACTCATCCCCGAAGCTCTGTGCTATATCCATCAACACATCCAGGGCAGCAACCTGAGCGGCTTCCCATGGGCTTTGCCCATCAGTCTCAATGCTCCACCCATGCCACAATGGTCTTGCGGGGTTTTGCGGCACGATGAAGGTCACGACGTACCAGGGTACATCTCCCAATGGTACCGCCTGCCTCCACGTGTAGCTGGGTGCCTCCAGGTACCCAACTGAACTGAGCACCCTCCAGAGCAAAGTGGGAGTACCAAACTGGTCCAGAAAGGTGCTGCTACCAGTAGGAAACACGGGCATGGCCATCTGTATCAAAAAGGGATGCAATTCACGTGAGAGGATTATTTTGCTGAGAGGTTGCACTTTATACTTGGGATAAGCAATTATAAGGGAGGGGTAATGTAATATGAATGACATGAGTGAATATGATGCATGCGCGTTCCGTACGTCCTCACAAACCTATTAAAATTTAAACTTTAGCGGAATATACGGTGTCATACATATGTTCTCTCAATTAGCGGTAACTAGTCGATCTACATGGTGCGTTGTTAGCGTACCTGCAGAAACTTCATTGCAGCCCAACCCAACAAGATATAATGCTAATTACACAAGCAGTAACTAAGATACTCTCCATATATACATCCCCTGATATATATACTTCGATATCCAAACTACCCGACAAATGTACCCACAATTAAGTACCTTCATATATACATGTATACAACATGTAAATACTCCAGTAACCACAACTAGCTCTCCCCTAGACCGACGGTTGGACGGTCATGCTCTCACAACTCACACTTACCTTAGCGTAGAGGCAATTGATCCATACATTACCATTCAAACGAATGGCATCCATGCAATATCACGCCGCATGGACGATGAAATAGAAACAATCAATTCCCCCAAGTTAGTAATTAGATATAAGCCACCTAGAAGTCCTTAAGTGGGCTATAAAGGATGTGATCACCAGTATACCATAAAAATTTTGATTTTTGAACACTTATATATAACTATAAGTTGAAAAACCATTTTACAACCAAAAGCTTTTGTTTTAAATAGCCGTAAGACATGTTTAATGTCGAATCTAGCTCTGATACCAGCTATCACAGAACCGACCAATTTATAAGAGCACAAGTACAAAAACAATCGCCGAAACAATCAAATTCTCGAACTTGAGCCCATATAAACCCGGTAGTCAACTGAAATCTCGAAGGATTTCAAACCAACTTGCATACAACCAAGATCACAGTAATTCAACATAACATATCGTACGTTACAACATTCACAGACGTTCGCAAATAGATTACATCAACACAGAGTCATCGTTATTACAAAACAAGTCTTGTAAAACCTACGGAAGCAAATAGTTTAACTCACACATCCGAGTTTAAATACACATACTGGTTCGCTGATCACAGCCCGCAAAAGCATTCAGATAAGATAACAGAGATCATGCCCATGATCTAGTCTTCATCACCCGCCAGGTGGAGACAATACTTACATAATCCCTGATATAGAAGGTCATCTACAACAAGAGGGAAATAAACCCTGAGTACGGGAATGTACTCAGCTAGACTTATCCGACGAAAACCAAAATAATTGACACCAAGGATTATGCATAGCTTAATGTAGTGGATCTGGCTGACACTTTCTTTTTGCAGAAAAGCATAAGTAATAATGATCAACTCTTAGCCTAAACTAGCAGTGACTTTTTAGCCATTAACCTGTCAACTATATTAGCACCTGTACTAAGCAATCATTTTATTAGGGTGCAAACATTAATAACCATATCAGGTATTCATTGTGGCAACCTTATCATCATCATCCATTTAACCATATCGTTAAATTAATTGAATCTACGTTGCCGCTGCTCAGTCAAGTTCTCACTATCCGAGAGAGACGGCGATTCGAATCAATTCCTATCCAGCTAGAGGGGTATTCCTAAAGACAAACCCTGCTTCTCCCGTCGGAGTCGCAAACAAGTCACCTTTGGTAGATTCAGGAGTCGTGAGTCCGATTAGATCGACATTCTCAGAGAACCACTCTGCCAAGGTTGTTCAGGACTCTAACCCGCCTTGGACTTATGCCAATGGCTCTCCGCACATCCTTACTACCTCCAGAATGCCGCCACTGCTCGCGTCCCCGACATGAGTCGAGCTACTAGGCTTCGTGGTCGGAACGACTTATCTGGCCAGCTAAGTGTTAGGCTGCGTTCAACATGACATGAGGACGTACAGCGTATCGGTCCTTAAACGACTTAGACGGAGTCACTATGTTCAAACCTACACAAGACCCCGCCCGGTCTTAATTCATTATTCACATGGTTCTTTTCCATGATAGCAAATATAGCCAACCGTGATCCACCTCATCCTAAATCTCGCAGGTGACAGGAAATCACCTGACTTCTACCGCACTAAGCATGGCTAAGCATTTAACCCGTTCCTGAACTTAAATAGGATTCCAGTGCGATATCTGGACAAGGAAGGATATATAATGCAGCAATTGGTTCCAACCAATTCCTATACTTAATGCATCATCAACAATAAAAGGTACTCAAAGTATTTGTAAAAACATGGGAGGCTTAATATGCTCCGGGGCTTGCCTTTCAGGAACGAGGAAGGCTGGTGGTCAGGGCACTCGGGCAAATCCTCCGTGGTGACTACTTTGTCGGCTTCCTGCACCTCGAGTTCCTCCTCCTGGTTGGCTCCCTCGAACTCCAGCAATGTCACTCCCTCCGGAACACCTATTGCATGAATGCGCAAGATAAATATCATGGATGCACATGAACGAATGTCAGGGATGCTCGGGGAATGCACATGTTCGCTGTAGTTTGCATATTCCAACTTAAGCCCTATTCAAAGCACTTTACTTACCAAGTTTATACAACCTAATGTATAATTGCTCATCTTCAGCTAATGACCTAGCACCTGCACCTAAGCATATTCTCAAGTTAGGCTAACCCCCTAAACAATCAACGAGAACATTGCAACACCATACACTCAAGCATTTGTATTTCAGCAAATGAAGACTATGTAGCAGTACAGTAAACTAGCCATAACTGGAGATTTATAATTCCAAATGACATGCAACAAGACAATCTGGAAATCTTATGAAATTTTCTACAATTTATTTTTAGACCTCAAAGCATGATTCAAACCTTTACCAGCTCGAATTCCTAATTCAACAGAACTCTGCCCTCACAAGGCAGAGAGTAAGCAAAACTGGAACCTAACTTTAAACAGCTGTAGTTTCTAAACTACTGGGCCAAATGCCCTCAAATTTTGACAGAAGCTAGATACATAAATTATCTACAACTTTTGTATTCATCACAATCACGGAAAACCAAATTATCATGGGGAACTTTCCAAAGTCCCCAGATCTGTCCAGAGGGACATAATGCAAACAAATAATTATTAACTTATGATATAAACACTTAATTGGACAAAACCAACTTTACTGACATATCACACATATCACAAGAACACCAGAAAGTAGGGTGTTCATCACCAAAACATTTCTTTTAATACCTTTCTTAATTTATTTAATTAATTAGTGGAAATAGTAAACATATATGAAAACTACCCCATTAATTCTACAAACATTACAGTAGACACTACATGCCCTAAGTAGACTACCATAAAAATTTCACACCATTTGAGTAAGTATAACAACCTACACAAAAATGATAAGGCAGAATGGCTTAAAATGGCATAATTAGGAAACCTTAGTGAAAAGTGTCAAGCAACAGATTTCATATTTTTCCTAGCATCCTTAAGGTACTAGGACATTCTCCAACAAATTTCATGGTCATTGGATTCATAGATAATTTACAAAAATTCACCCAAGTATCTATCAGTGATAAAAGGAAAATCTATAACTCAAAAAGTACACATGAAATGACTCTCAAATTTTAACCATATCTTCTACTATACAAGACTAGCTTACCCACAAAATTTTATAATTTTTGGATCACAGAAACTCAAGATATGATTTAAACAAGTTTGCATGCATTCAAAAACACTTTTCAAGTTCCTATTTAATTCATCCAAAATTTCTACACAATGTGCTCAAGACATATTTTTCTTAAATACTATACCTAACTGTGAATCTAACAAAATTGTAACCACCCAATTTGGATCTACAAAACAGGAGATACAAAAATATCAAATCAGCATTCAAAACTACATTTTTGAACTATCTTTCTAATACACAGTCGTTGACAACTGGGGTCCACCGGTCAGCTGGGCCCACGTGTCATAGACACAGAAACAGAGGAGCCGACGTGGACCGGCGTGGGAATGGCGGAGCTCACCGACGGTGAGGACTCCGGCGACCAAACCGGCACAAGCATGACCTCCGAGACCTCCCGGACCTATTGAGCTACATGGTTGGGCCGATTGCCCGCGACCAAGACGACGGCGGTGGCCATGGCGGTGGGGTGGTTCGGCTCGATGGCAAGACGTCGGAGCCAACCACGATGGCGCAAACAACCGACACGTCAAGCTCCTACATCCTACTGTGAAGCTAGCACACACGTTTACACGGCGAAAGGCCAACGGAAATGCCCCGGCCACGACGACAGGGCATGGCGGCGACACTCCGACGAGCGGCGCGCGGCATTAGGACCTTACCCAGCGCACCCAGCTAGCCAGATAGAGCTTGGTGAGGCATTGGGAGTGCGAAGGAGCTGCTGTGGTGGTGCTAGAGCGAAGTGGCACGAGCGGGGGCTAGCTTTAGCGACGGCGGAGCTCGCTTGGCCACGGCGGAGCTGCGCTGCTCTTCGGCTATGAACGGGGAAGGCGACGGAGGGTGAAGGAGAGTGAATGGTGGGGCAGAGCGCATGCGGAGGGCAGCAGGGAGTCCTCCACTTCAAGCCGGCCAGCGCGCGGCGTGGTCAGGGCGATCCGAGCACGTGGTGGCCACGCGGCGTCCATCTTCTATTGCCGGTCGGCACTGTAGGTGACTGACTTTTTTGTTTCAGTGATCAACGAGCCGACTGACAGCAAAACTTGTCGACAATAGATCTCTTAATCCGTGGCGATCCAGGTTAAGTTGTAATTAACAAAGTTGGAGACCTACGTGAGTACTACAAGTTTGCTAATTGGAGCTTGAGCTAATTTGCCATAGATTTCAATCTACATGGCTCCAAAGTCGTCTTCATGAAACTGGAAAGCAGTTCCAACACTTAGACAATTTTTCAAATGTTGAATCCACCATCAATGCTGACTTGTGGGTCCTTTTTGAACATGTTATGCATATTTTCATGACTTGGTTTCTAAACAAAGTTTGTTCCTTACTAAATTTGCTACAACTTTGCTTTAGGTTGCTCAAGCATGCATAGACTCTAAGTTGCACTTTTTAAATAGTCAAACTCAGGAGCTCTAGGGGTCCATAATGGTCAACCCATGACTCAGAAACCTAATTAGGCAAAATGATCAACATGAACATTGTTCCTAATGACATTCTAGGTGTAACTAAGTTACTTAAGAGAATTATTAGCCACACCACACATTGGTCACACCAAAATCAAACATCACATGTATTGAAACAAGGAAAAACACATGAAATGTTACATTTGTTTCATAATCATGTTTCACATGTTTCATGATTGTGTTGCATAGTACTACTAACCATGTTTCACTAAAGTGTGTTGTATATGTTGCACTTGAGTGTTGCACCCTATTCATTTCATAAACAAACATACATGATATATGACCATATGTTACAATGTTTCAAGAGCATGTTTCATGCAATATGAACTCATAAATGGATGAATGATGCTCATGTTTATGAAATGCAAGTGCAAATGTGGAAGCCAAACACCTGGGGTGTTACAGCTTGGCCTCTATTGCTGATTCCATCCTTGATTTTGTTGAGGACGAAAGTAGTTGTTATTGACGAAGTTCACATCCTCTTGAATTTTCGGGCAGTTGTTCCCTGAATGCCCAGTGTTTCCACACTCTTCACACGTTATGCAGGAATCTTGCATGTGCATGATTTCTTGCTTCTCATTGGTTCGGTCTTCAAGCTTCTTCATCAGTAGATCCATCTTGGCAGATAGCATGTCTACTTCCTTAAGTTGATGCATACCTCCACCTCTCTTGCGGGTCTGAAGACATTCTTCATTCCAACCTTGGTTGGAGGCCATCTTCTCCACAAGAGCTATTGCAGCTGGAATTATGAGTGACAGGAATGCACCTCCAGCAGCAGCAGCTATAGTCTCACGGGTACTATTGGTCAACCCATGGTTGAAAGTCTGCATGAGTAGCCAATTCTTCATCCCATGATGAGGACATTATGATATGTAATCTTGGAAGCATTCCCATGCCTTAGGGATAGATTTATCATGTTGCTGTTGAAAACTTGAAATTCTCCCACGTAGAGCATTGGTCTTGCCTGTGGGAAAGAATTTTGCTAGAAAGGCAGTGGAGCAGTTATCCCATTTAGTATTTCTATCTTTGTTGGCATAGAACTATTGCTTCACCTTCCCCAAGTGTGAGAATGGGAAGAGGAGAAGTAGTATGGCATTTTGGGTCACTCCCATGATGGTGAAAGTGCTACAGATCTATAGGAAGTGTTGGAGATGTGCACTCGCATCTTCATGTGCCGTTTCACAAAACTAGCTTGCTTGCACCATGTTGATGAGGGTTGGCTTGAGCTTGAATCCATTGTCTCCAACATTGACTATTGGTCTAGTTCGGATGTTGGCTGTAGCTAGAGCAGAGAATTCATGAAGAGTCTTGTTAGCCATAGCTTTAAATTCTGGTGTTAAGCCTCGCCTTATCTGGTTGTCTTCCGACTCTAAAGCTGAAACTTTCTTGAGTTTAGCTTTAGTTCTCTTAAGTAATGCTTTTGGATTGTTAACATAGTTTGTCGAAAGGTCAAAACTGGTCATACATTACCCTACATAAGATACACAAGTAGACAAAACAAGGGTAAGCCTGTTTGAGCAGAGGTCAATGGTTTTCCTTGATCACATCGATAAGTATAAGTTTATCAATACTTCCTTTGCTTAGCTACCTTCCCCGGCAACGGCGCCAGAAATACTTGTTGGTATTTATTAACTTGTCACTTGTTTTAAGTAGCCTCCTCTGATATGCCTACATCTCCTAGCATTACTTATACTAGGTTGTCATCCCTAATGATGGTGCCAGAGATGCTTATTGGTTTTACCTAGTATTACTACTAGAATGATACTAAATAGTTCTTTATTATTTTATGTGACTAGAAAGAATATATAGATAGAATGAAAAGGAATATGCAAGCGCAAAGATAATATACCATTGTAGCACTTCATCTGAGAGTATTCCAAGTATCGTTATTTATATTTTTACCACAGGGAAGGTCTAACATGGACATGTATTGATAACTTATACTATTGATGGAGAAGTAAACCATAACCAATGTTCTACTCATAATAGGGGTAAGTCATAGGATAAGATATATGATAAGTATTGATTAATAATAATGATAAATCACTTAGAGTACTCCTTTATATAGCATTAGCATAGTCAGGTAGAATATTAGAGGAATAATTCGTAAGTCATTCTTAATTACAGGTCAAAGCATACATTGATTAGTGCAATTATACCTAGTAGTCATTGCTAATACCATCGTCATATCTACACATATGGGATATTACTAAGGAAGATTAAGAACAGAGCTTGTCTTCCTTCGTAACTGAATCCTACGTGCATACCTATCTTCAGGGAGTGGACTACAAAGGACTCAATGGGAGTGTCACATCCATGATCTACCACATGACCCAAAATATAGGGTGTATCCGTAGGTAAACAATGTATAAGCACCATGCTTAAACAATGTCGACCACCCACCCAAGGATCCTTAGAGTGAGCATTGTACGAACTTATGCATGAACATGATGATAATCCAACTATACTAAGTATATAATCAAAGTAGACGATGAACATTATAACTAAGAACATGAACAATATGAATAACAATGTCATAACAATTATAGCAAACATATAAAAGTAATGAGAGATGCAAAAGAGAGGGGGTACAAAGATTATACCAAACCACGCTCTTAACACGATCAGGAATCCAAGCGAAGTCAACTTACCTCCCTCTAGACCTAGCCTTACTAGCTATGCCCTAGAATTTATAAAGCTCTACGGATGATTAGGGTTTCTCTCTTTTCAAATGACTTGATGACTGGGGGTTCTCCTGGGGGGTGGCAAGGGCTGGTATATATAGGCCGAAGCATCAATCCTGAGCCCTTGGATCAAACCGACTTGAATAAACGGCGTAGATGCAATCCTTAAGGCAGTGGGGAACCGATGTAGCGAGGCGGGACTGACATGTGGAGTCCGCTTCGGTGTGGAGTCCTCTCGAGTCTTCTGGAACTTCTAGGGTTATTTTTGCTGTGGATAAGTGTTGACATTTTTTAGCATCACTCTTCACTGAGTTGTCATCCCTAGCATGATGCCAGAAATGCATTGTTGGTAATTATTGAGAACACTTGTAAATTTATATATATAGTAAGTAATCTGCAAGCGCACAGATAATGTATAGTTGTATCATTTCACCCCGGACTATACCGAGTATCATTATTTATATTTTATCCACAAGGAGGAGCTTTGGAGTTGTGTTGGCATAGAGATATTGACAAATATATATACTTATGATAAAATCACTCTCATGCTATGGCAGGGGTAAGTCAAGGGATAAGTAAATGATAAGTGTAAGGTAATAATGGTATTCCAGAGATAGAAATAGAGACTCATAAAATGTAGTACGGCTAAGCAGGAGATTCATTAAGAGCAAAAGATTCCTAAGTCATTCCTTATTTACTAAGTCTTTTGTACATCCAAGTATATACACTCTCATCTATAGTATAACTAACTTTGGATCTATGCATAAGGAACATTACTAAGGAAGATCAAGAATAGAGCATGTCTCCCTTCGCAACCGTGTTCTACTTGCTCTACAAATGGGGAGTGGGCTACAAAGGACTCAACGGGAGTGTCACATCCGTGATCTACCACATGACCCAGAGTGCAGAATGCATCCTCAGGCAAACAATATCTAAGCACCATGCTTACATAATGTAGACCACTTAACTCACTCGAGTACTGAGCTAAGAGCTTTGCGAACATATGCATAAATTCATCATCAATCATAACTATATCAATCATATAACTAGAGCAAACTAGGAACATAATGAATAGCAACATAATATTGAAGTAGCACAAAGTCATAAATATAGAGATACAATGGTTATACCAGTCTCTTGACGGTAGATCCAGAATCCTAAAAATAGCCCACACTTTACTCGAACCTTGCTAGCTAGCCTACACTAGAAACTTGAAGAATTGGAGCTCTACTCTCTTCTCTCTGGAAACCCTAATTTCTAGTCTAAACTTGACTTATGGCAGCATGCTCTGAAGGGGGGCAGGGGCTGGTTATATAGGCTGGAGCATCCAACGTGAGCCCTCGGATCAAACTGACTAGAATAAACAACGTAGATGCAATCCTTAAGGTGGTGGAGAACCGACATAGAAATAGGGCTAACAGGTGGGACCCCTAGGGGCCGAGCAGCCGCTAGGTGGGGCCAGATGGCCCCACCTATCACCCTCTCATCCTCTGCTTCAGTGACGTGGCTTTTGGAGTCCTCTAGAACCATCTGGAGTTGGTTTCATCATGGATAAGTGTGATTTTATTTGACGTTTTGATCCCCCTTGATGGTTTTCTGAAATAACTCCAGCATTATTTCAAGTTATATTGAAGTTTATAATGTTTGATAACTATCGTCAACAAACTCCTCCAAGCTTAACCTTTGTTAGTCCCAAAGCAAAGCCAAACTTATCAATGGATCAAGAGTTTAGGATCTTTGAGAACATTGTAGCAACTCCTCAAAAGTACATATGCATTCAAACAAGAATTCTCCTCCAGATTAGAACAAACTAATCTGTCTTTCAAGGTTACCCATATTACCTTCAACTATGGGGCTTGTAGCCTTCACTTGGGTCTTGAGTAATTGAAAGACAGAACGATTAAGTCAAGCACTATGTCTCATATTCTTTGTTCAACCAATATTCTGGAGTTTTTGTAAGTTTTCAAAATAAAACTCAGAGATTCCACTGTATTACACTCTCAAGTCTCTTAATATATGTCGTATTTGTGGATCCTCACCAAGGCAATAGTAATGTTATGCCTCTCTTTTCCTACAACTAAGGCTTATGTGGAGCTCATAGGAATGGTGATTACATGAAAGACCATTCTTGCAATACATATATTGTAAAGTCAAACCTTGGATCCAAAGAGAGTTGGGTCATATAATCAAATCAAGATGTGCATGTGTGTGGAATATATATATATGGTGGCTAACCTAATTCTACTATGCTCCTTGAAAATATATCTCTCTTTTGATACTTAGAAATATTTGCAAGAAAACATGGGCTATCTTATTCATCTCTTTCTTTTTTTAGGCGAGCCTCTAAGTACCCATTGTTTTAAATATCTCGAACACTTGTCCATTTTTTCAATGTTTTCTTTTCTCTGTCTTTTTTTATGAATAACTTTTGCATAGCCCCATGATTCTTTTCAGCATAGCAATTGTTGGAGAGATAGTAACAAGAACTTGGAGCATTTATGTGGTGAAAACCAATGAAGCATATTTTTGGTGTTTTCTCCTAGTGTAGGAGTAAAACATTTTTGGTGGATCTAGATGAAAAGCATGTTTTTGTGCCTATCCCCAGTGTAGGAATAGTGCATATGTGGGTGGTGTGTATGTAATCTTGATTTTAAGAGCATGACAAACCTCTCATAAGGGTCAACAAAGCTTGACTAAACTCAATGCAAAACAAGTAACATATGAGTGGAAGTTTTTCTAGCCTAAATATAAACATAGTTGGCTCTAGTAGGAATTCAAGCTTTGTCATACATGATCTCATCATGTGGAATTTTTATATTTTTCAAAAGATAAATCTCCAGAACATAGTATCACTTGGAACAAGATAAATAGCAGCTCAGACCTTCTCATATCATATCCGTCAATTATCTAGACTTAGATCAAGCATGTGCTACCCACGAGTTTCAAGTTTAGAGCAAATTTTCATGTCAAATCAATTCTATCCAAAACTCGAGAGAATTCCAGGTTCAAAACTAGGTACATGAAAGGAATTAGAAAGAGCAACTATTCATCATTTCTATCATGTGAGATCATCTTCAAGTTCTTTTTATTTAGCTCTTAAAAACAAGACAAGAAACTAAAGCACACCTTAATACTTAAAGCAAACTATACACACGCTTTTTGTTTGGTTTTTTTTATATAATACAAATTCAAAAATTAAATAAAGAAAATAATAAAATACAAGAAAGAAAACTTACCTGAAATAATGGGGGCTCCTCCACTAAGCTGGTTGTTGTTGTGGTTCTCAGAAGGGCGGGTCGATGTTGAGACCCTAGATTAAGTACTGCCAATTCTGGTTCTCCTGCTCCTGGTGTTGCTGGATGGCGGCAAGGCGTTGTCCTGCTTCTTCTTGCCACTAGGAATGTTGGTGCAGAGTGTTCTGAATCTCAGCTGGTTCTCCTCAATGGTGGTGAGCCTGGTGTTGAAGCGAGCATGTTCCATCTGCTGCTCATGGTAACCCATGGGCGCCAGATGGTGGCCCATGTGCTAGTCATGGAAGCCATGAGCAGAGAAGGACATGCGTCCTCCCTGGTAGCCGATGGAGACCTCCTCATAGGAATACTGCTAGTAGTAGTCAAAATTGTTGTTCTACCATTGCCCACTTGAGCCCTGTTGCCAGGAACTCTCTGAATGATGCGAAGTAGGCTGCTCCCACCCAGCATGTCTAGGTTGGTGCATACGGGAAGATCCCGGTAGGTCCCAGCCTACATGCATAGGATGGTGCACCTGGGAAGGTCCTGCTTGATCAAATCCTATGTAGCCGATGGAGGCAGGGCCTTCTAGAATGGGACCGTCTCCACGGTACCGAGGCCATGGGTTGCGAGTGATCCTCGTAGAGGCACTCCTGCGAGGTGCTTCCTCCTTCCTCTGCAAATCAAAGATAAATGAATCCACTGCATACAAACTGAGGTTTTGGTTTGGTAATGGGAACTCGGTTGTATAATCTACATACATCATGACAAGTTTCCCGTATCTTTCCTTTTTAACATATGTGTATGATTAAAGTAATCATAATCAATAAGCCAACGAGGAACGTCAATGTAAGTAATAGAAGCATCTTCTAGCAGGCCCAAATTTTTAGCTATACAGGTGACCAAAGAAGTGCACCCAACATCTCCTTTAAGACCAGGAATTTCCATCCAATGATTCATCATGAATTTTACTGGTGAGACCTTTTTCCTTTTGATCATGGTATAAAGCCGTTTTAGTTCATCATTCCTAACTGTGCATAAATCACTTATAGGAAATAAGAAAAAACCCAACCATTTGTGCATGAATCGCAAAGTAGGATGGTGAATTTCATTGGTGCGAGGGCGATAGCAAACAATTTCTTTTGAAATCTCCCTCCAAAACTTATTCCTATCAAAGTCTTGTATGGCGGAGTCTACATCAATTTTGCACTGACAATGAAATCCAAGAAGTTCACTAAAAGTTTTCTAGGGAATAAAAAATTCTTTCCCAAAAAGTCTAAATGGAACTTCTGAATCGGTAGGTTGCAAAGTGCACAAGAATTCAATATTCAAAAGCTTACACCCTGGCTCATCAATTCCCCAAGCGTCCTCCCATCCTATGGTTCTAAAAATAAGTTCGAATTCAGTGGTCATTCCTATGGCTTGGAGTAGGGCTGGATCATAGGTAGGAGTGAGGACAAAGTCCTAGGTCTTCAACTTTTTGTAGATGTTCTTCTCCCTATCTCCCTGGAGCTTGAGCTGCTTCTCTTACAGAAGAACGTTCCTCTCCATAAGGGCTGATCGAGACGGTGCTTCAACAGCAGGAGACGGTGGATTGACCTCCATGTCGGTGCTTGCTTGGGATGAAGAACTTCTCGTTGAGCGGAATGACATCACCCGCTTGAGTTTGTCGGCGATCTTGCTCGTTTTCCTGCAAAATAGAGAAAAACAACACAACTCGTGGAACGGGATTAGGAGATAAAAATGTTAGTGGTTAGTCATCCAGAGTCAGTAGTCCGAGGGTTAGTCGTCCAAAATTGTTTAGTGAATATTCTAATCAATATTTTAGCATGAATTCTTTTTAATTCCCTCTCTTGATTTGGACAGCACTACCACTCTTAAACTCTATTTTTCTTTCTCAAATTTTAGCAGCACCTCTCTCTTTCTCAAGATTTTAGCACTACTTTCACACCCAAACTTCCTCACACTCTTTCTTACTCCAACACTGCTTCTACCAAGGAAAATTCAACTATGACATTTAGAATTGGAATTTCGAACTCAGGAGCTGGATTGCAGTTGTGGGTGAGGCCGAGAGCAAGCAGGAGGAGTGGGATTTATAGGTGGTGTAGCAACAGGCCGGCTGGCCTAGTGGTGGGGCCGGCCGGCCCCACACCTTGGCCAAATGGCCTCTCCAATTTCCTGATGCTTCTTTACTTCATGGTTAAGCAAGGTGAGTGCTCCTTTCGGTGGATATGTGTAGAGATACGATCAGTAGTGGTGGAGAGTGGAACGAGGTGATAGTGGTGGTTATGGAGGTGATGGAAGTGATAGGTGGTGGTTGAGTGGGTCCCATGTGTCTATATTTTTACTGTATACATACATATATATATGTAGTGCAAAAATATTTTATGATACAATGAAATATAACAAGATGAATGATGGTATTTTTAAATTTTTATGCCTCCACGGTAAATATTTCATACGGATTTTTACTCCGTAAAAATTATTTACATGGGGCTTAAGTTTTTATAATGCCATGATGAGAATTTTTTTCATCATGCAGGTGATGAAAAGTAAATATGCTAAGATAAAATGATTAATGCAGTATAAAAAGTAAATATGGATAACTACCAAGCTACGTCTCGGCGAGGATTCAGAATTTTAAGTCCACCAAACCGGACTTCTCCGTATGAGTTTATTCTTCAGGTGCATCAGTAGGTCCTAGAGATGGAGACCTTGATACTCGCTTCTCGTGCCATTTTAGATTGGAGATTGTTCCGGTCTTGGCTTGAAAGCGAACCGCTCTTCCTTCCTATTGATATGGAATTTAATTTCTCCAACTCCGACATCAATGTTAGCATTTGTAGTGCTCAGGAAGGGTCTCCCAAGAATGAGGGGTGTCTTCATGTCTTCCTGCATGTCAAGTACTACAAAATCTATGGGAACAAAAAAGTTTTGTATTTTTACCAGAATATTTTCAGCGATTCCTGCAAGGTAGCTGATCGATTGGTTGGCTAGTTGCAAGCACATTGATGTTGGCATGAGGGTTGAATAGTTGAGCTTGTCAAATACCTTTTTGGGCATGACACTAACACTTGCTCCAAGATTGCATAATGCATTCTTAAAGTTCTGGCTCCCGATCGAACAGTCGATAGTGGGGCATCCTGAATCCTTCTTCTTAACAAGTGAAGTGCTTAGGATGGCCACACTACACTCCTCCATTAACTTGATTACCTCAGTGGAAGGCAGTGGTCTTTTGTTGTTGAGGATGTCTCTGAGATACTTCATGTAGGTAGGTACCTATATGGCATCTAGCAACGGAATATTGATATATAACTTTTGAATTACCTCTACGAATTTACCAAACTGCTCATCCATTTTGGCTTTCCGATTTCAGCGTGGAAACGGTAGGAAGGTCATGTCATGCAAATCTTGGTGTAACTCTTGCTCTTGTGGCCCAACTTCTTCAACTTCATTGGTTTTCTTCTCCTCTTCCTGCACTACCACCGGTGTCTTACATGTCCTTGTCGGATATGGCGGATCACAAGTAGGCTTGCCACCTCTTGTGGTTATAGCGTTTACGTTCTCAAGGTTAGTGGCAAAAGGCAGAGCAGTAGCCAACTGGGCTAATTGAGATTCTATCTTTTTATTATATCTGAGTTGGTCTTTTATAATAGAAGAAAAACTATCCATTTTAGTATTTATGCTTTCTAGGACCTTATCATTAAAAGCAAGCTTCTTAGAAATATTCTCATTAATCCTGGCTTGTTCTAAGATCAGGTCTCTTAAGGGTGGTTGTTTAGGAGTATTATAGTAATTACCTGGGTACTTACATTGGTAATTTAACCATTGTTGTTGATTCCATCCTTGTCTCTGTTGTTGTGGACCAGAATTGTTGATGATGATGTTTGCATCCTCCTGATATTCAGGGAGTTCTACCCCCAACTATTCTCCACATGAGTTTTGAAAATTGAATGCATCTTGAATAGCCTGATGATCTTTCTTATAATTGGCTCGCTATTCAAGCCAATTCAAAAGTGCGTCCATCTTGGTTGACAGTGCACACACCATTTCTGGTACTTCTTCGCTCTTATGGCATAATTGAATGTTGCATTGAGACCAGCCTTGATTAGAGGCTATGTTCTCCATAAGAGTTTCAGGTTTTCCAAGGGTGAGTGACACAAATGATCCTCCAGCAGTGGCAATGAGTTGTTCGTGAGCTTTCTGAGTTAATCCATGGTAAAAGTGATGCATGAGCAACCAATCTTCCATCCCATGATGAGAACAATCTGAAATATATTCTTGGAAATGTTCCCATGCTTCTAGAATGGTTTCTCCTTTCTGCTGTTAGAAGTTTGAAATCTTTCCTCTTAAGGCATTGGTCTTGCCTATGGGGAAGAACTTTTCTAGGAAGGCCTTTGAACACTTTACCCACGCGTTGATGTGATCTTTGTTGATGTAGAACCACTGCTTCGCTCTTCCCACTAGTGAGAATGGAAACAGGCGGAGTAGTATTATGTCTTGAGCAACGTCCTTGATGATGACCGTGCTACTTATCTCTAGAAAATTCTGAAGGTGAGCACTAGCATCTTCATGTGCCTTTCCGCAAAATGGGGTAGCTTGCACCATGTTGATAAGGCTTGGCTTGAGCTCAAACTCAAGGTTGTTGGTTCTGAGTGTTGGTCTAGTGTGGATGTTCTCAATGCTTGGAGCAGAGAATTCACACAGAGTTTTGTCAGCCATAGCTCAGAAACTGGTGTTGAGCTTCCTCTTAATTAGGTTGATTTGATTTTGATTAGAAGTTGTTGGTGAATCACAACCAAGTCTGTAATACCCTATATAAGATATGAACAAAGACAAACAAGGGTAAGCCTGCTAAAGCAAAGGTTATGATTTCATCAATAAGTATTTATTTGGTCAATTCTCTTTAGCCATGTGCCCCTCCCCGGCAACGGCGATAGAAATGCTTGTTGACATTTCTTAGTATCACTTTTTACAAAGTAGTCATCCCTAGCATGATGCCAGAAATGCATTGTTGGTAATTATTGAGAACACTTGTAAATTTATATATATACTAAGTAATCCACAAGCGCACAGATAATGTACCATTGTAGCATTTTACCTAGGAGTATACCGAGTATCGTTATTTATATTTTATCCACAAGGAGGAGCTATGGAGTTGTGTTGGCATAGAGATATTGACAAATATATATACTTATGATAAAATCACTTTCATGCTATGGCAGGGGTAAGTCAAGGGATAAATAAATGATAAGTGTAAGGTAATAATGGTATTCCAGAGATAGAAATAGAGACTCATAAAATATAGTACAGCTAAGTAGGAGATTTGTTAAGAGCAAAAGATTCCTAAGTCATTCCTTATTTACTAAGTCTTTTGTACACCCGAGTATATACACTCTCATCTATAGTATAACTAACTTTGGATCTATGCATAAGGAACATTACTAAGGAAGATAAAAAACAGAGCTTGTCTCCCTTCGCAACCGTGTTCTACTTGCTCTACAAACGGGAGTGGACTACAAAGGACTCAACGAGAGTGTCACATCCGTGATCTACCACATGACCTAGAGTGCAAAATGCATCTACAGGCAAACAATATCTAAGCACCATGCTTACATAATGTCGATCACTTAACTCACTCGAGTACTTATCTAAGAGCTTTGCGAACATATGCATAAATTCATCATCAATCATAACTATATCAAGCATATAACTTGAGCAAACTAGGAAAATAATAAATAGCAACATAATATTAAAGTAGCACAAAGTCATAAATATAGAGATACAATGGCTATACCAGTCTCCAGACGACAGATCCGGAATCCTAAGCAATAGCCCACACACAACTCGAACCTTGCCGCTAGCCTATACTAGAAACTTGAAGAATTGGAGTTCTACTTTCTTCTCTCTGGAAACCCTAATTTCTGGCCTAAACTTGACTTATGATAGCATGCTCTAGAGGGGGGCAGGAGCTAGTTATATAGGCCAGAGCGTCCAACGTGAGCCCTTGGATCAAACCGACTTGAATAAACGGCGTAGATGAAATCCTTAAGGTGGTGGAGAACCGACGTAGCAACGGGGCTGATAGGTGGGACCAACAGGGGTCGGGTGGCCCCACCTATCACCCTCTCATCCTCTGCTTTGGTGACATGGCTTTTAGAGTCATCTGGAACCTTCTGGAGTTGGTTTCGTCGTGGATAAGCGTGATTTTATTTGACGTTTTGATCCCCCTTGACGGTTTTCTAAAATAACCCTGCTGAAAACACAGATTCACCAAAACTCATGGAAATTGTCAGTTTAAACCCCCAAATTCTATGTTGGTGACCATTTTCATGCATTATTTCAAGTTATATTGAAGTTTATAATGTATGATAACTACCGTCAACAATAAGCATGATTAATTCTGACATCTAGGTCCACCTTTACGATTTTCTGGATAAACCCTGTAGAAAATACAGATTCACCAAAACTCATGGAATTTGTTAGTTTAAACCCCAAGACCTTGGTTGGTGATTATATTTATGCCCTTATGCATGTTATATTGATGGTTTATAATGGTTGTTAACTACCGTCAACAAAGCCCCGCCGTGCCAACTAGGGAACTTGATAGTCTTGAGGAATCCTTGCTGGTATGTCTCTGTTCTCGTTCTCCTCTCATGGGGGGCTTTCTTTTTCTGTGTTTCTAGTGTTGTCACAAATGCAAGGAGTGCACATACTATTAGGGCATCAATGGAGCTAACATGTAAAAACAGCGTCGAGACTGATGCCGTCTCATTGGTGTAAATGGAGGAGATGTGCTCTGTTTTCATCAGTGTACTCTTGCATCTCTAATCGAACACGCCTTCTGCGGTATGACTGGTTGTGGTTCTCAAGGGAGTGCAACAGCACCCGAGGAGTGAAAAGACCCATCACCACAGCACCAGGCTTTCAAGTCTCAACCATGTCATGGTGGTCAATTCACTCCTATCCAGCTTTCCTCCTGCATTCACTTTGCTCTCGGCAATCGCACAAGGTTTTTTTGAAGGAGCAAGTCTCGACAACCAGAAAGTCCTGCCACCGTATATTTGAACGTGTCAGATAGTATACGTGTTGTATGCATTTGTGCAAATATTTTTGTTCACAAAGGAACATTTACCATTATCTTGATGCACACGTGATAGTTCGAGCATTGCAAATCTGATCGGGCCAAACACATCTCACTCCTGGCAACCACGCAATGGTTGCTTTGTGTCTTAGTTTGGTGAACCAAACACATATCAGTAGTGGTAGTAGTCATGAGTGGCTCCGCTCTGTGGTGAACCCAACTCATCCTATTTGCATGTGTCTGATAAAAATTGTTGAACTTGCAATAGACATGTAGCGAGGAGTTCATTTGAACAAGTCTCAGCTCGATCTAATGCACAACGAAGGGGGCATAGATGTTGCATTTTTTACTGCACATGCCATAAAGTCCGCCTCTGCCCATTTGATCTTTCATCGAATGGTAAAAAGTGTACCCATCTCTAGCTAGTTGTTGCATGTCTCTACAAAACCAACCAAGAAAAATTGCTTATGAAAGCAACTCCTCTTCACTCTTAAGTCTGCCCCTTGACTATTGTGACTGCTTGGATAGGAGTGAAAAGACCTATCACCACTGCACCAGGCTTTTCAAGTCTCAACCGTGTCATGGTAGTCAAAATCTCTTATAAAATTTTTTGATTCACTCCTGTCCAGCTTTCCTGCATTCACTTCGCTCTTGGCAACCGCGCAAGGTTTCTTTGAGAGGAGCAAGTCTCGGCAACCAGAAAGTCCTGCCACTATATATTTGAATGCATCAAATAGTATATGTGTTGTACGCATTTGTGCAAACATCTTCATTCACAAAGGAACATTTACCATTATCTCATTGCACACGTGATAGTCCGAGCATTGAAAATCTGACTGGGCCGGACACATCTCACTCTTGGAAACTGCACAATGGTTGTTTTGTGCCTCGGTTTGGTGAACTAAACACATATCAGTAGTGGTAGTAGTCATGAGTGTCTCTGATTGTTGGTGATCCTTAATTCACACTTTTTACCACCAACATTTATATAACACCTGCTAAAAAGAACACCAAACTTAGAAATAGGGTTTATAACTAACGAGTTCCATGAATTTTGGTGTTTATTCATTTGTACGAGAGCATTTGTGGGAATATACATAAAAGGGCTAAAAATGTGCAAGAGAACAAAGCACAAATACCATTCTACACAAGCCCAAAGGACAGAGGCCCACAACTAGGCAAAACAGGGCCCAAACGAGAGGAGAATAAGGTTAAACCCAAAGCAAATCGCTTCATCTTTCCCTCTTACACCTCGGGCCCTATGATCTTAACAAACAGAAGGGTCGGAATATGTGAGCCCCTTTTTTGCATACAAAAAGAGAGGAAAACAAGTTCAATCAAACGAAATGAAATGATGAGTTTGTTTTTTGTGATACATAAGGGTCGGCACATGTCCACTAATTATAATAATGATCATCCGACCTATTTGAATAACTAGCCCCTCCAAGGGAGAACTATGTCTTCAATTTTGTCCACCAGGTCCCACGCAAGAGGAGCCACCACCGTCTCTATCTCATCCAGCTCATGGGCTTCATAGCCAGGAGTGAAGCCGAGGCTCATCGTCTCCAGGTCGATGCTGTCCGCGTAATGAGAACAAGCAATTGCAAAGGCTTGGTTGACCCCAGCGTGAAGGGCATTCCTTTCGAGCTGGCACACCCGTGCCGTGATCTCGATGGCACGGGCCATGAGAGAATTGGTCCCCTATGACTGCACCACCTCCAGGTCATCGTAGACCACTCCGAGGGTGGCACTCAGGATACCGAGCTCGTTGCTCTCTGCCTAAAGGTTCCTCCTTGCCTCGGCTAGCTCTATGGCCAGCCTAGCAGAGACGCCCTCGGCCTCCAGCCTCTGGGTTGTTGCGGTTCCAAGCTCAACCTGGAGGGTGCCGATCTTCTACTGCGCGTTGTCATGCTCTCGGACGGCCTAGTCATGCTCCTCATGGGCCGCACCACACTCTGAGTGGAGCCTCTCCACAGTTTGGAGTAGCTCGTCTTGCTCCTTGCATAGCTGGGTGACTGCCTCGGCATCCTGACTCGCCCTTCGCTCCAGGGCCATGAGCTTCTCCTCGGCTCCCAACCTCAGCTCCTGCTCCCTCTCAGCCTCGGCCAGAAGGTCGAGGATCCACCAGTGGGTCTTGGTGTCCTTCTGGAGCAGCTCATCCTGCTCCCTCTTGACTTTGGTGGCCTCCTCATCATCCTGCCGTTACCTCGCCGATAGGGCCTCAAATGCCCTCTCGGCCTAGTCCGCATGCCGACAGGCCTCGGCCTCCTGTAGTCAGAGATTGTCCACCTCCTTGGCAAGGGGAGTCAGCTCAGCCACCCTCTGCTGGGCGGCAACGAGCTAGGCAGTCATATCCCCGTGTAGCCACACCTCTTCGATGAGGCGGTCCTAGTTCTCCTTCTGCTCGCGAAGGAACTGAGATTTCTCCTAGCTGCGAGCGATAAGGGACTGAAAAAAGATGATGGCCAGAACACAAAAATACATGAAGAAAGAAGAGGGCGAGATGCAAGATCAAGTGAATACCCAGCTAGTGGGAATGATGGCTTCGCACAGGGCACCCCTGGCATGGTCTAAGGCCTCCAGCGCGGCCGCAATCCCCTCGTCAAGACTCTCTCGCTCCATGCTCTCAGTGGCATCATCGAGGGTGAAGAGTGTCAACATCGAGTCCTATGGATTTGTCCACCAGAGCAGGGGCTCATCCCGCATGGGCAAGTGGCTACCCCCCGACATCAGGGCTAGGGATGATTCCCCGCCGTTCCTCTGTACCACCACCACAACATCCGGGGACCCCTCGGCCGTGTCCCCCTCCGTCCGGCCCACGTCGAGCGCCGTCACTTGGGCCACCAGTGGCATGGGTCATGCCACTACCTTGTGCACCACCACGGTTGCATCTAGCTATGTCCCACCTATCACAGCCACTGCCACCTCCGCCTGCGTCGGGGGGGTCTTGACCGGCGGCGTCGTGCCCACCGCGGTCGGCGCCACAAGCGCGGCTGGCAGCTCCGTCTGCCCCATCATCGGCAACGGTATCACCTCCATCGCTGGCTGCTCAGTGACCTTCAAGGGCATCCCTCGAGCCCCGGTGCCCGCTTGTCCCGTCGAGGGCACTGGCGCCACCGTGGGCAGCTCATGACCGGCCGACGACGCAGTCGCACCTGCGCCACTCCCACACAAAACAGGTGCGACGTCAACCGACGGCTACCGCCTCACTTGAAGGGCGATGCTCTTTTTTGGCGCCAGCGCCAAAAGATTGCGCCACCTCAAGACGCTGCGAGAAAGAAAAGCATGAGTCACGATGAAAATAGAGAAAAACAGAGGAGTTGGTGACTTACATCGGTGTTGTTGGGCAGTAGATACATTTGGGGGGTGAACCCCCATATCCCTGCTCCACCTCGTCAGGGCAGGGCCATTTCAAGCCCACCCTCTGCTCTCGGGCAGAGGGGCTCGCCCCCCTTGCATCTTGGGGCACAACGGTGGAGCCACCCTCCTTCGCTAGCACCTCAGGCGCGGCAGTAAGCCCGCTCGCCCCTATTGACTCCTAGGGCAGGCTGACGGTCTGGCCTGTCTCCGCTGGCCTCTCGGATGCTCCCTCCCCTCCATGGAATAGGAAGGGCCCCGATCCCTACAAGGATGAGCGGATACCTATCAGCACATCCTCGCTCACCAGGTCATCACGCTCGGTGTCATCGACTACCTCATCATTGTCTTCCTCATCATCATCTTCATCGCTGTCAGTGTCCTCCCCTTGCTCCCGCGCCCACAATTTATGTTGCCTCTTCTTCCTCTCGTCCTCCTTCACTTTCCTTCGCCATTCAGCCTCGGCGTGATTCGCCGCCCTCATAGACGGATCCCTCGATAGTGGAGCTAGGTGATCCATAAGGACAAGGTTCCTTGGTTGGTCCCCCCATCTCAATGTTAGTGTCAAGGGGTCAGGAGATCAATTAAAGAGGAGGGTGCCCCAGCACTGGGTACACAAAATCAAGGGGAGCGCCCGCGTCGTCCTGCGAAGGCTCCATCGCCTCCTTGATGCACTACGCGACTTTAGAGGGGCAAAACGCTCCCTCAGCAAGCGTTGTCCCATTGAATGACGCCATGGGCGCCATCATGTACAATGGAACCACACGCCTCATCAGCGGTGCCACCCTCCTTGTGTGGTAGGCACCGATGATGCCCAACCCCTTTAGGCCCCTCTCCTTTAGGATGTGGAGGGCAGCGAGGTGGTCCCAGATCTTCTTCTTGTCCTTCTCTGGGACACCCCACTTCCTCCACGAATCCAGGGCCTCATCAATCAAGCGCCCGGTGAACTTCGGCAGGGGGGCGGCTCCATCGTTCTTGAGATAAAACCAATGCGAATGCCACCCCTTATTGGAGGTCGACAGATGCATCGACGGGTACTTGCCGACCTATTTGTTTTGGAGGTGGATGCTGGCACATCCCATTGGCGTATTTAGCTCCTGCTTCTTCTCCCTCTTCTTTTGGAGGGTGATGGCGAAGAAGTACTGCCATAGATCAAAGTGGGGACTGATCCCCAGGAATCCCTCACATAGGGCGACGAACATCACCATGTGCTAGATTCCGTTGGGATTGAGGTGCTGCAACTCAATCTGGTAGTAGTGAGCAGCCCCCGAAGAAATCTTTGAGCAGGGGTAGCAAACCCCCTCTCTTGGAAGTGCGTGAACGAGACGACGTAGCCGTCGGGCGGCGACGGTACGTCCTCCTCACCAGGCAGCAGCCACTCCTTGGCCACGGTCCGCGCACAGAGAAGACCACGGTGGACGAGGCCCTCCAAGCGCTGGAAGGTGATGTCAGAGCGGCACCATGGATCCATTGCAAGATGGGGGTGGGAGGATGCGAGCTCGATGGTGGCTGAGACACGGATGCGGGAAGCCTAGGCGATTGGCGACGGAGGTTGTAGATGCAAAGGCAAGGAGGCAAAGTATGAAACCCTAGGGGCAAACCCTTTGGTTTCATAGGGGCGATGGATGCGAGGAAACCAACCATCCACCTAGTTCTCTGCGCCTTCCACGATCTGCCACAACATCACACCGCGGGATATACGCACTCAATCCCTATCCTTTCCTTCAGAAGACTCGCCGGACGTTTCGCCTCCCCCGGCGGACCAGGACTCATTATGAGTAAGAGGAATATGGACCAAAAAATGCCTCTATGGACCGCCTAGGCCTAGGAGTTTGACAGTTGGCCATCAACGGGTCCGACAGGCGCTCCAAGCACCCCTACAATCAAGGATGAAAAGGGATGGGCCCCGCAAGCGGCCAGTACCTTGGCGCACGAGCGCCACGGGCATCTCGGCCCACAATGGAGTCTCAACCAGGCTAACCCAGGCTGGATCCTCACGAATGGGATGCTGGGACCCCAATCAAACTATCCAACTAACGAACCACCAAATCTCACAACTGTAAAACCCTAAAATATCATTTACAAATTGGTAATTAAATTTGAGCATTTATTGGATTTTCTATGCATTTTAACCTAGGCCAAATAATAAATTTTGGTTAATTAAAATTAACTATAAGGTTTAAAAACATGTTTGTTGCATTCATGTCGAGGCATACTATTTTTGGTTGAGTGTAGGGCTAGATTGTTTGAAGTTGAATTCAAATTTCATTTGAATTTGGCCTGGATTTGAAAACTAGAATTGGGAAAGGATTTATTTTTGAAAAAAATCTTTTCTTCCTCTTTTCCAGCCCAACCTTTGGCAGCCCAGCCCCTTCCCATGCTTGGCCCGCTCGCGGCCCGCTTCCTGTCGCTCCGCGCGCGCGCCTGCTGCTCACCGCGTGGCCTAGCTCGGCGCCGTGGCCCGCTTCGGCCTTCACCGCAACACCCTCGCCCACGCCGCTCTCTTCTCCCGCGCTGCGACACGAGACTTGCCCATCAGCCGCCCGCGCTCCCTTCCTTCCCCTTTCCTTTCTTCATTATCGGTGATGGCGCTGCCACCTACGGCAAGCCGCTGGGTCACCACGCCCACATGGAAGGCATCAAAAATCACCTGCCTCCCGCTCCCTTCCTTCTACCATAGTGCCCCGCTCGCCTACAAAATCCCGAGCTGGACCCCTCCCTCTCTCCTTTTCCCATCTGCGCTAAAGCTCTCACCGCCGCTCTGCAATCTGCCGTTCCTGAGCCCAATCGACGTCGCCGATGCCTCTCGGAGCTCCGCTGTACTCCCCCGCATCTGTAGGTGGCCTCCATTCTTCATTTTAGTAACGGAACGATCGGATTTCCCTAACCCGCGACCCTTTTCTCTCCCCACTTCACAGCCACCGCCAACCCAGCCCTTGGAGCCCTCCCGGACGCCGCGACCACTTCCTTCGACCTCGCTGTGAGATGCTTGACCTACCTATGCTCTCCATTCATTGAATGATGCCCTGGAACGCCTTACCGGCGAGTTCCAGTCACGCTGGCGATGGCGCCGCCGTGGGGCCATTGTCCCGACGCACTTCCCCGCCATACCTTTCGGTCGTATCAGACTCGCATAGATGCGCTCATCATTTATGTGTGTTCGGTTTGGTCTAGGGTGGTCGGAATCGCAAGTACTAGCGACACCGGCGAGCTCGGGCCACCGGCACCCATGGCGCCGCCTTGCGGGCACAGCACACCGTTGAGGAATGTCACTCGTTTCATCAGTGCTATTAGATCATCAATGAATGGTCACGATCAGATCATACCCCTTCGGTGTGTAACCGGTCCACCGTGGACCGTGGACTCGGTCCACAGTGCCGCGTCAGCGCACCCACACACGCGTGGTGCACTGCACCACTCATGTGCAGACGCATGGCATCCAGTCAGCAGCCACGCGGGTCAACCCACGGTCAGCCATACATGTTTTGCAGATTAGCCCCTCGGTTTCCAGAGAATCAACCCGCGGTCTAGTTCAATTCAAATGAATTCTTTTTCAGTCCTGTTTTTATTCATTTTAGACCCTGTAGTTTTCGGTAATAATGCGCACCATCCATAAATCATTTAAATTCAGATTTTATTTGTTTAAATTCAAATTTGAGTTCAGTTTATTTACAGAAATGCCATTGAACCTTATTTCATGCATAACTTTTGCGTTTTAAGTCCGATTTGAGTGATTCTTTCGCTTACGTGTTCGTAGCAGTACGTAGAATAGTTTTATAAGCTTTTTAATCTATGTTTCTACTGTTTGGTGTACTTTTCTAATAGAAGTCTATTTGTATGCATGTAATGAATGGAATGGATGCTTGATTGGTGAATTGGAACACGTTTAGAGGGTGAGCAGTTCGTGGTGACTGAGGAACAACAGGAGGATCAGTAGTACCCAGAGGATAACTTTGAGGAAGGCAAGTGTAGCAAAAGCCCCTTGTACCTATAAACTTTACAATTCATATTCATGCATGTGTCTAAATTGAAATACCTTTAAGGACTTTACCTAGATTATTACTTGTACCACGTATCCTTGTTACCTAGGGTTTGGGTATGCATTTTGGATAGATGCTGCAACGCTTAACATATTATGCAATGTGATAAAATGGAGCTTTTTAGCAACAATTAGGGGGCTAGAGTACGTGGTTGAGTGCTCTAGTGCCTCTCCATAAGGACTTAATCCTAAAGCGGCCACCCAGGAGGTTTCGTACAACCTCGAGTGTCATATGGTTCTGACTTTAACCTGTTAACTAGATTGTACTAGCTCATCTATACCTTTTCGTTAGGGCAAGAGGGGGGCACTAGTTGGTATGTTTCCTTTCCTGCTAGGGTGTGTGTACCGGGCCACATACAGCTAGACGACTAAAACCTTAGCAGCTATGACTTGTTAGTGCGACTAGCAAAGGGTTACGTAGTGAAACCCTGCCACACTTCCTAGGTAGAGACGTTGTGGGCTTTGCAAAACTTGGCATAGGGAATCATGGCTCGGTGGGTAAAGTTGTACAATTTCTGCATAAATATTTGACCTGTTATAACAGTCATGCTCATGGTTACGAGTGATCTGGATCCTTCATGATTAGTGGTTACTGTGGATGGTTGGGAATTGATATAAACTTGATTATACAATAATTTCACTTAGGATTTGGGATTGTTCACTAAAGTAGTGATTCAGGATGCTAAAACTTGATCAACTAAATTGCGAACCACAGTCAAACCATGTCTAGCCTTTGAGCCTCATAAATCCCTTTGATATACTTGCTAAACATGGTGAGCTTACACTTGCTTTACGTTCAATGAAAATCCCGGATGGGTAACAGATAACGTGTATGAAGAGTTTTCGGAGGATGTCCAGGACTACTAGGATGATGTTCACCAGTTGGAGTCCCTGTGGTAGATTGGGTTTAGTTTTCCACTGTGTGTAATAATGTTGCCAAAGAGCAAAACTATGTATTAACATTATGATGAGATATGTGATGTAATATGTACTTTACTTTGATATTATTACAATTTGATGGTATATGTGTGTTTGGACATCCTGGGCGCACATATATGAGTACTTGATTTTGTTATGCAAAATTGGGTGCGACAACAACCATACCCGCGAAGGGTACGACCTCGGCAAGAAGGAATCACCATCTTCAGGACACGCCATGGGCAACAATAGAAGGCCAGGGCCCTTAGAGTCCTCTCTTTTGGAAAAACCTCTGAAGGAGTATTCTACTCCTCCATAAGCTCGGGGGCTACACCCACCGAGTGCGCTCATGCGCACCTGCTGGCAAGTAAAAAAATCCCCTAGGCGATTCTACTCGAATCGCCTAGGGGCTCGAGGGCTACTATCGGGGACCAATACAAGGGTAGCCAAAGAGGAGGAGCTAATGACCATCAACATTGATTCATCTATGACTATCGGGGGCGTGACTATGCCTCTTGCCGGGCTCCACCTCGTCCGGCCACCGAGGCCATGGGCCTTGCCTCGTCTGACCCCTGAGGGTTGGCTCCACCTCGGTGGGCGCTACAGCCATGAGCTCCGCCTTGCCTGACCCCCGAGGGTTGGTTCTGCCTTGGCTGACTCCTGAGGGCTGGTTCCACCTCGACCGACGTCTGAGGGCTGGTTCTGCCTCGCCCAACGTCTGAGGGCTAGCTCTGCCCCGCCCGACGTCTGAGGGCTAGCTCCACCTCATTCGACCTCTGAGGGCTGGCTCCACCTCGCCCGATGTCTGAGGGCTAGCTCCCCCTCGCCTGACATCTGGGGGCTGGCTCCACCTTGCCCGATGTCTAAGGGCTAGCTCCACCTAGCTTGACATCTGAGGGCTGGCTCCACCTCACCCGATGTCTGAGGGCTGGCTTTGCCTGACCCGACATCTGAGGGCTGACTCCGCCTCGCCCGACGTCTGAGGGCTGGCTCTGCCTCGCCCAATCCCTTAGGCATGGATCCTTATGGAAGCTCACGACAACCACTATTGTCCAGAAGGTGTGACCCAAGGTCAAACTTCTAGAATTGTGCAGGGAGCGGCCACATCTTAGCACGACCCATCCCCGTGACATGTCATTCTAGGGAACTCGCATCGCCTGCAGTGACGAACGCATGGTCACTGTGCTACCTACTCCCTATATGGCTGCTGATCAGCACGCTGGTTCATCGCACCACTCGCCGGGGTGGAGCGGGATGTGACAACCCGCTGATAATGCCAGGGGCATCCGGTCTCCTAGCGAGTATGGCCGTAAGATTTTGGTGGGTTGGAAAAGGTCCATCCTAATTTCTGACCCCCGTGGGGGTCCATCGTTCTATGACCACACGTTCGGTCTTCTTGCAAGTCCAACTTTCCTTGAGCCCCCACGCGTAGCGGGGGTCCGATCAAAGATCAACTTGCCTTTGTGATTATCACCCCATCAATGGTTTCCACAACCAGAGGGGTGAGCCATGCCCTGATTTTCATCTATGGACGAGCCGTGGTGCTCGGTGAGTTGTTAGCTGGCTAGCTCGAGTGGGGTCCTGGCATCCCGTTCGTGGGGGTCCAGCTAGGGTTAGCTTGGTGACCGACTTTAGATTCTTAACAGTCCATCCATATAGTTCTCAAGTCTATTCGACCAGTCCCGAGGGCTCTCTACCTTTCATCATGAGAAAACCCATGGATCATACCTGGCCGAGACTCGATCGTTGGCCGAGATGCCCGTGGCGCTCGTGCGCCTGGGTACTGGATACTTGTGGGCCCATCCCTTTCCATCCCTTACTCAAAGGGCGCCCAGAGCAGTTGTCAAATCCATCGATGGGCCGACCTATGAACTCCTAGGCCTAGTCGGGCCGTAGAGGTGCTTCTAGATCCGTATTCCTCTTATCTGCGATGAGTCGTGGCCCGTTCAGAGAGGCAAAATGTCTAGCGAGTTTTTTTAGGGAATGGATAGAGATTGCATGCGCACTTCCCATGGTGAGGCGTTGTGGCTGATCATGGCAGACACAGAGATCTTGGTGGGCAGTTGGTTTCCTCACACCCATCGCCCCTATAAAACCAAAGGGTTCACCCCTTGGGTTCCATACTTTGCATCCTTGCCTCCATAGCCACGACCACTGCCACCAATCGCCTAGGGTTCCCTTTCTCTGCATCCTCACCGCGTCGAGCCCGCATCCAACTATCCCCACCTCCAATGGATCCGTGGTGCCATTCTGACATCACCTTCCAGTGCATGGAGGGCCTTGTTCATCACAGTCTTCTTCGCGCATGGACCACGGCTGAGGAGTGGCTACTGCCTGGCGAGGAGGATGTGATGTCACTGCCCAATGGCTACGTGGTGTCATTCGCCCACTTCCAAGAGCGTGGGTTCGTGACCCCGCCCATAGATTTCTCTAGGGGCTGTTGCACTACTACAAGATCGAGCTATAGCATCTCAACCCCAATGGGATCCAGCACATGGCGGCATTCATCGCCCTGTGCGAGGGGTTCCTAGGGATCAGCCCCCACTTCGATCTATGGAGGTACTTCTTCGCCATCACCCTCTAGAAGAAGAGGGAGAAGAGCGACAGGCAGGAGCTACACATGTCGATGGGGTGCGTCGGCATCCAACTCTAGAACAACCGGGTCGACGAATACCAACCGATGCGGCTGTCGACATCCAACAAGGGGTGGCATTCATAGTGGTTCTACCTCAAGAACGATGCCATCGACCCCCTGTCGGAGTTCACCGGGCACCTCGTCGAAGAGGCCCCGAAGTCATGGAGGAAGTGGGGCGTCCCAGAGAAGGACAAGAAGAAGATTCAGGACCACATCACCACCATCCACATCCTCAAGGAGAACAGCCTAAAGGGGTCGGGCATAATCGGGGCCTACCATGCAAGGAGGGTGGTGCCGTTGATGACGTGTGTGCTCCTGCTATACGCGATGGCGCCCGAGGCGTCGTTCGATAGAATGGAGCTCGCCGAGGGGGTGCTCCCAAACTCTGAGATCGCGCAACACATCAAGGAGGCCATGGAGCCATCATGGGATGATGCGGGTGCCCCCCTCGATTTTGTCTTCCCGGTGCCAAGACATCCTCCGATGTGGCTGGAACCAGGCCACGTCGTCTTCGTAAGTTTCCCCTTCTCCTGCCTTCTCTTCAATTGATTTTCCGACCTCTTGATACTAACTTTGAGAGGGGCGGAACTAGCCGAGGGACCTCATCTTCATGGATCACCTGGCACCATTGCCGAGGGATTTGTCCGTGAGGGTAGCACATTGTGCCAAGGGCGAGCGGCTGAGGAAGGCGAAGGAGGAAAAGAAGAGGAAGAGGCAACAGAAGTTGTAGGCATGGGAACAGGGGGAGGACATCGATAATGATGATGATGATGACGAGGGCAACGACGATGAGGTAGCTGATGACATCAAGTGGGATGACCAGGAGAACCAGGATGTGCTGACAGGTATCGGTTCACCTTTGTAGGAGTCAGGACCTTTCCCATTCCATAGAGAGGGAACGTCCGGGGAGCCAACGGAGACGAGTTGTACTATTGGCCTGCCCAGGAGCCAATAGGGGCGGGCAGCTCTGCCGCCGCGCCTAAGGTGCCAGCAGAGGCGGGTGGCTCCACCGTCATGCCCTAAGATCGAAGGGGAGTGAGCCCCTCTGCCGAGGAGTAGGGGATGGCTCAAAATGGCTCGCCCTAATGTAGCGGAGTAGAGGTCAGGGGGTTCGCCCCCAAACATATCTGCCACCTGATGGCACTGAGGTGAGTCATCAACTCTTCTGTTTTTCCTTATTTTGGTTGGATTTCATCGTGACTTATGCTTTTCATCTCTTACAGCATCAGGAGGCAATGTATTCCTTTGGCGCTGGCACCAAAGAAGAGTGTCGCCCTTCAAGCGAGGCGGCAGCCATCGGCTGGCATCACACCCGTTTCTAGCGAGAGCGGTGCTAGCATGACTGTGTCACCGGCCGGTCAAGCACTACCCATGGTGGTGCCCATGCCCTCGACGGGACAGGCGTACGTAGGGGCTCAAGGGACACCTTCGGGAGTCATGGAGCAGCTAGCGATGGTGGCGATACCGCTGCCGACGATGGGGCAGATGGGGCTGCCGACCGCGCTCGTGGCATCGACCGTGGCGGGTGCGATGCAACTGGTTAGGACCCTGCCAACGTAGGTGGAGGTGGCAACGACTGTGGTAGGCGGGTCATAGCCGAGAGCTATCGTGGCGGCGCCTGAGGAACCAGCACGATCCGAGCCATCGGTGGCCCAGGTGACAGCGTCTAGTGTGGGCCGGACAGAGGGGGACACGGCCAAGGGGTCCCCAGAGGTTGTGGTGCTAGGAGAGGAGTCAGCATCCGTACCATTGACCCTTTCCATCGCTAGAGGGAGTGTCCCGGTGGGGACATCATGGCAAGGAGGGTCGGCGGCGATCGAAGCTAGCAGGGAGCCATCCCTGGCCCTACCGTCGGTGGGTAGTGGCTCGACTACGCAGAGCAGCCCCTGCTCCAGTGGGCGAGTTCAGAGGATCAAACGTCGACACTCTTCACTCTTGACAACGACACAGAGAGCATGGAGCGGGAGAGCCTCGACATGGGGATCGTGTCCATGCTCGAAACCCTAGACCACGCCCAAGGTGCCTTGCATGCGTTGTCGTTCCCTCCGGCCGGTTATTCGCTTGACCCTACTTCTTGCCTTTTTATTTCTCTATATATTTTTGTATTCTGACCATCGTCTCCTTTCAGTCCCTTATCGCTAACAGCTAGGGGGAGTCTCGGTTCCTTCATGAGCAGAAGGGAACCTTGGACCGCCTCATTGAGGAGGCACGACTATGTGGGGAGGTGATCGCTCATCTTGTTGCCGCCTAGCAGAGGGTGGCTGAGCTGACTCCTCTCACTGAGGAGGCGGATAGTCTTCAGTCACGGGTGGTCAAGGCCCGTCGGCATGCTGACAAGGCTGAGAGGGCATTCGAGGCCCTATCGATAAGATCACGGAGGGACAACGAGGAGGCTGCTAGGCTCAGGAAGGAGCAGGACGAGCTGCTCTAGAAGGATGCCGAGACCCGCCAATGGATCCTTGACCTTCTAGCCAAGGTCGAGAAGGATAGGGAGCTAAAGTTGGGGGCCGAGGAGAAGCTCACGGCCCTAGAGAAGAAGGCAAACCTGGATGCCACGACAGTTGCTCGGCTACGCAAGGAATGGGATGATCTGCTCCAAACCATGGAGAGGCTCTGCTCGGAGCATGGCCTAGCTCACGAGGAGCACGACTAGGCCCTCCAAGAGCATGACCAGGCCTGCCAAGAGCGTGACAATGCGTAACAAAAGGTTGGCTCCCTCTAGGCTGAGCTCAGAAACATGATGACCCAGAAGCTGGAGGCTGAGAGCATCTCTACTGGGCTAGCCGTGGACCTCGCCCAGGCGAGGAGGAATCTTCAGGCGGAGAGCGACGAGCTTGGTATCCTAAGGACGGCCCTTGGAGTGGTTTACGATGACCTTGAGGTGGTGCAGTCGGAGAGGACTAGCTCACTCGTGGCCCATGCCGTTGAGATCACAGCCCGGGTGCGCCAGCTTGAGAGGAACGCCCTTCATGCCAGGGTCAATCAATCCTTCGCAATTGCTCGTTCTCACTATGGGGACAGCATCGATCTAGAGGCGATGAGCCAAGGCTTCACGCCTAGCTATGAAGTCCACAAGCTGGAGGAGATGGAGACGGTGGTGGCTCCCCTTTCATAGGACCTGGCAGATAGAATAGAGAGCATAGTTCTCCCCTATAGGTGTTCATGTGCTCCGACCCTTCCGTTTGTTAAGAACATAGGGCCCAAGGTGTAGGAGGGAAACTTTGATCACGCTAGTAAGCAAGAGTGTCATGGCTGCTGGGGCATAGGTTTCTTGCAGTCCGACTAGCCTTGCTCAGTCATTCATTTCCATAGACCTTGCCACTAGGTTTTAATTTGAGGAAGAGGCCAGGCACGGCAACTGTTTCAAAAAGGGTGTATTTATACCCTTATCAGCCCCCGAGTGAGACCTGACCCCTTGCCATTGCTGGGGTCGGGTGTCACTAAAGATTGAGGAGAGGATAGCGAAAGTAGTAGGAGAAAGCGTCTCTTGCTTTCGTGCGTACCACCTCCGTAGGATCTGAGCCATCGTTCTATGACTGCGTATTTGGTCTCCTTGCGAGTCCAACTTTCCTCAAGCCCCCATGCATAGTAGGGGTCCGATCGAGGGTTGGCTCATCTTTGTGATCATCGCCCCGTCCGTGGCTTCCACAACCGGAGGGGTTGAGCTAATCATCACTTGCCTCGATGGCTCGAGTGATGCGCTCGGTGAGCTCGCTAACGGGCATGTTTGAGTGGAATCTAGGTCTGTCATTTGTGATGGGGTCAGCAAAGCCCTTATATGGCATTCCACTGCTCCTTAACCCACCTCCCGATAGATGGCCGAGCCGCTCCGAAGGGCGACTCAGGTGGCCCGATGGCCTCCCCTCAATGGGGATTCTGTGGGCTTAGCTCGAGGTTAGGTGTAACACCTTTGGTGTTTTGACCTAACACTAAAATTTGACATGTCATCATATGCATTGCAAAGCATTCATAGAGTAGAAAATTTTGAATGCATTCACTAAATAAGGTTTATTTCATAATGTTGTTATTTCATGTGATGTGATTCAAAATCCTAAATAAAGATCATGACTACAAGGGTCAAAATTCATGTGATCATGTGAGGTCATATGTCATTTGACTCAAATAACCCTAATGGGCCATGTACTGGTCAAAAATCAAAATTAAAGTAAAAGAAAGACAAATCAAATTTGAATTCAAATTCAAATTATAAAAGTCCTTTTTGCCCCTTTTGACTAATTCAAAATCCATGTGGAATTTGGGGTTGAGGCAAAAAGCAAAGTTGAAGATTATTATATGTGGATCAACTTTGGTATTCAAAGTTTTTCAAGTTTACATATAAAATTTGGAGTAATTTTGAAATGATTCAAATACTCAAATACACCCCAAATTCAAATTTCAAAATGGAGTCAGAATTTGAAAATGTTCCTTGAAGCAAAGTTGTAGAGCTTAAAAAAATTGAGCAACTTTGATTTTTGAAGATTCTCAACTTCTTTAGAAAATTTGGGAGTAATTTGAAAAATAGACTCAGTGGTAGTTCTGTAAATAATTCAAAAATCAAGATTTACATCACCGCTTACCGCCGGCGCCACGCCGCTGTCGCCGCCGAGTGTTTTGCGCCGCTTCCTCGCATCCTGGCATGTCATCATCGCCGTGGCATCTTCGTCGTGTGCTGTCGAAGCCAGACGAGCTCCTCCCTGCTATAAATAGCCGTACCGTCGTCGTCCCTCTCCTCTTTTCCTGCCTCTGCTCGCCACCGACGACCTCACTGCGCTCATGAAATTTGCCACCGTCGAGCAGCCTCCGTCGTGTCCAGTTATGCCAAAGCGATCGCCTCAGTCTTGCGCTTCTCTACGACTTGCTCACACCGCTTGAGTTGGCCGGAGTCACCCGGCGCAATAGCTTCTTCCCCGAGCCCGGACGAAGCTCCGCCACCATCGCCTCGACGTGGTCAGGCCATTCCAAACCGTCTCCGCCTTCACCAAGTCCACCGGCGTGACCGTGGTGAGCTACTGAACGTGATGTGCACTTCGCTTTTGACTCTACCGCATTCTTGCCGGGGTTATGTCGTGAGCCGACGTGCTCGAGCCGCCATGGCCAGCGTGGAGTCTTCTCCGGTGCACCTTCTGTTATTCCAAGGACGGGGATGAGTTTGTAGGGGTGTGTAGATTATTTGGGTGAGGTCTGTCTCGCCAGAGCATCACCATTGGCGCATTTTGGGGCCGACCAGTGATGGCAGCGCCGCCGTGACATGTATGGGTCACTGACGGGTGGGGTTGGGCTGTCAGTGAGAAGGAAGGAGAAGAACAGTGAAATTTTATATCTTTTGATTTTGAATAGTGCTGAATCTTTGGAAATTTGTTTTGGTACACTAATTTGTCATGAGGAAGCTTACATAAAATTTTGAGGTCATTTGGGACAAGTTTATTTTGGGCTTATTTCCAAATTGATTCAAAAATAAATAAAAGCAAACCCTAAGTGTTTGATTAGTGTTTGATCTTGTTTTGATCATGTTTTGTGACCAGTAGGGTTTCAAGAGTAGTGGTCGGAGAGTTCACCATAGTGGTCGGAGAGTTCACCGTAGTGGTCGGAGAGTTCACCGTAGTGGTCAGAGAATTCACCGTAGTGGTTGGAGAATTCACCGTAGTGGTCGGAGAGCTCGCCGAAGTGGTTGGAGAGCTCGCCGAAGTGGTCGGTGCTGACGTGGTCACATCCGTTATGAATATGGTTTGGTTAGTTTGGCTTGTAACTGTACCGTGAAGGAAAGTTGTATTCAAGTTGTTGTTATACTTCATGCATCATGAAAGCATCATGTTTACATTATCATCATGTTAAAGCATATGTTGTTATTTCATGTAGAATCCGAGAGTGAACCGATTCTAGTTGAGCAAGTTCTGGAAGCATCCCCGGTTGTCACGGGATTTGATAATAGTGGTGTTGATCCGAACCTGAGATCGTCAACGAAGGCAAGCCCCGGTTTATGCATTAAACCATTACCTTGTTTACTTTGAAAAGTTTATCACCTATGTTACCTATTGCATTAAGTTGATTAATTCAAATGTTACCTACTTGATGCATTGCCTACCTTGTTAATTGTTTACCATCCTTGAAGATGATTTCATTTCACAAAGGCGTAGAATGCTTAGTATGCTTTATGGTAGGCTTTCAAAGTAAAAGTTTCGATACAATCAAAGATGGCATACTGGTCAAAGAAAGAAAGAAAGAAAGAAGATAGAATGAACTAGAGACTAGTCGGGTGGCTTATCTTGAATGTTGGGTAATGTTGCCGACTATGTCGCTTAAAGGCCACTCATTGTGGATCTTCTGAACGAGACACTTTGTAGTACTGGTCACATACTCTGGTAAGCCTACTTCGGCTAATCCGATACTAAGACGAATGCCCACGCACTAGGAGTGGTGAGATGGCAGGAGTAGCGTGTACCCTCGTGGCTTGAATGTGGCCGGATTTGAGGCGTGTTGTGCTCTCGGGTGGCGTGGAGACGGCTTAGTACGGGAGGATCCGGTAGCGAGGTTGATATATGCAAGATTAAGTTCTACATATGTCGTGTGATAAGGAATCCCTAGCTGGGACTTGAATCAATTTGAATTGCCGGTGCTCCGCGGATATGGAGACTCGATTCATTACAGAAGCAATGTAGGACTAGTGAATTACTAAAACTTGAGAAAAGGAATGGAATGAGAAGGATTGGAACATGGGATATGAACACTTAGTTTGAGATATTGAACTAAAGTACTTAGGGGTAAAACTTGAAACTAGGATCAAGAATAGTAAGCTTTTGGCAAAGAAGTTTTGAATCTTTCTATATCCTTACCTTGACCCAACACCTGCATCCCTAAGACCTTCACCCTTTTTGGTCGGGTCAGTCTTGTTGAGTACTTTTGTACTCAGGGTTTGTTAACCCTTGTTGCAGGTGAGTCGCATGCGCAGGCTTGTTTTGGTCCCTGTTGCATGTCAGTGTTTGAAGTAGATGACGATGAGGAATGATGAATGGCCTTTGGACAAGGTACTAGTTTGTGTGAAATAAATAATGTTAATGTAATATTATCCCGCTACTATGGTTGTATGACACGTATGGTTTTGTAAGTTTGAAACAACTGGTTTGTAATATCAAAACTTAAGTCTTTCGCTTTATAATCTCTGGTATGTATATTGAAAACTATTGTAATCTGCAATGACTGTGATTGGGATCCTATTTGGAAAAGATTCATGGATGATTCAGGTTTCCGAGGAACACCCGACAGATCTGTTAAGTTGTTGGGAACTTGTGTACGCTATCTGAGGTCTATTGAGACACCGATAGGTGCACGTGGGCCTGATTTCTTAGGAGGTTCTACCACATTAGGATCAAACGAGAAGGTTGAGATGACCCTATCCACTTCTAACTAGGTCAGGTGAAGGCTATAGGGGCCGATCTAAGTTTTCTCCCCTGGCTCTATTCGATGGAGGCAGCCTTAGGCCCTTCGTAGGCCGACCTTCAAACCCCGATCAATTGAACTCCTGATTTAGGGTCGGGTGGCTCGAGCCCCCAAGCCCTACGGGGGTCTATAGGGGTCAGCCATGTTTCATGTGTCACCCCATCCTTGGTTTCCACAACTAGAGGGGCTGAGCTAACGACACTTGCCTCGATGGCTCGAGTGTCGCGCTCGGTGAGCTCACTAACGGGCACGTTCGAGTGGAATCTAGGTCTGTCGTCTGCTGATGGGGTCGGCATAGCCCTCATGTGGCATTCCATTGCTCCTTAACCCACCTCCTGGTAGATGCCCGTGTCACTCCAGACAGCGACACAGGTGGCCCGATGGCCTCCCTCGATGGGGATTATATGGGCTTGGCTCGTGGTTTAGGATCGAACGAGAAAGGTCGAGGTGTCCCTGTCCACTTCTGAGTGGGGTCGGGCAAGGCCACTGGGGCTCATCTCGGTTTTTCTCCCCTGGCTCTATTTGACGTGAGATGGCCTTGAGCCCTTCGTGGGCCAGCCTTCAAACCTCTACCGGTTGCCGCTCATGTTGAATGAGACGACTACCGCTTCGTGACGCGACGCAAAGCGTTGTGATGCAGCAATTGTATATGTAATGCTTGGATGTATGGGATGAATGTATGGATGAATGGATGCATGAATGAATGTATGAATGCATGCATGAGAATGGATGAATGAATGATCATGCAATGGAAAAGAAAAGTGGGGGTTGGTAAAGTTACCTCGATGGCTCGAGTGATGGGTTAGGGGAGCCCTTACCAGATATGTCCGCGTAGGGTCTAGGTCCGATGTTCATGACGAAGCCGGCGTAACCTACATGAGGCATTCCACTTCTCCGTACCCATCTCTCGGTAGCAGCCTGAGCCGTCCGACTGACCTGGGCGACCTGCCGGCCTCTCCTCGATGGAGATTTCATCAGTGGGTCCCTCCAAATCATTCTAGGGAAGGCGGAGGCTAAAGCTCAGGGTGCGGGAAAAAAACTCTAATCACACTGGTGAGCAGAAATACCATAGCCGCTGGGGTGTAGGTTTCTAGCGGTTCGACTAGTTTTATTTAGAGTTTGTTTCCGCACACCTCGCCTCTAGGTTTAAGCGCGAGAAAGGGGTCAAGCATCGAGAATGTCTAACGAATAGACACTCTTGCTAGCCCCTGAGCGAGACCTGACCCCTTGCCATTGCTGGGGTTAGGGGCTCGATAACGAAATTTGATTAAGAGAAAGCGTGCACAAATTAAGGGTGACCTACTGGCGCAGGCCAAATAGTTTTTTAGCCCTTCTCCCCTTTTTGTATAAAAACATTAGTGCAATCCGACCCTTTCCATCGTAAAGCTTGGGGTGCGGGTGAGCAAATTTTGATCACGCTGGTGAGCAAAGGCACCGTAGTCGCCGAGGCGTAGGTTTCTCGCAGTTCGACCAGTTATACTCAGAGCTTGTTCCCGCAACCCAAGCTCCTAGGTCTTAATGTGAGAGGGGGTCAGGCATGGAGAATGTTCGCCAGGCAGATAGACTCTTAAACATGTACCAACTCTTTTTGTGGCGAAGGCCAAAAAGCCCGGGGTGCGGAAAAAAACTCTGATCACGCTAGTGAGGAAAGGCGCCGTAGCCACCTCGGCGTAGGTTTCTCATAGTTCGACCAGTTTTACTCAGCGTTTGTTTCCACAAACTTTGCTCCTGGGTCTTAACGTGAGAGAGGGTCGGACGTAGAGACTGTCTACTGGATAGATATGCTCTTATTAGCCCCCGAGTGAGACCCGACCCCCTGCCTTTGCTAGGATCGGGTGTCACTAAAGATTAGGGAGTTTGACAGCAAAAACTGATAAGAGAAAGTGTGCATCTATTAAGGGTAAAAGCGACGTAGATGTTCGATGTTCCAAGCATTGGCAAAGACCTCGACATCGATGGTCTTGAGCTTGTAGGCGCCTGGCCGGAGCACCTCCACGACGATGTACGGTCCCTCCCACGGCGGAGAGAGCTTGTGTCAGTCCTTGTTGCTCTGGACAAGGTGGAGGACCAGGTCTCCAATGTTGAAGACCCAACCCCACACTCGATGGCTATGGTACTGTTGCAACGTCTACTGGTACTTGGCCGAGTGGAGGTGGGCAACGTCACGCGCTTCATCTAGCTGGTCAAGGGCGTCCTCGAGGGACGCCTCGGCTCCCTATTCATTGTATGCCCGGACCCTTGGCGCTCCATAGTTGAGGTTAGTCAGGAGGACAGCCTCAGAACCATAGACCATGAAGAATGGCGTGTAGCCGGTGGCCCGGCTGGGGGTCATCCTCAAGCTCTAGAGCACCGTAGGAAGCTCCGTGACCCATCGTCTGCCAAACTTGTTCAGCCAGTTGAAGATCCTAGGCTTAAGGCCTTGTAGGACCATGATGTTCGCGCGCTCGACCTGCCCATTCATGCGGGGGTGCACCACGGCGGCCCAATCGACCCGGATGTGGTATTCATCGTAGAATCGGAGGAACTTCTTTCTGGTGAACTGCATGGCATTATCCAAGATGATGGATTTTGGGACTCCAAAGCGATGGATGATGTCGAGGAAGAATAGCACGGCTTGCTCAAACTTGATCGTGGAGATCGGCTGAGCCTCTATCCACTTTGTAAACTTGTCTACGGTGACAAGCAAGTGGGTGTAGCTCCCGGGCACCCTTTTGAGGGGTCCGACTAGATCGAGCCCCTAGACCATGAATGGCCACATGATGGGGATCGTCTGGAGCGCTTGGGCCGGTAGATGAGTCTGTCCAGCATAGTACTAACACCCTTCGTAGGTGCTCACAATCTGCTCGGTACCAGCTACTACAGACGGCCAGTAAAAGCCTTGTCGGAACACATTCCCGACCAGAGTCCTTGGCGTGGCATGGTGACCGCAGACCCCACCATGGATATCGCTCAGCAAATGCTTCCCCTGTTCGATGGGGATGTAGCATTGCAGGATCCCAGTGTGGCTTTGCTTGTAGAGTTCACTCTCAACAAGGATAAAGGACTTGGTGCGACGCGCGAGCCATTGAGCCTCCATCTTTTTGGTCGGTAGTGTCTCACGAAGGAGGTAGTCAAGGTAGAGTGTCCTCTAGTTGACTAGAGGGACGGGCTCTGTCACTAGGTCCTCTTCGAGCTCTATGACTTCAGGGTCGGATGGAGTCGATGGCTGGTCAGCCCCCGAGCCTAGGGCAGGCAGCCCATCACTAGCTTGTTCTGGCCCCTCGTAGCGAACTAAGGGCTTGTGCTGATCACTGGAAAAGATGCCCATTGGCACTAGCTCTTAGTTGGACACCGCTTTTGCCAGTGCGTCAGCCGCCTCGTTGAGATGCCTTGGAATGTGGTTGAGCTCATGGCCGTCGAACTTGTCCTCCAGCTGGCGGACTTCTCAGCAATATGCAGCCATCTTGGAATTGAGGCACCTCGACTCCTTCATGACTTGGTCGATGACCAGCTGGGAGTCGCCCCGGACGTTGAGGCATCGGATGCCCAACTCGAAGGCAATGCGCAGGCCATTGATGAGCGCCTCATATTTGGCCACATTATTGGAGGAGGGGAAATGGATGCGGACCATGTACCTCATGCGTACCCCGAGGGACGAAACAAAGACCAACCCCAAGTTGGCGCCTTTCTTCATCAGCGATCTGTTGAAGTACATCGTCCAGTACTCTTGGTCGATGATCGCTGGTGGCATTTGGACCTCTATCGACTCTACAATGAAATTAGCCAACACTTAGGACTTGATGGCCGTCCGAGAGGCATACGTAATGCCCTAACCCATCAGCTCGAGTGCCCACTTGGCGATTCTTCCCGTGGCATCCTAGTTTTGGATGACCTCACTGAGGGGGAAGGACATCACGACCGTCACCTGGTGTGACTCAAAGTAGTGGCGCAGCTTCCTCTTGGTGATGAGGATGGTGTATAGGAGCTTCTAGATTTGGGGGAAGGGGGTCTTAGAATCCGATAGGACCTCACTAATGAAGTACATGGGGCGCTGTACATTGTGGGTGTGCCCCTCTTCTTCTCGCTCCACTACAAGGGCGGCGCTGACCACTTGCGTGGTGGCCGCAATGTAGAGTAGAAGGGGTTCTCCATCGGTCGGAGGAACCAGGATCGGAGCCTTCATCAAAAGCTTCTTGACCATGTCAAGTGCCTCCTGGGCCTCAGCCATCCATTCGAAGTGGTCGACCTTCTTCGAAAGTCGATAAAGGGGGAGACATCGTTCACCGAGGCATGAGGTGAAGCGGCTGAGCGTGGCGAGGCACCTTGTAACTTGTTGTACCCCCTTTATCTTCTAAATCGGTCCCATCCTTGTGATGGCCGAGATTTTCTCTAGGTTGGCTTTGATGCCACACTCGGTGATGATGAAACCAAGCAGCATACCCCTCGAGACCCCAAAAACGCACTTCTCGAGGTTGAGCTTAAGGCCATTTGCTCAGAGTTTTGTGAAGGTCTGCTCAAGGTTGGCTATGACCTGGTCAGCCTATTTGGACTTGACCACGATGTCATCCACGTAGGCCTCAATGGTCCACCCAATGAGGTCCCCAAAACACTTGAGCATACAATGCTGGTACATAGCCACAACATTTTTCAGACCGAACAGCATTGTGATGTAGCTGAACGATCCAAATGGGCTGATGAAAGATGTCGCGAGCTGGTCAGACTCTTTCATCATGATTTGATGGTACCCATAGTAGACATCAAGGAAGCAAATGGTTTCACACCCTGAGGTAGAGTCGACTACTTGGTCTATGCGCGGCAAAGGAAATGGATCCTATGGGTGTGCTTTGTTGAGACCCACGTAGTCAACACACATCCTCCATTTCCCACTCTTCTTTAGTACAAGAATGGGATTGGCTAACCACTCAGGGTGGTACACTTCCTTGATGAACCCGGCTGCCAAAAGCTTTGCGATCTCCTCACCGATGGCCCTATGTTTCCCCTCGTCAAAGCGACTTCCCTCGGAATGCCCGGCATGTCCGAGGGTTTCCATGCAAAGTTGTCTCTGTTGGCGTGGAGGAAGCCGATGAGCGCGCTTTCCTATTTAGAGGAAAGCATGGTGCCAATGTGCACCACGTTGCCCTTAGGGCTGCTGGGGTCTATGAGGACCTCCTTGGTGCCCTCCATTGGCTTGAAAGACCTCGCCGACGCTTAGGGTCGGGTGCTTCTTCGGTGACCTCCTTCCTAATGACCGCGAGCTCTTTGGAGGCGACGATTGTTGTGGCGTGATCGCAGCACTTGACCTCGCACTCGTAGGTGCACTGGAAAGAGGTGTCGACGGTGATGACCCCGCCAGGGCCTGGCATCTTTAGCTTTAGGTTGGTGTAGTTGGGGATGACCATGAACTTCACGTAGCATGGTCGTCCTAGGATGGCGTGGTAGGTTTCGCGGAACCCAACCACTTCGAAGGTGAGGGTCTCCGTCCTATAGTTGGACGGACCCCCAAAGGTGATAGGCAGATCGATCTGCCCAAGTGGCACGGCCTGCTTTCCATGCACGATGCCATGGAAAGGTGCTTTGGTCGGTCGGATGCACGCTCGGTCGATGCCCATGGCATCGAGTGTCTCGCATATGAAGTTGAGGGCGTTGCCTCCATCCATCAGTACCTTGGTGAGCCTCTTCATGCCAATGATCAGGTCAACCATGAGCGGGTATCTCCCTAGTTGCGGGACGCTCTCCTGGTGGTCGGTCCGATCAAAGGTTATGGCAGACTCTGACCACCGGAGGAAGGTAGGTGCAGCCGGCTCGACCGTATAGACCTCATGACGTGTGAGCTTCTAAAGGCGCTTGGAGTCATAGGCTGCCGACCCTTCGAACATCATGAGGCAGCCATCTAGCATTGGAAAGCTGCCGTCCTTCCCCTCAGCGCCGTCCATGGTCAGGTCAGGGTCCTTCCCGTGCTCCCTTTGTTGGAGCCCCTGGACAAGAACCGCTTCATGAGGTCGCAATCCATGTACAGATGCTTGACGGGGAAGGCATGGTTCGGGCATGGCCCCTTGAGTAGCCTCTCAAAGTGGTTTGGGGTGCCCTCCGATGGCTTCTGAGGCCCCCTATGGTCGACGGCGGCCATGAGCAAGCCCTCGCATCGCTGCTTGTTCTTCTTCTTGATGGGACGGTTGGAGGCGCCTTCACCGGCATCCTCATCTCATTTCGCCTTGCCCTTGAGGCGGTCGAAGATCACTCCGACCGCCTCCTCACCCGAGGCATGGCTGGTGGCGATGTCGAGGAGCTCCTTGGTGGTTTGTAGGCCCTTATGTCCCAGCTTGTGAACCAGGGATTCACAGGTGGTCCCAAACAGGAAAGCTCCTATAACATCATCGTCGGCGACGTTAGGCCACTCGTTGCATTGCTGGGAGAAGCACCAGATATAAACACAAAGGGTTTACCAGGCCTTCTGTCGGTAGTTTTTGAGATCCCATGGGTTCCCAAGGCGCTTGTACGTGCCCTGGAAGTTCCCCGCGAAGATCTCTTTTAGGTCCGCCCAACTTTGGATTCTGTTGGGCAGAAGGTGTTCCAGCCATGTTCACGCCGAATCGGCCAAGAACAATGGAAGGTTGCGGATAATAAAATCATCATTATCCGCTCCACCGGCTTGGTAGGCAAGCCGATAATCCTCGAGCCACAGTCCAGGGTTCCTCTCCCCAGAGTATTTTGGGATGTTGGTTGGTGGTCGATACCTTGGCGGTAAGGCGGCATTGAGGATGTGTCGTCCAAAGGCCTGAGGCCCCGGTAGGCCGGGGCTCAAGCTTAGGTCCTCGCTGTTGTCGTAGCATCCGCCACGACGAGGGTGGTAGCTGTGGCTACCTCCCTCCCTCGCATCACCATAGGTATGCCTATGGGCATCGAGGGTGTCACATGCGTCACGGTTAAGGCTAAGACGCTCATGTATCGGGACTGTGGTGCGCAGCCTACCGCCTTGCGGTGCCTGGTGGACTAACGCGTCCTTGTCGGGTCGCTCTAAGGGCATGCGTTGGCTGGCATCGATCTCGCTTCACTGAGATAGCGAGCCCTTGGCCTGCTGCACCGCCGCACGCTTGAGAAACGCGCGAATCTCGCTGTGGGCCCAACGATCCTCGGGCATCGTGGGCCCCAGAAGCCCACGGAGCAAGGCCGCCACAGCAGCAATATTCTGGCTCACCTGAGCAAAGTGTGGGAGGGCTTCATCATCCACGATGATCCTCTAGTTCACGTCGTGGGCCATGGGACACACGCGCCCACCGTCTCCATGGCGCTCGATCTCCCAATCAAGCTCCTCACGTTCCTGCTCGAGCTAGAGTCGTGCTTCCTTGAGCTCTAGGTGTCGGGCCATCAGCTGCTCCACCCGCAGGTTGGGTGGGGCCCCTATCTCCCCCTCAACTTCATTGTCAAGATTGTTCGTCGGGGTAGCCCCCTCCTCGTGAATGCTTTTGATGTGTCCCTTGGGGGTACCCGCCATAAAGCACTCACTAGAGGGGTGATGGCTCCCCATGCTAGAGTTAGAGCTGGATGGCGACTCCAATTGCCCCATGAGGAGGTCATGGAAAGACTCCATGACATATTTAGTCATCCCCATGAACTCGTCATTCATGGGGGATAGAGGCATGCGTCGTGCCATAAGGTGGCCATCGGTCTATGTGGTGTTGCCGAGACTGAACGGGAGCGTTGTTGGGGCACTCCGGATGAGGTATGCTAGAGAGAGCGGCTCCCCTCCGGCAAGCTACGCCATAACGTTGCAAACAAGAAGGTGAGGTGGTGTAGGTCATCCTGGGATGGCTGGGGTCCCAGGAAGGCATCGAGCTGGCGCTCTAACCTCCCGTAGTTGAGGTCAAGGAGCTGGTTGCTCCTGGGGGCGCAGGCCTCCGGTGCGTGTAGCTACAGCTCCCCAAGAGCCTCGGCGATCGCATCGAGGCCGGCGGAGTGGACAAGTCAGATGGCTATGGGAGCCATCATCAACTCTCCCTCTGTTGTGACGATGAAGTCCAGGTCCCCGAAGCGCACATGCATGCTCGGGACCCAGCTGAGGTTGTGAGTTGCCATCTGAGGCCTGGTGTGGATGTTGAGATACACAAAAGGCCCCTACCTAGCGCTCCAACTGTCGATGTTTCGAGTAAACACCAACAAGTAATTTTCTAATATTGCGCGCCTAGCCCAAATGGTGTGCTAAGAGGACACGAGGTTGCTGCTACTCATGTTACTAGCACTGAAAGTTCGTAGTAGGGGTTAAAAACGGTTGAGAGAGGGACAAGTCCCAAGTCTCTGGTGAGAGGAGCGAACGGGCGCCGAGGGCTCGATCGCTTCTCTGCTGTGTGCTTGTGTGTTCTAATTGCTTTGGGGCTTGTCCGATGCGGTGTGATGTGTTCGATCATTATCCGATGCCCCTTGTGGGACACCCTACTTTCCCTTTTCTAGGCAAGGGAAAGCTCAGGTTACAGTCAAGGGAAAAGGGGAGAAGGAGAAGAAGTCTTCTAGGATCGCTGGGCCCTTCTTTTCCTTCCGTGGGTCCTACCAACCCTATAGACGTCAATAGGGACAGCTTCCTATCATGGCCCTATCCATCACTGGCGCCATGTGTAGGCATCATCTGCCGTTCATGGTGCTCCACTCCATCCTGGCGGACGTCATGGCGAACTGACGCGCCTATCAGTGTTCGTGCAGGGGTTAGGCAAAACAGTACCGATACGCCCGATGCTGTTTCTAACATGATCCCCCAAGTATGTCCCATCATGGGTCATGAGCAACATCGAGGCATGCTAGTCTCTTCCCTAGCATTATAGTTTTGACCTAGGCCCATATTCTTGGACCTAGAGTGGTTGGCGGCGGTATGGGTCTCCGTCGAGCGAGATGGAGCCCCTAGCCTCGGGGTCGGGCTGAGGTGGAGTTACTCCCCAGAGGCTGGGCGAGGTGGAGCACAAACCCAAGGCTCAGGTGAGGCAGAGCCCAAAACCAAGTGTCATGTGAGGCGGAGCCAGCCCTTAGAGGTCGGGCAAGGTGGAGCCCGTAGCCTTGGTGTCGGGCGAGATGGAGCCTGCCCCTAGAGGTCGGGCGAGACGGAGTCCGCCCTTAGGGGTCTGGCGAGGCAGAACCCATGACCTCGGTGTTAGGCAAGGTGGAGCCAACCCTCAGGGGTCGGGCGAGGTGGAGCCAACCCTCAGGGGTCGGGTAAGGCGGAGCCCACGGCCTCGGGGGTCGGTCGGAGCTATAGTCACGCTCTTGACTGCTCGGACGAATCAATGTTGATGGTTATTAGCTCCTCCTCTTTGGGTACCCTGGTATTGGTCCCCGATAGAACTCCTCGTTAGTAGTATCAAGTCATGTCAACATATGTAGTTAGGACTAGATTGCTGCCAGGTGCCATTAGAATTAGTATGAATTCATGTTAATCATCTATAGTTAGAAATAGTATGTCTAAGTAGTAGTTGGATGACTTTGAGTAGGGGGATGGCACTGCTCTCCTCTTATTATTATGGTAGATGAAAGCATGGTTATGTAGTCTATACTCATATCATTTCAGTAATCCAAATATATATGAAGTCTAGTTTGTCATTATCTTTCTATCTAGTAGCACTGATATCCTCTTATTATGCATGTAATGTGTGCATTTGTGCAAATATTTTGCTTCACAAAGTATCGTATACAATTATTGTCATGCGCACATGATGGTTCAAGCATAGTGAATCTGAACGGGCCGGACATATCTCAATCTTGGCAACCACACAAGGTTTGTTTGAGAGGAGCAAGCCTGGCCTAAATGCATAATAGAGTAGCCATAGGTGTTGAAATTCTACTACGCACGTAAGAAAGTCCTTCCACCATATATTTGAATGCGTCAGATAGAAAACGTGTCGTCTGTAGTTTTGAGTGTCGTAGCAATCTATATGCATTTGTTTGTAGTATCAGTAGTATGAGCAGCTTTGATCTATGGACCTATGGTGAACCCAACTCGCCTTGTTTGCAAGTATCTAATAAAATTTGTTGAACTTCGTTTCAAAAAAAAGATAAAACTTGATGAACTTGCAACAACCATGCCGAGAGGAGTTCATCTAAACAAGTCTCACCTAGATAGAAAGTTCGCCGGCCATACATTTGATATCATCGTGCTGTCTCATCAACGTAAATGGACGAGATGTGCTCTGTTTTTGCAGAGGATGGTTGGGAACGCCATTACTCCTGCATCTTTGGTCGCACACGCCTTCCTCAGCGTAATACGGTTGCGATTCCTGAGGTAATACGATGGCACCCGAGGCAACACGCAGCGGTTTGGAAAAAGTAAATCTTTATCTTGCCTTAGAAGCCCTACCGTCCCTATGTATACATAAAGCCTGGCATCACTCCAATTGTTTCATTCCACCTTGCATTGCACAAAAGCCCTCGCCTTAGCTCACAAAGTCCCCACCTCCGCCTCCCTGTCGGTTTCCATGAAGGCCATCCCCATGAATCGCTATAGGTACACATCGAGGAAGGGTGGACTAGCTGTAGTCCCCGCTTTCTCCAGTGGTTCAACAGAGTCAGGGCCGATGGCGTACCCTGGGTTATTGTTAGTGGAGGCGGCACAGATGTCCATTCATGGGAGATCGGCATTCCCATCGTGCTCTCTCATAGTGTCTCCTAGGCTACCATTACTCTCCTCATCACTCTCAACGACGACGCTAACGCCATTGGCACCGGTGGTTCGCTCGCCACCGCCGGCCTCGGTGCGTGTAACACCCTAGGTGTTAGCCTTGCATAAATTGACTTGCATAGCATGAGCATGATCATCAAGCATTCATATATAAGCATTTACACTTGAAACATTGGATTGAAACTTATGCAACATTTGCTTGTTATTTCATGTTTCCTGGTATATATATGCAAATAATAATGAGTGAATACATGTAAATGATTGTGTGACCTTGCAAATAGCTTAAACATGTTTAGAGTATCATTATGAACAACTTTGGTAATCATGGCTAGGGCTAAATAGATCACTAAGTCATAGTTCATGAACAAGTCTTCATTTAAATGTAACATGTTTGACCAAGTTTGAATCATATGCTAGAGACTATGCATGTATGTGATCACTAAAACAAAGTTGTAGTATTGGCAATAGGGAACAACTGCTATGTTTGGGTCATGAGGTAATAAGGTGCATAGGTTAGTCTTTTAGAGCTCACAAAAATCATCAAATAACTGTTTTCAACACTTAGCGAAATATTCTAAGTCTCATACTCTGACAGTGCTGTCAACTCGAGTTTGGATTGATTGTTCTCAGTAATGGTTGCGAATTTGCACATGATTCCTTAAGAGTAATTGTAGCTGGTACATTGGTTTATCATTTCGGTTTAAAGTGTTTGCACGTTGGAGCTACGGATTAGCTATTAAATCATCGTCAATTCTTGCTGTCAGGCTAATACGCGCGCGACTGAATCGAAATGAATCGCCATCGTCAGTGGCCGACATCGGCAGAACCCGCGCGCCGCATGGTGGCCGCGACGGCCGCGCGTCACCAGCGCCCTACCCACCATGGCCAGGCCGGCCAGTGCGAGCCTTTAACACCGCCAGCGCCTGCCTGAGCCATCCCGCACCCCATTTTCACTTTCCCCGCTCCTCCTTTGCCTTCCGCAGCACCCGTAAGAGCAGCCGTCGAGCTCTCGCAGCGCCGCCGTCGCCGTGGACGGTACAAGCTCGCGCCTAGCCACTCCATCACCACCGCAGCACTCCACCGCCACCCCAGCAACCCACTGCCTCCTCTCGTGCCTGCTGATAGCACTCGGTAAGCGCCAGCGTCGTGCGCAAGCTCACCAGAGCTCCACCGCCAAGTCCGTCACCGCGGCTAGAAGGCCACCGTCCACCTCTTGCTGTGATTTCTTGTGCGCTAGGTTCACCGAGTCCATAGAAGCTCATCAGTGCTTGAGCTTGCTTCGCCATGGCCTCCACTGGCGTAGCGCCGTCATCCCGCTTCGCCGTGCCACCATGGCCGACGCCGTCACCCTTCGCGTCGGTCATCCGCTCACCTAGCTAGCCTAACACATGCGCCCGGTCAAGTAGGTCATACCGCGTAGACGTCACCGCCGGTGGACTCGCCGTCGACGAGCCGTGGCCGCGCAAGCTTGCTCAGCGCCACCGGCTCTGTTTTGGTTTCACTGACAGGCGGGCCCTGCTGACCAGCGGGTCCCACCGGTCAGCGACAGGAGTAGAATAGGCTAGTTCATTTAAATCCAGATCTGGTATTGTTTTGTAATTTTTGTATCTTCAGTTTGGTAGCTTCAAAAATTATGAAATAAATTTGTTAGTGTTCCTTAGGAAGTGTAGTATTTAGGAAAAATATATTCTTAACATTTGCAGTAGAAATTTTTGGAGATTTAAATAGAAATTTGAAATGTGCTTTTGAATGCATACAAATTTGTTTATTTTATATCTAGAGTTCTTGTGCTCCAAAAATTATGAAATTTTTGTGGTAAGCTATTCTTGTCATATATGAACTCTGGTAAAAATTTGATGATCAGTGCATGTGTAGATTTATAGTTATAGATTTTTCTTTTATGAATAGTTAATCCTTGTATGATTTTTTATAAATTATTTATGAATCCAAACTTCATGAAATTTGTTGGAGGTAATCCTAGTACCATATGGAGGCTAAGAAAAATAGGAAATCTGTTGCTTGACACTTTTCACTAGGGTTTTCTATTTTTGCTATTGTAAGCCTTTCTGTCTTATCATTTTTGTATAGAGTGTTTTATTGAATAAAATGGCATGAAACTTTTACAGTAGTCCTTTGATAGCATTAGTAAGGTACTATAAATTTTTGAGAATTTATGAAGTAGATCTGTTATATGTTTATTATTTAACCTAAATATCTAAGTAAAATAATAAAGGCATTTAAATAAATAGTTTGGGCTTCACCATTATATTATCTTAAATGTATTTGGTATGCTTAAACTGTTGGTAGACTTTATGTTGTCAAATTTTGACTGATTACATGAAGTAGAAGTATTGTTACTTTGTATTGCAAATTGAATAGTTTCCGGACATATTCTAAAGTTTGATGAGTTGCATATTGAAGATGATGTTTGCTGTAAAAATGGTTAATAACAAAGTTGTAGATAATTTGATAAGCTTTCCAGAAAGTCTAGGATCACTGCATTTGGATTAGTAGAACTCCTGTTATGAGTCAAACAAGTAGCTGCTGTTTTGTGATATAGTAGATGCATAGTGGAAGTAGTAATTAAATAATCGAGAAGAGATATGCACCTACTCAATAAACATGATGCACTTGATAACATATATGCATTCGTAATACTTATGCCATATTCATGCATCTAGGATCGGAGGAAGAAATAACATTGCTGGAATTCGACGAAGTAGAGGAAGGGGACCAGCAGGAGAATCCTCAAGCCGCAGCTCCCGAAGGCGAGGAGCAGAATCTTGAAGAGCTTCCGGAGTGCCTTGATCACCGCCCTACTTCCTTTCTACGAGGCAAGCCCCAGAGCATTCTAAGTCTCCCAGTATTTTACAAATGATTACTTAAGTACTTTTGATTGATGCATTAGGTTATAAGAGTTGAATGGAACCACTTGATGCATATACATTCCTTGTCCAGCTATTACACCTTTAACCGGTATAGGTCCAGGATCGAATATATGCTTAGCCATGCTTAGACCGGTAGAAGTCGGGTGATTTCCTGTCACCTACGAGATATAGGTGGATATCAGAGCACGGTTGGTTATAATTGCTATCGTGGAAAAGAACCATGGTTAATGTAAATGGAGACCGGGCGGGATGTCGATAGAGAAGCAACAAGACATGAAGGTCTTGGGTACGGATCTATCCCCGTCTGTGTCGATTAAGGACCGTACCGTTGTTGGCGCTTCTGACAAGATTGAACGCATGCCTCTCACTTAGCTAGCCGGATAACTCGTTCCGACCGCGAAGCCGAGTAATTCAACTCAGGCCGAGACCCGTTCTGTTGTGCGCTCCTTTCGGGGAACGATCAGACTGAGCCCAAGGGCAGGCTAGGCCTGAACGTCCTGGCATCTGGTGTTCCAGATTGTGCAGCGCGGTACGGACCCACGAAATGTGTATCTGAGTTGTACCAAAGGTGACCTAAGGCTATCGTGGCTGGTAGACCTGGGTTTGTGTTAGGAATAAATTCCCAGCTGGTTGAAATCGATTCGAATCGCCGTCTCTCCCGGATAGTGAGAAACTTGGCTAGTCCCAACATTGTAGTAACTGTGTTATAGAACATGATGGTTTGAATGAATATGGAATTACAATACCTGCTATGGTTACTATTGTATGCTTTTAAATGGATATACCACATGTTTGGCACAGGATAGTTGCTAATCTAGAGATGGATAGTTATAAATAATTGATAAAGGAATCCAAATTGTACAATAAGTCAATTGCTTTTATGCAAAATGTTGTCAAGCTATCTCCACTTATACAGCCTCGCATAATCCTTGGAGTCATTTTATTTCTAGTTTATGACGGGTAAGTCTAGCTAAGTACCTTCTCATACTCAGGGTTTTATTTCCCATGTTGCAGATGGCACTATGTATCATGGTTATTGCAAGAGTTGCTTCTATCCCGCCGTGGATGAGGAGTAGGCCTTGGGCAGGCTTCTTATTAATCCTTCTACATGCTTTTGTGGACCGTGATCGTATCTTGGCACTGTACTAAACTATGTTGGAAACTTTACTTTCAAACTTAATTTGCTTCGGCTTTTATCTATCAAACTCAGTTTGTAATAACTTTTATTCGTACTCTAATGGAGAAATGTATCTGTGAACTTTATGTAATATGTGGCATGTATGTTGAATCATGTACGATCTTGGTTGTTGTAAATCGTTTATCGAGACCCGTCGTGGTACTCGACGGACTACCGGGTTTATATGGGTTCAAGTATGACAGTGCGACCGCTTGTGGGCTGCCATTGTACTTATACTCTTATAAATTGGTCGGTTCTGCGACAGCTGGCATCAGAGCAAGATTCAACGTTAATTGTCACATGTGTATTTAAAACAAAAGTTTTTGTTTTCCAAAAACCCTTCTCTAGCAACGGATAGCTATATAATAGGTATTTGAAATCTAAAGTGTGCCAATGATCACTTTCCTTATGCCCAAATTAAGGACTATTAGGTGGCTATTTAAGTACTAACATGGGGGTTTTTACTTCGTCGTCCATACAGCGTGCTATTGTATGGATGACATTCACTTGAATGGTAATGTATGGATCAAATGCCTCTACGCCAAGGTAAGATGATGAGTGTATGACCGCAAGATGTGAGCGTGCGGTCGGGGAGAGTTAGCTTTGGTACGTCTATGTATGCATGCTTGCATGTGTATATGGTGCGTATTTAATTGTGGGTTTAAATTATTGTCGGGTAGATTGATACGGAAGTATATGTATGGGTATACATATATGGAAGTATTTACAAATTACATTCTGCATATTTCATTATGGGTTTAAGGCTGAAATGAAATCTTATGCAGGTACACTAACAACGAAACGTGTAGCTCGACTAGTTACGCTATTTATGAGAGAACGTATGTATGCCACCGTGTCTACCGCTAGAAACAAATTTTTCCTAAGTTTGTGAGGACGTACGGAACGAGCATGCATCATGATAATTATTATTCACATAATTAAATTGTTCCTCCCCTTATAAAATTCTTACTCGATTATGTAACTCTTATCCGTCATGGTCTTGTCTCACCAAGTGGTACATGTTAATGGTGCAGATGGCACGCACAAAGCAGACCGCTCGCAAGTCCACCGGAAGCAGAGCTCCCAGCCGTCAGCTTGCTCCACGTACCTGTCAACGTCACACGTTTCTTGGAGAGTTTGGGATGCCTACACTCTTGTGGAGAGTGCTCAGCTATGTAGGCTATCCTGATGGAATGGAGCCCCGCTACTTCTGGGCGAATGAGCAGTTGGGGGAAGGTCTCTTAGTTACTATGGAGGCCGTTGTTCATCCCCGAGGTGATGATTCTGAGTGGACAGGTTGGTGTTATGAGTCAACTGGCAGGACTGCTGAAGAAGCAGCTGGCAGGGCAGCCTTTGGGATACTGAGGGATATCATGGATCATTTTCCTCAGGAATTGGCAGCCGCTTTGGTTGGAGTCTTTCCGAGGGGCAGCCCCTCCACTGACTCATGGCAGCAGGCAAGAGGAAGACCTTTGGATATTGGTGCAGCAGAAGGGCAGAACAGCGATAACCCTGCCATGAGTGCCATGTTCGTAGTGATGAGGGTGTTAGATGGAGTAGAAGGTAGCCTAAGACGTGTGTCTGGTGCTCTTGGTCATGCCCACGATGACCGACGTCAGCTTCAGAGGGAGCACGACGCCGAGATTGAGAGGCTCAATGTAGAGATGGCTCAGTTAACTCATCAGAGGAATGAAGCCTGGTCTAGGGAAGATGTTGTAACAGAACCGACCAAATCATAAGAACGTAAGTACAAAAACAATCACCGAAGCGACCAATTCCTGTACTTAAGCTCCCAAAATCCCAGTAGTCCGGAAATCACGAAGGATTTCAACCAACTCTCGACATACAAACCAAGATCGTAATGATTCAACACAACACATCATTCGTTACAACATTTCACAAGTAGCATTCGGATTACATCCATCAGAGTTCAAATAAAATATTACAAACCACGTTTGAGTGTGCGGAAGCAACATAGTTTAGTACATAACTTCATAGTTTTAAATACATTGCCAGATCAGAGTCATGTCCCACAAAAGCATTATCAGGTACGAGAACTAGTAGAGACCGCGCCCAACGGTCTAGTCTTCATCCCCAGCAGGGAGAAGGCAGTACTTGCAGCAACCAAAGAAGAACTGGTCATCTGCAACAGGTGGGAAATAAACCCTGAGTACGAGAAGGTACTCAGCTAGACTTACCCGACAAAAATCAGAAATAAAAGACACCAAGGATCATGCAAGGCTTTTCAGGTGGGCTAGCTTGACACAGTTGCATAAAAGAGCTTATGATTATAGTAACCAATTTAAACTTATTATCAAGCTTATCATTATTTACCTGTCCACTAAATTAGCACCTGTACTAGAGCACTCACTTATTAGGAGCAAACAATATTAACCATAGCAGGTATAATAAGGCTGTCATCATCATATCATCATTTCCGAACCATTAAGTTATTAAGTGTATCTACATTGGAGATAAGCCCGTCAAGTTCTCACTAACCGGGAGAGACGGCGACTCGAATCGAATTACAACTCAGCTGAGGGGGTATTCCTAACTCTCACCCTGGCATACTTTGCAAGGGTAGCCGTGGGTCACCTTTGGAACATCTCAGGAACCAAATTCGCGGGTTCGATCAGCGCCAGCACTCTCAGGGATTACCCTTCTGCCAGGACGATCAGGACTTTTAAATCACCTGCCCTTGGACTCACGCCTACGGCTCCCTTCCGAGGCGCACTTTATACTTATCGACTCCCGGCCTGAGGTGAGCTACTCGGCTTCGCGGTCGGTCATCGGACACGGCCAACTAAGAGAGAGGCATGCGTTCAACATGAACAGGAAAGGCTCCAATAATCAGTCCTGTTTATTACGTGATTTAAGTCACTTTGCAAACCAGCAAGCCTCCGTCCGGTCTTCATTTCACATTAAGATCGGTTTCTTTTCCACGATAGCAAATATAGCCAACCGTGCCACATGTATCATCCTATATCTCGCAGGTGACAGAAATCACCCGACTTCTACCACGCTTAAGCGGGCTAAAGCACTACTACTCGAGCCTGAGCTACATAGGATTTAGGGTAACAATATCTGGACAAGGAATGGGTAACCAATGCAGCAAGTGTTTGCATTCAACACCTAAACTTAATGCAACAATATATATGTAATAATAATCATCAGAATCGCAGTTCGGAAAATAGGAGGCTTAATATGCTCCGGGCTTGCACGGATCCGACACAAGTCAGTGTTAGGTAGACGACACTCGCTAAGTGAGCATCTCCCGTCCTAGCACTTGTCCAGTCCTTCCACCTTCGGGATAGGTCCACCATACACCGTCTTCGGGTTCGGCTCCCACATCTCATCCTTCACGTGGTGCATCTAGCGTACCTAGATGAGATGCAATATGCAAGTGCATAAATATGAAGAATAGCACCATGAGACGCATCACAAAATAGCAAGCAAGACAAGCATAGTTTACACTAACACACTTAAGTACTTTGCGATGCTTAACTTAACATCACACAATCTATCATGCTAAGATAACAAAGAATATTATACATGGCACATAAGTCTCACAAGATCTCAGGTGTATTTAACTTAATTACTAAGGACGTGAACCACACCTAGCAACATGCAAAGCAAGTCAAGGGGAAGCAACAACTATAACCGGAATATGCCAATTTCTAGACTTGCAAACAGCGGCTTCATAAATCAATCATATCTGGAGTTTTATAAATCCAAATGATATGAAACAAGACATTCTGGAAAGCTTAGGAAATTATCCACATTTCATCTTTAATCATCTCAGCATGATTCCCAAGTTATCATGACCAAACATGCTAATCTTTTAAGTCTGCGCAGAATGTAATCAAAATCTGACAGTAGACTTATTAAGCATGCAACTCCTAAACTATCAGACCTAGGATCATGAAAATTTAACACAAGCAAGATAAGATAATCATCTACGACTTTTGTATTTACCAAAACTACAGTAAACATCATTTACACCATGAAACTAGTTGCACAAGTAACACTTGCACCAGCAGCCTAAACAGCAGAGGCACAGCTATGGACAGAAAACTTATAGGAACTTTAGAGAAGCATAAATGGAGTTCTAGACCTCCGACAAACATGATTCTTAACTTTATGGAAAGCTTATAAAGTTACCTACAACTTTCTTATTATCATCTTAAGATGATTTCATAGTTAACAAGGTCAATTAAACCAAGGAAGACATCTATATCCAAAACATGAACAGAAACTGATATGCTACTTTAAACAGCTATAAGTTGAGTTCCACATGTCCAATAAATATGGTTCTGGAATTTTTGGAAATCTTAACAAATTTTGAACAACTTTGCTATAAACATCTAGAACTAATTCTGCTACTAACAAGGTCACACATGGCACACAAAGCAACCCTGTCTGGGTTTGGGCAGAAACTGCCACAGTACTTTAAACAACTATAGCTAAACACATACTTAACCAAAAATTGTGCTCTTTAGCTTTTTGAAAAGCTTATGAAAATTACTACAACTCATTTATTATCAACAAGGCATGATTCATAACTTAACTGAGCCAAACAATGCATACATGCAGAACTGTCCAGAATAGAAGCAAAGCAGCATATGTCATTTGTTATTTTTCATATCTCTAAATTGATCAAGCCTAAAATCCTGAAATTTTTACCACACATCAAACATCACATGAGTAGCATGCCACAAAAATTTCACTTCATTTGGAGCCCTACAACTGCAGTTATGAAAGACAAATACAACTAGAATTGAAAACCTAGATGCATAAATCCATTTTCACAGCTAAAATTTTAAACTAAAACATGAAAGATTATAGATCTACTGCATAGAAAACTTCACAAGGATTCCAAAAAGTCCTCATTTGCTATTTTACGAATTTCCTATGATTTACTATGAAGTTTCAAAGTTTTACCCGATTTACAACAAATAGGTCCTCGGAAGCACTATTCACTTGAGTCAATGACATTGCAGTTAGGCCCCTGACTTTCGTCGAATTCTAGTAAACAGTCCCTGACGGGATTAGGAAGCAGAGGAGGCACTGTGGCTCGTCGGTGACGGTCGTAGGGGGCTCGTCGGCGATGGTGGAGCGGCGGCGGAGCACCGGGAGGCCCGCGCGCACTCGCCGGTGGCCTCGGCTTGGCCGGCATTGTCCTAGGAAGGTCCAGCCACGTGCATGGGCGACATGCCTCGGCGGCGGCCGGCTATGGCAGCGGCGAGGCGACACGGTAGTGGCGTTGTACGGCACGAGCGCGGAGCTGGGCATGGGGAGGCCGAGGGGCAGCAGCGCTGGCGGCAGAGCTTCGCTTGGCGGCATAGAGGAGGGAGTCCGGCAGCACGACGTTCATGGCGGCGGCATGGTGCCGTCTCCTGGAAGCAGGAGAGGGAAGGGGAAGGGAGAGGGAGAGATTGGAGAGGGCAGTGAACTGAGGGCGTCGGGGCGGTCTTTATGGATGTCGAGCCCTGACCGGAGGGGCCAGCGACGACGTACGGGCGCCACGGCGCGTCCACGCGGCGTCGCCGGTCTGTGGCCGGTCGGCCACCGAGCTGGCTTGCGTCTGAATCAACGTCCACGTTTCTCCGACTGAAACTCCATTTTCAACGATCCATAACTCCAAATCTGTTCATCCTTTGCCACAATTTCAGTAATACAAGATGTAGAGCTACATGGGAACTACAACTTTGTCAACATGAGTTAGAGCTGGATCGACCTAGATTGGGAGTTACATTGTTCCAAAGTATGAACCCCGAAACTGTAAAACAGCTTAACACTTAGCAAAATTTGCTAAGTCTAAAACAGCCCCAGTTCTGCCATGTGGGCCACTTTTGAGGGTGTTCTGATCATTTTCATGAGATGACCATAAAACAACTTTTGTTCCTTAGCAAGTTTACTACAACTTTGCTTAAGGGTGCTCCTCCATGCAAACACTCCAAGCTGCACTTTTTAAATAGTCAAACAAAACTAGTTCTAGGGTCAACATGAGTCAACTAGGGCTTAGAAACCTAATTTGGACTAATGACCTTTATGAACATTGTTCCTAATGACATTATAAATGTAGCTAGGGTGTTTTGGTGGGTCACCACATTCATTTGCATGTGATGCAATTGCTCTAGCTTCTCAAATCAATTTAAACATGCATTTGCAACACATGGAATGTTAACTCGAAACAAGCGAAACAATCCGTTGAAACACTGGACCCTAGTACATGGGACATGTACAACCCCTCTAGGGTACTAGGCATAACACATAGACACCACAGAAGGTACAAACATACATGAGCAGTAAAGAACACCGTGTTGCAACATGGAAACATAGAATGATGCACAAGTGGTAATGATATGAATGTGCTTATGTGATGCAATGCAGATGCACCAATGTAAGGCAAACACCAGGGGTGTTACAGCCCTCCCCCCTTAAAGGAATCGCGTCTCGAGATTCGGTGCGAAAGACTTTTAAGGGAAGAGAAACTTGTCATCCAGTTCCCAACATCAGTGATAGCATTAGGCTACTTAACTTTGGAGTATCAGAGAGACTAATTTGGTCACGACACTTTCTGATACTTGCTCTTTGTCGTAAGTTGTTGTCTGAAGAATTTCTTTCGTTGGCGTCCATAAAGCATTGTTACATTGGAAGGAATCCAAGATAGCACTGTCCTGTGTACTTCATCCTCGATGTACAAAGAGCGATTCAAGCGTAGACTAAATACTTGCAACATCTACTTCCTTAGTGGATATAGCATAGACCTATGGACTTTGCACTAGACCACAGTCTGTTGACGGATATTCCTTACAACGGTGCTATATTTGTTCCCAAGGTTTGAAAAGCAGTTTTCTACTAAAGTGGCTTGAGCACAACTTCTCATAACGGATGTGATCATAGACGGGGTAAACATCTTTTGAGGGTATGAGAAGCTAGTTAACCAATATCCAAACTGGTTGTAGCGATGCAATCACTCATATGTCAACTAATGGAAAACTACATAATGTTCCATGTGTGTAGTGCTCTTTCTCTGATAACAACACTGTATTATCTGAGTTTGTTGAGTGAGTGGTAAACGTAATAGCTGACTCAGTCGGCTCAACGTTCTCGATGATCATTCCTTAGGGAATTCTCGTATCCAAACGGCAACAGTTATCTGAGTTGTATCTGAGGTAACCCCTTGGGTAAAACACATGGAAGACACCTTAGGCATGTCAGCATTGGAGAACCATTGATGCAGAAGGATGTTAGCGAGGCTTGGAGGACAACACAAGTTGCAAGTAATCACAAAACTAGGGACTAGTTTACTACCAAGCAGGTTAAGTATAATTTGCCTTCGTGGTGCAGTTGCACAACAAGTTGGGTTGACTTGAATCGTAGCAAAACCAGCCTTCTTACTACATTTGTCGTCGAGGCTTCCATTCTAAGGCCAATCAATATCTCAAAACAACATAATCCGAAAATCTGTGGTTTAACACCCTTCCAATCTATTTTTGACTTGCAACGGCACAAGTTGACTTGTAGAACATCTTGACTGCTCAACTATTATCGATACGAGAGGACAAAGGTACGGCACAAACATGGGTGCAAGGAGTCTTCTCTAGGTATGGAGGGTTGTTTAACAGCAAGACATCTACAAGTTGTAATTTCTCGGTATGAATTACAAACACAACCGTCTAATGCAAAGGATAATCGCAGTCACAGCGAAATTGCAGATTCTGTACTCTTTTTGTTTTCTATTCAAATCTCACAAACTACTGCTCCAATATGCACAAATTTTGGTGGGCATGTAGATCCATGGGTCTTCTAACTACTCACCAAAATTCAACTCAACCGGATACCGTTTGACTATCCAAACAATTCATCTACCAAAACTGCTCTGTTCTGAAATGGTAGCAAACTGAGCCGACAAGATATCTCTTAAATCCGATGTTTCACTCAACCAATACTCAAACCAACTTAAGGCATTGAAGGGTCCTAAGCAAGGAATGAGATCACCAAGTTTGGGGTCAATCCAACTTCGTTTGAGTCACTAATCGTTGGCTTGAAGATAACCGGTTTAGTGCCACAAAATCTGGACAAATTTTGTGTTCTTTCTTTTCTTTGCTTCACACATTGAGGTGTGTGTTTTGCACTCTATAATCTTTCTCATAGCAGCAACAGCCTTTCTCTAGCTGAAGATGGAGGCTATAGTCTTCCTGACATGTTTCTTAGGTAACAATTTCCGCCGTTGATCTAGACACCAACTTGCCGATGCACAAGCATTGGACTTGTGGGCTGTTTTCACATGGCACAAAGCATTATTTCACATGTAGGGCATTCCTACAGAGACAAGGAACCATTTCTGAATATTCTCTAGCACTTCGTCAAATAGAGCCTTGAACAAACCCGTTTATGGTACCTAGGGCACAATGATGCTGATCGAAACTAGGGATGTGCTTTCGCTAGCTCCTACATAGCCGATATAGCATCCAGCACTATCTGTGTGATTGTCCAAGATGGACTTGACTTGACAACATAGGGCTTGGAGAAGGAAGCAGTACTAGCATCGATGACCGGCTTTGCTGTTCGTTTGCTTAACATTGTTTTGTGAGCTCTGGCCTTCATAATTAGCAAAAAGTTATCACCTAGCCGGAGGTTAAGCTTCCTATTAGTAACTAATCAGTTGATTCTCAACACTCAAAGTTCCAAATTCTTACTCTTGACTACAACAATAATTGCAATCGAGGCACGCAGACATTTGGTCGTCATCATCGAAGTTGCTGCAGACAAGGAGTCACACTAGAGATTGTTGATCTCGACCGTGCGATCAGCATGCACATAATAATCAAGACTTGGATAGCCAGGTCATAATCATAATGTGACGTTCGATTCTTATCTGACTAACAACTTTTCCAACATTAAGTGTTGTGTGCCCTTCTGATCCAAAAATGATGATATAAGTTGTTCACTAGGTGACGGACGTCAATACTGGTGGGACAACCAAGTGGAGTCACTTATCTACCACCTCTTGTAGCATGTTAATGTTTATGTCGGTGACCAGTTCTTCAAAGGTTACCCTTTTTGTGACTTCAAAAGGAAGCTCTACTACTTTCGGTCAGATATATGGATCTTTGATAAGATATGGAGAGATAACCAAGGAAGAGCTCACGTGAAAATAACACATCGGTGCAGTTCTACAATGGATCATGACTAGAAACCTCGATACCAGCGCGCACCCAGCAGCACAACCATGCGTCGGCCGCCCACAAGGAGGCCCTAGGTTCCGTCGCGGCACCGTAGATCGCTAATCGTGGCACCATTACTGATCATACAACCAAAGCAAAATTTCCAGTGGCACCAATTAGATTGTAAGAACAAGCATTGTGCAAAAGAGGGATAGCAAACAAGGATAGTCACAAGGTTAGGAATCAACAAGGAGGCGATCAGAAGATCAAAACACAGCGCAAAAGAACATAGCCTAATTGCCGAAGGCAACTAAGCAGGAGACTCTTGCTAATTTCCATATACGTCTTGTGTCCACCCAAGTGATTACCAGATAAAGGTTAACATGAGATTTAGTCTTGTCGAGCAGCAACATGAGATCAAGACTGATAAACATCCAGAGACTTGAAAGAGTTGAAGACAAAATACACAAGATTCGAGGGACAGAGCCATTACACTAACTAGGGATTGAGTTGATAAAGCAATGACATGATCTGCGCGGAAAAGGTTCCAAAGCCAGGGCAGATAGCGATTATCGTTGCACCAGATTATTAGTAGGAGAAGGAGCAATAAGATCTAACAAGGATTTTTGCAGTAGGATCCTCCCACACAGGAGCGGGACAACCATGAAATATGCAAGCATTTAAGGGAACTAAGCTTGGGCCTAAGGTCAAGCAAAGGCATAGATAAAGTCTTCGTAGCACAACGTTCAAAGCTGGCAACCATGTGTACAGGCTCAGGCTCCCAAGAGAGAACCTAATTGGAGACGACAACTGTGCGATTACGTAACTTGAGCGTTGTTTTAGGATAAAGCTATTTGACACTCGTATGCTTACCGAGGACAAAAGGGTGACAACTACGGCACTACCAAGATAACGAGCATCCACGCCTACATCATGGTCTTAAGCGAGCATTTCGAAACACTCAATCCGATTAGCTTAAGCGACTATTATTAAGCACAAAGCTCGTACATAATAAGCAGTCACCTACAGTAACACCACTACACATAAACATGCGAACCTGGTGGTAAGGTACTGTTATCTTTTATTTCCCTTTTTACTGAGTAGGTGGATATCTCTACAAAACAAGTTTTTACTTACATTTAGCAATTTAGTTTTCAAAGGGGTGAACTTTTTGTTAACTATTGTAACACCCCAGGTGTTTGTCACCAATTAAGCAATGGGTTTAAACTCAAACATGACATGTTAAGTGGTGATGAAAGTTTCAAGATCAAATCTAGAAAATGAGCGACCACTTAAACTTGGACCATGCACCATTGCTTACATGTTGCCCTTTCCAAAAAGTATGCTTGAGTAATGTTGGATCTACTGCTTTCATGTGCCCCACATCAATTTCCACCCACATGGACGATTGGAAAAGTTTCGTGAAGTTTGGAATCAAAAAGTTACATGGAATGATAAGTTATAATCTTTCTTGGATTGCTTTATTAAGTGAATGGAATTATAGATCGTCAACCAAATCTTGCTACCTTGCCCAAACGACTCAAATTGAAATCTACAACAAAAGTCATGAAGGGTTCGTGTTGAGCGGAGGACAAGAAAATACCTCCATCGGTCTAAAACTTGGATTTAAGCTTTACCGCGATGCTACTTTGACCGACGTTGACCAATTGCTTATAGTGCTTGCATGGAGTTACACCTTAAATAAAAGTTGAAGTTTAAGTCGAATAGAACCAAATTTGTTTGATGCTCAAGAACTAGTTTGGTCCATAACCTAGTCAAACAGAGCTCACAAGATTCAATGAACCGCTGTTTTTGGAACCCTGAAATTTGGCTAAGTGTAAATGACGAACTTCCCGTTTTCAGTTTCAATGTACCCATATTTGGCGAATTTTAGTTTGCAAACCATTTCGAATTTGGGAAAACTCCTTTAAGGAAAGTTAGAGTACTCTTGTAACCCTACACAACGGTGTAATCGGTGGAGCAAATAATCGATCGGTTTAGGAGATATGATGGGAGGAAAATGGGATTTCAGCTTGTATTTTCACGGTAGAATTGAAATTTTGAAATTTGATGAACAGTAATGTTCATGGCCGACCGCTTGCAGTGCTTCGTTGCCGCGTGGCCTCCGGTGCCGTCTTGCTTCGCCACACGCCTTCTTCTTGCGTGCTTAAGTGCGTAACCGAGTTCCCCATGTCCTCTCCACACTCTCCTCTTCATCCTCTGTTTCTCTTTCTCCTCTTGCCTTGGCGCGTGAGTGAAGCTCGGCCGGCGCCAAGTCCTGGTGCTCCACCCTTCTCAGCCCAAGCCAAGCGCTGCCGTCGCATCCGCCTCGCCTCCTCCATCACAGGCGCGCTGCTCGCTGTTCCCAGCTCCGCCCTTACGCTGCTGCGATCGCAGGCGCCGCCATGGACGCCACCATGCCGAACCGCCACACGAGCAGCACGTGTGGCACGGCAGCTGCGCCACCGCCATGGCGCGCGCGAGCCCAGCCATGGCGCACTGTAGCCACCGGTTTCGCGTGGCTCGTCCTCGCCGCCCGTCGCGCCCCACAGCATCACCGCCGTCGGTCTACGTGCAGCCGAGCCGCATGCACACGTGGCCAGCCCTCCATGCTCCACCTCGGGCCGAGTCGAGGCCACCGGCGAGTGCGCGCGGCCCTGCTCGTGCTCCGCCGCCACTTCCCCCACCGCCGACGAGACTCCTCCGGCCGGTGAACGGCGAGCTCCTGTGCAGCCCTTCAAAAATTCGCGTCAGGGACTTCGTCCTCAAATTCGACTAAAGGGAAGGGCCTAAATGCAATGTCATTGACTCAAGTGAATAGTGCCTCGAGGGACTTATTTGTTGTAAATCGGGTGAAACTTTGGAAATTCATAGTAAATCGTAGAAAATTCGTAAAATAGTAAATGAGGACTTTTTGGAATCCTTGTGAAATTCTCTATGCACTAGATCTATAATATGTCAGGTTTTAGTTTAAAGTTGTAGCTGTAAAAATGGATTTGTGCAGTTAGGGTTTGAATGCTAGTCTTATTTGTTTTTTTTATAACTGCAGTTGTTGTACTCAAATAATTGTGAAATTTTTGTGGAGTGCTACTAAGATGATTGTTGTTGTCTGGTAAAATTTTCATGAGTTTAGGATTTATATTTTAAGAGTTATAAAAATAACAAATGCCCGGTAATGCTTTGCTCCTACTCTGAATAGTTCTGTATGTTTGAATTAATTGGCTCAGTTAAGGTATGAATCATGACTTGATGAAAATACATGAGTTGTAGTACTTTTCTTAAGCTTTCCAAAAAGTTAAATATCATGATTTTTGGCTAAGTAGATCTTGAGTTATACTTGCTTAAATCTCTGTGGCTGTTTCTGCCTAAACCCAGACAGGGTTTCCTTGTTCTTACTGTGGGGCCTTCTTACTTGTGGAATTAGCTTTAGGTGTTTACAACAAAGTTGTTTAGAATTTGCTAAGCTTTCTAAAGAGTCTAGAACCACATTTATTGGACATGTATAACTCCATTTATAGCTGTTTAAAGTGGCATGTCAGTTTCTGTCTATGTTTTGGACAGAGATGCAATTATTGGATTAATTGACCCTTCTAACTGTAGAATCATCTTAATATGAGAATAACAAAGTTGTAGGTAACTTCCTAAGCTTTTCAAAAAGTTATGGTTCATTTTTGTTAGAGGTCTAGAACTCCAGTTATGCTTCTCTGAAGATGCTATCAATTTTCTATACCACTGCTGTTGGGCTGGATTTGCAGTTTTGCTTGTGCAATTATTTTCGTGGTGTAAATGATGTTTTCTATGGTTGTAGTGAATACAAAAGTTGTAGCAAATTTCATGATCTTGCTTGTGTTCAAATTGTAAGGTCATAGGGCAGATAGTGTAGGAGTTACATGACTTTTAAGTCTTCTATCAGGTTTTAATTTTATTCTGAGCAGATCTGAAAGATGCTAGTGTTTGATCTAGTTAGGATTTGAATGAGTTTTTTGGGGATAATAACAAAGTTGTAGATAATTCATGTATCTAGCTCCTGTTAAAATTTGGTGGTATTTGGCCTTGTGGTTTGTGAGTTATGCCTGTTTAAAGTTGGGTTTCAGAAATGGCTGCTCTCTGTCTTGTTTAGACCAGTTTCTGTAAATGGGTATATTTGACTTAGTTAACTTGAGAATAATGCTAAGATGATTAAATATGAATTGTTGAAAATTTCATGAGATTTCCAGAATGTCTTCTTGAAAGTCATTTGGATTTGTGTAACTCCAGTTATAGCTAAATCTTGTAGCTGCTGTTTGCATGTCCAGAAATTGATAGATTCCAATTATAGTTGTTTGCTTGTATATTGATAAGTGTGGCTCATACCTTTGATGATGGTTGAGTTAGAGTACCTGAAATCTTGGAAAACTTGTGTCATGCTTGGTGTTGTCGTCTTCTTTGCTATCGTGGCATGATAAATTGTGTGATATTTAAAGTAAGCAATGCGAAGTGCTTGTGCATGTTAACGTAACCTTGTGCTTGTCTTACTTACTACATGCGATGCATTGTCTATTGCACTTCCATGTATTCATACACATGCATCTTGCATCTCATTTAGGTACGCTAGATGAACCACATGAAGGATGTGATGTGGAGTCAAACCCGAAGACGGTGTTTGGTGGATCTATCCCGAAGATGGAAGGACTAAGCAAGTGCTAGGACCGGAGATGTCACCAAGTCGATGCAAGCTAACTGAACTGACTTGTGTCGGATCCCAGGCAAGCCCCGGAGCATTTTAAGTCTCCCAGTATTTTACAAATGATTACTTAAGTACTTATGATTGATGCATTAGGTTATAAGAGTTGAATGGAACCACTTGATGCATATAATTTCCTTGTCCAGATATTACACCTTTAACCGGTATAGGTCCAGGATCGAATATATGCTTAGCCATGCTTAGACCGGTAGAAGTCGGGTGATATCCTGTCACCTGCGAGATATAGGTGGATACCAGAGCACGGTTGGCTATATTTGCTATCGTGGAACAGAACCATGGGGTAAAAGAAAATCGAGGCCGGGCGGAGTCTATGTGTAGGATGACTCATGTGATTCCGTCTGTGCCGATCAAGGACCGTACCGTTGTTGGAACTTCTGACAAGATTGAACGCATGCCTATCACTTAGCTGGCCGGATAACTCGTTCCGACCGCGAAGCCGAGTAGCTCAACTCAGGCCGGGACCCGTTCTGTTGTGCGCTCCTTGCGGGGGGCGATCAGACTGAGCCCAAGGGCAGGCTAGGCCTGAACGTCCTGGCATCTGGTGTCCCAGACTGTGCGGCGCAGTACGGACCCGCGAAATGTGTACCGGAGTTGTACCAAAGGTGACCTAAGGTGACCGTTGATCTGGTCTGCCTGGGTTTGTGTTAGGAATAAATTCCCAGCTGGTTGAAATCGATTCGAATCGCCGTCTCTCCCGGATAGTGAGAAACTTGGCTAGCTCCAACATCGTAGTAACTGTGTATGGAACATGATGGTTCGGATGAATATGGAATTACTACACCTGCTATGGTTACTATTGTATGCTCTAAAACGATATACCACATGTTTGGCACAAGATAGTTGCTAATCTAGAGATGAATAGTTCTAATTAACTTGATGACAGAATTATAATTGTATAATTGAGTTAATCGCTTTTTATGCAAATTGTTGTCAAGCTACCTCCACTTATAAAGCCTTGCATACTCTTTGGAGTCAATTTTATTTCTGGTTTATGACGGGTAAGTCTAGCTGAGTACATTCGAGTACTCAGGGTTTATCCCACCATGTTGCAGGTAAGGTTTTGACCTGCTGAGGATGGTGGCTAACCACCGGTGGGCTCGGTGACTCCATATCTACTTCTCATCTACATGCTTTTGTCTGAGGATGTCACTTATGCTAGCAATGTATTTGGACTCATATTAATGAAATCCTTCGAAAGAAATGTTGTTTTCACTAATCGGTTTTGAAATCCAAACTTGTATTATTATTTATGAACCTAATTGTAATATTATTTCCGCTGCAACTCTGTGTATGTGATGTGTATTTGCTTAATCACGCGATCTTGGTTGCGATGTTGATTTACCGAGGTCCTGCGTGACACTCGGCGGACTACCGGGTTTATATAAGTGAGAGTATGCGCGTGTCAACGTGTTAAGCGGGGACAGCCGTACTTGATCTTGTATAAATTGGGCGGTTCTGTCACAACTATTAACTCGTCATCTATTTCCTTTGGAAGCCAACATACGAGGCAAAAGCTAATCACACACTAACTTCAAGCAAAGCTATTCAAGCAGCATGGGACAAGGCATTTTGGCTAGCTTCACATAGGGAAAATAGTGACATCACATTGATCACAAGTTACTTAGCATTAGAACAAGGTGAGGGAAGCATATTTATGCACAAGCACAATCATGATGCATGCTCGTCCTATTCGTCCTCACAAAATTGCCAGCCTAAGGTGGCAATCACGTTCTATGTCGGTGGCAAAACACGTACTCTCTCGATATATAGCTAGTCGTCAGCTACATTCAATCTACGCATTCGTGGTTAGTGTACCTGCAGGCAAATTCATTGCAGCCCATCCCCACAAGAGACAATTAAGCATACAATGAAAGCAGTAAACTAAGATACTCTCCATATATACATCCCCAAATGTATATACTTCGATATCCATAGCTACCCGATAAATATACCCGCAATTAAGTACCTTCATATATACATGTGTGTAACATGTAAATATTCCAGTAACCATAGCTAACTCTTCCCTAGACCGACAGTGGGACAGTCATGCTCTCACAACTCACACTTACCTGGGCGTAGAGACATTTTGAGCCATACATTACCATTCAAGCGAATGGCATCCATACAATAGCACGCCGTATGGACGACGAAACAGAAACAAGCAGTAACCCCCAAGTTAGTACTTAATAAGCCACCTAAGAGTCCTTATTTGGGCATAAGGGATATGACCACTGGCAATACTTAGTATTTTAATTTAGGATTTTCACAAATACTTTTGTTTTAAATACACAAATGACATGTTTAGTGTCAAATCTTGCTCTGATGCCAGATGTAACAGAACCGACCAAATCATAAGAACGTAAGTACAAAAACAATCACCGAAGCGACCAATTCCTGTACTTAAGCTCCCATAATCCCGGTAGTCCGGAAATCACGAAGGATTTCAACCAACTCTCGACATACAAACCAAGATCGTAATGATTCAACACAACACATCATTCGTTACAACATTTCACAAGTAGCATTCGGATTACATCCATCAGAGTTCAAATAAAATATTACAAACCACGTTTGAGTGTGCGGAAGCAACATAGTTTAGTACATAACTTCATAGTTTTAAATACATTGCCAGATCAGAGTCATGTCCCACAAAAGCATTATCAGGTACGAGAACTAGTAGAGACCGCGCCCAACGGTCTAGTCTTCATCCCCAGCAGGGAGAAGGCAGTACTTGCAGCAACCAAAGAAGAACTGGTCATCTGCAACAGGTGGGAAATAAACCCTGAGTACGAGAAGGTACTCAGCTAGACTTACCCGACAAAAATCAGAAATAAAAGACACCAAGGATCATGCAAGGCTTTACAGGTGGGCTAGCTTGACACAGTTGCATAAAAGAGCTTATGATTATAGTAACCAATTTAAACTTATTATCAAGCTTATCATTATTTACCTGTCCACTAAATTAGCACCTGTACTAGAGCACTCACTTATTAGGAGCAAACAATATTAACCATAGCAGGTATAATAAGGCTGTCATCATCATATCATCATTTCCGAACCATTAAGTTATTAAGTGTATCTACATTGGAGATAAGCCCGTCAAGTTCTCACTAACCGGGAGAGAGGCGACTCTCGAATCGAATTACAACTCAGGTGAGGGGTATTCCTAACTCTCACCACGCATACTTTGCAAGGGTAGCCGTGGGTCACCTTTGGAACATCTCAGAACCAAATTCATGGTTCGATCAGCGCCAAGACTCTCGAGGATTACCCTTCCGCCAGACGATCGATCGGGACTTTTAAATCACCTGCCTTGGACTCACGCCTCGGCTCCTTCCGAGGTGCACTTTATACTTATCGACTCCCGCCCGAGGTGAGCTACTCGGCTTCATGGGTCGGTCATCGGACACGACCAACTAAGAGAGAGGCATGCGTTCAACATGAACAGGAAAGGCTCCAATAATCAGTCCTGCGACGACAGGCGAAAGTCACTTTGCAAACCGGCAAGCCTCTCGTCTGTCTGTCTTCATTTCACATTAAGATCGGTTCTTTTCCACGATAGCAAATATAGCCAACCGTGCCACATGTATCATCCTATATCTCGCAGTGACAGAAATCACCCGACTTCTACCGCGTTTAAGCGGGCTAAGCACTACTCGAGCCCGAGAGCTACATAGGATTTAGGGTAACAATATCTGGACAAGGAATGGGTAACCAATGCAAAGTAAGTGTTTGCATTCAACACCTAAACTTAATGCAACAATATATATGTAATAATAATATCAGAATCGCAGTTCGGAAAATAGGAGGCTTAATATGCTCCGGGGCTTGCACGGGATCCGACACAAGTCGGTGTTAGGTAGACGACACTCGCTAAGTGAGCATCTCCGTCCTAGCACTTGTCCAGTCCTTCCACCTTCGGGATAGGTCCACCATACACCGTCTTGGGTTCGGCTCCCACATCTCATCCTTCACGTGGTGCATCTAGCATACCTAGATGAGATGCAATATGCAAGTGCATAAATGAAGAAGAATAGCACCATGAGACGCATCACAAAATAGCAAGCAAGACAAGCATAGTTTACACTAACACACTTAAGTACTTTGCGATGCTTAACTTAACATCACACAATCTATCATGCTAAGATAACAAAGAATATTATACATGGCACATAAGTCTCACAAGATCTCAGGTGTATTTAACTTAATTACTAAGGACGTGAACCACACCTAGCAACATGCAAAAGCAAGTCAAGGGAAGCAACAACTATAACCGGAATATGCCAATTTCTAGACTTGCAAACAGCGGCTTCATAAATCAATCATATCTGGAGTTTTATAAATCCAAATGATATGAAACAAGACATTCTGGAAAGCTTAGGAAATTATCCACATTTCATCTTTAATCATCTCAGCATGATTCCCAAGTTATCATGACCAAACATGCTAATCTTTTAAGTCTGCGCAGAATGTAATCAAAATCTGACAGTAGACTTATTAAGCATGCAACTCCTAAACTATCAGACCTAGGATCATGAAAATTTAACACAAGCAAGATAAGATAATCATCTACGACTTTTGTATTTACCAAAACTACAGTAAACATCATTTACACCATGAAACTAGTTGCACAAGTAACACTTGCACCAGCAGCCTAAACAGCAGAGGCACAGCTATGGACAGAAAACTTATAGGAACTTTAGAGAAGCATAAATGGAGTTCTAGACCTCCGACAAACATGATTCTTAACTTTATGGAAAGCTTATAAAGTTACCTACAACTTTCTTATTATCATCTTAAGATGATTTCATAGTTAACAAGGTCAATTAAACCAAGGAAGACATCTATATCCAAAACATGAACAGAAACTGATATGCTACTTTAAACAGCTATAAGTTGAGTTCCACATGTCCAATAAATATGGTTCTGGAATTTTTGGAAATCTTAACAAATTTTGAACAACTTTGCTATAAACATCTAGAACTAATTCTGCTACTAACAAGGTCACACATGGCACACAAAGCAACCCTGTCTGGGTTTGGGCAGAAACTGCCACAGTACTTTAAACAACTATAGCTAAACACATACTTAACCAAAAATTGTGCTCTTTAGCTTTTTGAAAAGCTTATGAAAATTACTACAACTCATTTATTATCAACAAGGCATGATTCATAACTTAACTGAGCCAAACAATGCATACATGCAGAACTGTCCAGAATAGAAGCAAAGCAGCATATGTCATTTGTTATTTTTCATATCTCTAAATTGATCAAGCCTAAAATCCTGAAATTTTTACCACACATCAAACATCACATGAGTAGCATGCCACAAAAATTTCACTTCATTTGGAGCCCTACAACTGCAGTTATGAAAAAGACAAATACAACTAGAATTGAAAACCTAGATGCATAAATCCATTTTCACAGCTAAAATTTTAAACTAAAACATGAAAGATTATAGATCTACTGCATAGAAAACTTCACAAGGATTCCAAAAAGTCCTCATTTGCTATTTTACGAATTTCCTATGATTTACTATGAAGTTTCAAAGTTTTACCCGATTTACAACAAATAGGTCCTCGGAAGCACTATTCACTTGAGTCAATGACATTGCAGTTAGGCCCCTGACTTTCGTCGAATTCTAGTAAACAGTCCCTGACGGGATTAGGAAGCAGAGGAGGCACTGTGGCTCGTCGGTGACGGTCGTAGGGGGCTCGTCGGCGATGGTGGAGCGGCGGCGGAGCACCGGGAGGCCCGCGCGCACTCGCCGGTGGCCTCGGCTTGGCCGGCATTGTCCTAGGAAGGTCCAGCCACGTGCATGGGCGACATGCCTCGGCGGCGGCCGGCTATGGCAGCGGCGAGGCGACGCGGTAGTGGCGTTGTACGGCACGAGCGCGGAGCTGGGCATGGGGAGGCCGAGGGGCAGCAGCGCTGGCGGCAGAGCTTCGCTTGGCGGCATAGAGGAGGGAGTCCGGCAGCACGGCGTTCATGGCGGCGGCATGGTGGTGCCGCCTCTCTGGAAGCGAGAGAGGGAAGGGAAGGAGAGGAGAGATTGGAGAGGCGCAAGTGAACCGAGGGCGTCGGGCGGTCTTTATGGATGTCGAGCCACGACCGGAGGGGCCAGCGACGACGACGTCTGGGCGCCACGGCGCGTCCCACGCGGCGTCGCCGGTCAGTGGCCGGTCGGCCACCGAGCTGGCTTAACGTCTCAATCAACGCCCACGTTTCTCCGATCAAAACTCCATTTTCAACGATCCATAACTCCAAATCTGTTCATCCTTTGCCACAATTTCAGTAATACAAGATGTAGAGCTACATGGGAACTACAACTTTGTCAACATGAGTTAGAGCTGGATCGACCTAGATTGGGAGTTACATTGTTCCAAAGTATGAACCCCAAATCAGAAAACAGCTTAACACTTAGCAAAATTTGCTAAGTCTAAAACAGCCCCAGTTCTGCCATGTGGGCCACTTTTGAGGGTGTTCTGATCATTTTCATGAGATGACCATAAAACAACTTTTGTTCCTTAGCAAGTTTACTACAACTTTGCTTAAGGGTGCTCCTCCATGCAAACACTCCAAGCTGCACTTTTTAAATAGTCAAACAAAACTAGTTCTAGGGTCAACATGAGTCAACTAGGGCTTAGAAACCTAATTTGGACTAATGACCTTTATGAACATTGTTCCTAATGACATTATAAATGTAGCTAGGGTGTTTTGGTGGGTCACCACATTCATTTGCATGTGATGCAATTGCTCTAGCTTCTCAAATCAATTTAAACATGCATTTGCAACACATGGAATGTTAACTCGAAACAAGCGAAACAATCCGTTGAAACACTGGACCCTAGTACATGGGACATGTACAACCCCTCTAGGGTACTAGGCATAACACACAGACACCACAGAAGGTACAAACATACATGAGCAGTAAAGAACACCGTGTTGCAACATGGAAACATAGAATGATGCACATGTGGTAATGATATGAATGTGCTTATGTGATGCAATGCAGATGCACCAATGTAAGGCAAACACCAGGGGTGTTACAGATGTTCTGAGAGCTCGACAGTTTGAGCTGGAGCAGCAACTGGCCAATGCGGAAGATTACAACGACAACCTACATGAGGAGGTTCATCAGCTGAATAACCAGCTCCACCCTTACGTTCCGCCTGGAGCCGCGGAGATGGATCTAGAGGAGGATGAGGAAGAAGAAGAAGTGGAGCCTGAGGAAGAAGTGGAGCCTGAGGGAGGAGAGGATCCTACCTCGGACCTCGATAGTGATCATGATGAGGATTAGATCGCTTAGTACTTAGTGGAAGGGCTAATGTATCACCTTTATTCATGTAATGGACCTGTAGTTCGAATTTAGTATGGGTAATCCGACTATCATGTAATATTGTTAATCGCATGACTATCGCACGTTGGTCAAACATCAATGCAATTACGTTCCTTGTTGGTGATCACGATTTAAATTTGCATGCGTTATGAGTGCGATAAGTGGTCAAATTGGGGATGCCATGTTGCGAGAATGAATTGTTATGCCTCTGTTTTTATTGTGAATTTGAGAATTTTCTCCAGTAATTTTAGTTTGGCATGATTATGATTCATCTGCAATCTCTTGACATCAACCAATAATCGCTTATTGTTGCAACTTCGCAGATGACGCGCACCCGTGCTGGAGCTAGTAGCAGTCACGATGGCAATGGTGATGACTTACCACCACCACCGCAACCATCTGCTCAGGAGTTCTTTGCTCAGTTCTTGGGGAGCCAAAGGACAATGGAAGAAGCTCTGCGCCTCATCGCGCAAAACACCGCTCGTGGCCACCCACAGCAACCAGGGGCCGAGCCAAATCAGCATAGTACATTCAAGGAATTTCTAGATACAAAGCCTCCTATCTTCAAGGTGGCTGAGGAACCACTATAGGTTGACGAGTGGCTCAACACCATTGAGCAGAAGTTTCGCTTGCTAAGAGTCACCGGGCATCTAAAAGCTGAGTATGCTTCTCATCAATTGCAAGGACCAGCAGGGATCTGGTGGACACATTTCCTGTCGTCTTTGCCTGCTAACGCGCGAGTGACCTGGGAACAGTTCAAGCTGGCTTTTAGGGGACATCATATTCCCCCGGGCCTAATGCGCATGAAAGCTGCTGAATTTATGAGGCTCACTCAGGGAACGAAGACTCTCACAGAATACATGCACGCATTCAACAACCTGTCCAGATATGCTCCAGGTTTTGTGGATACTGAGGAGAAGAAGATAGAGAGTTTCAAGCGAGGCCTGGGTACCAAACTAATGAAGACCATGGCCAATTCTAGGTGTGCCACTTACAACGAGTTTATTAGTGATGCTCTGACCCAGGAAAACCACAATAATATGCATGCAACTGCTAGGAGTCGCAAGAGGGCATTCGAGGCAGGTGCCTCTGGATCTTCACACGCAAGAGCGCCTATCACAGCTAGGCCACAATTTCGTCCACCTGCACCCAAGTTTAGGCCTCCACCACCTAAAGCTCAGAATAACAGGCCTCAGAAACCATTCTGTAAGGCGTTCACAATTGCCTTGCCAAAAGGAAATGGCAGTCAGGATAGCTCCACCGGATTCAGAAATAATCAACCATGTTTCAACTGCAACCAACTGGGTCATTGGTCCAAGGAATGCCCCCACCCCAAGAAGAATGGCAACCCAAATCAGAACAATCAGAGACAGGCGAACACAAGGGCACGTCCAGGATACGTGCATTATACCACGGTTGAGGAAGTGCCCACGGGAGAAGTTGTCACGGCTGGTATGTTTCTTGTCAACAAGCATCCCGCTGTGGTTTTATTTGATTCAGGAGCTTCTCATTCCTTCATGAGTCAAACATTCGCATCTAGGCATGATCAGGAAATAATTGAAGTAAGCAAAGGGGGTTATAATATAAGTTCAGCAGGGGGTACCGTTACTACCAAAAAGATAGTAAAAAATGTACTCATCTCTATACAAGGGAGGGAGTACACAACAGATTTAATAATATTGCCCGAGCTATCGATAAGTGTAATCTTAGGCATGAATTGGATGAAGGATCATGGTGTTCTTATTGACACTAGCACCCGCACTATTATGTTGAGGGAACCCATGGGAGGGAATGCTTTTCTAGTACCACTCTCCCGCAATTTCGAACTCCAACATTTAGCTTGTGCTATCCAAGCCACCACACTTTGTGATATCCCCGTAGTTTGTGAGTTTCCGGATGTATTTCTAGAGGAATTACCAGGCTTACCACCTGATAGGGAGGTGGAATTTAAGATTGAGTTAGTGCCAGGTACAGCACCCATATCAAGAAGGCCCTATAGAATGCCACCCAATGAGTTAGCAGAACTTAAGGTTCAATTGCAAGATCTATTGGACAAAGGTCTTATCCAACCTAGCTCATCTCCGTGGGGATGTCCAGCCTTGTTTGTGAAAAAGAAGGACAAGTCACTGAGAATGTGTGTAGATTACAGACCACTCAATGCTGTGACCATCAAGAACAAATATCCATTGCCTCGCATCGACATCTTGTTCGATCAGCTAGCGAAGGCAAAGGTATTCTCCAAAATTGACTTGAGGTCAGGCTACCATCAAATAAAGATCCGGCCAGAGGGCATACCTAAAACTGCTTTCTCTACTAGGTACGGCTTATATGAGTATTTGGTTATGTCTTTCGGACTAACAAATGCTCCAGCCTACTTCATGTACCTGATGAACTCGGTATTCATGCCCGAACTTGATAAGTTCGTGGTCGTGTTCATCGATGATATATTGATTTATTCAAAAAATGAGTCAGATCATGAAGAGCATCTGAGGATTGTCCTATCCAGATTGAGGGAGCATAAGCTATATGCCAAGTTTAGCAAATGTGAATTTTGGTTGAGCAAAGTAGCTTTCTTAGGTCACATCTTATCAAGAGATGGAATCTCTGTAGACCCATCAAAAGTACAAGAGGTCATGGATTGGAAAGCCCCAACTTCGGTTCATGAAGTTCGAGTTTTCTAGGGTTAGCAGGATATTATCATCGTTTCATTCTAGATTTCTCAAAGATAGCTAAGCCCATGACCAGACTACTTTAGAAAGATGAGAAGTACAAATGGACAACAGAATGTGAAGCAGCTTTTCACACCCTCAGAACTTTGTTGACTACCGCACCTGTGCTAGCACAGCCAGACATTGAAAAGCCTTTCGATGTATTTTGTGATGCATCGGGAATAGGTTTGGGTTGTGTGCTTATGCAAGAAGGAAGAGTTATTGCATATGCTTCTCGGCAATTGAGAAAACATGAAGTCAACTATCCTACACATGATTTAGAACTTGCAGCAGTTGTTCATGCATTAAAGATATGGAGACATTATTTGTTGGGCAATGTATGTCATATATATACTAACCACAAAAGTCTCAAGTATATCTTTACCCAACCAGAGCTGAACATGAGACAACAAAGATGGTTAGAGCTAATTAAGGACTACAATTTAGAAGTGCATTACCATCCGGGTAAAGCTAATGTAGTAGCAGATGCACTTAGTCGGAAGTCTCATTGCAACCCCGTGGAAGCATTATTGGAAGATGGATTCAACTTGTTACATCCTGCTGTACTACACAATATCACGATCAGTTGTTCACTTGAGAGCAAAATCATAGAGTTGCAGCAGACAGATGTAGGAATAAGTCACATCAAGAGAAAAATGCAAGAGCAAGAGACCAAGCATTTCAGATTGGACGAAAGAGGTGTATTATGGTTTGAGGACTGACTTGTGGTACCAAAAGACCATGAGCTAAGGAATCAAATTTTAGATGAAGCTCACTCGTCCAAATTGTCCATCCATCCGGGTAGTAGTAAGATGTATCAAGATTTGAAAACCCATTTTTGGTGTACTAAGATGAAGAAAGAGATCGCAGCCTATGTCGCTAGGTGTGATAACTGTAGTAGAGTAAAAGCTGTCCATATGAAAACTACCGGATTACTTCAGCCATTGCCTATTCCAGGATGGAAATGGGAGGAAATCAGTATGGACTTTATCATAGGCCTTCCAATGACGCCACAAGGTCATGATTCAATATGGGTTATTGTTGATCGTCTCACCAAGTCAGCACACTTTATACCCATGAACACACGGTATATAGTTGGAAAATACGCTGAGATATATGTTTCCCAAATCGTGAGACTACATGGAGTACCCAGGACTATAATCTCAGATCGAGGACCATAGTTCATAGCTCGTTTCTGGGAGCACTTACACCAGGCTTTGGGAACCAAGCTAATCAGGAGTTCGGCATACCATCCGCAAACTTCATGACAGACAGAGCGAGTGAACCAAATCCTAGAAGATTTACTTAGAGCTTGTGTTATATCTTCAAAGGGTTCATGGGAGAAATGGTTACCTTTAGCTGAGTTCTCCTATAACAACAGTTATCAAGCGAGTATCAAGATGGCTCCATTTGAAGCCTTGTACGGCAGAAAATGTAGAACTCCATTGAATTGGATTGAGCCCGGTGAAAGGAGATACTTTGGTATTGACTTTGTCAATGAAGCCGAAGAACAAGTACGTATCATCCAACAACATATGAAGGCAGCTCAATCAAGACAAAAGAGTTATGCCGATAGAAGAAGAAGACCACTGACTTTTGAAGTGGGTGACTATGTATACTTGAGAGTATCACCCATGAAAGGTGTGAAGAGATTTGGGATGAAAAAGAAGCTTTCACCAAGATATGTAGGGCCATACAAGATTTTGGAACGAAAAGGAAATGTTGCGTATAAGTTACAACTTCCACCAGAGATGAGTGCAATATTTGATGTGTTCCATGTTTCTCAGTTGAAGAAATGTCTTCGAGTACCTAAAGAAGCTATTGCACCCACCAATGTGCAGCTTCAATCGGATTTGACCTATGAAGAAAAGCCAATTCGAGTATTAGAGGAGATGGAGAGAATAACATGGAGTAAGATCATTAAGTTCTATAAGGTGGTGTGGAACAATCACAGTGAACAAGATGCTACGTGGGAGAGAGAAGATTATTTACGAGAAGTTTACCCCGCCTTTTTCCAAGAATGGTAGGTCTTGCAAATCTCGGGACGAGATTTTTATAAGGGGGAGAGGCTGTAACACCCTAGGTGTTAGCCTTGCATAAATTGACTTGCATAGCATAAGCATGATCATCAAGCATTCATATATAAGCATTTACACTTGAAACCTTGGATTGAAACTTATGCAACATTTGCTTGTTATTTCATGTTTCCTGGTATATATATGCAAATAATAATGAGTGAATACATGTAAATGATTGTGTGACCTTGCAAATAGCTTAAACATGTTTAGAGTATCATTATGAACAACTTTGGTAATCATGGCTAGGGCTAAATAGATCACTAAGTCATAGTTCATGAACAAGTCTTCATTTAAATGTAACATGTTTGACCAAGTTTGAATCATATGCTAGAGACTATGCATGTATGTGATCACTAAAACAAAGTTGTAGTATTGGCAACAGGGAACAACTGTTATGTATGGGTCATGAGGTAATAAGGTGCATAGGTTAGTCTTTTAGAGCTCACAAAAATCATCAAATAACTGTTTTCAACACTTAGCGAAATATTCTAAGTCTCATACTCTGACAGTGCTGTCAGCTCGACTTTGGATTGATTTTTCTCAGTAATGGTTGCAAATTTGCACATGATTCCTTAAGAGTAATTGTAGCTGGTACATTGGTTTATTATTTCGGTTTAAAGTGTTTGCACGTTGGAACTACGGATTAGCTGTTAAATCGTCGTCAATTCTTGCTGTTAGGCTAATACGCGCGTGACTGAATCGAAATGAATCACCGTCGTCAGTGGCCGACATCGGCAGAACCCGCGCGCCGCGTGGTGGCCACGACGGCCACGCGTCACCAGCGCCCTGCCCACCGTGGCTAGGCCGGCCAGTGCGAGCCTTTAACACCGCTAGCGCCTGCCCGAGCCATCCCACGCCCCATTTTCAGTTTCCCCGCTCCTCCTTCGCCGTCCGTAGCACCCGCAAGCGCAGCCGCCGAGCTCCCGCAGCGCCGCCATCGCCGTGGACGGTACAAGCTCGCGCCTAGCCACTCCATCACCACCGCAGCACTCCACCGCCACCCCAGCAACCCACTGCCTCCTCCTATGCCCGCTGATAGCACTCGGTAAGCGCCAGCATCGTGCGCAAGCTCGCCGGAGCTCCACCGCCAAGTCCGTCACCGCGGCTGGAAGGCCACCGTCCACCTCTTGCTGCGATTTCTTGTGCGCTAGGTTCGCCTGAGTCCGTAGAAGCTCGTCAGCGCTTGAGCTTGCTTCGCCGTGGCCTCCACCGACATAGCACTGTCATCCCGCTCCGCCATGCCACCATGGCCGACGCCGTCACCCTTCGCGCCGGTCATCCACTCACCTAGCTAGCCCAACACATGCCCTCGGTCAAGTAGGTCATACCGCGTAGACGTCACCGCCGGCGGACTCGCCGTCGACAAGCCGTGGCCGCGCAAGCTTGCTCATCGCCGCCGGCTCTGTTTTGGTTTAACTGACAGGCGGGCCCTGCTGACCAGCGGGTCCCACCGATCAGCGACAGGAGTAGAATAGGCTAGTTCATTTAAATCCAGATCTGGTGTTGTTTTGTAATTTTTGTATCTTCAGTTTGGTAGCTTCAAAAATTGTGAAATAAATTTGTTAGTGTTCCTTAGGAAGTGTAGTATTTAGGAAAAATATGTTCTTAACATTTGCAGTAGAAATTTTTGGAGATTTAAATAGAAATTTGAAATATGCTTTTGAATGCATACAAATTTGTTTATTTTATATCTAGAGTTCTTGTGCTCCAAAAATTATGAAATTTTTGTGGTAAGCTATTCTTGTCATATATGAACTCTGGTAAAAATTTGTGGATCAGTGCATGTGTAGATTTATAGTTATAGATTTTTCTTTTATGAATAGTTAATCCTTGTATGAATTTTTATAAATTATTTATGAATCCAAACTTTATGAAATTTGTTAGAGGTAATCCTAGTACCATATGGAGGCTAAGAAAAATAGGAAATCTGTTGCTTGACACTTTTCACTAGGGTTTTCTATTTTTGCTATTGTAAGCCTTTCTATCTTGTCATTTTTGTATAGAGTGTTTTATTGAATAAAATGGCATGAAACTTTTACAGTAGTCCTTAGATAGCATTAGTAAGGCACTATAAATTTTTGAGAATTTATGAAGTAGATCTGGTATATGTTTATTATTTAACCTAAATATCTAAGTAAAATAATAAAGGCATTTAAATAAATAGCTTGGGCTTCACCATTATATTATCTTAAATGTATTTGGTATGCTTAAACTGTTGGTAGACTTTATGTTGTCAAATTTTGACTGATTACATGAAGTAGAAGTATTGTTACTTTGTATTGCAAATTGAATAGTTTCCGGACAGATTCTGGAGTTTGATGAGTTGCATGTTGAAGATGATGTTTGCTGTAAAAATGGTTAATAACAAAGTTGTAGATAATTTGATAAGCTTTCCAGAAAGTTTAGGATCACTACATTTGGATTAGTAGAACTCCTGTTATGAGTAAAACAAGTAGTTGTTGTTTTGTGATATAGTAGATGCATAGTGGAAGTAGTAATTAAATAATCGAGAAGAGATATGCACCTACTCAATAAACATGATGCACTTGATAACATATATGCATTCGTAATACTTATGCCATATTCATGCGTCTAGGATTGGAGGAAGAAATAACATTGCTGGAATTCGACGAAGCAGAGGAAGGGGACCAGCAGGAGAATCCTCAAGCCGCAGCTCCCGAAGGCGAGGAGCAGAATCCTGAAGAGCTTCCGGAGTGCCCTGATCACCGCCCTACTTCCTTTCTGCGAGGCAAGCCCTAGAGCATTCTAAGTCTCCTAGTATTTTACAAATGATTACTTAAGTACTTTTGATTGATGCATTAGGTTATAAGAGTTGAATGGAACCACTTGATGCATATACATTCCTTGTCCAGCTATTACACCTTTAACCGGTATAGGTCCAGGATCAAATATATGCTTAGCCATGCTTAGACCAGTAGAAGTCGGGTGATTTCCTATCACCTGCGAGATATAGGTGGATACCGGAGCACGGTTGGTTATAATTGCTATCGTGGAAAAGAACCATGGTTAATGTAAATGGAGACTGGGTGGGATGTCGATAGAGAAGCAACAAGACATGGAGGTCTTGGGTGTGGATCTATCCCCGTCTGTGTCGATTAAGGACCATACCATTGTTGGCACTTCTGACAAGATTGAACGCATGCCTCTCACTTAGCTAGCCGGATAACTCGTTCCGACCGTGAAGCCGAGTAATTCAACTCAGGCCGGGACCCGTTCTGTTGTGCGCTCCTTCCGGGGAACGATCAGACTGAGCCCAAGGGCAGGCTAGGCCTGAACGTCCTGGCATCTGGTGTTCCAGATTGTGCGGCGCGGTACGGACCCGCGAAATGTGTACCTGAGTTGTACCAAAGGTGACCTAAGGCTATCGTGGCTGGTAGACCTGGGTTTGTGTTAGGAATAAATTTCCAGCTGGTTGAAATCGATTCGAATCGCCGTCTCTCCCAGATAGTGAGAAACTTGGCTAGTCCCAACATTGTAGTAACTGTGTTATGGAACATGATGGTTCGAATGAATATGGAATTACAATACCTGCTATGGTTACTATTGTATGCTTTTAAATGGATATACCACATGTTTGGCATAGGATAGTTGCTAATCTAGAGATGGATAGTTATAAATAATTGATAAAGGAATCCAAATTGTACAATAAGTCAATTGCTTTTATGCAAAATGTTGTCAAGCTATCTCCACTTATACAGCCTCGCATAATCCTTGGAGTCATTTTATTTCTAGTTTATGACGGGTAAGTCTAGCTAAGTACCTTCTCATACTCAGGGTTTTATTTCCCATGTTGCAGATGGCACTGTGTATCATGGTTATTGCAAGAGTTGCTTCTATCCCGCCGTGGATGAGGAGTAGGCCTTGGGCAGGCTTCTTATTAATCCTTCTACATGCTTTTGTGGACCGTGATCGTATCTTGGCACTGTACTAAACTATGTTGGAAACTTTACTTTCAAACTTAATTTGCTTCCCCTTTTATCTGTCAAACTCGGTTTGTAATAACTTTTATTCGTACTCTGATGGAGAAATGTATCTGTGAACTTTATGTAATATGTGGCATGTATGTTGAATCATGTACGATCTTGGTTGTTGTAAATCGTTTATCGAGACCCGTCGTGGTACTCGACGGACTACTGGGTTTATATGGGTTCAAGTATGACAGTGCGACCGCTTGCGGACTACCATTATACTTGTACTCTTATAAATTGGTCGGTTCTATGACAGCGCGGTCCGGTTCACCATCGTGGGGTACGCTCGCTGCCGCCGGATCTACTCCCATCAAGAGCGGGTCTCCTCCACCATCGTGGCCCCCTCACCGTCCGCTGAGGCCAAGGCCTAGTCCGATAGCTCTTTGGGCTACATGATGATGGACTTCAAGGATGATCGTCTGCATGGCTACCCAACGCCTGTCCCCATGGGTCCGAATATGTTCATCCATGCTAGCCCGTTTGGTGGCCTGGTGTGCCCCGTCTGCCCCAACTATATGCCTCATGGTTGGAACGAGGCCGACGCTAGGTCGCATGTCCTAGCTAAGGCACGCAGCCTCCAAGATGGTACTATACCAAGGACAAGAACATTGCCCGCCATCGCGCCCTGGCGAGGAACCAACGTTGGATGGACTAAAGGGATCGTTCGGCCACGTTGGTTCACCATGGTGAAGAGGTCTAGTATGCAGCCTCATGCTGTTAGAATTAGAATGAAGTCATGTTAATCATCTGTAGTTAGAACTCGTATTGTATAGGTAATAGTTAGATGCCTTTGAGTAGTGGGATGGCACTGCTCTCCTCTTTTTGGTAGATGGTAGATCGTAGTTGTACTCCATATATATATGAAGTCTAGTTTGCCGTTATGTTGTCTTTCTATCTAGTAGTACTGATATCCTCTTATTATGCATGTAATGTGCACATTTATGCAAACATTTTGGTTCACAAAGTAACTTTTACCATTATCTTCGTGCGCACTTGATGGTCTGAGCATCATCCATCTGACCAGGCTAGACACACTATAGTCTTGCCAACCACGCAAGGGTAGCTTTGTGCCTCGGTTAAGTGAAACAAACACGTATTAGTAGTGGTAGTAGTCATGAGTGGCTTTGATCTATGGTGAACCTAACTCATGTCTTCAATAAAATTTGTTAAACATGCAAGAACCATGCAGCGAGGAGTTCATCTGAACAAGTGTCGCCATGATCTAATGCCCAATGGAGGAGGCATAGCTGTTGCATTTTTAATGCACACGCCAGAAAGTCCGCCGCTATCCATTTGATCTCTTGTTGGATAATAAAAATTGTAGCCATCTCTAGCTAGCTGCTTCATGCATCTGCAAAACCAACCAAGAGAAATTGCTTACGAAAGCAACTCATCTACACTCTTCAGTCTGCCCGTCGACTGTTGTGACTGCGTTTTTTGAGTGAAATAACTTCAGAGGCTTTCCTCCTACATTCAATTCACTATTGGCAACCACGTAAGGGTTGCTTTGTGCCTCAGTTTGGTAATCTAGACACATATCAGTATACGTACTTGGCATGCTGGTAGAACTGATTAATGATCTCGCCGTAGTGGTTGAAGCATGTTGTGTGAAAGGGAATGTTTTATGTTAATGGCTTATGCAGTGTATATGAACCTATAACAAGTACTAGTTGTAGTTGAATGGAATAGTCATGTACACAATAGACAGTCCACATAGTGCAGTACTGACCCCGGTGGACAAAGTCTATGGCCCTGTTCTTCAGCAGTACTTTTCAATGAATGAACAGTGTTTCCCTCTCATAACAAATCAGCATAAGCCAAATTTTGGCGAAATGAACAGAGCCTATGTGTCCGCTCAAACACAAGTTTATAACAATTGAGCATATCAAACATGTTCAGAATACAAAGCTAGAAATCCAAAGCAAAGTGTAGTTTTAGAATACATATTTTTCTAAAGATTATACATGAAATCTCCTACAAGTCATCATCATCTCTAGACATGTGATCTATGCCGTCATAGTTACTATCTTCACTGCAATACTAGATTCTAGTATCATCTTCATCCTCATCTTCTGCTGCCTTCAAGTATGCCAACTGGTTCCATCTTATCTCTTAGAAGGTCTTCTAAATTGGCTTCAATGATAGTGGCTTCTCCATCATGACTAGCTTCGTGCATAACCTGATCACCATCACCCTCCAGCACTTTATGCTTGTTGTCAGAACAGTGATCATCTTGGTGCACTTGATGCTCTATTTCATTCATGTCATACATATCCCTATGTTCGAACTTCTGCATGACCCACCAATCTTTGCCCAAGGAGGTGTCCTATAGATAAAAAACCTTCCTTGCTTGTGTCATGAGAATGAAAGGGTCACGCTCGTACCACAATGATGTAATGTCGATGGATTTGAAATGTCTATCATCGTTAATGCCTGCAGACTTCATATTGATAGTTGGATTGTACCAGCCACAGCACAGAAGAACCACCGACATATGGCTTTGTACGCTGGAGTTATACATCAACTGAATAACATCCCTAAGGACACCATAAAATTCCATTGTTTTGCCTTCATGTGTGACAGCGGCCATGACACTACTGTTCTGTGTACGCAAGGATTTCTCATGGTCAATAGTGCTATACCTGACTCCATTAATACTGCAAGTTGCATAGACCCTGACTTAGGTGTCAGGACAATATGACAGTGCATATAAACCTTCACTGGCCTCTGTTGGTTTCTCTCTACACAGCTCCTCGATTTGCACACAAACATGAAACCACAGTCACCACTAAATTATCGTATAATTCTACCAATGATCGGCCTAACAGAACTAAAATATGCTAATCACGTACAAGAGACTTAAACCACGCTGGAAACTCTGCTGCTAGCCTACTATCAACATTATCACTTGCCCCTTCTTTTTGTAAACTTTGTATGTATATTTTATAGCACATATAAGCATTATTATTGGTAACATTTTGTACGTAATATAGGAAACAGCAAATCAGCATATAAAAATCATACTTACTCCACATATGGTCTAACCTCGTTGCAGTTATTAAGCATGTACCAAGATAGCGCATTGATTTGGGCTTTATCAGTGATGTCCTTTACCCAAATCCTGCCAATGGGCATGACACCATGCATGAAAATAGAGGTGTCACCATCTGCTGGCCCATCATGTGACATATTGTCGTCTTAGTTATATCTTGTTTGAACATCGTCCATGAACCTCTCCTAAAATGCCAGCGTCTCACTTTCTAAGTAAGCCTCCACAATTGAACCTTCAGGCCTGGACCTGTTCCTTAAGAAATTCTTCAACATGCCTACTCGCCATTCTATTGGGTACATCCATCCATACTGTACGGGCCCTCTAAGAAGTGCCTCATCAGGTAGATAGACAACCAAGTGCACCATAACATCAAAAAAGGTCGGTGGAAAAATCTTCTCAAACTTGCATAAGATGACTGGGATGTCCCTTTTTAGCTTTTTCATGACTTCTTTCCTCAGAGTTCTACTGTACAGTTGCCTGAAGAAGTTCCTAAGTTCTGAAACAGCTTCGTATACATATTTGGGAACAAAACCCCTTAAGCCTATAGGTATGATCTTCTAGAGAAGGACATGGCAAGTATGCGTTTTTAGCTTGCCAACTACCTTGGTACCATCTGCACTTATGGATTTTGCTAGGCTGGCTGCATAACCATCCGAAAACTTGACACCCTTAAGGAACTTGCAAAATTTTGCTATGTGTTTTTCCTTCATGACATAGCGAGCTTCTAGGAATTTAAGCGCGGTGCCTTGCTGCACGCCATGATATTCAGGCCTTATGTTCATATCAAGCAAATCTAGCCTAGCATTCATTGTGTCCTTTGTCTTGCCCTCCACTTTCAGCAATGGTGCATGACATCAAGATTATGTGGCAGCAACAGTCCTTCCAATACGACAGCCCCCACCAAGTAGATTTTTTATTATAAATTACTAGTGCTCCATGCTTTTGTTTCTTGCTTCCACCGTGCTTACCTGGGCAGACATCTTTCACCTTCTTGAGTTCTTCAAGGACCTCCTCTAAGGTGAACTTTTTTGGCGCATCTCGGTCCTCAATTTCTCCATCAAAATCCAAGCTCTTCCTCCAAGGGTGATTCCTAGGAAGGAAATGACGGTGTCTAAGGTAGCCTATCTTCTTTCTTAGCTTCCTTGACAATGGATTTTATCGCAACAAATACATGCATAATAACCTTTTGTAGTTCGGCCTGACAAGGTGCTCAATGCTAGAAAATCGTGTATGCGCTAAAGCACGATAGCGCGGAGAGTGAAGCCTTCCTTATCATCAGGACGTAGTACATGAAAAGTGCTGACACCCTTCCATAGTTTTTGCAGTTCGTCTATAAGAGGCTCCAAGAATACATCGAAATCCTTTCCTAGAGAGGTTGGGCCAGGGATCAGTAGAGACATAAAGCAATTCGATGGGTTGACACATTCCCATGGTGGTAGGTTCAGAGGCGTTACAAGAACAGGCCACATACTATATATCAAGCTAAAGGTGCCAAATGAATTGAAACCATCCGTGGCGATGGCAAGCCTCAAGTTCCTTGGATCATCTATAAAAGTTTTGAGCTTACTATCAAAGTGCTGCCATGCCTCCCCGTCTGCTGGATGGCTCATTTCATCAATATTCTTCTCTCGCTTAGTCTCGTGCCATTCGACATCTGATGTTGTTCCTCGAGAAGCAAAGATCCTCTGTAGCCTCGGTATTAGTGGAAAATGCCTCAAAACCTTATGAGGAACCCACCTGCTACCATCTGCATCATTCCATCTAGACACTTTCCATTTTGGGCACACTTCCAGTTTCTCACGATCACCCCAAAACAACACATAGTTGTTCTTGCACACATGGATACTTTCATAACCAAGTCTCAATTCTCGAATATATTTGTGTGCCTCCTCACATGATTTTGGTACATTGCTCCTAGGGAATGCATCTAATAGCAACCCTAATACTGCATCAAAATAGTTGTTGCTAACTCGATAGTGGGACTTGATATAGAGCAACATGACAAGGAAGGAGAATCTTGAGTAGGTAGATCTAGAAGAAACTGATTGCTTCAAATCATCCAACACTCTTGTAAACTTTGGCTCTCTTCTAGCCTGCTCTTTAGATGTGAACAGGTTTCTAACTAAATCATCATAATCTAGTAATATGTTATTTTCGCTATCCTCCTGCTCCTCCTCTGCAATCCAACCATCATGATGAGATCCATGCATATATGATGGATCTATAATCTTAGTACCTAAAGATTCTTCCCCATGATGAATCCATCTGGTGTATGTGGCCAACATTTTGTATATAAATAAGTGGTCCTTCACCCCCTGCCAAGTACGATCCACCTAGTTAAGACACGATCGACACAGGCAAGGGACCTTTTGCCCTAGGTATGTTTTTTTAACCCACTCAATGAACTCTTCAACTCCTGTGTTAAATGTAGGCAAGGATGGTACCCCATAAGGAATCTAGGATCTATCCATCTGTTGTAGGAAAACTATGCAAAGTCCGTTAGAGTTTAGACCATTGGGTGGACAATGGCAAAACTAGCATTAGAACAAAGCATATAGTGTTCGAGAGCACTAATCAGTACATTTGTTCATATCATACTATGGGACAGTCTGGTTTTCTATTTTTGTGTGACAAAAGCATTGATTTCAAGTGAAATTCATATAGAATAGCCTTTCTTTATGTGTACTCAGTCCTATAATCACAGAAGAAGGTACTCACACTTTTGTTCTATGAACTAGCACGGCTCGGCTGCAAGGCGCCTCTGCTGCAGCACACACCTGATCACACAGACACCAATGCCGCCACGCCACCAAAAGGACACCTAAGCCACCACAGCAGACCAGGGATCCTCCGCCTCCGCCATCGCCGCAAGTCCAGTGGACATAGATTTGTTTTCACTTGCAGGGGATATCCAATTTAGGTCAAACTTGTAGGGCATCCATAAAGCCAATAGGATACTATAGCATCTCCAAAGAGATATTAGCATAGCCAGGCATCTAGCGTAATGGTAAAGACATTCCATTCCTTAGTCCAGATCATAGGTTTGACTCCCAGGTATCAGACCATTTTTTTGAGAAATTGAACCCTGACGACACACATGGTACAAGTGACATGCAAGCCAACGGGTCCCACAGGTCGGATGCAAATGGAGAAAAGTCCCATAGGTAGACATGACACGTAAGTCGTTGGGTCCTAGAGGTCGGATGCATAAGGGGCCCACAGGTACACATCGGATGGAGAAAGGACCAAACGGAGACTTTTATGACGAATTCCAAACATCATGGATGAGTAACTGTAGGTCCTATAGGTACACGTCAAATGCAGAAAGGACCGTGTGGAGATTTATGACAAAGTGTCATTCATTATAGAACGAAAACTTCATCATAGATGTGTAATTAGTTCAATGACGAAGCCCTGGTCGTCACAGTTCTAAAGAGGATCGTCATAGATGAGCAAGAACAGTCATGCGAGGTTTTTTTGTGAAGAACCATGCACTGTTCCATGACGGTTTTGTGTGACGGTGCCTGATTTTGTCATAGATAGGGAGGGCTGGAGGATCGTCACCACTGATCTATGATGAAACATAAATATTCATCATAGATAGCGATCTTCTATGACAGTTTTGGATTCATCATTAAGATTTTCACCATAGAAGTGGATATTTCTAGTAGTGCGAGCCTATAGGCGAGCCGCCTTCTCTTGAAGGTAGTTCACGCAGCTACGGGGACTCTGGTTCGGCGGCATGAGCACAGGCGCCTCCTTGATGGGGTCCTTGTAACAACCCGGGTTTTTGGAGAAGCCAAAAATACGAACTTTTTAAAAATTTTCCTGCAATATGTGAAGCATGAAGATGCTAGGTCGAACTAAGAACAATTTATAAATAAATTGTTGCATGCATATAGAATTACTTGTAGGAGTTTGCCAGAGTTCCTTTGTTGGTTTAGTGTTTTGTGTTGGAGAGCACAAGTCCGTAGCAAATCCTTTTGATCCCTTCTAGAATATCTTATGAATCCCTTTTCCTCTCTCAAATCATCGTCTTGCTTTTGAACCTCATTCGAATCCCTTGATCTAATTCGTAAAGTCTATTGACCTTCCTTGTAAATCAATGCCCATCGAAGCCAACCCTTGGCATTGGATTCCGAGACTCGTAGTAAACCCTAGAGACCCTTGGATATTACCCAAGTGGGCCCACACCTAAGCTAAATAAGTTTAGCATACTAACACTTGATTATGGAATTAATCAAGCAATATTTGAAATGGAAAAGAGTAAAGGAAATAGGAAAGAAAGTTGAAGGCCATATTGGCCGGATCAGCCCAACCAACCGAACCAGCCCAACTTGGCTCCCCTGCTTCTGGCCCACACGGGCAGCAACAGCAGCAGCGCAGCAGCCCAGCCTGGCCCAGCTAGCACCGCCGCCCGGCCTGCCTCTCTCCTCCTTTCGGCCCGCCCCGCCAAGCCTGCTTGGCCCAACCAGCGCAGCCAGCCGGCTGGCCCAGCAAGCCGCGGCCTAGCCTGGCCAGCGGCCGCACGCCCTTGCCAACCCTAGGGTAGCGCCCTGGCCTCCAGGCACGAGCAGCCACTTCCAGCCGCCGCCGCCACAAGGAAGGCAGAGCGCACGCGTCTAGGCACCACCTCGACGTCCGTACCACCGCCCGTGCGATTCATGCCGCGTGTCCCGGTCGTCACATCAACGGCGACGACGCCGAGCCGGCCGCCAAACCCTAGCATCGACCTCTATAAAAGCCACACGCACTACCGCTCCTTCTCCATTCCCCATCACACCGCCCTCTTCTCCCACTGCTCCGCCCCTGAGCCCCACAGCACCGCGTCGTCGGAGCCTTCGAGCAGCCACGCCGCGCCCCCGCGCCCACGCCGTCATCGTCATGCCCACGCGCGGGAGCGCCGTCGCAACCTCGGCGCCGAGCCCACTTCGCCTCGGAGCAGCGCGCCTACGCTGTAACGACGCCACCATCAAGCCAGCGTCGCGCCACCATGTCTACAGCTGTGACCTCGCCGTGGACCGTGTCACCGCTCCAGCGTTGAGCCGGCATCGCCACCGTCCGCCTCGACCTCGGTGAGCACCCAAAGCCCAGGACCCCATCTTTTCCCTTCCCACCGTTACTCGTGCTAAGCCCGGCCTTCGTGCCACAATCCTTCACTTCGCAGGGAAGTAGCAGGCCTTGTAGCACCCTTCGCTGTCCTCTATCCGCCACCGCGCGTCTGCCTCTGCTCTGCGCCCCGTCCACGGCCTCATTACCGGTCGCTGCTCCAAGCCGATCCGCCACGCCGTGTTCCACCACGCCGAGCACCTCACCGTGACAGACAAGCCTCGCCTTTTCTCGTCGTAGACGCCATCGCCCTCCCTGCCTATGTCGTCCTGTCCTCGCCGTGCGGCTGCACGACCAGCGTGGCCATGGCGTCGACATGCCACGGCCACGACCGCGTCACCATGAGCCACCATCGCCTTCCTCTCCTTCGCCGAGCTACGCCAACCACGCCTCACTGGCCTCTATGCCCCGTCTCTGTAGTACCCATCTCCAAGAGCTGCACCACGTCGGGCTCCTCTACATGGTACCGCTCACCACCGCGAGGGCTTCGACAGGGCATGACACAGCATTAACCGGCCATAGCAGAGCCCGCGGCCACGACCACTGATGTCATCCTCGACCATGAAGCCGACCACGACGTGCCCCTGCTTCGACACGGAACCATGACCGGAGCTGTGACCTCGACCTTATCGGCCTCGCTGCCCTGCTACACCATGCTGGAGCGCCACCACTAGGCCATGGTTGCGCCAAGCCTCAACCCCGTCTTGGCCACGACAAGCATAAGCGCATACTGCAATGCCTCGTCTTCACTGAATCCATGCTACCGCAATGCTGTGCTCTGTCTCCTTGTTCGAGTAGTGGACGCATACATGGTCGCCGTCCCGCAGCACCTCCCCGCTAATCCGTGCCTTGCCCGAACAGCCGGTGAGCCACCAATGCCTAAAACCCTTGCCTTTCTTTTCCATGTTCTTTTTGTACTTGTTGACCTTGATCATCAATATCATTGATCTACATTGTTATTTGATCTATCAATACCTATTGCCTATACACGATCATGATCTTTATTTATTCTATGCTTGTGCCGTGCCTTTGCCGCCGGTCTACTTCTTTGTTCCATTTCCCTTCATGCCGATCTATCTATTACGCGTGTCTATCTCTTGTACCTCGAATTATTTTCCAAGTGCTTCGATTAGGTGCTACATCTTCATCGCTCGATCACTCGGATGAGCCGAAGCCATTAGATGATCACCGGTGCGACCAACTATAAGCTCCACCAAGATCACGATACCGAGCAACGAGGTCATGTTCTTCCACTTCGACAAAACCTCGGTGAGCCACCACCGTGCCCCTCTTTCCAACCCCGATTTTGCTTACCGACCATGGCGTTCCAACCGTGGAACGCGTAGACCGAGGCCACCTCCGGCCTTTGGACACACAAGCACACACACACACGTGACTAACCCAAGCCAAATCGAACCACCGGAGTCCAAGAACACCGGTGTGGTTGCCGACCACCATTTAAGCATTCTCTAAAGCCATGTCTCATCCACCGTGAACCACGCCCGAAGGAGTCAAGCCTTGATCACCGTCTCTGACGATTGCGACGGAGCTCTACCGCTCCTAGACACGCCCGCGCTCAGACACAAGCACCGAACAGCGTGCGCTGCCGACAGCCACCCCGCGTCATGGATTGGCACATGGAGGCCCTGTCCTTGCCCTTCCTGTCTCTAGACCAAGAGGCCGGCCTTGGCCCAGATCGACTGCGCAGATGGAGCCTACGACCATGCCCCATCCAGCCCTGTCTAGGCCCGCCAAGGCCCAGGCGAGACCCAAACAGGTTGACTTTTGACCAGTCAACAATGACCGTTGACCGTGCCCACATGATGGTGACCAGTACCGAGGACCCACCTGTCAGCCGCAGTTTAGCTCTAATAACGCCATGTTGATGTCATGCCGAAGATGAGACCGCGCTAGCATCGGGGACTTCGGCAATCTCACCGACCACGTTGGCAACCTTTCCGACCACTTCGGCAATCTCACTGACCACGTTGGCAACCTTTCCGACCACTTCGGCAATCTCACCGACCACGTTGGCAACCTTTCCGACCACGTTGGCAACCTTTCCGACCACCTCCGTGATCTCACCGACCACGTCGGTGAAGCTCTCCGACCACCTCGGCCAGCCTTTCGACCACGACGGTGATCTCACTGACCACCTCGGTGAGATCTTCGACCACCGACGAAAGCCCCTTCCTGCTTATCCTTATACTCGTTCGTACACTTATGATACGTGATTTTGATCTATTTATATTTGTCTGCACCGTGCCCTTGTGCAGGTCTACCCATCCCCCTCGCTATGGGATGTGCTACTCCACAGTCGTGTCGAGTTGTTGCGTCTTTTGGTCGTGTTTGGTTCTTATCGCTGCTTGTTGGTGTTGTTACCTGTGTGCCGAGCCTTCGAGCTGGCTGAGGGATCGTACCTCGTTCGGACGTTACGATCGCGGGATCCGTCTCGCCATGACCGTGATGCCGAGTGTAACTCGACCCCTCGCTTTTTAGTTGACTTCAGAGTACCACGAGCGTTAGCTCCTATCTTTGGCCCTAGAACATGGACGTGATGGATTCAATATCGATGGCAATATCGATGCGGATATTACCCGCACATTTTGAGCCCTTCGTGACCAAGTTCTGTGGGAGAAAACCTGGGAGTAGACAATCGTGGAACGATGAATGCCAACTCATTGGCATAGCTTGTGGCCACGAGTTCACCTCGCCATGACCATGGAGCCACGCCTCTCTTTCGCTTTTAGTTGCTTCTTCGTGCTCAAGCCCTTGTATGCTTGTACCCCGTTTGACCATCACGTTTCTCTGATTCTCACGGTGACAACCGTGCCGCTTTGAATCCGAGAGATATCTTAGTGCCAGTGCACCCAGGTCGGGTACCCTATGAGTGGCTTACGCACTTGGTGTTCTTGAGTGTCGCTCCTTCCGATGCCCCGTCTTTCGTCGTGGTGCGAGTGTTGGAAGAAGTGGACCTTGCTCTTGGATATTCTTGCTCTTATTGCCCCGATAGTCGCTCTGTTTGATTCCGTCTTGCCCATGACGATTGGATCAAAGACCGGACTATTCCCTTTGGGTTAGCGAAGCTATGGTCTATGTCGTACCTCGGACCCGTGCGTGTCGACCCGATCGACCGTCTAAAACCATCTTCCCCGAAGATGTGTCTGGGAGCATAACATGGGCGTGCCTAACTAATCCCGCTGCTTTTGCCATGTTGAACGACTGTCTCCTCGGCTCCCGACGTTGATGTGTTGTGTGGATCGAGAGGACCCGTCACTGTCCAACCTCTTTGCGCTACCGCTTCCTACCATAGCGGGTGAGCCAAAGTACATTGGAGCCAAGTCACAATAGTGTTATTCGTTCTTGTTTGCTTCTCATGTCCAATTGTGACTTGCGGGATAAGGCCATAAGAGCTGAACCCCGTCGTTCCTCTTCTTGGGGCCCGACTTCCAATCCCCGTTGATTCAATGACACTGGATCGGAAGATCGTGAGTCGTGGTGTGCTATGGATAAGCTTTGGCTTAAACCATCTATCCTAAAGCCATACCGGCTTGGCCATGACTTAAGCTTGTGCTTAGCAAACTACCATCTGTGATTCTTGGCCTGAGGAAATAGGACAACCGCCGAGAGGGCTAAGCCGTGTATCTCTTATTGTCTCAATGGCGTTATTGGATTTTCCTGCGTCTTGTCGTCTTTTCAAGTGTTGAGTGTTCTCTTGCCTTGCATGTCGCTTCGCGGAGTGGCTGATGATCGGACCAAGAGAACGAGGACGACGACAAGGACTGCGGAATGGAGTCAACACAGGAGGAGGTGACTCCGCTAATGGAACACCAACGAATGGGGAATTAAACCACTACTACCTCTACATCGCAGGTGTCATGGCAACACCTTCTTTTAGAGAATCCTATTAGGCATTGCATAATATCTAGAACTGCTAGCGCTTTATAATTAATCATTTGCTAGTATATTGATGCATGCTACTACGTGAGCCATTATCACCCTGATGCAACCCACTCTACCACGTCACCCTGCCTTGCGCATTCGCTCACTTATATATGCTTACTTGCCTGTTTGCTTGCATTTTACACCACTATACTTACTATTAACTCCACTTCGCATTATGTCGGGGATGTGATGCTGGTGGTGAACCCATGGGAATCGTATGGCTATGGGAACTGGACTTGGTGGTGTGTGAGCGTGCTGCGTGTGTCTTGGGTGCGTGGAGAGTGAGGGTTGTGTCGACCGAGCTGGAATAACGACGAGCCTGGGGCGAGTCTTGCCATGTGGTGCTACCTGGGCACTTGGATATGGAATACCTGTGGCGGGTAAATGGTAATTGGAGGTGGCCTTGGGTGTGAACCTCGGAGAGGTGGAGCCCGGGGTGGAGGTGCTGTGGTGGCACGGTAAATGGAAACCCTGATGAAGACATTCTGGCTTGGTCACCCCTAAGGACTTACTAGTACTCAGATTCACCGAGAATCCTCTACATCCCACTCGCCCTATATGGTGCGGGATGGTCGGACTACTTGGTAGAGCGATGCCACTACTGCTAGGCGAACGTGTGCAAGGAGGTACGGGGTGCGCGGTTTTCCCCCACACCCTTCTGAGACTTCAGAAGGCCTTGTGGACCGGCTCTTGACATCCGGTGGGCCCCGGCTCTGTCTACGACTCACAGTATCAGCCATCCCAGACTAGACTTGGGATGTTCCAGGGCTGAGAGGTAGGGTGGCATCGTTCTAGGCTAGCAAGCGGCCGGAATCTGCCTAGACGGGGCGTCGTCGAGTATGGCTATCTTGTGGGTATGTAAAACCTCTACAGAGTGTTTGGTTGATCGATCGATACATATGCCGACTTGTCGGCTATGGACCTTTCCTGGGTTTCGCTTAAACTAGATAGGAGATGAGTCCTATTCTCCCTCCAGGGTTTGGGGTATTTACCGGCCGTGAGCCAGGGGCTGCGGGCCGTTGAGACAAGGCCGAGAGGGATTTGGCCTGTCGACCTGAGTGTGTGAGATGAGATAAGGTGTGTGGTGTGGAGATGGATTGGGATGGATGGTTGGAGGATGGATATGGATGGATGAGGATGTGTGTGGCTGGGAATGTGTTAAAAACTGGACATTATTATTACATTACTACTGTTACTTACTTCTCATGCGCTAAGGATGCAAACCACATCCAAATGTTAGGATCGCCAGATCCTCTTGTTTTATCTTTTCCACTAAAGCTCATCGGTGCTGACCATGGCCTGCACACATCTGGCGGTGTGCAGATTTCCTGCTTCTCAGAGATGCTGACTATAGAAGGATTAGGAGGTCTCGTGCCTACGCTCAAGTTTGGTTCGGAGATGGAATCTACGCTGCACTACGCCAACTCTGATGACGACCCATGAAGGAGAAGCCTTCACTCAATAGTTTTCCGCTAGATTAACTCTGTAATAGGTGTGTTCCCTAGTGATGTAATATCTTGTATTCCTGTAAGCTTACGATGTATGACTGTGATATCGACTGATATATGATAATATGATGGAATTAACTATTGGTTTCATCATATTATAATTCATTCTGTGGATTTTCCCTTCGCGGAAAATTGAGGATGTTTCAGTCCTCACCATTGACGTGGTAGCACATGCAAGACGGGGCGTAGCAATCGATGTCGTTAGAGTCGTACTCCAGGTCGTTCCCCGAGAGGATCTTGAGGAAGGTGCGCAGCGACGGGACGTTGGTCCCCGCCACGCCGGACAGGATGGCACTCCATGGTGCCTTGCGGTTGATGAGGTGCTCTAGCTCTACCTAGAAGGACATCGCCGCATTCTGGATCCCGAAAGGCAGGTTTGGGAGGTAGTACCAGAAGTGGTCAAGCGGCAGGAGCACCTCACCGGTGGCGATCTGGTGATGGACGTTGGCTATCATGTAGAACATCTAGCGACGGTCTGACATGGTGCGGTGCGGACCCAAACCACGCCAGATCTGCTGGGCCAGAACCTCAAGATCTGCTCCCAGGAGGCCCGATGGAGAAGGCAGCGCAGGGGCTCCTTACCCGCTGGCGGGATCTCGTTGAGTGGGTGGAGCTCGCTGTAGCAGTCGACGACATAGGCTAGGCTCCCAAAGTTGAGGACCTAGCCCAAAGCGAAGGCACCGGCCATGACGGAGAACTCGTCGGGGAAACGGACACCGCAGTCTGGGGCAGCGCCGCCTGCTCCAGCGACGAGGCGGGTGGCTCCGGCCACCGTAGAGCCTGAATCGCACTTGACGTTACCCCCTACCTGGTGCGTCAGCTGTCGCGGGGTCAGAACCGCGGCAAGCATTGTTGTTCGAGGTGGTGTCAAAGTACGTGTCTCCGGTCCAGGGGCGAAGCCAGGATTTTTTGTCACTAGGGTCGGGACAAACCTATAATATTAACTTTAAGGTTGCAATAATACAGTACCACACGTAATATCGAATAATATAAAATAGCAATATAGCATCCAACAAATTATAGCAAAAGAAGCTTTCACAGTAGTAGTTACCTCCCAAAGGTTCCTCTACAGTTACGGTCCTCCATCTTGTGAAAGCGAATGATAACATCATCAAGTGGAATTGTGCCTAGAAATTATGTGTGAAAAAGAAAGTTCGGACAACTGACCGACAGATTCCCGATCATGGTACCCAGTGGCCAGTGCAGTCTTGACAAGTGTTTGTGTTCAGAAGATAGCATTGAGCAAGAAAACTACTGTAAGAAACAACCGCTGATTTCAGATATGGCTGGCATACCAGGAACTTTTCGATTTCCTCATAAAATCTAACGTATGTAGGTACACGTTCCTGAATTTCTGTCTACTCAGTGAATGCGAGCTGTATTTACAGTTAATTACCAACTCAATGTATTGCTGGACAAAAACGGCAACAATAGATTATAACAGGTAAGTTACGTTGCCGATCCACCATCCCGGAGCGGACGAGCCTTAGTTTATTGCAGGAGTCATGCTCAGGTGGCTGCCTTGATGTTCAGCCATCAGAGGTGATATTTTTATCACCAGCAAGTGCTCATGATGGATTACACATCTGCTTCTCAGTGGTTGAATGCGGCACGTTGACATAATTGGCAGCCAACAGTCATCAGGGTTCAGGAATCTTGTGCAGCTCAAGCAAACCCAATACTGATTAATCATCCACTTCTGTGTTGAAGACGAAACTAGGGAAGACGGTTGTGATGTCCCTGAATTTTTTAGGGCAAGAAATCAGCAAAGTAAGGTATGCCGAAGTTCTGTCTTGTAATTATGAATCACTTTTTCTGTGCAGTTATTCTTTTGCAAGGATTCTGCATACATTAATATGTTTGACAGAACATCATGCCAACCTAATTTTTCATAAAGATCAGGAGATGAGATGCAAACCTCAGATAAGGTAGTGTCATGTTCTTCAACAGGTAAGGGTGGCGTAACACAAAATCCTTCCACTCTTCTTGATTTATTTTTCCATCCTTATCTGCATCAGCGTCTTCAAATGTCTGGGAAATTGAGTAAAAACAAAATCACCATAGTACACACAAACACAAAGACCCCCCCACACCCCCCACCCCTGCCGACATTCCAGTTGATTATTCACTACCTTATCTTTAATGGCCTCAAGTAGGTCATCTGATAATTTCACATCAGATTCCATCAAAATAGTAATTACCATTTGCTTAACCTATAAGACAAGTGGTGTCAATGAACTGCTTTACTGAGATTATTATACTAGAAAACAATCCACATAAAAGGTATGGATAGATACAGAACATCTTTGCAAGCTTACCTCTTCACGTTCAATAAACCCAGTTTGCCTCAAGTCATACAGCCTGAATGCAACTGAAACAAACAAAAAGGGTAGCTACAAATATAAATATCAATATGCCTACATATATTATTATATATATTCACCATAGTTTCTGCAATTAGCATACATACAATCAATCTTGCCTTCCATTGGTGCCAAGGGATGGAAGACACTTAGAGCATGAATAAACTCATCAAACTCGATCACACCATCTTTCTTCTCATCAAACAAATCAAAAACCTGAATTATGGAGACAATCTTAGTTTCATGTCATTATCTATGATGGCAGCATGCAATGTAACTATTTTGAGGATAGTCAGGGGAGAAACGGAAAGGTATGTGTATGGCGTAGTTAGGACGTGTTTTATAAATAAATACAAAGAGAAAAGCATAGCAAAGACTCACCCTATCAAGAAAAAGATTCTCGCCACTTGGAGTTTTGAACAATGCCAGCTGGAGTTCTTCCTGAAGAACCATTCAACAGTGAAATGGTTAAGAAAAAATTAATATGACATTATGACCATTCCTCTAGTTGTACGCAAAAAAAGGGCATTCAACTCTCTTTTTTTGTTTCTAATTTGACTATTACGCGCCCCAACATGCTAATATGCACGCATAGAAGATGCTGCTGAAAATATAAGAGTGGAAAATATTTCTCTGACTTTGAACTGCGTCAGTCACGAAAAAGGTTGCTGCTGTGTTAGCTTAATTAAAAAACTTCATTCCATGCTTCACCAATCAAAACCTTCAACCTTTGGTATGGCAGAGGAAGGAACATGGTGTTATCTTAGGACCTAATGGTACACGCAACATGGGAAAATTCAGACATGTGATCCTATGGGCTGTTAATCGATGTCCTACGTCCAGCGGCAGATGATCCTTATACTTAAGAGCACCCAGAATTGGGGGTTACAATAGAGTGTAGAGAAAAAAAGGAGATTTGGTAGGGCGTTAGCTCGGTGCTAATCCTAAGGTTGTCTCGCCGCCGCTGGAGTCTTCCCCTCGTCGAAGAGGAGGAAGACGACGGGTGCGGTGGAGGAGCTCTCGGTGCCCCTCTCTGGATTCCTCTGCTCTCGGTGCCGAGCAGGAGCGGATCGATGAGGAATGGGATGATCTGTCTCGGATCGTCCTTCCCCCCCCCCCTCTGGGTTCTTACCTATCCTTTATATACCGAGATAGATCGGGTACATGGCGGTTTGGGGGATGAGCCTATGGTCTACATGCGCCGGAGTCTAGAAGGGTCTTGCAGCGGTGCTCTGTGGATCGTGGCAATGTCGTGGAGCCGAAGAAGCTCTGGGCATCGTCCGGCTGCCTGACACACCGATTATCAGGCTGTGTCGGCTTGGACCGGGCTTCCCAGGTGCGCCTTCTAGAGACTTCTAAGTGGCGAAGGACGCCGGCTCGAGGGGCTGACGTGCGGGTCCGGGAGCCCCCAAGCCCCTAGAGGGCGCGGAGAAGCTTGTCTTCTTGTGTCATGCCCCGTGCGTGACCTTGTCGGAGGAGTGGTTGACAGCGTCGTGCTCGTGGGGCGGCGTCTGGGAGCCCCCGAGCCCTCATGGCTCAGGGCATGTCTTCTTGTTCCCGGGCCTTGGCTGGCGCCGAAGGCCGGGGGGAGGCCAAGGATTAGGTCTTGACTCCCATTGATCGGGAACCTCGGGCTCGGGCGAGCCCCCGAGCGCTGAGCAGAGGCGGCAAGCTTACTCAGGCTCATCCCGATCCTCTGACCTGAGGGTGCACGTGAGCGTACCCAATGGATATAGCCCCCGAGCGATCTTGGAAGGGTAGGTCGGGGGGTCTTTTGGTGGGGAACCTTTGATTCCGAGGCTTAATATACTCATATGTTAGGATCTCGTCACACATCCAATAGAACTTTTAAGGCACGGACACAATATCGACACAAGAGATACATATTGGATTAGGCGTGATCTTGGCGAATGAAAAGAAAATAATACTCCCTCAATTTCAAATTATTAGACATTTTGAGTTTTCTAGATACTATGCACTTAAATAAACACTATGTCTAGATGTATAGTAAAAATAATCTAGAAAAACTAAAACATCTTATAATCTAGAGTATTCTTTATACTAATATTAGGTATATATCTAGATAATAGTAGCAAAACATGTCTATATACGTGCAGCGAGACCAATAATTTGTCGTTGGTGTTTGTATCATTGAACTAGCTATTTTATTTTATTTTATTTGGTTAGATCTAACGTGACTAGCAACCTTGTGAAGGGGTCCACCTAGGTTGTGGCTGTGGACGGCTGAACCATCAACCTCCGCACGCAATCTTATCCTTAGCCGACAAGATTGGCATCAGGAAAGCCATGAGGTCACTCTTGCTGTCCCTTGCAAACTACCGACAGAAATGGCCATTGCATCACTCAAGGAGCATCACATACTCCTACATCCTAGTACTTGTTTTTCTGATAAAATAAGGCTATTCTGTCGTTGATCACAGGTGGGAGAGGATATGTCCTGATGAGGTGGCAGAGGATACGTCAAGGAACCATCTGGCAGCTCGCTTGGCATCCAGTTGCAGCTATCATTACCAATTCAGAATTCAGAAAACTCATACGCATCAGCTTCCTTGGCACCACTTGGAAAAACCAAGTGCATAATCAAAACAGAAGCGAAAGGTCCCTTATCCATTTCTTTAACAACGGTCATTAACAATTTCATCAACCTCATCCATCTACCTGTTGCCAGCGAAAAAGAAAGTTCGGACAACTGACCGACAGATTCCCGATCATGGTACCCAGTGGCCAGTGCAGTCTGGACAAATGTTTGTGTTCAGAAGATAGCATTGAGCAAGAAAACTACTGTAAGAAGCAACCGCTGATTTCAGATATGGCTGGCATACCAGGAACTTTTCGATTTCCTCATAAAATCTAACGTATGTATGTACACGTTCCTGAATTTCTGTCTACTCAGTGAATGCTAGCTGTATTTACAGTTAATTACCAACTCAATGTATTGCGGGACAAAAACGGCAACAATAGATTATAACAGGTAAGTTACGTTGCCGATCCACCATCCCGGAGTGGACGAGCCTTAGTTTATTGCAGGAGTCATGCTCAGGTGGCTGCCTTGATGTTCAGCCATCAGAGGTGATATTTTTATCACCAGCAAGTGCTCATGATGGATTACACATCTGCTTCTCAGTGGTTGAATGCGGCACGTTGACATAATTGGCAGCCAACAGTCATCAGGGTTCAGGAATCTTGTGCAGCTCAAGCAAACCCAATACTGATTAATCTTCCACTGCTGTGTTGAAGACGAAACTAGGGAAGACGGTTGTGATGTCCCTGAATTTTTTAGGGCAAGAAATCAGCAAAGTAAGGTATGCCGAAGTTCTGTCTTGTAATTATGAATCACTTTTTCTGTGCAGTTATTCTTTTGCAAGGATTCTGCATACATTAATATGTTTGACAGAACATCATGCCAACCTAATTTTTCATAAAGATCAGGAGATGAGATGCAAACCTCAGATAAGGTAGTGTCATGTTCTTCAACAGGTAAGGGTGGCGAAACACAAAATCCTTCCACTCTTCTTGATTTATTTTTCCATCCTTATCGGCATCAGCATCTTCAAATGTCTGGGAAATTGAGTAAACACAAAATCAGCATAGTACACACAAACACAAAGACCCCCCCACACCCCCCACCCCTGCCGACATTCCAGTTGATTATTCACTACCTTATCTATAATGGCCTCAAGTAGGTCATCTGATAATTTCACATCAGATTCCATCAAAATACCAATTACCATTTGCTTAACCTATAAGACAAGTGGTGTCAATGAACTGCTTTACTGAGATTATTATACTAGAAAACAATCCACATAAAAGGTATGGATAGATACAGAACATCTTTGCAAGCTTACCTCTTCACGTTCAATAAACCCAGTTTGCCTCAAGTCATACAACCTGAATGCAACTGAAACAAACAAAAAGGGTAGCTACAAATATAAATATCAATATGCCTACATATATTATTATATATATTGACCATAGTTTCTGCAATTAGCATACATACAATCAATCTTGCCTTCCATTGGTTCCATGGGATGGAAGGCACTTAGAGCATGAATAAACTCATCAAACTCGATCACACCATCTTTCTTCTCATCAAACAAATCAAAAACCTGAATTATGGAGACAATCTTAGTTTCATGTCATTATCAATGATGGCAGCATGCAATGTAAATATTTTGAGGATAATCAGGGGAGAAACGGAAAGGTATGTGTATGGCGTAGTTAGGACGTGTTTTATAAATAAATACAAAGAGAAAAGCATAGCAAAGACTCACCCTATCAAGAAAAAGATTCTCGCCACTTGGAGTTTTGAACAATGCCAGCTGGAGTTCTTCCTGAAGACCATTCAACAGTGAAATGGTTAAGAAAAAATTAATATGACATTATGACCATTCCTCTAGTTGTATGCAAAAAAAGGGCATTCAACTCTTTTTTTTTGTTTCTAATTTGACTATTACGCGCCCCAACATGTTAATATGCACGCATAGAAGATGCTGCTGAAAATATAAGAGTGGAAAATATTTCTCTGACTTTGAACTGCGTCAGTCACGAAAAAGGTTGCTGCTGTGTTAGCTTAATTAAAAAACGTCATTCCATGCTTCACCAATCAAAACCATCAACCTTTGGTATGGCAGAGGAAGGAACATGGTGTTATCCTAGGACCTAATGGTACATGCAACATGGGAAAATTCAGACATGTGATCCTATGGGCTGTTAATCAGTGCCCTACGTCCCGCGGCAGATGATCCTTATACTCAAGAGCACCCAGAAGTGGGGGTTACAACAGAGTGTACAGGAGAAAAAGGGAGATTTGGTAGGACGTTAGCTCGGTGCTAATCCTAAGGTTGTCTCGCCGCCGGTGGAGTCTTCCCCACGTCGAAGAGGAGGAAGACGACGGGTGCGGTGGAGGAGCTCTCGGTGCCCCTCTCTGGGTTGTTCTGCTCTCGGTGCCGAGCAGGAGCGGATCGGTGAGGAATGGGATGATCTGTCTCGGATCGTCCTCCGCGCCTCTAGGTTCCTACCTATCCCTTATATACCGAGATAGATCAGGTACATGGCGGTTTGGGGGATGAGCCTATGGTCTACATGCGCCGGAGTCCATCAGGGTCTTGCAGCGGCACTCTGTGGATCATGGCGATGTCATGGAGCCGAAGAAGCTCTGGGCATCGTCCGGCTGCCTGACACACCAAGTGTCAGGCTGTGTCGGCTTCGACCGGCCTTCCCAGGTGCGCCTTCTGGAGACTTCTTAGTGGCGAAGGAGGCTGGCTCGAGGGGCTGACGTGAGGGTCCGAGAGCCCCTGGAGGCCACGGAGAAGCTTGTCTTCTTGTGTCACGCCCTGTGCGTGACCTTGTCAGAGGAGTGGTTGACAGCGTCGTGCTCGTGGGGCGGCGTCTGGGAGCCCCCGAGCCCTCATGGCTCGGGGCGTGTCTTCTTGTGCCCGGGCCTTAGCTGGCGCCGAAGACCGGGGGGAGGCCTAGGATTAGGTCCAGAGTCCCGTCGATCGGGAGCCTCGGGCTCGGACGAGCCCCCGAGCGCTAAGCAGAGGCGGCAAGCTTACTCAAGCTCGGCCCGATCCTCTGACCTGAGGGTGCGTGTGAGCATACCCAATGGGTATAGCCCCCGAGCGATCCTAGAAGGGTAGGTCAGGGGGTCTTTTGGTGGGGAACCTTTGATTCCGAGGCTTAATATAAACATATGTTAGGATCTCGTCACACATCCAATAGAACTTTTAAGGCACGGACACAATATCGACACATAAGAGATACATATTGGATTAGGCGTGATCTTAGCGAATGAAAAGAAAATAATACTCCCTCTATTTCAAATTATTAGACATTTTGAGTTTTCTAGATACTATGCACTTAAATAAACACTATGTCTAAATATATAGTAAAAATAATCTAGAAAAACTAAAACATCTTATAATCTAGAGTATTCTTTATACTAATATTAAGTATATATCTAGATAATAGTAGCAAAACATGTCTATATATGTGCAGCGAGACCAATAATTTGTCGTTGGTGTTTGTATCATTGAACTAGCTATTTTATTTTATTTTTTTGGTTAGATCTAACGTGACTAGCAACCTTGTGAAGGGGTCCACCTAGGTTGTGGCTGTGGACGGCTGAACCATCAACCTCCGCACGCAATCTTATCCTTAGCCGACATGATTGGCATCAGGAAAGCCATGAGGTCACTCTTGCTGTCCCTTGCAAATTACCGACACAAATGGCCATTGCATCACTCAAGGAGCATCACATACTCCTACATCCTAGTACTTGTTTTTCTGATAAAATAAGGCTATTCTGTCGTTGATCACAGGTGGGAGAGGATATGTCCTGATGAGGTGGCAGAGGATATGTCAAGGAACCATCTGGCAGCTCGCTTGGCATCCAGTTGCAGCTATCATTACCAATTCAGAATTCAGAAAACTCATACGCATCAGCTTCCTTGGCACCACTAGGAAAAACCAAGTGCATAATCAAAACAGAAGCGAAAGGTCCCTTATCCATTTCTTTAACAACGGTCATTAACAATTTCATCAACTTCATCCATCTACCTGTTGCCAGCGAAAAAGAAAGTTCGGACAACTGACCGACAGATTCCCGATCATGGTACCCAGTGGCCAGTGCAGTCTTGACAAGTGTTTGTGTTCAGAAGATAGCATTGAGCAAGAAAACTACTGTAAGAAACAACCGCTGATTTCAGATATGGCTGGCATACCAGGAACTTTTCGATTTCCTCATAAAATCTATCGTATGTATGTACACGTTCCTGAATTTCTGTCTACTGAGTGAATGCTAGCTGTATTTACAGTTAATTACCAACTCAATGTATTGCTGGACAAAAACGGCAACAATAGATTATAACAGGTAAGTTACGTTGCCGATCCACCATCCCGGAGTGGACGAGCCTTAGTTTATTGCAGGAGTCATGCTCAGGTGGCTGCCTTGATGTTCAGCCATCAGAAGTGATATATCACCAGCAAGTGCTCATGATGGATTACACATCTGCTTCTCAGTGGTTGAATGCGGCACGTTGACATAATTGGCAGCCAACAGTCATCAGGGTTCAGGAATCTTGTGCAGCTCAAGCAAACCCAATACTGATTAATCTTCCACTGCTGTGTTGAAGACGAAACTAGGGAAGACGGTTGTGATGTCGCTGAATTTTTTAGGGCAAGAAACCAGCAAAGTAAGGTATGCTGAAGTTCTGTCTTGTAATTATGAATCAATTTTTCTGTGCAGTTATTTTTTTGCAAGGATTCTGCATACATTAATATGTTTGACAGAACATCATGCCAACCTAATTTTTCATAAAGATCAGGAGATGAGATGCAAACCTCAGATAAGGTAGTGTCATGTTCATCAACAGGTTAGGGTGGCGTAACACAAAATCCTTCCACTCTTCTTGATTTATTTTTCCATCCTTATCGGCATCAGCATCTTCAAATGTCTGGGAAATTGAGTAAAAACAAAATCAGCATAGTACACACAAACACAACCGCCACCCCCCCCCCCCACCCCTCAAGACATTCCAGTTGATTATTCACTACCTTATCTATAATGGCCTCAAGTAGGTCATCTGATAATTTCACATCAGATTCCTTCAAAAAAGCAATTACCATTTGCTTAACCTATAAGACAAGTGATGGCAATGAACTGCTTTACTGAGATTATTATACTAGAAAACAATCCACATAAAAGGTATGGATAGAGACAGAACATCTTTGCAAGCTTACCTCTTCACGTTCAATAAACCCAGTTTGCCTCAAGTCATACAACCTGAATGCAACTGAAACAAACAAAAAGGGTAGCTACAAATATAAATATCAATATGCCTACATATATTATTATATATATTGACCATAGTTTCTGCAATTAGCAGACATACAATCAATCTTGCCTTCCATTGGTGCCAAGGGATGGAAGTCACTTAGAGCATGAATAAACTCATCAAACTCGATCACACCATCTTTCTTCTCATCAAACAAATCAAAAACCTGAATTATGGAGACAATCTTAGTTTCATGTCATTATCTATGCTGGCAGCATGCAATGTAAATATTTTGAGGCTAATCAGGGGAGAAACGGAAAGGTATGTGTATGGCGTAGTTAGGACGTGTTTTATAAATAAATACAAAGAGAAAAGCATAGCAAAGACTCACCCTATCAAGAAAAAGATTCTCGCCACTTGGAGTTTTGAACAATGCCAGCTGGAGTTCTTCCTGAAGAACCATTCAACAGTGAAATGGTTAAGAAAAAATTAATATGACATTATGACCATTCCTCTAGTTGTATGCAAAAAAAGGGCATTCAACTCTTTTTTTTTGTTTCTAATTTGACTATTACGCGCCCCAACATGCTAATATGCACGCATAGAAGATGCTGCTGAAAATATAAGAGTGGAAAATATTTCTCTGACTTTGAACTGCATCAGTCACGAAAAAGGTTGCTGCTGTGTTAGCTTAATTAAAAAACGTCATTCCATGCTTCACCAATCAAAACCTTCAACCTTTGGTATGGCAGAGGAAGGAACATGGTGTTATCCTAGGACCTAATGGTACACGCAACATGGGAAAATTCAGACCTGTGATCCTATGGGCTGTTAAACAAAAATTTTATAATGCACTCATGTGTGCCTGTCACATGACAGTCTCCAATTGACTCATCAAAAAGAAGAATATGATATTGTCTTAAATAATCCAACCCTCAGGAAATAATCCAGTCCATTGCGTGCAGTGCAACAATTGAACATGGATCTATGTATTAAATTAAACGTCGCCCTCAATGACCTACTACTCTTCAATCATGCATGCAGGGATGACAAAGTGACTCCATGCTTCACGAATCAAACTTACAACCTTGGTATGGCAGAGGAAGGAACATGACAACCAAGCATACCGAGATGCAGGTGCTATCCTAAGACCTAGTGGCACACGCAACATGGGAAAATTCAGGCAAGCAATCCTCATGGGCTGTCAAACAAAATTTTATAATGCTGTCATGTGTGCCTGTCAGACGACAGTCTCCAATCAACTCAAAAGAAGAATATGACAATGTCTTGACAAATCCAGCCCTCACGAAATAATCCAATCCATTGCATGTCATCCAACAATTCAAGATTAATCTCCGTACTAAATTGTGCAGACCCTCAATGACCTAATATACTCTTCAATCATGCAGAGACGACAAAGTGTCACTATCCCAGCCCAGGTCTTAAGTAACCATTTCTATCATATTTAGAGCCAAGCCAATTGTCCGCAGCCTAAAGGAACAAAAAAAGAAAATCCCATCTTCCAAGTGCAGCAAGGAATGTTTCATTCAAAGAAATCGATGTTCAAATCAACCCCAAAACACGTCATGAATGGCAAGAATATGCACGGTAAATACAGGAATTGAAGAGGGACTTTGTTGGATGCACCTTGTGGATGAGGCCGTCGTCGATGATGGAGCAGCTGATCTTCTTGTAGAGCTCGAAGAGCGCCTCCACCTCGTTCACGGAGACTTCGGTTCAATTCAATTTCAATCGAAACAGAGTCAGATGAGACGGCATTGCGAGATGGAGGCGGAGAAACCAAGGAAGCAGGAAAGAAAAGGTGGGGTAGGCTTGGATCGATCTTTTTACAGCATCGGGACTCGTCGGCGAGGCGTGCGAGCTGGCGGAGGTTGAGGGAGGTCCATCCACCCGCAGCGGCGCGGCGTAGGAAAGGTCTGTAGTGGTGGTGGTGGTGGTGATGGTTGCTCCGACTGTTCTTGGCGGCGGAGGAGGACGCGCCCGCGCCGGAGGCCGAGGAGCTGAAGTCGGGGCAGAGGTCCGCGAGGCAGTTGGTGAAGGCGAAGAAAACGGCCTCGGCGATGGCGATGAAGGGGAAAAAGACCGCGCAGAGGCGCTCACCTAGCGACAGCGAGCTCCCGGACCGCTGCCCGCGAGGAAAACAGGCGAGGAACCATGAGACATGAGTTGAATCCTGAGAAAAGATCTATCAAGAACCCGCTGCGTCGGGGATACTCGCCCCGAGAAGGGTGGACATTGCAGCCACCTGGCACCTACCACGTCGCCGGAGGAGAAACGGAAGCCGAAGCGGGAGTCCATGGCTCACGGGTGGCGCCCTGGGGTGAACTGGAAAGCCTGCGGCGCTGGTGCCGCCTCGGTGGCTCGTGGCATTCGTGCGCCGCTTTAAGGGCGCATTGGGCTGTTAAACAACAACATCAAACCGATCTCGATGGCGGCAGGGAACGGGATCGCAGGATCAGCCTCGAGGAGCTTTTGGGGGGGTGCCTCTGCCTGTGCGAGTTGGTGCCTCTGCCTGGATCCGTCGCCAAGACGAGCTGAGTTCACGGTGCCTTTGGTTGCTTTCCGTGTTGGCTTTGAGTTGAGATGCGGTCGCTGTGATGCGAGACCAATCCGTCCCGATTTTCCCCCTCCCGCCCCGAAGAACACACAAGGCGGCGCCAATCACACGGCACTTCAGTGCCATTGGTGATTGGTTTTTGGCTCTCTCGACTCTCTCTCGACTGATGTGAAGTCACATCCTACCGATACCGAAAACTCGACGCAACAACTTTACTCCCTCCGTCAAAAAAAAAAAAAGAACGCTCTTTACATCGTGTTTGACCGTTTGTTTTATTTAAAATTTTTACGTAAATTATAAAATAAATAAATTATTATTAAAATATCTCTAATGATAAAATAAGTTATAACAAAATAGATGTTATTTATACAAAATATTTGAATAAGACGACAAGATGTCTGGAAGTAAAAAACGACGCTCTCTGTGTAATGGAGGGAGCAGTGATTATCGCACCGGTTTTTGTCCCTTGGGACCTGGCGCTGGCGGCGTCTCCCCTCCACGCCTGCTCATCATGGAGCTTCGAATTCCCACTTTCTTTAGAAATATAAAAAGAAAACCATTCATCCAAACAGCTCAGGTGTGAGTGTGACGTCCTGAACCAATTTAAATTGGAGGACCTATGGTCTCTGAATGCTGCGACGGAAGATCCAAGAGATACCTGCTAAGCTCAAGCTTTACTGTCGGAGAGTTTATCCTCCGAGGAGAGGCCTCCAGCAGGTAGGACTATGGATCAACTTGGTGAAGCTAGGACTGTCTTGTGGGATGTGGGAGACAGTGTTCTCAGGTTGGCGTCTGTATCCAGTTTAGTGGAATGTTTAGCATCTTGAGGTTAGGCACTTCTTGTGGATGTACCACATCTGAACGCTGTGATGTTTTTTTGCTAGTCTTAGCCTATACTGAACCGGCTTTGCCATCTCAGTCAATAAACCACCCCGGGATCAATAGCCAGTCCGTACTGGATCGAGCAGAAATACCAGTAGCAGCAGCACTCAAGGGCTCGTTTGGATGTTCATGTATCTACCTCAATTCAGGTGTGTTGGAGTGATTTAGTGTGAAATTTAGTTTAAATTCTACACCAAATCACTCCAACACACATGGATGGAGTGGTTTGGTGACGAATTTAGTTTCCAACACACATGGACTAATGTGGATACATAGGCATCCAAACAAAGCCTAAAAGTAGAATTACCACCAGCTTAGTAGGATTAAATTTCACAGCTTCACCACCACCAGCTTATAGACCACAGGACAGCTGAGGATATAACCAACCATTGTGTGGACAATAGGATTACTGAACCAATAACACCAGGTGAGGGTTTATTTCCATTTACTTATCGGCGCAAAGCAGGACTCAAGAAACTGGAAAAGTAGAAACAACAGGATCTGGTTTGACGCAAAGAAAGGCTTTTCTTTTGCATTCATTGACTTGTGAGCTGAATATACAGGCTTATACAAAAGAGATCGTCTCTAACAACATGGACCTCAAAAGGCAAAATATACAACTGGGCCCAGTGTCGGGTTACAATTTGACAACGGCAGGAATTTGCCCTCACAAGAACCACCTCCAGCAATCTAGGGTCAAACTACATGGAAGGTAGCAGTGTGGCGCCAAAATGGTACGAGAAATAATTATCTACCTGACACTGAGGAGGCTACAATTAGCTCAAAGTTGAGAATAAAGAGCACTATCATCCGCACAACTCCCACAGCACGGACGCCTACAAAAAGATAAGGAAGGTTATCAGAAAACTGAAAACAGAGGCCCTGCCGCTTATAGATGGCTCCAGCAGCAAATAAGGCAAAAAAAAAAAACAGAAGAAAATTCATTTGGTGCCATAAAGCTTGAGAAACAAATAATTAGGCAGAAAGTTGGGGGTGGGAGGGTGCAAGAGCAGATTGATATACCCATGAGAACTTAGTCAAAATATGCTCAGGGTTTTAACTCAAAATTCTGGTATAACTTAAATGCAAACAAAATTGTGGCAAACATCAAGGAGCATGTCTGAATAGTAGATACCTGTACAAGTAACTTTACAAGGGGAAGGGATGCTCTTCAGAAATACGGGCCCAGTGTGGTTCATCATCATCCTGGTCCGGAATTTGAGGGGTGAGCATATACACCGCCTTGAACAACAGGTCTCTGCTGCTGCTGCTGCTGCTGCTGCTGCTGCTGAGACTGCAGTTGCTGCCGAGACTGTTGTAGCTGCACCTGGCCACCAATGCCATGTCCATGTATAGGCACACCACCAGACATTTGCCTTTGCAGCCTGCTTTGGCTGGATGATGGCAACAGCTTATCACTTCCAACAAAGGTGTCTTGAGGTGAGCTAGCTAGCTGCGAGCTTGAGGTAATTGCACTTGGGTCATGGGCTGACTCTTGTTTCCGCTGGCTCATAGATGAGATGCCTGGGCTACCCGAATCTGTACTTCTTGCAAGTGAGGCAGATGACATTACCTGGTTATGTTGTACTTGGTCAACAGGTAATTCAATCCTGCCATCTGTGTTCGCATGACGATTTTGTTGCATTATCAACCTTTGAATATTATTCTGTGATGGATTCATGTACCGTAGTTGCTGCTGCTGTTGCTGTGCCAACTGTAAAGGTGAATGAAGTGAACCTTGTTGGGAAGTTAACAAGGTATGGTTGGAAGAACCCTTGACTGTGCCCTGATTACTAATATCTGGTGTCTGCATTGGAGACAAAGGCATCTGAGAAGTGTATACCTTTGGTTGATTCCCAGGTTGAGGTATCGATGGGATTGATCCTTTACTACCAACAAAATGCCCTGGAGCCTGTTGCATTACATTCTTATCAGGAACTTGATTTTTACAGTTTGTTGAAATGCCACTGGCTTGAGTAACATCCACAGGACTCTGGTGCACCATGTTCCCTCGGCCTAAGCTCTTCATAAGCTTAGCTTGCTGACTGCCTTGATTTCGTTGCTGTTGATTTTGTCTAGGCTGCTGCTGGCCCTGTTGCTTCTTCTGTTTATGTGAAGTTGCGGCTGAAGGCTGATGGGGAAGCATTGGGTTACCTTGTGCATTTTGTGCAGGATGTTGCTGCTTACGCTGTGGCTGTGTAACTGGGATTACACCGGTTGCAGATCCTTGGCTCTGCTGTTGCATCTGTGAGCCATTCTGTACAGCTGACACTGCACTGGCTCCAGATAGTGGGCGCTGTTGTTGGGGCATCATTTGTTGAATATGTCTCTCTTTAGCCAAGCGCATAGCATAAGCCTGCTGCTGCTGTGGATTTGACTGGTTTGTTCCTTGGGTATGAGGAAGGTGTGTGTTTCCATACATGTGTGATTGTTGTGGCATCTGATGTGGTTGGGACTGCTGGACAGGGAAAGATTGAACAGGTGAAGATGCCCCAGTGTTGGAATATGGTGGACCGCTGAAATGCACAGCATGATTATTTCCCTGTGAGACTTGTAACTGAAACTCTGGCATTATCATCTGTCTATGCTCTTCTGAATTCTGGCCAGGCTACAAGAAACAGACGATAGTATTAGTAACCGCAAAAAAGCACAAATGAAAACTCTTCATTTATCCATAACTTTCCTTGCCAAACGAAATTAATGTCGCAACAGCAACTAAGCCTTTTATTTGACACAATAGTAACCAGTAAACCTTTTTGTCTCAAGCAAGTTAGTAATAGTAGTAACAAATCTTAATATCCTCGGTCATGGATCTAGCATAGGAACTGCTGTTTCATCACGCTCCTATGTAAATACAGTTCTTTGGATATATTCCATCAGCTCAAATATCTATTAAATGCTTCTTCCCATGTCTGGAGGCTTCGCCGGATATGTACGAAATTCAGAACCCGTCTCGAAATAACATTGGAGAATCTTTTCTTCAATCCACTCAAACGCCAACCACCCAACCCCCACCGCACCATGTCCACATACATCATCATTTTGGATTTGATCCATTATTCTATAACCACAGATCCAGTGTTGAATAAGCTTTCCTTCACTCACTGCCACACCTTACCCTCCTCACTACACAACATACATATCTCAACTAAACTTAATTATTGAATGCGTCATCCTTAGGTAATTCCATTGGACACAACGCCACAAGGTTGGTCATCGTCCTGTTATCACGTTACTTCCTACCAAACATAGGCCGCCACCATCATGAGCACACACAATGACAAAAATTTCATAACATGATGGAGAGGAATATTATCAATTCAAAGAGATTATAAGAACAGAATGATAAATAAGGGGATCACAAAATTTTGCGGCTCAACATACCAGCATTTGACCATTTTCCTTTGATGTCCCACTAACATATGACAATATTTCAAGCCCTTCAAGGAAGAAGATTAAGTGTTGCTCCCCTATTAGTTTGTTCTCTGGCTACATCACTGCAAGTAGACCTGAGCAAATTGAGCCCGACCCAGCCCGGCCCGAGCCCGACGGGTTTTGGCCTGCCCACGAACCTTAGTGGACAAGGCCTGGGCACAGATCTCGTTGCCCAGAAAAAACTTTCTTTGCCCGAGCCCGGCCTGAAATGCTGCTTTTAGCTATTTTACACTGTAAAATGCGCGGCGGCCCAAGCCCGGCCCAAAAATGAGGCCCAGCTTGCCTAGTGGGACGGTCATGTTTGGGATTTTTTTGGCCCAAAATAACCGCCCTTTTTTCGGTCCGGCCCGAACCCGGCCCGGCCCCGCAAAATGCTCAGGTCTAACTGCAAGTGCTTTCAGTATTTTCTACTTCTATTATTACTTTGTTAGACTTTGCTATCCTAATTTAACCATTTTTCATTAAACCCACCTGTTCGCCTAAACAAAGGCCAACCCTGTCATTTAGGCCCTAAACAGTGAATTAAATGGTTGGACCATTTAAACCCGTTTAAACCATTAAAAACCGTCTAAATAGAATTGAGTTAAACATGATTAAATGAGCTAAACGACCATTTAATTCACTATTTACTCGATAGAAGGATTACAACTATCACATTTGACATCCAACTAATTAACATCGTAGGTATATGAGGTGGAGTTGGATTTAGTTTTATTCCAAAAAAATCAATTGGCAGAACACTTATATTTTACGTGCATAATTATGTAAATTTTCTAGACTATTGGGCTTCTTACATACAAAAATATGCATATTATTTTAGTGCTACTATACAAAACCGTTTAGTCCATTTAACTCTATTTAAACACCATCTAAACGGCCTAAATGCTAAACAAAGGGTGACTGACTGTTTACTGTTTACCATTTAGGATAATGCTGAAGCCATGGCAATGGCATGAAGTTGGTCATAATATTCAAAACGGATTAAGGGAGCTAATTTCCCGTGAATATTCAATAATTCGCTAATCACGCGAATTGTCTCCCTTGCTCCAATTATTCAAGTTTTCGGAACTACAGTTGCTACATTTTCAACGCATCACTGGTGATTCACAAACTCTGGCCAGCACTCAACCAAGTCCGCGTATATAGCTCTCTCTATTGGGTCGGTCAGTTTTGAACCACGGCAGCTAATTTGGAAATCATGGGCACCTCTACCTAAGAAGTGATGAATTTTCTTTTAATCAGTGGCGTAAAATATATGTTGCATGGCGGACAAGCTGGCCCGTAGAGGTTTGCTTCACCTGGCTAAATGCTTGTTCTGTGATCAGGAAGCTGAAACCATCCAGCATATTTTATGTGGATGTGTTTTCTCTAGACAAGTGTGGTCTCCCACCCTGTGTCACTATGATCACCAAGACCTCTTGCCATCTCCACTGGACAGGGACTTCTTTGGATGGTGGTCAAGGATAAGCAAGTTGATCCCTGGTGATTTCAAGCTAGGCCTGAATTCTCTGATCACCTTGGTTGCATGGATGTTGTGCAAGCACCGCAATGAGGCTGCGTTCAATGGCCGGTCCTATCATGCAGAGAGTTCTTAGACAGGTTTATGAAGAGAGCCAACTTTGGTGTCTGGCTTTTGGAGATGTATATGGGTTAAAGCTGGCGGTAGTTCTGGTCATGCTATTTTTTGGATTAAAAGGCACAAATGTAACTTTGCCATAGCAGAGTGGACGGGCGTGGATGCGTGCATGTGTAAATCAAATTGAATACTTACCAAATTATAAACACAGCAGAATATATGAAGAAATTAAATCTTAATGCATATCAAATTGAGTGCTTACCCTAAGCATCTGCATTGGGTCACGTGGCCTCAACATAGTACTTCCAGGTCCCGGTATGGCACCAGGATGAACGTTTACTGTATTTTTTAAGCCTTGACCATTGTTGGGTGACATGTTTCCAGGAGAACCAAGCCTTCGAAAACCCGGCCTAGTAACAGGTGTACCTCGATTTAGTCCAGTCATGATTCCAACACCGTGTGTGGGTGGCATCATTCGGGCACCCCGATCAACGCCAGATGGCAACACACCAGGAACAGGAACTCCAGGTTGCTGAAGGTTTCTGCCATTGACCATCTGGTTATAATGAATTCTTGATTGCTCATCACCCTGTATTGAGGTTGGTCTAGGTACACCAAACCTCTGAGCATCCCTGCAATAGAGATTTTGCAGAAACAAATATGAACACGGAATGTTTTGCATATCAGCTATAGAGGATAATCAACCATTTACCTAGAGGGAGCATTCAAAGGCAATGGCGAATTGCTTCCTAAAACCATACCAGGAGAACCTGGTAATCTCACGTTCATATTTGAAGTGGGAAGAGTAGGACCAACAGAACAATTATTGTTTGGAAGAGCTAACCCACTTGTGTGAGATCCTGGATAACCAATAGAAAGTGCATCCGAGTTCGAAGGTCCATCACAAAGGTCAAGTGGCCTATAACAAGATTAAAATTAGAAAAAACATGGCAGTTTGATATGGACAATATAGGAAGTTGTAAGTTCATAACAGAATTAGATAAGAGAGGTAGTTCAAACTTCAAAGTGGATAGTTCATACGTCAAAATGACACCAGGTAAGTTGCCTGGACATGCTTGAGAAAGTGCAAAAACATGAGAAGTATGAAGCGGATTTATTTGCCTCAGTTCCTGGATCTCACCCTAATAAGAAAAAGATGTAGACACATGAATATCACTGTGAGCAAGTACCAATGATACAAAAAATGAGTTCCAGATTGGAAGAAACATTATAGGTAAAGTTCTCAAAATAACTTAAATACTCACAACAACAACAACAACAACAACAAAGCCTTTAAGTCCCAAACAAGTTGGGGTAGGCTAGAGTTGAAACCCAGCAGAAGCAATCAAGGTTCAGGCACGTGAATAGCTGTTTTCCAAGCACTCCTATCTAAGGCTAAGTCTTTGGGTATATTCCATCCTTTCAAGTCTCCTTTTATTGCCTCTACCCAAATCAACTTCGGTCTTCCTCTGCCTCTCTTCGCGTTACTATCCTAGCTTAGGATTCCACTACGCACCGGTGCCTCTGGAGGTCTCCGTTGGACATGTCCAAACCATCTCAACCGGTGTTGGACAAGCTTTTCTTTAATTAGTGCTACCCTTAATCTATCACGTATATCATCGTTCCGAACTCGATCCCTTCTTGTATGACCGCAAATCCAACGCAACATATGTATTTCTGCGACACTTATCTGTTGAACATGTCGTCTTTTCGTAGGCCAACATTCTGCACCATACAACATAGTAGGTCTAATCGCCGTCCTATAAAACTTGCCTTTTAGCTTCTGTGGTACCCTTTTGTCACATAGGACACCAGATGCTTGGCGCCACTTCATCCACCCTGCTTTGATTCTATGGCTAACATCTTCATCAATATCCCGCCTCTCTCAGAGCATTGATCATAAATATCGAAAGGTATCCTTCCTAGGCACTACTTGACCTTCCAAACTAATATCTTCCTCCTCCCGAGTAGTAGTGCCAAGTCACATCTCATATACTCGCTTTTAGTTCTCATCGAGTCTAAAACCTTTGGACTCCAAAGTCTCCCGCCATAACTCCAGTTTCTGATTCACTCATGTCCGACTTTCATCAATTAGCACTACATCGTCCGCGAAAAGCATACACCAAGGGATGTCCCCTTGTATGTCCCTTGTGACCTCATCCATCACTAAGGCAAACAAATAAGGGCTCAAAGCTGACCCTTGATGTAGTCCTATCCTAATCGGGAAGTCATCCGTGTCTCCATCACTTGTTCGAACACTAGTCACAACATTGTTGTACATGTCCTTAATGAGCCCGACGTACTTCGCTGGGACTTCATGTTTGTCCAAAGCCCACCACATAACATTCCTTGGTATTTTATCATAAGCCTTCTCCAAGTGAATAAAAACCATGTGTAGGTCCTTCTTCTTCTCCCTATACCGCTCCATATCTTGTCTTATTAAGAAAATGGCTTCCATGGTTGACCTTCCGGGCATGAAACCAAATTGATTCATAGAGACCCGCGTTATTGCTCTCAAGCGATGCTCGATAACTCTCTCCCATAGCTTCATAGTATGGCTCATCAACTTAATTCCGCGGTAATTAGTACAACTTTGAATATCCCCATTATTCTTGTAGATCGGTACCAATATACTTCTCCACTCGTCAGGCATCTTGTTCGATCGAAAAATATGGTTGAACAGCTTGGTTAGCCATACTATAGCTATGTCCCCGAGGCATCTCCATACCTCGATTGGGATACCATCCGGTCCCAATCGAGGTATTCAAGCATTTAAAAATTGCATCAAAACATCAGGGATTTGGAGTACAAAAGGATAAGCTCGTGTTAGTCGTTGAACTCTCACTCTCGGTAGTAGCAGAATTCTTACTCTCGTCGAGAGAGGATGACACTAGGAGTTGGGGCAATTTTCTGGTTTATTTCTCACACAAACTCACACAAATGTCATGCCAACCCGAGGGGTTGGGGATACATATTTATAGGCTGCTAGCCAGCCAAGCATATGCCAATATGCTAGTCTAAGATGCTAGTCTACGATGTTGTCCTAGATGCTAAGATGCTGTCCTCTAGATGCTAGTCTAAGATGCTGTCCTCTAGTCTAAGATGCTGTCCTATGCTGTCCTAAAAACAGACCATGCAGCCACAAAGACCATGTGACCAGCACAGCCCCACAAAGACTAACACATGAGACTTATCCCATCAGCTCGTATCAAAATTTTGTGCTATTGTATCGTTACATTATTATTTTTTATATATAAGTAAACATGTCACCCAAGACCTGGTTCTCCATATTACAGGTTTTACTAATATAGTGTATTAATGTTGATCATACTGAGGGAGTAAATGTGAATATTCAGAAAAATCACTAGAATACACTATATTCAGAAAAATCACACCCTTTAATCTCTTAATTTCTCTAAAAATCACTAGAATACACTATATTACAGGACGGAGGGAGTAAATGTGAATATTCAGAAAAAGAAACATGGTTTGGTTTCACCATACATCACATGATGGGTTGTGACCTGACTTGGATTGCAAACTGAAATATTCAAAACTTTCAAATTAACCAAACATAAGTATGGTTAAATCATATAGTGCATGATTGACTGTAATTTGAATTGGACTGCAAATTGAATTATACATTCTAGAAAAAAAAAACATAAATCACCATAAGAAACTATCAATAATATAATATAAGAGCCTATATTCATACCGATATCCATGCAAACATTTTGTTTTCAATGTAAGTAGGGATAATGATTTAGTAGCTCCATAGAATAATAAAGGTACATATCGCACAGAGGGGAGATTAATCCATCAATGCACCAGAACATGCAATTAGCATCTCCATTACTTTCCTTGCACATGCCTAAAACAGTTGAGTTGTCCTAACTAACTGTAAGGAAATGGTCTGTCAAGTATCAAGCAATAGCAAAAAAAAGTACAAAATAATTAGCAAATACTCCCTCGGGAAACAAGAACGATAGTTATTTTTGGGACGGGGGGAGTACTCCCTACATCCCAGAATGATAAGCGCATTTTGAACAGGGAAAAGTCATACAAAATAGATCGACCCTTACAATATGTTGTCAACTACTAAAATATCAATATCATCTCAAAGAACTTTGAATACAAATATATTGATGCAAGTTTATGTCCTAAACTTGTATTTGACTAATCTTTAGTCAGTTTGTGAAATTTGACTTTCCTGATACAAAATATGCTTATCATTTCGGGACAGAGGGGGTAGTGAATTACCTATTCACTATTACCACTCTGATGGAAAACAAAGTTGTTAGGACATTGACACTTGGACAATTTCTATTAAAATTACTAATGAAGTAAAAAAACAAAAATTATTTTATGAAAGCATTCTTAGCAATTATTCTAGTAACATTAATTTCATTTCGTTAATGCATGTAATTCTTCATATATTGACAGTCAAAGCTCAAAAGGTTTGAAGGGAATACATGTAAGCTAAAGATTACAAACATATTACATCCCAACCAACAATCATTTATGATGTTTTCCAAAACATAATACTAACCTTTCTACAAGTTTGATGCAATTTTTGTCCAAGGAATATTATTTTCTCAAAGTGTGTCTTGAGAGTCTCTTCCTCAAACGGTCCTTGAAGGCGCTGAAACAGTTGCCTTGCACTACCCTAATATTCAAATGCAGAGGGTCATAGTGTTAAAGACGAAAGAGTGTGTATCTTTGGTTAATATGTGCTGCACGTTGTTGAAGAAAAAATTCTCATTTTCTTTCTATAACCGCCATAATGATTTTTGGAAAGATGCAGCAGATTAGAAGCCGCTTGACCAAAGATCTAGAATCATAATCTTCCAAAAATCATTTCCATATACAAGCTGAGAAGTAAAATAGAAGAAATAATAAATGGGAATTAACCTTTGGAATCCCAGGCAATGCAGAAGGATAGTGCTGAGATGAGCCTGAGTCATCAGCACTGTCAGCACCATCACCACAACTTTTATCCGTCAGAAGTTTATGGCGTTCCTTACACTCATTAGGCCTTCTGTATATGCACTGCGAAGGAGATGCTAAAATCTTCAATCAAGTAATAAAATAGAAAATATTTTTTTAATTAGCACCAGACTATTGAAAGTTTGCAACAATTAAGATCCAAAGCCATGAAAAATTATAAATATAAATCAGTTACAAAGAGGAACACAAAATAACATAAACTTACTCCTAAGAAATACAAAAGGTGCTAGAAGAAAAACACAAACATACAGGTTGCAACAAAATAGTTGCATGGTACATTTTGATGATCAAGGAGAAAAATAAATGACTGATACCAAATTAAAACAGTTATCCTAAATAAAATGTTACCTTCAATTGGATAATGCTGTTAAGGGCGTCGCTCACCAATTCCCAGTTTTCACCCATATCATGGACAAGGACAACAAGAGCCTGGTATAAAAGGAAATTAGAGTATTGCCAACAAATAAAAGAATAAGACCCACAATATTGCAAAGACAATAACCTGATCCTCAAAACTTGACCATGGGCTTCCAGGACCTGAATGACCAGCTGGCATCTAACAAAAAGATCAGAATTTTAGAAAGCTTTTTTTAATAAGAAACACATAAACTGCAAGAAGCCAAGAGTGGCCACTGTCTAGTGGCGTAGACCAAAGTGTGCCTCCCCAAAGAGCTTGGTGGTTTTCTTGGAATTTCTAATCTCCAAAACCTTGGCTGGACTCTTCGGTTGAGATGGTTGGTTGAAGAAAAATAGATCCTACTCATCCTTGGACCAAATTTCATGTGCCAGTCCATAAGTGTGTCCAAGCATTCTTCTCTATTGCTGTGCTTTCAGAGATTGGTAATGGTGCTGCAACTTTGTTTTGGACTGACAGATAAATTGATCTTGCCCCTCAAGTCTTGGTGTTAGTTCCCAAAAGGAAAAGGAACAAGAGAACAGTTCTCGAAGCTTTAACTGACCTTACCTGGGTTAGGGATATTCAGGGCGCCATATGTGCTCCATTTTTCAGAGTATTTCGCCCTTTGGGATCTCTGATCTCATCTCAGAAGTACTAAAACCAGAGGTGGAAGACACTCACATTTGGAGGTTCTCTGGTGATGGGCATTATTCAGCGAAATCTTCCTATGAAAGCCTGTTTCTTGGTACGGTAATTTTCAGTCCTTATGAGAGGATTTGGAAAATTTGGGCCTGGGAAATGTCGTTTTTTCATGTGGCTAGTGGTCCGTGAAAGGTGTTGGATGGCTGATCGATTGGCACGGAGGGGGCTTCCTCACCCTTCCTGTTGCCCCCTTTGTGACCAAGAGGAGGAAAATATTAACCACTTGATGTCGACATTCGTCTTCGCACAAGAATTCCGTTTTTTCCTTCTGCGCCCAGTCGGCTACAGTCTCACTCCCCTATCTGATGAGATCTCCTTTGATGATTGGTGGGACGGAAGTTCAAGGAGGGTGCCTGATCACTTAAGAAAGGGTCTGGATTCCATCACCATCTTAGGGGCCTGGACATTGTGGAGTTTTCTGAACCTCCTAACCTAGCTAGAGCACTATTGCTTGCTAGTGAGGAGCTTCTTTTTGGGGGTTTTGCTGGGGCGAGAGGCATCAATCACCTCCTTGCACAGGGGCTGATTGTTTATTGATTGTGGTAGTGGTCGTCTCCAACTCTTGTTAAGGGCGCGACGTTTAGGATCCTAGTGGGTTGTGTTGTGCGTGTGTAAGGTTTCTTGTATGGGTTCTTGCCCCCATTTTCTTCTTTATATAATGATACACAGCTCTCCTGCGTGTTCTGAGAAAAAATAAACTACAAAAAGCAACATAGAATGCTAAATATCTTAACACAAAACAGAAAATGTTGGACTATTCAAAAGAATTTGAAATCTTGAAGGTAGCAATCGGCTCAGATTTTAGATCAATTTATATTTGATCAAACCTGGAATCAGCATCTCTAGCGCACCCTGAGCGTGAGTTCATAAGGTGATATTTCAGATTTTTAAAAACAGGGGCCTACACAAGTTCTTTGGCCAATAAACTTGACCAAGCCTCCCTCTAGCCATGCTCGACAGCTAAAGCACTTCAATCAATCAAGAATGTGAAAATTGGCCAAATTCATGCTAAGCATGGCTGTATTTTAACTCTGCTCATTCCTGCAAAATCCTCCTCAGGGCAATACTCTGCAAAATCAGCTTATGACGGCATGTTTCTTGGTGCGGTGCAGTTCAGACCCTGGGAAAGAATCTGGCAAGACATGGGCACCGGGCAAATGTAAGTTTTTCATGTGGTTAGTTGCCCACAATAGATGTTGGACTGCTGATTGTCTTGCTCGAGGCCTCAAAGAGGCCTTCCTCATCATGAGCATTGCATCCTGTGTGACCAGGAAGAGGAAACCATTGATCACTTGCAGGTGGCTTGCGTTTTTGCACAAGTTTGGTACAGCTTGCTACATCTGGTTGGTCTGCAATCTATCTGTCCACAACCTGATGAAACATCTTTTGTGGAGTGGTGGGCAAATTCTGTGGAGTCTCTGGACAGGACAAGGGCTAAATTCAATTGTCATCCTAGGTGCTTAGTCAATCTGGATCCACCATAACCATTGTGTTTTTGATGGAACCATCCCTAGTCTAACTATGGTGTTAACTTCTGCCCGGGAAGAGCTTCGTCTTTGGAGTGTGGCTGCGGAGTGGTGGGCAAATTCTGTGGAGAGAGTCTCTGGACAGGACAAGGGGATTCGATTGTCATCCTAGGTGCTTGGTCAATCTGGATCCACCATAACCATTGTGTTTTTTATGGAATCATCCCTAGTCTAACTATGGTGTTAACTTCCGCTCGGGAAGAGCTTCATCTTTGGAGTGTGGCCAGGGCACAAGGCATCTCTTACCTTGCTGTCCTTGCACCAACAAGTGGCCAGTCCTAGAGGCTGCCGGCTGTTGGTCGAGTTGTGTTTGAAGGCGTGATATTAGTGTTTGATTAAGTGAGGGTGGCGTGGTGTTGTACAGGTTCCTAACGCCCCCCCCCCTTCTTCCTAATATAATGATATGCAGCTCTCCTGCGGATTCAAGAAATAAAAACTCTGCTCATTCCTACCATTACCAATAATGGAGGCACATAATGTCCAAGTGACCAATAACAAGGTAAACAGCTTTACTCAGTAGTGCATTCAGTTGTTGTGGACAACAGGAGCAAGAAGAAATAGCAAGAAATGAAAATTTTAGTAAATATATTTGTAGTGCTTCTCACAGTGACTAAATCATAACCTGACCTAGCCATCCATTTTATGTTACCAAGACATGGATCAAAAACTAATTGCTGATAACTTCAAGAAAAAGATTCAAGTGGGATACAAAAACTGCATAACCAGAATGATAATTACAAAAAAGATATTAATACCTTGAGTCCTTTACTTTTTCTTCCACGGGTGCTAATCTTTATGACCTTCGTAGGGTTTGCCATGTTGCTCATTTGTGATGCAGCAGGAGAGGCCATTGGACCAACTGGTGTAAGAGCTTCCAGTGAAATATCTGGTGCTTGATTCAACAATTTAGGCTTCTTAGCAGCATGTAGGCCATTAACCACTGTTGATAAATCAATAACACCTAACATGTGAGGAGCTATTCACATTCGAATGATAAGAACAAGTTGTGTTCATGTGGCAGTAGTGAAAATATGATGATAAAGTATGCTATCCGAAGAATGGATAAAGGGAGTACCAAAATTCCCATTTGACTCGAATTGATGAGTCTCCGGTCTCTTTTTAATATAATCCTTCTGGCACAGAATGGAGAAAACATGCATCAGATACTAAGTATGGTGGTGTTAGGTTATCTTGTGGCATTCCCAGGTCTCAGCGTTAGAACACACAAAAGAGCGCTATACTACATGATGCACGTATAAATTCATTTAGCACGAAGATTTGTTTTCAGAACCTTAAACCATTTCAGACTGTTGTTCAGCAATTTGTTACTAAATAGAAGTATGGATAGCCACCATGACATAAAAGTTAGTTGCAATGATCTATTCAAGCAATATAATCAAATATAGAAGAAAAGGTATACCTGCTCATATTGAGCTATCATATCGATCTGAGATCTAGGATCATAAGTGCCCTGAAAAAATCACCAGAAACTTCCTCTATCAAACAAAGCCACCAACAAAAATAATGAAAATTTTGCACAAAGCATTAACCTTTCCAGGAGCCATCAATGAACAAGATTCGGCCACGTTTGGTAGTGCCTTGTAGCCTGGGTGCTTAGTCTTTTTCTTCTTTTTAGATTTTGTAGACACCTCACTACCATCATACAACAATTGTCTGTCAAAATCAACAGTGGACTCTATATCTGCGTTCTTCCTGGAAAATGACCCTCCATGTAATGAACTTTGATCATCTTGACAGGAGTTTGTGTCTCCACTAGATGCGTCTGTTTTATTTGTGAATTGAGGGGTCCCAGAAGCACCAGCAGGAAATGGACTCGCAACCCGCTGCCTAGCTGCTGTGCGGATGCGTTTTATAGGAATGGTGAGGAAGTCTGTTTGTTTGCCGTTCGATAAGAGTTTCTGGTTTCCTGATTTGCTTTCCAAATACGGTGGTTCATAAGGACTGTCAGCACCAATTTCATACGACCTTGCGCCATTTATCCTCTGCAGCAAAGGGTGCTTCTTTTTGTGACTATTTTTTGATGCCAAACCACCATCATAAGCTCCAGGCAATAAATAGGTGTGTGCCTCCCTTTCATCATCTCCATATGCATTGTCCATAGGGACATCTACACAAAATTTAGTGTTGGCAAGAACATGAAACACATAATAACACAAGAAATTAGAGAATAGTGGTATATAGTTTATGTTGGTAAGAATATGAAACACATAATAATACCTGTGACAGATGCATATGTTGATGGCTCATAATCATCCTTGAGTACAGTGTTACCAACTTTCTGGAACAAATAGATATTAATTTCAATATACGTCCATTTTTACGACCACCTAGAAAACGGCAGAAATGCAAATGGATCTTATAGGCGTTTCCTGTTAGCAATTTAGTGTTGACAAGGTAGCTATTAACACCCAAGATTCTATAGCCCATAATACCAAACAAAATCTATAAAGCAGATACTTGGAAAGAGACTATTGCATTTTGTAACCCCACTGCTTAACAGTTAACACATGAAGCTTTCCTAGAAACCAGCAATTGAAGAGCAATCACAAGTGAAACAACAGCAACAACAAAGCCTTTACTCCCAAGCATGTTGAGGTACACTAGTGAATGATGCTCAACAAGAGCCATAAGGACCAGAGAGAAAGAAAGAAAACGAGAAAGACAAAAACAATTTAGTAACATAGCATTACTGTTAACCGTTACAAAATGATACACAGGCGAAACACTTGGCCATGTGTTCTACCGAAAAGATATATGTTTCAGTGTGTGCTCAAATTTTCAACATTTACGGCATGTTTGCTTTGCTCCCAGACTGCTTTGCCTGGCGCGAGCGTCGCCCTTAGGCATCCAATTTCGGATGCCTGGCAGGCAGCTCGCCTGAGAGACCATGAAGCAAACACGCCCATAACAAAATAACCCGATGATAAAAAATGTGTAAGGCTCTTAGAGTACCAGGACTATCTCCTTACCTTGTTATTATAAACAAAGAGACGCTCCATAGACTCCCTGTATGCCTGCATTGCACCAGGTGTTACGCCGTAAAAGAGATTTGCCTGAAATTAGGGGGGCATCATTAGCATTTTTATTTTTTTGAGATCCTGTGAGGTCATTTCAGATTTACTGTTTATTAAAAAAACTTGATCAACCTAGGAGGAACTCGATGGCATTGTACACAAGGAATAGGCACCCAAATTCGAGCCAAAGAGGACACAAGTCTGAGAGATACCCACATATCCCACCAACTGAGCTAGGCTCAGTTGCTGTATCAGGTTTACTAGCACTTTGATGAAATGAAAAAAAAAAGCAAAACGGTGTAAACAAACTGGTAAACAAACTGGTTTCTGTTGGGTTTCAACTCTAGCCTACCCCAACTTGTTTGGGACTTAAAGGCTTTGTTGTTGTTGTTGTTGTTGTTGTGGTGTAAACAAACTGGTCATCAAAAGAACAGTGTTCAGATAGATTACTTCTGAAAGTTGGTCAGGTACTTTCAAAATGCCAAAATCATTTAGCCGGTCAGGAGTTGGTGGTGCTTCGGCAAATGGCAGACATTCAGATGCATTAATGTTGTACTCAAGAAGCCTAAGTGCATAGCTCTGAATAGGAGACTGACGAGACCTTTCTTGCTCCAAACACTCCTCATCCTGTACAAATTCAATATCACCCCAATATCAAATGCCAAATACACCAAGCTATATAAACATGAAGCTCAAACATCAAGAGCCATTAACAATTCCATTAAACTGGGACACTTACAAATAAACATGAAGTCCTTAAGCATTCTGGGACACTATAAAAAAATTAATCAGTATATTCATTTTGCTTACCGGTTTTCCTGCTTTGACCCCACCCAGCTTATTTTCTTCTAGCTCATTCGGTTGCTCTATTTGCATTGGTTTAGGAATACCACCACTAGCTCGTAAAGTATAGACTGAACGCCAAAAGCTCATAATACCATTGGCCAGAACTCTGGCAACAGATTTCTGCTTTCTCTGAATGCTTGCTTCTTCAAATACCGCTCGCCCTTTAGAAGAAATCCAGTGGGACATCTGTGCTGCAGCTGCATTTTTCCACAGGCGCTCCTATTATGGAAGCGAGATACTCAAATAAGTTTTTCAAGTCAACAATGGGGAGCTGCACAGCAAAAATATTTCAGTTCATAGAAGGAACAGTTGAGGAAGAACCTGCATGAAGTCATTTGCCATCCAGACCATCTCCTCCAGAACAAAATCCCAGTGGCTCTTCCGCTTCTTCTCCAAAGAAATATTGCAGAGAGACCGTTCACCAGCCCTCTTAATGTTTGCCTGTGCCAAGTAATATGTTTTCCCTTTTTAGAAGCAAAAGAGCACTATCAGAAAGGAAGGGTTTATATACTAGGTATACCTCTATATACCGTGCCCTTCTGAGGATAGCATCTTCGTGATCCTTCTTTGCAACGACAGAATCTTCACATTCCCTCTTTGCTATCTTCTCCTGATCTCTGCTAGATTTCTCAACATCATTTTCTACAAAGTTACTCACAACACCTGTGTCTGTGGCAGGGGGCACAGTAACAGAAGCTAGCTTTTGGGCAACACTCAATTCACTTGCATTATTTCCATCAGAATCTTTGCATTCCTCCATGTTCCCTTTTCCCTGATTAGAAGTAGCAAGCTGTTCTGCATTATTTTTTGAATCTACTGCATTGTTACAAACTTCTGTTTCATCTTTCGCACAGAAGGAATTGCTAAATTCAGGATGTGCAGGAGTAGAACTGTCATCCAAAACGACAGGCCGACTACTAACTTCCAGTTGACCGTCTTTCTTGTCATCCTGGTTGTCAGGTAGGATCTTATTCAACCCTTCATCAGCCATTTCATCTGCACTCACTGGTACAAGATGCTCATTTTGACCTGGATGTTCAGTAACAGCTTTGGCAGCATATGCATCAATTGGATCGACTTCATTTTCATTCAAACTAGCACTTTTGACAGCAGAGTAAGGTGTTGCACCATTGTTATCCATACCATCTGCATGAATGTCAACCACACTTACCATAGATGGGCTATTACCTGCCTTCTCAAGAGTTTGTGCTTCTTTCGATATTTCATTGGATATAGATGGGAGAGAACAAACTATCCTTGAAGCAGCTACTTTTGAAATAGCATCTGGGGATTCCACAGAAGCAAATGCAGTAGCCATCTGATCACCTACAGTAAGATGAGAATTATCAGGCACACTGTTTGGTGAAATCTCCATAGCAGGACTGCCATTGTTGCTGTTTGATAACTCATTTTTGGATGTTTGGTTGCCTTCAGGAATTGCTTGAACATTTTCCGTCTCCATTGCCACCTTATCATTCAGTACTGACGCATTTTTCAGCATATTTTTAGAGTTAAGACTAGTCGGTTTTGAATCACCAATGGATGAAACACCATTATCCTCAGTCTTGGTTTCTGGGATTAACCCCGTTACATCTTTTTGCTGAGAACTCAATGGAGGAATTGGTGGATACCTAACAGATGCACTATTTGCATTCTCTCTGATAGACTTTGACCTACGTCGTGCGTACGCTTGGCTCTTTGGACCAAGACGGAACAACCCAGAATCTTCTTCTTTTGCATTGTTCTGACCATCACAGTGCAGGAACTGCTCGGCTTGAGCTGAATTAGTTCTCTTAGTTCCACGTTTCGAAATTTTCTCCCCACCTATGTTGCTGGCATCTCCATCCAAAAGCATAAGATTATCGGCTGTATTGCCTTCACGGCACAATGAATTTCCTGGCTTGCCACTGCTTTCAACAGAATCCCCATGAGGTGACGTAGCAAATGCAAAACTACCTTTGGTCTCACTGCGGTACAATAGACACAAAAGGCTTAGATGAATAAACAATGTTATCAAATGATAGATCAGTAATTAGTTATCACCTTATCACATTCTGTTCAGCTATCTGTTCTGTCACAGAAGTGGACTGTACACTAAGCGAAGCTACATGGCCAAGTTGGAAATCCAAGGGATTGCCTCCCTGCAACAATAAGTGAATAAACAAGGAAAAAAAGTTCTGACGCAAATTCAATGTGCAAACCATAAGGATGCCAATGCAAACCTTCTCCAGAAATTCAAGCTCCCTCCTTCGTTCTTCACGGACATCATATTCCTGCCTGGAGTTTTGCATTGATGAGCATCAGGTATGTAGAGAAGGCATATGTAAGTTCAGAGCAAGGTCTATTAGTTTATGTACCTGAGCTCCTCTTGAGCTTTCTCTATGGCTGCACGACGTGGTGAAGCTTTAGTGTCAACGCTCACACCACATTCAGCAATACCTCCCATAGAGAACAGCTCAATAGCCACTGGACCACAGAAGCAGGCTTTGCCCATGCATCATTGTATGCACATGTAGTCAGAAGTGTGTGCCATTAAACTGCAGTGTCCTCTCAGATTCTCAAGTCAAGAAAAGGGACACTCTGTTTCCTGCACCAAAAGCCGGTCAACATACACCCAACTAATGCTATCAGAAACAACGGACCAATCAGAGTTTCCAACAAGAAACGCACTCCTGTCATATAAGGGTCAAGCAAAAGGAAAACATGTAAAAAGATTTAAAATAAGTCTAACCACAATAATTCAATGACAGACTTTGACATAACGGCATGTGACCAACAAACATGAGCAAGCGCTGCAAATGACATGACATCCCTTGCCCAATTAACAATGGCTCACACAGAGAAATAGCAGCATTTTGCCTTATCAAGTAACAAAAAAAAAACACAACCTGACAGGCTGCTTAAACGATGTCATTAGTTTCCATATCAGAAGAAAAGTCCAGGACCGTCAGAACAAGTACAGAAAAAATCACATTTTTGAGCCCGCCCACACCATTTCCCAAACTGAAAAGTGACATGACGTACTTTTAGCCCATGCACGTTACTAGTTAACTCTGGCTCAGCGATTACTACGTGGAGCGGACCAGCGCATGTACCACCCCAAATGCAGCACAATTCAGCAGCCGCCGGTGCAGTCCCCCAGCACTGACCACTCGGACCTGTCACCCACAACACCGCACGGCATTCTACATACCTCAATTGCGACCCTACGGGGCCGTGGGAGCCAGAGGGAGCCGACTGGAGCGCCCGATGGAGCAGGGGATGAACATGAACGGCCCCAAGACAGGAGCTAGGGTTAGGGTTTGGGGCAGGGGAGCCCGGGGAAGCCCACGAGGCGGGGTGCGAAGGCCTGAAGGCACCTGGGGAGGCCTCAAGAGCGCGGAAAGGGCCTCGCCGGAGGCGGCGGTGTCGACGCCGGAGATCGGGCGCGGTGGAACGGGGTTGCGGGGGCAGGGGGGTGGTGCGTCGTCCGTATGCAGGCGAGGTGTTTTCCCTGGGGAAGAAGGGGAGGGAGGAGAAGGTGGTGCGCGCGACGCGACGGGACGCGAGACGGGCCGGCCTGGTTCGGTCGGGTGCGTGTGAACTGTGAAGTGGTGCGATCTGACCCGGTGGGCGTGGGGCTGTGGCCTTGTTTTCCTTCGCTCGAACTGACTGTTATAGCAACGTGATGGGTTAAAAAAATTAACAGAGCACCCACTTTTATTAAAGCCGATAAACAGAGATCTTTTAATCTATACTAGATCATGCATGTATGTTGCAACGAAAAAATAATAATATCACAATAATTCGAGCTTGAACATGTATTGTACTTTAAAAAACGATATTTTGAGTATGATATTCAAACATTCTGCTGGTAGTCAACCATTGGTATTACCTGCAGTTTTCATGAAACATGAACATTTACTCCTGAGAGCGATGACAGTATGTGAAGCAAGTACACACTAACATTAAAATCCAACACATCACTTGTCAAAAATTCAAAAGACCATCGGTTACAATAGTCTCCAATTGGCATGCCAAACATAATGGTAAGTAGCTAAGTGCAGTTTCATGCATCCATCGACCCAGTCGGAGTTCAAAGTGTGATACAACCCCTAATGTCCTGAATAAGGAAACAAAAGCTAATAACCACCATTGAACTCCGGTAATACACGTACACCAAGCTAATAATTGTTATCCCTAGACTTCTAGCCTTCTCCTGGCTAAGGTCCTTAGCTCTTGGTGGGGATCTCACAAAAACACAAAAATACCAAATAAAGTCAGTAATGTTCCATTTAGCTGGTGACTACGCAACAAGCCAAGCATCGGAAAAAAAAAAGCTCCACCCGTGGAGGTAAGACAGCCCCTAAGCATTGTACTTAAGAAGAAGATCTTCTCACGTAGGTCGAGAAAACCCTCGAACCTCTGTCCCGTGCCACAGCTCCCGTAAAATTAGGCTGGCCTTAGACCTGTGCTTTGACGTGAGGCAGACGAGGAGATTTTTTTTCAACGCGCAAATAAACTGCGCCTCTTCCGGCCAACAAATCCGCCCCCGAGGGGGTTCGAACTTTGACCAGTAGAATGCAAAGCACACAGCCAGACATGTAGCGTTTGCTTGCGCCAAGCATCGCCAAAAAAACTAAGAGCGGAAATAGTAACAGACTAACAGTAGACCCCTTCTGTCTTATCTCTACTACTAGGTAGCGTGCTCGCGCGTTGCTACGGGATAGCTAATATTTTATACTAAAAACACACGTATCGCACGATAAGATAATAATATTGGAAATTGCCATATCCGCATATCCGTATCCTTCCGATACCGATACGCGTATCCGTATCCGTACAACTTAGATGGTAACTAGCCCTCTGAAGTATCTGAAGGTGTGTGAATGCTAATATCTTCATCCCAAATGGCTCAAATTCCATGAGCTTGGAGAGAAAAAGAAATTTTCTATGTACTCTGATCTTATCATTTCTCTAAATCTATTATCTAGAGAATTGTAACCTGTAATTTACACCTTTTTTTCTGCCTCTATTTTCTCCTCTTTTATGTTGCTGCAGACAAAAAGTCCGTGTGGAAGATGTTTGAACTTAAGCTCTTATATATTGGAATCCAACCACTCAACAAATAGGAGATTCTGGTAGTGGTAGGAGTCTTTCAGATTACCTTTTTTTTTACAGAGAGTCTTTCAGGTTTCAGGCTGCATAGTCATGTAAGATCCATCTGTCTGAGATTGTGTTAGTATAGTATAGATAACGACACATTCTGATCATGCTGAATCTTGGAGTATGAATCTGATGACACTGTCATGATTATCAATTTGGAATCAACCTTAGTGTATGTTCTGTGTGTATACATGTCCATGTGGTATTGAATCACTAACTGAATGTCTTCATTACAAGAATTGATTTACCTGTGCATTGGTTGGTACATCAATTAACCGGTTTTATGAATACAAAATCTGCTTTGTTTGAAGGTAGGACCCACCATAGGCAACCACGTCCCACTTATCGACCCTTGTTGCGTATTAATCATCTGAAGCAAAAACTAAAGCACGGTCTACCCAACACCAAGTAGACAAGTATATGAACTACTATCAGCATTACAATGTTGTCTTTCTGCTAATTGTTCAGCCTAAGGATATTCGCTCTTCGATTTCTTATATGAAGTCATCCTCCTATGAGGAATAATCCATTTCTTTATCTACAAGTTTACTTCATATTTACACTTCTGAATCATTCAGAATTTGCTGTTTTCATTCAGTCAAGGAACTTTAGGGAGTTTTATTTTGAGGACATGCTATTTGATTCAATCATGACGTAGACACTTTGCTTTCATTTGCTTTGTATCCTGGTTATTCCTTCTGCATTTTGTACTGTCAGTGGCAAAAATAATTTGAAAGCCAAAAAACTTCATGAATGTTGTACTGTGCATATCTGCACTAAGACATGTCTACGCTTTTCTGATTTAGGCACACCCAGTACTCTACTATTGTTTGTTTCGAGTCGTGAGTTATCATTTGGATGAATTACATGATGTGCTCCTTATTACGTCATATGTATCTCTTTGAATTTTTGGAGTGTGCACATGATTGCAAACTTAAATGCAATGCTTGGCGTGATTTGGCACTTGGCTATATCAGCCAAAATCCAATAGAATAAAGGTACCTGTCAATTTTGAACCACAGATGTTGCATACGATGGCTTAGAGGGGAAGGAAGCTTATGTAGTACTGGATGGGAGTGTTTGCTGAAATTCCCCTTAATTTCGCATTACAAAGGATTAGACAAGTGGGCATGAACAAAGAAAAATCATGCACGCTGATAGGAAAACATGTTTGTCTTATGGAATGATAAATTGGTCATGGATTTCCTCTTGTGGCCATGTTTTGTGATGCTTGATTCATCCACAATGCTCATATGTCACACGAATTCTTGACAGTACAACGTACATGAATTTAACTGGTTCCACAAGCTAAAACTGGGCATTCGTGATTTTAGTGATCCAAACCATCATATATGGTGAAAAACCAATTTATTCCTTGCTATCTATTTATCTTCCAAGAAAGCCTAGGCACATGTTCTCTATAGGCACACACTTATGTCACTATACACTCCAATGACTTACTCTGGATGTTTCTGAAAGCCTATTAGTAACCTGTGTGGCTGCATGTGTTTGTGTGTGAAGTCAAACCATATTTCAATTTGTCACTATTGTATACTTTATCTCAAGAACTGATATCAAACCGTGCTGCAGCTCGTTCGAATCGGACACCAAGGTACACAACATCAACAGATCATTATTGTTACTCTAAAGGTGATCTCTGGTTCAAAATTCAAAATCACATATATCTTATCCCCTAATTTAATTACTTTTTGAGAAACAAATGGATTTGGAAATATTGGCTTCACACCAAGTGCATGAGAAAATGCGATGATGGAACATATGAACTTGAAGCCTTAACTGATTCATAGAACTGAGAAGTAGACTTTCTTTAGTATTTAATTTTAAAGGGATTCACAGGAACACATTGTACCATTTGTTGATTTTGGCACCCCTTATGGGTTGTTAAGAACTTGTGGCAGCGTCACTTAGCTTTTACAGCTGCAACTTGGTTCCAGATAGAAGGGCGGGCCTGGTGCAAGCGGTAGAGTCTTACTGCCTGTGACCGGAAGGTCCCGGGTTCGAGTCGCGGTCTCCTCGCATTATACAGGCGAGGGTAAGGCTTACCACTAACACCCTTCCCCAGACCCCGCACAGAGCGGAAGCTCTCTGCGCTGGGTACGCCTTTTTTTTTAACTTGGTTCCAGATATTTCGATAATGATTTTTCGGCTGCTACCTTACTGAACTCAGGTTCTGCCGTTGGACCAGGTGTGCTAAAAGCAGGGCAGGGGTCCTAATCTACCATCATTGACGCCGTTGCCACTCCCAGGTTAGCTGAACCATCCATACACGTTTTGTCAACTTTACTTTCCTGCTGCATAGGAGGAGTTTAAATTTTGCAGCATATAAATAGCAGTCATGTCTGGCCTTCTCGTACTCAGCTTCCTCCATGGTATGGACATAAAGTGACTTATGCTATTCTGAATTTCTGATCATGCGACTACTACTGCGGCTGTGCATTAGTTGATTCCATCCATCATCACAAAAATAGTGTATGACTGCATTTGTAATTTTGGATTAGACCAGTGTTTTAACACATATAGTAAAACACTGGTCCAATCCAAAATTAAGGTCCTCTCTGATTTGCATAGTAGCAGAAGCTCTGAATTTTCAGCATTAGTTACTTATGGAGGGAGAGGTCATGCTGCTTAAGTATGAAGTATGTTCAATTGCATTTGTAAACTATTTAGCTATCTCCTTCTTACCTGTCTGGTTGGATGCACAATATATCTGCATGAATATTGCTTTAGGGGTTTTAGTATCTGAGACTCATGCATTTTTCTAAAATAATGTGACTGTGATATGATTCATGTTCAGTTGATAAGGAAATCTATAGAATCAGTGTTTTGCTAAACTCCACCTAAATGTCTACAAATTTGCATTTCCATCTCTTGGCCATTTCTCCTCCTTTTGGGAAATTATGAACTCCTTTACGAAAACAAGCTGCAGTTTGCAACACCAATCAAAACTGCATTTCACTGTTTGCAAACTCACAGGCATCTAAACTAATTTAGCTATTGCTTCCGTGTCTTTATTTTCTAATTCAGTTATTGACTAATTCAGCTATTGTGGATAGTGACAATGGAAAATAGTGCCTCTCCTGCACCATTGGGTGACAAGACTAACACTACTAATGGAGGTAACCAAAATAAAAGGGCAATTATTATATTCAATTCAACGTATTGTTTATATTATATAAATGATAATCAATAGTATATGGATGTAACACCGCAGGAAGCGATGTTGAACAACGCAGGAGGGAAAGAGACAAGGCTCGATGGCACACAATGTCTTAAGAGAAAAGGGATGAAAAAATAAAAACGTCGAGAAGCATATAAAAGAAAAAGGGAGCAACAACTACGTATCGAAACTACCAATGGTTGTATAGTAGAAACGTTGGTGAATAATGATATAGATATTACTATTGATGTTACTCATGTGCTGTGTCACAATTGGTAGATGGTCAGGATGCATCAAACAAGGAAAATATGGATCCTACTGAAACAGATGATTGGTTGCATAGGAATGATTCACTCCATGCAATTAATATTGATGATATATCCAATTGGTTATCAGGTAATTCAATTGTTGTTAATATGGCATCAACGCCTATATTTTTATGTTGGCGAATCTATCAATAGCTTTATATACAGCGAGAGAATCGTTGAAGGATAACTGGTGTGTTCTAGTTGTCTTTCTACTATTTTAACTCAAACACAACTATGTAGGTGATGACGATGAAGTAATTACTGCTCGCAGCATAGTTAATCAAGAAATGCAGTCACAACGCACCGATGCTTCACGTAAGAGACAGTTAACAAATGAGCAAGTCATGGCTGATCGTGCAAGGAAGAGGATGACATATGCAAACATGACACCTGAGCAACGGGATCAAAGGCGCAGACGACAAAGGCTTTACAATAAAACTCCATCTCGTAAAGAGGCAATGAGAGTGACTACAAACCGCTCCAGGGAGGTGAAGAAACACACCTTAAACAGTGAGTCCATCGCAATGGAGAATCCACTCTTTAATCCAAAGATTGTGTGGCCCACTGCAAACTCATTTGGGCCTCATGGACCCACAGTAAGCCCCAGCAACTTTGTTATCCCAGAATCCAGTGCAACACCTATTTGCTTCCCACAAGCTACTGAGGAGATAAATGATGACGCCTGGTCATATGACACATAGACAAAATGTTCCATCTGGGCAAAGACATGCATTGTTAGCATGCCGTAACACTGTGTTTGAGCACCGCATCGTTCGAAACACAGGACTGGCTAACAATGATGATGAATGCATTACTAGAGACCATGCGGATGAAAATACGCCCTTACCTCACCTTGTAAATGTACTTAAACAAATACTTGACGACCTTGATGCTCCCACATGCTTGAACATTGATGTGGCAATTGAACAGACATAGGAGGTACGGGCTTGTCGAGAATCAATACTAGGGTACCCGAAGAGGAGCTAATGATCATCAACATTGATTCATCTGAGCAGTCAAGAGCGTGACTACAGCTCCAACCGACCCCCGGACGCGCGGGTTCTGCCTCGCCCGGTCTCCGGGGGAAGGCTCCGCCTCGCCTGGCCTCTAGGGGAGGGCTCCACCTCGCCCGACCCCAAGGTCGCGGGCTCCGCCTCGCCCGACCCTTGGGTTTGTGCTCTGCCTCGCTCGGCGTCTGGGGGAGGGCTTCGCCTCGCTCGACCCCAAGGTCGCGGGCTCTGCCTCGCCCGACCCTTGGGTTTGCGCTCTGCGTCACCTAGCCTCTGGGAGAGGGCTCCGCCTCGCTCGACCCCAAGGCCACGGGCTCTGCCTCGCTCGACCCTTGGGTGTGCGCTCCGCCTCGCCCGACCCTTGGGTTTGCGCTCCGCCTCGCCTGACCCCAAGGCCGCTGGCTCCGCCTCGCCTGACCCTTGGGTTTGCGCTCCGCCTCGCCCGGCCTCTGGGGAGGGCTCCGCCTCGCCCGACCCTAAGTCCGCGGTCTCTGCCTGGCCCGACCCTTGGGTTTGCGCTCCACCTGGCCCGACCTCTAGGGAAGGTCTTCGCCTCGTCCGACCCCAAGGCCACGGGCTTCGCCTCGACCGACCCTTGGGTTTGTGCTCCGCCTCGCCTGGCCTCTGGGAGAGGGCTCCGCCTCGCTCAACAGAGACCCATACCACCGCCAACCACTCCAGGTCTAAGTGTATGGGCCTGGGTCAAAGCTCTGACATCAGGGAGGCGACCGGCATGCCCCGATGTAACCCATGGCCACGATGGACCATACCTGAGGACTCACATCAGGAACAGCGTCGGACGTACCGGTGCTGCTCTGCCTAACCCTCATATGAACACTGACAGGCATGTCAGTTCACCACGACGTCCGCCAGGATGGAGTGGAGCGCCATAACCGGCAAACGACGCCTACGCATGGCGCTTAGTGACGGATAGGGCCGCGACGTGGAGCCATCCCTGTCGACATCTATAGGGTCGGCGGGACCCGCATGAAGGATAAGAAGGACCCGATGGTCCTAAAGGCCGCTCTCTCCCTCTCATTTCTTCTCTTTTCCTTCGCTGTAACATGTGCTTTCCCTTGGTCTATAAAAGGGAAAGAAGGACGCCCCAGGACTGGCATCGGATCGATCCAGGCCAGACCCGATCGAATCATCAAGAACCCATCGAACCTCGAACCGACCAGAACACAACACAAGCACACGCCTGAGCGGCAACCGAGCTCTCGGCACCCGTTCACTCTTTCCACTAGAGACTTGTGACATGTCCCTCTCTTGCCCGTTTGTAACCCCTACTACAAAATTTCGGTGCTAGTAACATGAGCAGCAGTGACGAAGTGGACGTAGGGCCATCTGCCCAAACCAGTATAAACCTCGTGTCCTCTAAGCACACCATCCGAGCCAGACACGCAATATTAGAAATTTACTTGTCGGTGGTGACTCGAAACACCGACAGTTGGCGCACTAGGTAGGGGCCTTTTGTGCGTCTCGACATCCACACCAGGCCTCGGATGGCTAGTCACAACCTCAGCTGGGTCCCGGGCACACACATGCGCTTCGAGGACCTAGACTTCATCATCATGATGGAGGGAGAGTTGGCGATGGCTCCTGCCACCATCCGACCTCTCCACTCCGCCAACCTCGATGCGATCGCCGAGGTGCTTGAGGAGCTACAGCTACACGCACCGGAGGCCCACGCCCCCAGAAGCGACCAGCTCCTCGACTTTGACTACGGGAGGTTAGAGCACCAGCTCGGCGCCTTCCTGGGACCCCGACCGTCCCGGGAGGACCTACGCCACCTTACCTTCTTGTTCGCCAACATCATGGCACAGCTTGCTGGAGGGGAGCCGCTCTCTCTAGAATACCTCATCCGGAATGTCCTGACAATGCTCCTGTTCGGTCTTCGCAACGCTGCAGAGACCGATGGCCACCTTGTGGCACAACGCATGCCTCCATCCCCCGTGAATGACGGGTTCATGGGGATGACCGAATATGTCACGGAATCTTTTCACGACCTCCTCGCGAGAGAAACGGAGTCGCCCTCCACCTCTGACTCTAGTAGCGGGAGCCATCACCCCTCTCGTGAGTGTTTCATGGCAGGTACCCCCAAGGGACACGTTGGAAACATCCACGAGGAAGAGGCTACCCCAATGAACGACCTCAACGACGAGGTCGAGAGGGATGCAAGGGCCCCACCACGCCTGCGAGTGGAGCAGCAGAAGGCCTGGCACCAAGAGCTCGAGGAAGCACGACTCCAGCTTGAGCAGGAACGCGTGGAGCTCGAGCGAGAGATCAAGCGCCACGAAGATGGTGGGTGCGCGCGTGCCATGGCCGGCGACGTGAACCGGATGATCATCGAGGATGATGAAGCGCTCCCACACTTCGCTCGGGCAAGCCAGAACATCACTGCTACGACCGTCTTGCTCCGGGGGCTTCCGAGGCCTGCGATGCCCAAAGACCGTCGGGCCCATCACGAGATTCACGTGCTACTTGAGCGTGCGGCGGCGCAACAGGCCGAGAGCTCGCTGTCTCGATGATGTGAGCTCGACGCCAGCCAGCGCATGCCCTTAGAGCGACCCGACAAGGACGCATCAGTCCACTCGGTGTCGCAAGGCGGTAGGCCATGCGTCGTGGTCCCGGTGCATGAGCGCCTTGGCCACCACCATGACGCGCGCGACACCCTCGATGCCCGCAGACGTGCCCACAGTAATGCGAGGGAGGGAGCTAGCTGTGGCTACCACCCTCGTTATGGTAGACGCTACGACAGCGGCAAGGACTGAAGCCCGAGCCTCAGCCTACCAAGACCTCAGGCCTTCAGTCGACACATCCTCAACGCCGCCTTCCCGCCATGGTACCGACCACCGACCAAAATCCCAAAATACTATGGGGAAACAAACCCCAAACTATGGCTCGAGGATTATTGTCTTGCTTGCCAAGTCGGTGGAGTGGATGATGATGATTTCATTATCCGCAACCTTCCACTGTTCCTAGCTGATTCGACGTGGACGTGGTTGGAACACCTTCCGCCCAACATAATCTAGAGTTGGGCGGACCTGAAGGAGATCTTCGTGGGAACTTTTAGGGCATGTACAAGCATCATAGGAGCCCATGGGATCTCAAAAAGTACCGGCAGAAAGCCAGGGAAACTCTTTGGGGGTACATCCGGTGCTTCTCCCAGCAATGCAACAAGCTGCCTAATGTCGCCGATGCCGACGTCATAGGAGCTTTCCTATCTAGGACCACTTGCGAGTCCCTAGCCCATAAGCTAGGACATAAGGGCACGCGAACCACCAAGAAGCTCCTCGACATCGCCACCAGCCACGCCTCGGGCGAGGAGGCAGTTAGGGCGATCTTCGACCGCCTCAAGGGCAAGGTGAAGCGGGATGAGGACACCAGCAAAGGCACCTCCAACCGCCCTAGCAAGAAGAAGAGCAAGCAGCGGTGTGAGGGCTCGCTCGTGGCTGTCGCCGACCGCAAGGGGGCTTGGAAGCCCGTAGAAGGTATCCCGAACCACTTCGAGAAGCTGCTCGAAGGGCCATGCCCAAACCATGCCTTCCCCGTCAAGCATCTCTACAAGGACTGCGACCTCATGAAGCAGTTCTTGTCTGGAGGCTCCAACAAGGGGGAGCATAGGGAGGACCCCAAGCCAGCCACATACGATACCAAGGGGAATGATGGGGGCTTTCCGATGTTGGATGGCTGCCTCATGATCTTCGAAGGGTCGGCGGCCTATGACTCCAATCGCTGTTAGAAGCTTGCGCACCGCGAGGCCTACCTTCCTCCGATGGTCAGAGTCCGCCATAACCTTTGATCGGACCGACCACCCGGAGAGCGTCCCGCAACCGGGGAGATGTCCACTCATGGTCGACCCAATCATCGGCATGAAGCGGCTCACCAAGGTACTGATGGATGGAGGCAGCAGGCTCAACATCATGTATGTCGAAACACTCGACGCCATGGGCATCGACCGATCGCGCATCCGACCAACCAGAGCGCCTTTCCACGGCATCGTGCCTAGAAAGCAGGCCTTGCCACTTGGGCAGATTGATCTACCCATCACCTTCGGGGATCCATCCAATTATAGGATAGAGAACCTCACCTTCGAGGTGGTCGGGTTCCATGGAACCTACCACGCCATCCTAGGATGTCCATGCTACGCGAAGTTTATGGCCGTCCCCAACAACACCTACCTAAAGATGAAGATGCTAGAACCATGCAGGGTCATCACCATCGGCACCTCCTTCCAGCGCACCTACGAGTGCGAGGTCGAGTGCTACGAACATGCCACGGGTCGCCTCCAAGAAGCTTGCGGCCATCAAGAAGGAGATCGCTGAAGAAGCACCCGACCCCAAGCGGTTTACCGGGTCTTTCGAGCCTATGGAGGGCCCCAAGGAGGTCCTCATAGACCCCAGTGGCTCCAAAGGCAAAGCGGTGCACATTGGCACCACGCTTTTCTCTGAATAGGAAAGCGCGCTCGTCGACTTCCTCCGCACCAATAGAGATATCTTTGCGTGGAAACCCTCGGACATGCTAGGCATTCCGAGAGAAGTCGCCGAGCATGCCTTGAAGATCAGGCCAGGATCCAAGCCAGTGAAGCAGCGCCTGCATCGCTTCGACAAGGGGAAGCGCAGGGCCATCGGCGAGGAAATTGCGAAGCTTTTAGTGGCCAGGTTCATCAAGGAAGTATTCCACCCCGAATGGTTAGCCAATCCCGTTCTTGTACGAAAGAAGAGTGGGAAATGGAGAATGTGTGTTGATTACACGGGTCTCAACAAGGCATGTCCAAAGTATCTGTTTCCTTTGCCACGCATAGACCAAGTAGTTGACTCAACCTCAGGGTGCGAAACCCTTTGCTTCCTTGATGCATACTCCGGGTACCATCAAATCGTGATGAAAGAGTCCGACCAGCTCATGACATCTTTCATCAACCCATTTGGATTGTTCTGCTACGTCATAATACCGTTTGGTCTAAAAACATGGGGCTACGTACCAGTATTGTATGCTCAAGTGTTTCAGGGACCTCATCGAGTGAACCATTGAGGCCTACGTGGATGACATCATGGTCAAGTCCAAACAGGCTGACCAGGTCATAGACGACCTTGAGCAGACCTTCGCAAAACTTCGAGCAAACGACATTAAGCTCAACCCCAAGAAGTGTGCTTTCGGGGTCCCGAGGGGTATGCTGCTAGGTTTCGTCATCTCCGAGCGTGGCATCGAGGCCAACCTGGAGAAGATCTCGGCCATCACAAGGATGGACCTGATTCAGAACGTAAAGGGGGTACAACAAGTTGCAGGGTGCCTCGCTGTGCTCCACCGCTTCATCTCGTGCCTTGGCAAATGAGGTCTCCCCCTCTATCAGCTTCTGAAGAAGGCCGACCGTTTCAAATGGACGCCCGAGGCCCAGGAGGCACTTGACACGGTCAAGCAGCTATTGACAAAGGCCCCGATCCTGGTCCCTCCGACCGATGGAGAACCACTTCTGCTCTACATTGTGGCCACCACGCAAGTGGTCAGTGCCACCCTGGTGGTGGAGCGAGAAGAAGAAGGGCACGCCCTCAAAGTGCAGCATCCCGTGTACTTCGTAAGCGAGGTGTTGTTTGATTCCAAAACTCGCTACCCCCAAATCTAGAAGCTCCTGTACGCCGTCCTTATCGCCAAGAGGAAGCTGTGTCACTACTTTGAGTCGCATACGGTGATGGTCGTGATGTCCTTCCCCCTCGGTGAGGTTGTCCAAAACTAGGATGCCACGGGAAGAATCGCAAAGTGGGCACTCGAGCTGATGGGTCAAGGCATTTCGTATGCCCCCCGGACGGCTATCAAGTCCTAAGTGCTGGCTGATTTCATTACAGAGTGGACCGAGGTCCAAATGCCACTGGTAGTAATCGACCAGGAGTACTGGATGATGTACTTCAATGGATAGCTGATGAAGAAAGGCGCCGGCGTGGAGCTAGTCTTCGTTTCACCCCTCGAGGTACGCATGAGGTACATGGTTTGCATCCATTTCCCCTCCTCCAACAATGTAGCCAAGTATGAGGCGCTCCTCAACGGCTTACACATCGTCATCGAGTTGGGTATCTGATGCCTCGACGTCTAGGGCGACTCCCAGCTGGTCATCGACCAAGTCATGAAGGAGTCAAGCTACCACAATGCCAAGATGTCTGCATATTACGGAGAAGTCTACCAGCTGGAGGACAAGTTCGACGATCTCGAGCTCTACCACATCCCAAGGCATCTCAATGAGGCAACTAATGTGCTGGCAAAAGTGGCATCCGGCCGAGAGTCGGTGCCAACGGGCATCTTTGCCAGTGATTAGCACAAGCCCTCGGTCTGCTACGAAGAGCCAGAATAGGCCGGTGATGGGCCACCTACCCTAGGCTTAGGGGCTAACCAGCCATCGGCTCCATCCGACCCTGAGGTCATGGAGCTTGACGAGGATCCAGCGATAGAGCCCGACCCTCTGGCCGACTAGAGGATGCCTTACCTCGATTACCTCCTCCGCGAGGCACTACCAACGGACAAGACGGAGGCTCGGTGGCTCACGCGTCGTGCCAAGTCCTTTGCCATTGTTGATGGCGAACTCTACAGGTGGAGCCACACCGGGATCCTACAACGCTACATCCCCATCGAGCAAGGGAAGCAGTTGCTGAGTGATATCCATGGTAGGGTCTGCGGTCACCGTGCCACATGTAGAACCCCGGTCGGAAACACATTCTAACAAGGCTTCTACTATCTGACCACGGTAGCCGACGCTGAACATATTGTGCGCACCTGTGAAGGGTGTCAGTACTACGCCCGGCAGACCCACCTGCCGGCCCAAGCACTCCAAACGATCCCCATCACATGGCCATTCATGGTCTAGGGGCTCGATCTGGTCGAACCTCTCAAGAGGGTGCCCGAGGGCTATACGCACTTTCTTGTCACCGTCGATAAGTTTTCGAAGTTGATAGAGGCTCGACCGATCTCCGCGATCAAGTTCGAGCAAGCCGTGCTGTTCTTCTGGACTCCATTATCACGGACAATGGCACGCAGTTCACCAAAAAGAAGTTCCTCCGATTATGCGATGAATACCACATCCGCATCAATTAGGCTACCATGGCGCACCCCCGCACGAATGGGCAGGTCGAGCGCGCGAACGGCATGGTCCTACAAGTCATCAAGCCTAGGATCTTCAATCGGTTGAATAAGTTTGGCGAACGATGGGTTGCGGAACTTCCCGCGGTGCTCTGGAGCCTGAGGACGACCCCTAGCTGGGCCACCGGCTACACACCATTCTTCATGGTCTATGGTTCTGAGGCTATCCTCCCGATCGACCTCGACTATGGAGCACCAAGGGTCAGGGCATATGACGAATAGGGAGCCGAGGCATCCCTTGAAGATGCCATGGACCAGGTAGACGAAGCGCATGACGTCGCTCTCCTCCGCTCGGCCAAATACCAGCAAGCGTTGCACCAGTACCACAACCATTGAGTGTGAGGTCAGGCCTTCAATGTCGGGGAGCTAGTGCTCTGCCTTGTCTAGAGGAACAGGAACCGCCACAAGTTCTCTCCGCCATGGGAGGGACCGTATGTCGTTGTAGAGGTGCTCCGATCAGGCACATACAAGCTTAAGACCATCGACGGCGAAGTCTTCATCAATGCCTGGAACATCTAGCAGCTATGTCGCTTTTACCCTTAATAAACACACACTTTCTCTTATCAGTTTCACTTTCAAACTCCCCGATCTTTAGTGACACCTGACCCCAGCAACGGAGAGGGGTCAGGCCTCGCTCAGGGGCTAGTAAGGGTGTATCTATCCGAAAGACATTCTCTATGCCTGACCCTTTCTCATGTTAAGACCTAGAAGCGAAGTTTGTAGAAACAAACGCTGAGTAAAACTGGTCGGACTATGAGAAACCTACGCCTCGGTGACTACGGCGTCTTTGCTCACCAGTGTGATCAGAGTTTTTTCCACACCCTGGGCTTTTTGGCCTTAGCTACAGAAAGAGTAGGTATGAATTTAAGAGTCTATCTGCCTGGCAAGCATTCTCCATGCCCGACCCTCTCTCACAATGAGACCAAGAAGCTAGGCTTGCGGAAACAAACTCTAAGTAAAATTGGTCGGACTACGAGAAACCTACGCCCCAGCGGCTACGACATCTTTGTTGACCAGTGTGATCAGAGTTTGTTCGCCCGCACCCCGAGCTTTATGGCCTCAACAATGGAAAGGGTCGAAATGCACTAACCTTCTTATACGAAAAGGGGAGAAGGGCTAAAAATATGTTAGGCCATAACGAAATTTAAGAGCTTGTCCACTTATTACAAGTTTGCCACATGGCTCATCTGCCTAACTAAATTCTTGGGGGGATGATCTCATCCTCTATCTCCATAGGAAAGCCCTATGCCGGTGGATCACCCAAGCCGCTCGAATGGCTAGGGCCGCTACCGAGAGACGGTTAGGGAGCAGTGGAATGCCACACAAGGGTTATGCCGACCCTGTTATGAAAAACGGACCTAGTTCCACCCAGACATATCTAGTAAGAGCTCCCCGAGCCCACCACTCGAGCCATCGAGGTAGTGCCAGCGGGTCACCTAAGTCGATCGGACGGTTCGGGCCACTGCCGAGAGATGGGCCACCCTTAATTTACGCACGTTTTCTCTTATTAATTTAGCTATCGAGCCCCCAACCCCAGCAACAGCAAGGGGTCAGGCCTCACTCGGGGGCTGGCAGGAGTGTTTGTTTGGTAGACATTCTGTAAGCCTGACCCCTTTCTCACGCTAAAACCTAGTGGCAAGGTGTACGGAAACAAACTCTGAGTAAAACTAGTCGGACTGCTAGAAACCTACGCCCCAGCAGCTATAGCATTTCTGCTCACCAGTGTGATCAGAGTTTTTGTCCTCGCACCTCAAGCTTTAGCCTCCGCCTTCGCTGGAAGGGTTTGGAGGGACCCACTAGCGGAATCTCCATCGAGGAGAGGCCGACAGGTCACCCAAGTCAGTCGGACGGCTCGGGCCGTTGCTGAGAGACGGGTACAGAGAAGCAGGATGCCCCATGCAGGTTATGCCAACTCCATCATGAACGATGGACCCGGACCCTGCACGGACATATCCGGTAAGGAGCTCCCCGAAATCGTCACTCGAGACATCAAGGTAACTTTACCGACCCGCACTTTACTTTTCTAGTACATGAGCATTCATTCATCCATTCTCATGCTTGCATTCATACATTCATCCCGTACATCCAAGCATTGCATATGCAATTATTGCATCACAATGCTTCGCGTTGAGTCACGAAGCGGTAGTCGTCTCATTCAACATGAGTGGCAACCGATCGAGGTTCGAAGGCCGACCCATGGAGGGTTTGAGGCCACCCCGAGTCAAACAGAGCCAGGGGAGAAAAACAGAGATGAGCCCTAGCGGCCCTTGCCCAACCTCGCTTAGAAGTAGACAGGGACATCTCGACCTTTCTCGTTTGATCCTAACCTCGAGCTAAGCCCATAGAATCTCCATCGAGGAGAGGCCAGTGGGCCACCTGTGTCGGTCTCTAGAATGACTCGGGCATCTGTCGGGAGACGGGTTAAAGAGCAGTGAATGCCACATGAGGGCTATGCCAACCTCGTCAGTGAATGATGGACCTAGATTCCACTCAAACATGCCCATTAGCGAGCTCACCGAGCGCGATACTCGAGCAATCGAGGCAAGTGTCGTTAGCTTAGCTCTCCGGTTGTGGAAACCGCGGACGGGGTGACGCACGAAATTCGGCCAACCCCTACTGAGCCCAATAGTGCTCGGGGACTCGAGCCGCCCGACCCTAGCTCAGGAATCCAACTGACCGGGGTTTGAAGGCCGACCCACAAAGGTCTTGAGGCCGCCTCGTGTCGAACAGAGCTAGGGGAGAAAATGTAGATGAGCCCCAGTAGCCTTCGCCTGACTCGCTTAAAAGCGAACAGGGTCATCTCAACCTTCTCATTCGATCCTAACCTCGAGCCGAGCCCACAGAATCTCCATCAAGGGGAGGCCAGCGGGTCTCACTCAGGGGGCGGACAGGGCCACCCGAGTCACTCTCCATAGCAACACAGGCATCTGCCAGGAGGTGGGTTAAGGAGCAGTGTAATGCCACATGAGGGCCATGCCTACCCCGTCATGAACGTTGAACCCGGATTCCACTCGAACATGCCCGTTAGCGAGCTCGCCGAGTGTGTCACTCAAGCCATCGAGGCAAGTGATGTTAGCTCAACCCCTCCAGTTGCGAAAACCATGGACGGGGCGATGATCACAAAAATGAGCTGACCCTCAACCGGACCCCCACTATGCGTGGGGGCTCGAGGAAAGTTGGTCTTGCAAGAAGACCGAATGTGCGGTCGCAGAATGATGGCTTAGATCCTAGGGAGGGGTACATACAAAAATAAGAGATGTTTTCTCTTACTAGTTTCGCTATCCTCTCCTCGATCTTTAGTGACACCCGACCCCAGCAACGACAAGGGGTCGGGTCTCACTCAGGGGCTGATAAGGGTATATATACATCCTCTCTGAAATAGTCGCCATGCCTGACCCCTTCCTCACATTAAAAAACCTAGTGGCAAGGTCTGTGATAACAAATGACTGAGTAAGGCTGGTCGGACTACAAGAAACCTATGTCCCAGCGGCTACGGCACTCTTGCTTACCAGCGTGATCAGAGTTTCCCTCCTACACCTTGAACTCTATGGTCTTAACAAACGGAAGGGTCGGAATGCATTACCCCTTCTCTTCACACATAAAAAGAGAGGAAAAACAAATTCGTTCACACCAAAACAAAAGAATAGATTTGATCAAACAAAATGATGAGTTTGTTTACATGATACATAGGGGTCCGATCACGATGAAAGGGAATCGTTGTCCCAAGGATATGCCATGGGCGACAAAGGAAGGCCAAGGCCATCAGAGTCCTCCCATTTGGAAAAGCCTCCAAAGGAGTATTCTACTCCTTCGTAGGCTCGGGAGCAACTGTCGGGGGCCAATACTAGGGTACCCAAAGATGAGGAGCTAATGATCATCAACATTGATTCATCTGAGCAGCCAAGAGCACGACTACAGCTCTAACTGACCCCCAGACGCACGGGCTCTGCTTTGCCTAGCCTCCAGGGAAAGGCTCCACCTCGCCTGGCCTCTAGGGGAGGGCTCTGCCTCGCCGGACCCCAAGGCCATGGGCTCCGCCTCGCCTGACCCTTGGGTTTGTGCTCTGCCTCACCCATCCTTTGGGGGAGGGCTTCACCTCACTTGACACCAAGGCCATGGGCTCCACCTCGCCCAACCCTTGGGTTTGCGGTCTGCTTTGCTTGGCCTCTAGGAGAGGGCTCCGCCTCGCCCGACCCTAAGGCCATGGGCTCCGCCTCACTCGACCCTTAGGTTTGTGCTCCGCCTTGCTCGGCCTTTGGGGAAGGGGTCTGCCTCGCCTGACCCCAAGGTCATGGGCTCTGTTTTGCTCGACGCTTGGGTTTGTGCTCCGTGTCACCCGACCCTAAGGCCATAGGCTCTACCTCGCCTGACCCTTGGGTTTGTGCTTCGCCTCGCCCGACCTCTGGGGGAAGGCTCTGCCTCGCTCAGCCTCTGGGGGAGGGCTTCACCTCACCCGAACCCAAGGCCGCGGGCTCCACCTCACTTGAGCCTTGGGTTTGTGCTCTGCCTTTCCCGGCCTTTGGGGGAGGGCTTTGCCTCACCCGACCCCAAGGCCACGGGCTCTGCCTCGCTCGACCCTTGGGTTTGCGCTCCGCCTTGCCCGACCTTTGGAAGAGGGCTTCGCCTCACCCAACCCTTGGGTTTGCACTCCACCTCGTCCGACCCCAAGGCCATGGGCTCCGCCTCGCCCAACCCCAAGGCCATGGGCTTCGCCTTGCTTGACCCTAAGGCCGCAGGCTCTGCCTCACCTGACCCCGAGGCCGCGGACTCCGCCTCACCCGACGGAGACCCATACCGCCGCCAACCACTCTAGGTCCAAGTGTATGGGCCTGGGTCAAAGCTCTTACATTAGGGAGGTGACCAACATGCCCCGATGTAACCCACGGCCATGATGGGCCATACCCGAGGACTCACATCAGGAACAGCATCAGGCGTACAGGTGCTGTTCTGCCTAACCCTTGTATGAACACTGATAGGCGCGTCAGTTCACCATGACGTCCGCTAAGACAGAGTGGAGCGCCATGATCGGCAAACGAGGCCTGTGCATGGCGCTAGTGATGGACAGGGCCACGACATGGAGCCATCCCTATCGACATCTACAGGGTCAGCGGGACCCGCATGAAGGATAAGAAGGACCCGATGGTCTTGAAGGCCACTCTCTCCCTCTTGTTTCTTCTCTTTTCCTCTACTGTAACCCGTACTTTCCCTTGGTCTATAAAAGGGAAAGTAGAACACCCTAGGACTGGTATTGGATCGATCTAGACCAGACCCGATCGAATCATCATGAACCCATCGAACCTTGAACCGACCAGAACACAACACAAGCACATGGCTGAGCGACAACCGAGCTCTCGGCACCCATTCACTCTTTCCACCAGAGACATGGGGCCTATCCCTCTCTCGCCCGTTCGTAACCCCTACTACAAACTTTCAGTGCTAGTAACACGAGCAGCAGCGACGAACTGGACATAGGGACATTCTGTCCGAACCAGTATAAACCTTATAACACCCTAGGTGTTAGGTTTTCATAACTACACTTGCATTGCATGAGCATAAGCATGATTCATTCATGCATAAGTATTTCTTGTGAATCACTGTGGGTAAGTTTCTTGTGAATCAACATCCTGCAGTTGTACTATTTGATTCTGGTGCTTCGCATTCATTCATGAGTCTAGCTTTTATATCAAAGTACAATCAGGAGGTAATTACTCTATACACGGGTAGTTATTGCATTAGTGCAGCTGGAAGTAATATTTCTACCAATTAGATAGTGTAGGCTGTGAGTATCGAAATAGGGGGATGAGTGTATACGTTGGATCTGGTAATTTTGCCAGGATTAGGTATAGATGTAATCTTGGGAATGAAGTGGATGAGCGGTCATGAAGTGCTCATCGATACTTCCACTAGGGTTGTTATGTTAAGAGATCCTATTAACAATGAGGCTTTCCTAGTGCCACTTCCCAGAGATTTGCACCTAAATCACACTGCCAATGCTATCTAGACCCTGAGAATTGAGGACGTTCCGATAGTTTGTGAATTTCCAGATGTATTTCCTAATGATCTACCTAGTTTATCGCCGGATCAAGAGATCAAATTCAAAATTGAGTTTGTGCCGGGTACTGCACCTATTTCTAGAAGGCCTTATAGGATGCCACCAAATGAGTTAGCAGAGCTTAAGGTTCAGTTACAAGATCTGTTAGAAAAGGGTCTTATCCGATCTAGTGCTTCTCCATAGAGTTGTCCTGCTATATTTGTGAAGAAGTAGGACAAGTCATTGCGCATGTGTGTGGATTATCGTCCACTCAATGCCGTGACAGTCAAGAACAAGTACCCCTTGATATTTTGTTTGATCAGTTGTCTAGGGCGAAGGTATTCTCCAAAATTGATTTGAGATCTAGTTATCATCAGATAAAAATTAGACCAGAGGATGTGCCTAAGACCGCTTTTTCCACCAGATATGGGTTGTACGAGTATCTAGTTATGTCTTTTGGTTTGACCAATGCTCTGGCATACTTCGTATATCTGATGAATTCTGTATTCATGGAGGAACTGGACAAGTTTGTCGTTGTTTTCATTGATGACATCTTGATCTTTTCTGTGAATGCTGAAGAACATGCAGAGCATCTGAGAATTATTTTATCCAGGCTACGAGAACATAAGCTTTATGCCAAGTTTAGTAAATGTGAGTTTTGGCTAAAGAAAGTACCTTTCTTGGGTCATGTGTTGTCTGACGAAGGGATTTCGGTTGATCCGACTAAGGTGCAAGAAGTCTTGAATTGGAAAGCACCAACATCAGTGCATGAGGTTAGAAGATTCCTTGGTTTGGCTGGCTATTATCGTCGCTTCATCCTGGATTTCTCTAAGATAGCCAAGCCCATGACCAGGTTGCCTCAAAAAGATGTAAAGTTTGTTTGGACGTCGGAGTGTGAGACCGCTTTTTGCACTTTGTGGACTTTGTTGACCTCGGCTCCTATTTTGGCACAACCTGATATCGAGAAACCTTTTGATGTGTTTTGTGATGCATCAGGTACCGGCTTAGGATGTGTTCTTATGTAGGAAGGCTGGGTTATTGCTTATGCCTCGCGTCAGCTAAGGAAGCATGAAGCTAATTATCCAACTCATGATCTAGAGTTAGCTGCTGTTGTTCATGCTTTGAAGATTTGGAGGCATTACCTGCTCGGTAACGTGTGTCATATCTATACCGATTATAAAAGTCTCAAGTATATCTTCACTTAACCGGAATTGGACATGAGACAGAGAAGATGGCTAGAGTTGGTCAAAGATTATAACTTAGAAGTTCATTATCATCCGGGCAAAGCAAATGTTGTTGTCGATGCTTTGAGTAGAAAATCTCATTGCAATTCTCTCTTGGAAGAAGATTATCATTTGGCACATCTGTTACATCCTGCTGTGTTGCACAGTATTACTCTTAGTTGCTCTCTTGAAAGTAAAATCATCGAGCTTCAGAAATCCGATGTGGGGGTGTTCCACATAAAGAGGAAGATGAAAGAGCAAGAAACAAAACACTTCTGAGTTGATGAGAAGGGTGTCCTATGGTTTAAGGATAGACTTGTAGTACCGAAGGACAAAGAGCTTAGAAACCAAATCTTAGAAGAAGCTCACTCATCCAAGTTATCTATTCACCCGGGAAGTAGCAAAATGTATCAAGACTTGAAACCTCGCTTTTGGTGGACCAAGATGAAGAAAGAAATCACAGCTTATGTTGCAAGGTGTGACAATTATTCTAGAGTCAAAGCAATTCACTTGAAGCCTGCTGGACTTCTTCAACCATTGTCTATTCCTGGATGGAAATGGGAAGAGATTAGTATGGATTTCATTGTTGGACTTCCCCCTACCCAAAATAATTTTAATTCTATATGGGTAATAGTGGATCATTTAACCAAGTCTACTCATTTCATACTAGTTAGAATTGACTATCGACCAAGTGACTATGCTGAGTTATATTTTAATCAGATAGTACGTCTCCATGGTGTTCCTAGAACCATTGTATCTGATAGAGGACCTCAGCTCACCACGTGTTTTTGGGAACATTTGCACAAGATGTTAGGCACCAACTTAGTTAGAAGTTCTGCTTATCACCCACAGACCTCCGGACAGACGGGGCGGGTGAATCAAATATTGGAAGACATATTGAGAGCTTGTGTCATATCTTCCAAAGGTTCATGGAATAAATGGTTACCCTTGGCTAAATTTTCCTATAATAATAGCTATCAAGAAAGTATCAAGATGGCTCCGTTCGAAGCGTTGTATGGCCACAAGTGTAGAGCTCCTTTGAACTGGGTTGAGTCTGGAGAAAGGAGATACTATAGCATTGATTTCATTTAAGAGGCTGAACAACAAGTCCATACTATCCAGAAACATATGGAAGCCGCTCAGGCTAGGCAGAAAAGCTATGCGGATAAAAGAAGGAAGCCCATTGAGTTTGAAGTTGGTGATCACATTTATCTGAAAGTGTCATCGATGAAAGGTGTGCAACGATTCGGAGTAAAGAGGAAGCTTGCACCTAGATATGTAGGTCCATATCCGATCATAGAAAAGAGTGGGACAGTAGCCTACAAGATAGAGTTACCTTATGAGATGAGAGCTATCTTCAATGTTTTTCATGTCTCTCAATTAAAGAAATGTCTCCGCGTTCCCGAAGAAAAAGTTTCGCTTAGAAATATCTAGTTGAAATCAGATCTATCCTATGAAGAAAGGTCGGTGTGGGTTATTGATACAAGAGAGAGAGAGAGAGTAACTCGGAACCGTGTGGTCAAGTTTTACAAGGTTATGCGGAGTAATCAGGGTAGTGAGAGCGATGCAACGTGGGAACGGGAAGATTATTTGAAGGATGTATACCCTACCTTCTATTAAAAATGGTACGCTTTTCAAATCTCAGGGCGAGATTTTTATAAGGGGGAGGGCTATAACACCCTAGGTGTTAGGTTTGCATAACTACACTTGCATTGCATGAGCATAAGCATCATTCATTCATGCATAAGCATTTCCATATGAAACATTGCTATGAAACATGTGAAACGTACTATTGTTCTTTTATGTTTCATTGTATGCATGCTTTATGATCATGTGTGATTGAGTGCTAGTGGTGGATGTTGGTCACTAAAATACCTTAGCTACACTTAGGATGCCCAATGGAACAATGTTCATGTAGATCATTTCACCTAATCAAGCCCCTAAGTCATGATGTGTTTAGTTTGACCTAGGGAACCAATTTGTTTGACCTTTTATGAACTGCCATTATATTTAGGATGCCTAATGCATCATGTTCACTCATGCCATTATATTTTTGCATCACTCCCTCCCTTATCTTTAATTATCCCATTATATGTTTGTTATCTTGTAAGATAATCCTCTCACACCCAAATTGCAATGTTACTATAGATGGCCGCGCCAGCACTACCGCCTAGGAGTAGCACATTCCTACACATGTTTGGCACTCCAACCCTATTGTGGAGGATGCTACATTCAGTGGGATATGCTGAACCACCTCGTTATACTTGGAAGCAAGTGGAGGCTAAAGGAAGGTTACTGTGGTATGACGTTGAGGTGGTTGTCCCGCCTCACGCAAACAGACCCCAGTGGCTTGGTTGGAGCGTCGAAGCTGATGGACAAACCCCTTGGGAAGGGGCATAGGTGGCAGCTTTGGAAGTGCTAGTTGATATTTGTCAAGAGTTTGGTGACGAGTTGATCAACGGACCAGCTGAGTCCATTCCTCGAGTAGCCCCGTCTGAGGCAGTCTGGCTGAATTTTGAGGATGATCCCTTGGTAATGACTAAGGCAGAATGGGCACAGAGCTCAAGACCAGCCATGAGTGCTATGATGGCTGTTCTAAAGATGTTCCATGATCATCAGGGCACTTATGTTAGTGCTTTGATAGCCCTTCAGCTAGCACAGAAGGAACGACGCAAGTGGAAGAAGCGTGCGCACAAGTATGGTAATAAGCTTATGACAGCTCAAAATGATGTAGGTGGTCTTATGGGTGCTTTGGAAGCTCGAAGGTAGCAGTTTGTACACGCTGTCAGAGAAAGAGATGCTAACCATGATCAGATCATGCAGTTGTCTTGTGAGAGAGATAAGGCAATCCATCTGGCACAAACTAGGAACAATGCTTGGGTCATGGCAGAAATTCAAGCTGAAGTCAGAGAGAATGAACTCCTCCGCCAAATTGAAGAACTATAGATTGACGTTCACCGCCTCAATAATTAGATCAGTCTGATTCCTCACCCTATTCTAGTGTACCCCATGGTGGGAGGACCACTGATGATCTTCGCTAATGATGATGGCATGGAAATGGATGCCAATGTCATCGTAGTACCTAAAGCTAAAGAAGATGAAGAAGAGGAGGAACTATATCCCGTCGAGGATGAAGATGGTGAAGGAGTGATTGATGCTGACACTGATGAAGATGTGTAGTTTAGCTATAGCACTATGCTAGATGCACAAGTTCTTATCTTTTGCTTTCTTTTGGAAGAACATGTAACTTAATTTCAGTTAGTGACTTGGATGTAATCTCTAGAACTTGCATGTTGGCTCCATGTGGATGTGAGCTTTAAATAAAAGTCCAGCTTTGATGTTGGAAAAATTTGGCATGTAAGTGTATGCATCGCGAGAATGTGCGGAGTAAAATATTGGCGATGTTATGAGGATGAATTATTGTGCCTCTGTTTATTGTATGAAATTATTCTCTATAATAAGTTCAGTTTGGCATGATTCTACAATTCATCTGTAATGTTTCTGACATCGTCCATCATTACTCACTATTGCACTTCTATAGATGTCACGCAATCTATGTTCAGACAGGGTTGGGGGTAGTGGTGATGATAATCTTCCACCGCCACCACTGCCCACACCATCTGATCTATTGGCCATGCTTGTGGAAGGTCAGCATGCTTTGGGGGACGCCATGCGTACCCTGGCACAACATCAAGCACAGGGTCACAATCGACATCAGGGACCAGAACCAAATTAGTATAGTGATTTTAAAGAGTTCCACGACACCAAGCCACCAATTTTCAAAGAAGCTGAGGAGCTGCTCTAGGCAGAAGAGTGGCTAAACACGCTTGAGCACAAGTTTCGTTTGCTCAGGTTGACGGAGCAGATGAAGGCGAAGTATGCTTCGCATTAGCTGCAAGGACCAGCAGGTATATGGTGGCATCATTATAGGTCCACCTTACCTAAGAATGCCCAGATCACTTGGAATTAGTTCCAGGAGGCTTTCAAGAGTCATTATATTCCTCCCGGTTTGATGGCCATAAAGCACAATGATATCTTCATGTATTCAATCATCTGGCAAGGTATGCCCTAGAGTTTGTTGATTCAGAAGCAAAGAGAATCGCTAGCTTCAAGAGAGGGCTTAGTCCCAAACTGATGAAGTCCATGGGGAGCAACAAGAGTACTACTTTCAATGAGTTTGTGAGTGACACACTCACTCAAGAGAACAACAATAATGTCTATGTAGCTTCCAAGAATCGCAAGAGGGCCCTTGAGGCAAGTGCATCTCAGGCTAAAGCTCCAGTGGCTAAGACTCAGTTTCGCCCACAGGCTATAGCCGTTAGGTATCGACCGCCTCAAAAGAAGAATCAGGCAAAGACTGGCTTCAAGAAGGCCTTTACTGTTCGTCTTCCAAAGGGCACCATAGGACTAGGGAATTCTTTTGTTCCGCCAGTTAACAGGCCCTGCTGGAATTGTGGCAGGATAGGTCATTGGTCCAAGAATTGTCCTTATCCTCAGAAGAATAATCAGAAGCAGGGGAATTCTAGTGCTCATCAAGGTCATGTTAACTACACCAACATGATAGAGATACCCTCAGGAGACGGCCGGCGCACCGTTGTGCCACGCCGCTGTGCCGCCATGACCAGCGATGAGCCACCTCCAGTGCACCTCCATTCTAACCACATATATGAATCGATGCGGGAGAGAGAGAGGAGAACACCATGGGGGGGTTGGTTTCGCCAGAGGGTTTGTCGACGTCGAGCTACCGTCGGTCAACTGCCGTCCCTTGCTCTGGTTATGCTGACCTATGGGGTCCACTGACCTATGGGTCCCGAGTGTCAGTGACTACAATACTTGATTTTGTGTATTTCTTCCCTGATTTGTATGCTATCTTTGGAAAATGATATCTAGGGTTTGAAATGTCCAATTGAGGTCACCCAAATTTTGTTGTGTTGCTTATGAAGTGTAGAATGTGGTAAAATTATAAAGTGGACATGCTCTGTGAATTTAATTTGAGAATTAAATAAATCTACAAAGGTGCTCTTTATATGTGTAGAAAATTGTGAATTTCATAGCTGGAGTTCTAGTGCTTAAGCTATGATAAAAATTCCAAGTCCAGTGCAAGCTTAATAATTTAGTTACAGATTTCTTTAGAAGCCCCCCTATATCCTTGTGCTATTTTTCATGGTAAAAATATGTATCCTTTGAGAATGAAACTTTTTGTGCAGTGTTCTTGTCTTATGATGAAGCTAAGAAAAATAGGAATTCTGTTGTTTGACACTTTCACTAGGGTTTCCTATTTATGTTATTTTAAGCCATGTTGGCTTGTTATTTTTGTGTAGGATGTTATATTTGTTTAAATGATGTGAAATTTATACAGTAGTCTATTGGGGACATGTATAAGCTACTGTAATTTTTGTGGAAGTTTCTGTACACTTTGGCTAGGTGTTTATTATTTAACCTAATTATCTAAATAAATTAATAAAGGCATGAAAAGAATTTATTTAGGAATGACCACTATGTTTTCTAGTGTTCATTTGAGGTATGTTAACTGTTTGTAACATTGGTAGTGCTCATGGTACTATTCTTGTATGTAGTAAAATATTATTTTCACTATAATTCACTTATAGCGGCTTTCTAGATAGATTTTAGAGTTAAGCAAATTAACTGGTGAATTTGATGTTTTCTATGAATATTGTCCATAGCAAAGTTGTAGATAACTCACTTAACTAGCTTGTGTTAAATTTCCATGGCATTTGGCCAAATAGTTTATGAGTTATGGCTGTTCAAAGTTGGTCTTCAGAAATTGTAGCTCTCTGGAATTTCTGGACCAGATTTGATAAATGTGCCAATTTGACCTTGTTAACTTGGGAATCATACTGAGATGTTTAAATATGAATTGTAGAAAATTTCATAAGCTTTCCAGATTGTCTTGTTGCATGTCTTTTGTATTAGTACAACTCCAGTTATGAGTTAAACTAGTAGCTGTTGTCTGCAGCTTTGAATCTATGAATGCAGTGAATGACTTGTTTGCTTTATATGAGTTGATGTGATGATTTAGATGCTTAGGCTAATTAAGATAAATTGTTAGTTGCAGGTGCTAGACCTCTTACTGAAGATGAACAACTTTATCTTAGGTTGTTAAAGCTTGGTGAGTGTGTAGTTTTTGCTTTCATGAAAGATATGCATCTACTCAGTAAAATAGATGTTAATCTTGTATCATCGTGTCATTCATGTGTCCATTTATACATGGCTGTACATTTCATCATCTTCTTCCATCTCTTGTGCATACATGACTCTTATGCTATGCATATGCATGCAATAGGTGTTCCAGAGGGAGTCACGCTTCTGGAATTCGAGCAAGGACTTCCGGAGGAGCAGTAGCAAGCTTAGGAGACGGAGGTGCAGGCCCTAGAAGAAGGAACCAACGAAGAAGAAGTTCTTGAGTATCCCGATCACCAACCATCCTCTTTTCTGAAAGGCAAGCCCTAGAGCATTCTAAGTCTCCTATGTTTTGAAAATGATTACTTTGAGTATCTTTATATGTTTGATGCATTAAGTGATAGGAATTGGATGCAAACACTTGTTGCATCCAAATCTATTCCTTGTCCAGTAAATGTACCCTGAATCCTATTTAGTTCTAGGAGCGAATCAAAGCTTAGCCATGCTTAGACTGGTAAAGCCAGGTGATTTCCTGTCACCTGCAATCTAGGATGATGTCTGGTCACGGTTGGCTATATTTGCTATCGTGGAAAATAACCATATGTTAATAATGAATTGAGATCGGGTGGGATGTCGATAGAGAAGCAACAAGGCAAGAAGGTCTTAGGTGTGGATCTATCCTCGTCTGTGTTGGTTAAGGACCGATTCGTTGTACTTTCTCATGTCATGTTGAATGCATGCCTATCACTTAGTTGGCCGAATAACTCATTCCAACCGCGAAGCCGAGTAGCTCAACTCAGGCCGGGAGCCAAAAAGTGAAAGTGCGTACTTTAGCGGTAGTAAGGATGTGTAGGGAGCTATTGGCGTAAGTCCAAAGGTGAGATTGACCACCTAGTAGAGTGGACTCCTTGAGAGTGTGGCGCTGGGCGGACCCGCGAATTTGTTCCTGAGTTGTACCAAAGGTGACCCAAGGCAACCACTGATCAGGTTGATTGGGTTTATGTTAGGAATAATTCCCCAGCTGGGTATGAATCGATTCGAATCGCCGTCTCTCCCGGATAGTGAGAACTTGATTGAGTAGAGGCAACGTAGATACACTTAATTGAACTTGATGGTTATAATGATGATGATGATGTTGCAACATTATACCGGATATGGTTACTAATGTTTGGAGTTAATCAATTGGTTGCTCTAGTATAGGTGCTAATCTAGTTGACAAGCTTAATATTGATAACTTGCTGCTTAACTAATAATTTAAGTTATATACTCTTGTATCATTAAATCTTTTATGCAAAATGGTTATCAAGCAAGATCCACCGAAAAAGCCTTGCATACTCCTTGGTGTCATTTATTTTTGGTTTACGATGGGTAAGTCTAGCTAAGTACATTCTCGTACTCAGGGTTTATTCCCTCTTGTTGCAGATGACGTGCTCTGTAACGGCTACTGCAAGTATTGTCTCCACCCTACGGGGGATGAAGAATAGATCATGGGCATGATCTTCTATGTTATCTTATCCTATTGCTTTTGCTGGATATGACTATGGAACTGGCTTGTATTTGAACTAAGTGTGTGTGATGGTCTCAAACTACTTTGCTTCCACTATTTGTGAACCCATGTTGTAATAACTATGTGAACTCCGATGTATGAGATACTTGTGAACTACTTGTAAAATGTATGTAACATGTGGGTTGTTATGTTGAATCACTACGATCTTGGTTGTATGCAAGTTGGTTTGAAATCCTTTGTGGTTTCAGTTGACTACCGGGTTTATATGGGTTCAAGTGTGACAAGTTTGATTACTCCGGTGACTGCTTTCATACTTGTGCTCTTATAAATTGGTCAGTTCTATTACAAACCTCGTGTCCTCTAAGCACACCATCTGAGCCAGACGCACAATATTAGAAATTTACTTGTCGGTGGTGACTCGAAACACCGACAGGGCTGTAAAGCATGACCCATCTATTGTCAGGGTCATGCCCATGAACATTTTCTTTTCTACCATCGTCATGCCATCTATAAACTGGGTATGAATCCTTGCCCTATAATGTGGTATCACAGAAAGGTCACGAGTAACGGTTCTTGCATGATTCATGGCCCTTTGTACATGGGCAATTGCGATTAAGTACTCCACAAGGGCCATGCATCATCTGCTTTGTAACTATTTTATACAAGTCTAGATACTTCTTGTTTGGGAGCTCGGCTGAGATGAGAAGGTCATACTACTTTGGGCACGTGATTTTGTAGCGCCCCTCCATGATTACCACAAAATATGCATGCGGTAGACCCCTCTTCTAGAACTCCACATTATACACGTGTGCACAAACCTTTCTGAGGATATCCTTTTTTTATCAACATGTGCTTATGCTCTTCCAATGTTGCCCTAAAGACCCGATCAATAAGATCTGGATGATCCTATGTTGTTTGTCCAGAGTACAACTCATGCATGATCTCATCCCACTTTGGGTTACATGTCATAGTCAGGAAGATGTCTAGTTTTCCAAACCTCAGCACTAGTTCCATGGCATCCAAGTACCTATGCCTCATGTCCCTCAGGCCTCCGATAAACAAGGAAGGCATCACCATCCGCTTTCCAACAGCTTCTGATCTTCCCTCACCAGCATGCAGGCTATTAACCAATCCTTGGTAGAGGTCGGCCATAATCTCTATTTGATGATTGCGTATGTAATCCAATCGAGAACTCTCAATTTTGATGTACGTGTCCACCGCAAACTGTTGGGAAATACGCTTGCCATAAAGTATGGGATTAAAGATTCCTAGCCGTATCTAGAATTTGTAGCAGTAGTAGTCATGCACAGAAACACATAAATTTTCCAGAGAGTCTACAAAAAAACTATGGTATTAGAGGTGTTTCTAGGATAACATTTGATATACATGAAAAGTATAAGAAGATAAACAAACCTGTTTGTTCTTCTGTACCACTATGAGCCTTACGTAGGGCATGAGCCATGTTGACATCCTCCATAGTAACACCTTTCTTTGGTATATCCATATGCCATCCAAGCTCACCGCTAGGGAAGAAGAGTGGGTATGAAAGAGCAACATAGCATCCATGGTATAATCGGATGCCATGCCTACTGTTGATGGTCACTAACATCAATTATAAACCGTCAACATAACCTTCATATATACTTAATTCCATTACCAAACATAGGTATAGGGGTTTAAACTAACAAATTCCACAACTTTTGGTGAATCTATGTTTTCAACATGGTTTATCCAGAAAACCGCCAAGAGGGACCTATTCGTCAAAGGAAATCGGGTAATTCCATAGCAAAACTGATGTGGGAAGACTCTAGAAGACTCTAGGAGGCTCTCCACCAAAGCGAAGCCTAAGACACTGACATGTGGGGCTAGGCCACCCAACCCCAGGGGTCAACCAGTCAGCCCCTCATTGCTAAGTCGGTTCCCCACCACCTCCTAAGTTGCATATACGCCGTCCTTTAAGTCGGTTTGATCCAAGGGCTCACGATGGACGCTCTAGACTATCTAAATAGCCCTATACCCCCTCCCTGGGTAGATCCCTGAAACCCTAATTTATATCATGAGGATCAGAGCCAGCTATCAAGAGAAGATTAGTCCTCCATAGGATCTAGTCTTATAAATAGAAATAGTAAGATAGAGAGTGAAAGAAGAGTTTGGAGGAGGTGCTGGCCTGTCGGTGCTCTCTCTATGGCTTGTACCTTGGTGGATTCAAGTTCTATCTGAACTTGCTTCTGAGATTTCTCTGGTAATCAACTTCTGATTCAAGTAAGCATTTTATTTATATTGTTCATCAGGTTTGCGACTCTTTTGAGTGCTTTATTCTCTACACAAGGGGAGTAAAGTATTAATCATAAGTGTAAGCGTGGTGCTTAGACTTGGGTTAAACGTGGATGCACCCTGCCCTGCAGAAGGTGGTAGATCACGTGAGTGACATAAGTTCTATATAGCCTGTACTGTATAGCTTCGTTGATCCTTTGTAGTCCACCTCCCGTCTATAGGCGCATGTAGGACGCGGTTGCGAAGGAAAGCATCCTCTGCTGGTGTCTTTCCCTAGTAATATCCTAGTTGAATAGTAGAAGACATAAGCTTACCCAAGTCAGAACTAGAGAACCTTAGTTATCCTCTCTACGCTCCTATTTATCGTAACCTTGTTGCTACCCCTAGTTAAGTTAGATCGTAGTTAGACTCACATGTTTCCCTGTGGATACGATACTTGGAATACTTCCGGGTGAAAGCTATAGTGGTATCCGTGCGCTTGCAGATTTATCTATGTGCGTTAAATATACTAACAAGCTTTCTGGCGCCATTGCTGGGGAAATGGTTGCTGAATTGACTACAAGCCTAGCTTAACCTTTTATCTTTTATTCTTTCTTTTGTTTTAATTTTTCTTTTAGCATGGATTCCACTCCTATCTATCAATATGCTCTACCCACTTGCGCAAGCCTGAAGCTACCAGAATCTTCAGAGCCTATCATAACACCTGGCTATGAGCTGCGCTCGTGTTTTATAAAATTGATTCGGGATCAATCCTTCTTAGGAGAAGGCGATGAAAACCCATACTCACACCTACAAGAGTTTGAACAGACCTGTTCATGCTTGAGTATTGCTGGAATGTTTGACGAAATGTTAAGATGGAAGTTGTTTCCATTCTCTTTTATGGGAAGAGCTAAACAATGGTATAGTCAAACCGTAGGAAGTATGCAAGGAGATTGGGAAACATTATGCTCTAAATTTTGTTTACATTTCTTTCCCCTCTCTAAAGTAGTCAGCCTTCGAAAAGAGGATCTAAATTTTAGACAACTACAAAGAAAAATCTCTTAGCACATCGTGGGATCATTTTAATGACCTCATCATCATTGGCCCAGACCTTGCTATTCCAGACCCAATGTTTCTTCAACATTTTTATATGGGTCTTAGCAAGGATTCTACACAAACCCTTGATCAAGCCTCTAGAGAAGCTTTCCTTCATTTGTCTGTTAGTGAAGCAAGATCTATGCTTGATAGAATTAGTGGAAAGACTCCCTGCACTAGCATTCATAATGAACTCCCCGAGGAAGAGAAGGAATCATCTCCTGAATAAAAAGAGAAAGTTTTGATAACCAAATTACAACCACTCCAATCCCAAGATTTAGCTGTCAATCCTAAACCATCAATACCCTGAAATCCTCCAAGGGAAGAAGAAATTCAACCTTTTGAAATTTCTTGTGAGGATGATCTTTTTGATGCTGATTTTGGGAAAAGATTAAACTTCTAGTTCCACAAGAGACCTTCGAGCGAATATAATTCAAATCCTCTCAAGAAGGGATCTCTTAGAAAGTGTCCTTATTCCCATATAGGACATTGGGAAGAATCCAAGGATGGCATTTCAAGTAATGCCATAGAAGGAGAGCTGAGCCATCTAGAAGCTATACCTATCCTCTCCCCTTCTATGTCCACATTAGATGTCTCATCTGAACCCATCTTTCAACCCATCCTTGACCCCAATGATCCCTCTTATGCTCTCTCTCCTAAGTCTCATGATAACCCTAGAAATCCACTAAGACACCCAAAGCATAGGAGTCATGAAGGCCACAAGGAAGACCAAGAAGAACACCACCAATGGCTAGAGGATATTAAGAACTTATGTGTCATTGCTATTGAATGGATGGACAAGGCTTTAGATAAGATCAACCAAGAGTCACCAATCCAAGGGAAATCTTGGACAACAAAAGGTTCAATGAATGTCATAGGCATGGAATGATGGAGACAATATTTCTGCCTATAGACATTTATGAAGAAACAACCTTGGAGTAGGAAGATGACGTCGACGAGCATGGAAGTTATTTCATGAGCACCTCATCAAATCCATGCTCACATGAGAAATCTTCTGAATTAATTGGTCTCTCCAACATTGCCACACATGAGATCTTCGACCCCCTCATGCTTTCTGTTCATAAAATTGTTGAAAGGGTGGTTGTAGATGCATTTGTTTATCACAAATATTGCAAATCTTGTTGGCATGAATCTTGAGATAGGCACACAAAGGTCGGTATTGGAGGGAAAACCACTTCACCAATTTAAAACACAATTCAAAGGTTTCCCAATGACAAGCTTATGTCCTAAAACAAGCACTTTCGGGAGATAACATGAGCTTTCACCTTTTTGCTGTGATGCCTTTGTGAAATGAGCATAGAAATATATTTGTAAAAATATTCCTTCAGGTATTTTTGTCACTAACCATTCCAGGTTTGAAGCAAAAAGAATGAAGGATGATGACCCAAGGTATGTCCAACCATTTATCATGCAACATTTAAGTACATCTATCCAAACTTGATTTTTTTTGTAAAATTCAAGCTAGGGGATAGACTTCCCTAAAAAATATCTCTTGCCATGTTGCTAAATTATTTTGGTTATCTCTACTTTTAAGACATGCTCAATTTGCTAAATAACAATCGTGTTCTTTCATCTCTGTTTGAGTAAATCTCTATAGTGCTTTCATGTTATCTTTGTCTACCATAGTAAGTTTTGGTTTGGAAGTACTCGACATACTTCTAAAGGTTTTTTAAATTAAGCGAGGTGCTTAGGTTAAAATGCCTTCCTTAATCAAATTAGACATGGAGTCTAGTTTGGTTATTGAGCTAAAAATTGCTTTAGCATATATTGGATATTTTATTGGACTAACTCCTGTAGGAAACTCTCAATTCAATTTGGGTATGTCACGAGATGAATTCAAATCGAAGATGAAGCAAGGCACATGATGAACTCCAATAACATTGCGCAAAGAAGACATGGCTCTTTCAACATGGATGAAAGAACTATAAGTATCAAAGATCATTCGCTTTGTCTTTAGCTGTAAGTTACCTTTACCTTGAGCCATGCCTGTATAGAACATGATAAACAAAAACTATGCTAAAATAATTCTAACACTATCTTTTCATTAGCATGGAGGGAAATTACAAAATTCTGGACAAACAACCCGTGTTTCAAAATTGTATTTTCCTTCGGGTTTGTGTTGTCCACTACTCCTTTACAGGCATAAAACAATGAGTAAGGCGGAAGGTCTAACAAGGTGTCAAAAAGATCAAAGAGCGAAAATGGCATGATAAAAGGATGAGAAAGAAAGAGTGCAATTTTGGCGACAAGAAGCTCATAACTGTGAGGCCAGCTGAACAAGGAAAACTTCAAGCAAAAGGGAAGGACCATTACGAGTCATCTACCATTCGTCATGTGGTGTCATCACGCTTCAATGACGAAGGTAACATCCTAAGGTAAATGGTCATCATTTAAAAAGTTTTTCCTGATTCTGGTATGCATATAATAAAAATAAGAAACAAACATATTTGAGTTACAAATTTACTTGATCCAACCTGATTAACTCAACATGTATTCAAGCTTGTTCCTAGCACCACTTTCTTGATCTCATAGTTTTAACCAAATGAGCTAAAATATTGCACATCCTATCTCTAGAAGATGATAGTCATAATCATGTAAAGTTTGATACCTTATATAAAGATAGACAATCCTTCCTTGGGTTAAGCAATTCAACCCTTTCTGCCAAATGAACTTAAATGCTATATTCATACTCAATCTTTTGATCTTATAACCCATGTTGTAATTGAACAAAACACATAACATCAACTTCATCTTGTTCAATGCGCCTAAGGATAGAGAGGAATAAGTAAAGTTTTGGTTCTGTTGGTGTTCTCCCACCAACAGAGCCCATGCACTTGATCTCTACCTTGTTTTATAAGCATGACACACTTTAAGCAAAGTGTGGGGAAAGACATTCGATTCCCCAAATTTCTATAAGTGAAGGTCCTGAATTTGTCAAACCAAAATCAAAACTCATAACCAAGATAGGTTTGGCGAAAGAAGGTGACATCACCATTAGAGGCGTCATCACAAGAATCTTTGTCTTCAGAACAAACCGAGGTACTTGATCAATGAACTTCACAAGTAGAAGTCCGGATCGAACGACTTACAACACTGAACCCTCACCGAAAGAGCTAGCTTGGGGGAGAAGCACTCCCGTGTATCCAGGTAAGTATTCTTTCCCCTTTTTTGTCTTAATTTTAGTTTCTTTTCAATAGTTAAAAAAATTGATAAATGAAACAAAATAAAAATTTATCTTTATAATAAATATATATAGCTATAGTAATAATATGTGATCAAGTAAAATTGAAAACAAAATAAAAGGTGTGTCTAGGTTGCTTTAATTTATTTTTAAGAGTTGAATAAAATAAAGAGGACTCAGAATAATCTCTTAAATGGAAATGATGAATAGTTGCTTTGTTGTAATTTCTTTCAAGTACCTAGTTTTCAGCCTCGAATTCTCCCAAGTTTTGGATACGACTGATTTGATATAAAGATTTACTCTAAACTTGAAATCCGTGGGTAGCGAATGCTTGATCTAAGTCTAGGTAATTGACGGATATGATATGAGAAGGTCTGAGCTACTGTTTATCTTGTTCCAAGTGACACCAAAGTTCTAGAGATTTATCTTTTTGAAAAACACAAAAATGCTACATGATGAGTTCCTGTATGACATAGCTTGAATTCCCACTAGAGTCATACAGGTTATTTAGGCAAGAAAAACCTCCACATATATGTTGCTTGCTTTTGCATTGAGTTTTGTCAAGCTTTGTTGACCCTTATGAGTGGTTTGTCATGCTCTTAAAATCAGGATCACGTACACACCACATACACATATACCTGCTGCTCCTACACTAGGAGTACGCAAAACATGCCTTCCATCTAGTTCCACCAAAAAATGTTTTACTCCTACACTGGGAGTGAACACAAAACATGCTTGATAGGTTTTTCATCCACCAAATAAAATACTCCAAGTTCTTGTTGCTATCTCTTAAGGTTTTGTTGCAGAAAAGAGACATGGGTCTATGCAAAAGTTATTCATAAAAAAGAGAAGAAAAAAAGAAGAGATGAGAAAAAATGGACAACCGTTCGAGATATTTAAAACAATGGGTACTCAAATGCCCACCTAAAAAAAGAAAAGATAAATAAGATAGCCTTTATTATCTAGTTAATGTTTTCAAGTTTCAAAGGAGAGATATGTTTTCAAGGAGCAAAGTAGAATTAAGTTAGCCACCATATATATCCACCAAATATTCCACACACATGCGCATCTTGATTTGATTGTATGACTCAACTCTCTTTGAATCCAAGGTTTGACTTTACAATATATGCATTGCAAGTATGCTCTAGCTTTCTCCCTATCTATGAACTCCACATAAGCTTTAGTTGTAGGAAGAGAAAAAAGGGGCATAACATCTCTACTGCCTTTGGTGAGGATCCATAAATGCCACATATACTAAGAGACTTGAGAGTGTCATACAATGGAATCTCTGAGTTTTATTTTGAAAACTTATAAAAACTCTAGAACAATGGTGAAATAAAGAACTTGAGACTTAGTGCTTGACTTGATCGTTCTGTCTTTCAATTGCTCAAGACCCAAGTGAAGGCTGAGAAGCCCCATGATTGAAGGTAATATGGCTAAGTTTGAAAGTCAGATCAGTTTATTTTAATTCAGAGGAGAATTTTAGATTGAACGCATGTATACTTTTGAGGCGTGAAAACATTGTAGCAACTCCTGATCCATTGTTGAGTTTAGCTTTGCTCAGGGACTGCCAAAGGTTTAGCTTGGGGGAACTTGTTGACGATCACTAACATCAATTATAAACCGTCAATATAACCTGCATATATACTTAATTCCATCACCAAACATAGGTATAGGGGTTTAAACTAACAAATTTCATAACTTTTGGTGAATCTGTGTTTTCAGCATGGTTTATCCAGAAAACCGCCAAGAGGGACCTATTTGTCAAAGGAAATCACGTAATTCCGCAGCGAAACCGATGTGGGAAGACTCTAGGACGCTCTCCACCGAAGCGGAGCCCGAGACACTTACATGTGGGGCTGGCCAGCCCCACATGTAGGTGATGTGGGGTCCACCAGTCAGCCCCTCGTTGCTAAGTCGGTTCCCCACCGCCTCCTAAGTTGCATCTACGCCATCCTTTAAGTCAATTTAATCCAAGGGCTCACGATGGATGCTCCGGCCTATATAAATAGCCCTGTACCCCCCTCCTTGGGCAGATCCATAAAACCCTAATTCATATCATGAGGATCAGAGCCAGCTATCAAGAGAAGATTAGTCCTCCATAGGATCTAGTCTTATAAATAGAAATAGTGAGATAAAGAGTAAGGGAAGAGTTTGGAGGAGGTGCTGGCCTATCGGTGCTCTCTCTACGGCTTGTACCTTGGTGGATTCAAGTTCTATCTGAGCTTGCTTCTGAGATTTCTCTGGTAATCAACTTCTAATTCAAGTAAGCATCTTGTTTATATTGTTCATCAGGTTTGCTACTCTTTTGAGTGCTTTATTCTCTACATAATGGGAGTAAAGTATTAATCATAAGTGTAAGCGCGGTGCTTAGACTTGGGTTAATCATGGATGCACCCTGCCTTGCGGAAGGTGGTAGATCGCATGAGTGACATAAGTTCTATATAGCCTGTACTATATAGCTTCGTTGATCCTTTGTAGTCCACCTCCCGTCTGTAGGCGCATGTTGGACGCGGTTGCAAAGGAAAGCATCCTCTGCTGGTGTCTTTCCCTAGTAATATCCCTAGTTGAATAGTAGAAGATATAAGCTTACCCAAGTCAAAACTAGAGAACCTTAGTTATCCTCTCTACGCTCCTATTTATCCTAACCTTGTTGCTATCCCTAGTTAAGTTAGACATAGTTAGACTCACACGTTTCCCTGTGGATACGATACTTGGAATACTTCTGGGTGAAAGCTACAGCGATATCCATGCACTTGCAGATTTATTTGTGTGCATTAAATATACCAACACCTACTCCTATCTTTTCCATACAGGACAACACTATTCTAAAACTGACCGAGGAGTTCACTACCTTCAATCAAAACAGCAGCCACCTCCAAAGCCATCGGCATGTTGTATGTCCTTTGGTCCAATCGCTGATCAAGGTTAAGTGTGAGATGATAGTCCTTGAGTTGTTCAGCCTACCCCATACTCCTCAAATGTTGTGAGTACGGGTTGTCACGAAGGATGGCCACTCCACTAATCTCTCTATAACTTCTTTATCTTTTTGGCACTGCTCTTCATGACACCTTCGGTACCGGTGCTCAAGGCTCGGATCGTCATCATAGAAGTAAAGATCAAGATGTCTGGGCTCCTTACCATCTTCTCTCCCAAATGACCTTATGTTGTGATAGATCATGCCATGTGCATGGAAGGTATATATGCCATTGTTTCTGATGTTAGTTGTAGCACTATTGAGGCGACCACTACTACACTCCCACCTTTCATAGCCACGTCGTAACCTCCATCGCAGTCCAATTTTGGCCTCAGCAGTAAGCTGTCAGCAGTGATAGTCATAGTCATCACCGTCGCTATCTAAGACTGTCTGCGGTGTACACTCACACCGCCATATTGGCTTATGATCCATCCATGATAAGGTCCTTACTTTCATTGCATTGGAGCACAACCTAGCTATGTTGGTATACACTAACACCGCTGTGTTGGCTTATGATCCATCCGTGACCAGGTCGTTATTTTTGTCACATTGGAGCACGATCTGCCTGTGTTGGTGTACACTAATATCACCGTGTTGGCTTATGATCCATCCGTGATCAGGTCATTGTTTTCGTCGCGTTGTACCATGACCCGCCTGTGTGGGGGTACACTAATACTGCCGTTTTGACCAATGATCAGGATCATAGTCACCTTGCATAACAACCCAATTATGTGAAGTGCATGTTCACCATTGGTTTGGCGCCCGACGTGTCTGTGTCGAGGTGGACATCACCGTCACTTCAGCATATTAACCATCTAGTCATTGGTAATGGTCACTGTCGCATTACAGTATGATTCGATGGTGATACACTATTGACCCCTGCCATATGAGATGAATAGCGGCGGTGTTGTCCGTCTGCTTCACCAATGGCTAGTGTTATGGCAGTGATGACAAAACAGACAATGACCCTTACATCCGACGGTGATAGAATTACATCCGGTTTTCACAATTTATTTACTAATTCAGATGGGCCTTAATATCTTGCTGAACACACACCATACAGATATAATCATCACACACCATTCATCATGTCCACAATGAAGAGTACTTTTTATAATAAGAAGCGACACTAACATAACAACTGTGTCAACTCAAGAATTAACACAAGCGGTACATAGATAGGAGAATAAAGGTTCTGCTCCCTATAGACTTACATAACGAAAACGAGGTAGATGTGCTCTGCTCCTTCAGATTGGCACTCCTGCTTGCAAGGAAAAGCTTCCTTCAGCTTGGTAGCTAGTGCACCATGGAACCCCTCTTCTCTCTCCCTTAGCCATTGCAGGAAAATCGTTTAAAAGCACTCAGACTCCACAACCTGCATAAAGCAGCAGCATTAATAATATTCAACATATAATTGCTTTAGTTACTAAGGCAAAATTGGACTGTATATAGAATCGAAACAACTCCCTACCTGAAGAAAGAATAGCATATGCAACTTTACTGCTCTCCTACTGATTCCATGAACAAGGGAACATAAGGAAGATAGTGAGGTCCCTCCGGATGTAGCCTCTAGGTAGGTCTACGATACCGCACAACCTGGGCAGGGAGGACAAAAAACTTTTCTGAGGTTCATGTCATATGCGATCAGTTTTTTGTCCTCGCCAACAAGGAAAATCAAATTCTATTCCAGGTGAACTGCAATCACTCTGTAGTCCGTATCGCAAACATCATAACCAAATTCAATATTGTTCCATCCAAATATCTCCAGCATGGTCACCGTATGCTTCAATGTCCAGTTATCGGTATCATAGTCTTCTAGGACCCAGAATGAAAGCTGATACTTCCTAAACATACTAGCAGTACATACACACAACTGACCCTGAGCTTCATGGATGGAGATTGCTTCACCACGTGGCCTATGAATTTTCCTCCATGTCTTTCCTTGGATATCAATAGCAACTATCTGGGACAACGCCAGCCAGTGCATAAAACCATTAAGAAACACATTTGTCGAATATGTGCGTACAACACTCTCGCTCCATTCAGATTCCTTAAACATCCATACTGCACTCTTAGATGAGTAGATGCTCACACCTATGGACTCACTAGCGCTCTTCTTCCCATATTCAATCACATGGAAGTGTGAGGAGACTGTTAGATCGACCCCCAAATGAGCTGAACCAAAAGAACAGTTGTTATGTGGCAGTAACCACCATTTGTTAGTCACCGGATTGCAGACAACATAGCGAAACCCAATGCACCAGCATAGGATGAGCCCACGACAGCAATCTGAGATCACAACATCCTCAATGGGGAAGGGCAAGAAGGTAAAGGAGGGGTATTCACCGTTGATGTTGGTGAACTTGCGTTTGCCTTTCCAGCTACGATAGAAGAATCCGGTGACAATTTGGGGCAGCTCCTTACGGTACTCGGATTTGGAGATGAGGCGGTTCTAGAAGTGACAGACACACTTGCAGCTACACAAGGTGTGGGCGATGAGGCGTTGGAGGATGAGGATGAAGACATGGTCTATGAAGACGGCCACTTGGTTCCTCTTGTTGGGGGCCTCCTCCATCTTTAGTTCTTGACTAGGGTCTGGTGGAGCGGGGCCGGCAATGGAAGTGGTTGCGCTGTCGCCTGAATTAGAGAAGGAGCGCCTGTGGAGTTTGGATCATGAGCTCCTTAATAAATAGATGGAAGCTTGTTTCGTACTCAGTTGAGTGAAGAGAGGAATAAAAACCCAAGAAAGATGGAGGGAATTGAGCTGTGAAATAATTACCATTGCCTTTGGATCTTGCGGGATTGGCGGCCATGGCGGTGATGAGTAGCAGCCTGGTCACTGGTGGATCTATGCGGGCCCTACCGGTGAGGCATACCGTTGTAGGGTACTAGCTTGTCGGCGGTGAGTGGTGGCTTGCACCCCACTGAGTAGGGGTGATCACACAATTTAGCACTAGGGAGCAAGGAGCGGTGATGAGGAACAAAAGATATGGGCAAGGAGAAAGACACAGGGTGGGAGCGTGCTTTGTAAGCATCCCTTTTAGACATGGGAATGGAAATTGTGCACAACTTTGTAAAAAACATGCGGGCTTAGAAATTGATGAAAGTGTTACCATCTAGACCGTATGCAGGCAGTAGTGAAGGCTACCGGTGGTGGTGAGTGGGTCCTACGAAGATGTTCCAGGAACCACCATGCCACTGCTGCCGTAGACGGCGGCGACTGCTACCTGGTTGGGGGTGTCACTCGTTCTACCTGATTATAAACCATCACTCGTTCTACCCGATTGTAACTAGAAAAATGTTAGATTAAGGGCCTGTTTGGTTTCCTCCTGCTAAAGTTTAGCTTCTAAACTTTAGTCACTTTAGCCACATAAGCGCTTTTGATGATGTGGCAAGGTTTTTAAGAAGAGAGAGAAGAAGTGAGTTTCATGGGGATGAAACTCTCTTGGCACGAATACCAACTCTTTGAGTCATAGAATTAAATGTCTATGAAACTCTAGAATGAAACTCTCCATTAAGAAGGGTTGTTTCATCCATATTTCATTTTATTCTACATGACATGGCCGTCTTAGAAACAACATAATGAAACTCTACACTGAGACTGGCCTAAGTATGAAATAAACTAGAACTGAGTCCAACATTCAACAATAAATCTTCCATTAATATCTTATACCCTACATACAATCTATGGGTCTAGGAATTGAAATACGACATTCCAACGATCCTCATAACTTGCTTTGCTTTGGATAAGGGTCATTTGCATCTATCTCCTTAATATGTTCAATCAATGATGGAGCTAGATGCAACAACATTCTTCCATTTGCAAAGACCTTACAAGTATGAGGGTAACTCATACCCAACTAAATAGGAGAATGGAGATGGGGAACAACCTTGCGAAACTTCCTCTAACATCCCCCTGGAATAGTGGGAGGAAGAGGAGAAGCAGAGCAACGAGGATATCTATTCCCACATCTAGATTGCATTCGTGAGCCAGAGATGATGCTCGGCCCTTGCTCCAGTGAAAGCTCCAGAAGATCCACCGGTGCTAGAGCCCTTGCTCTAATGAAAGCTCTCTATGGTTTTGATTCTGCATGCTCTAACCATGGATGGTGATCAGTAGCGGCACCGTACAATGGAGGCGTTCTTCCCTACCTTCATGAAACATCCTCTAACACCCAGGATGAGCAGATATAGCCAGGCCTAGGTGAAGTTGGAAGCTAATCTTGAAGGCCTTCTCCCAGCGGCGTCAGAGTCGATGGAGGTCTAGGGTAGCCATGGCGATAGGAGACTAGGAGCAACAGAAGGGTTTCTCTGGTTTGCCTGATGGTAAGGGAGGAAGAAGGTTGGGATCGGAGTGTGCTTAAGAGGCTCACCTTACCTTTGCTTAAATAGCCCCACCTCAAGACGCGAGCGGGGAAGGAACCGTCAAGATCCGTGACTTGCGCGGTCACCCACGCGAGTCACGAGAGATGACGCGACAAAGATGATGGGAAGTGAAAAATGAGGCGGTTTACATTCACTTGCACATTTCAAACTATCTAAAGGCTAGTCTCAGTGGGACTTTCATTTTCATTAAATAGGTCCCGTCTCCCATGTGATCTTAGTGGAGCATGCTTCTCCCAGAACTGCGTTAGAAGTTGGACGAAGAAAATTGACTGCACCACGTGGCTAGTTGCGAGTTCACACACCACTTCGCAGAGGGTATTTAACCCATACTCGGATGCCTCCTCAATCAACGTACGTCGATCGCTCTACTCTGCCTCTCTAGCCCTCCAGCTCACCGATGTCCACAAGCCGTAGCTCCATCATGCTATTGCATGAGCTCTCAGTTGGCCTCGTCGCCCTTTGCATCGCACAATGTAGACGCCAGCAATCATGGCGGCAAAGCGGCACCCCACATCGCTGACGGCAGTCCCTACCAACCTAGCCATTGAGATCACCGACCACCTCACTGTGACCTCAAAGTGGCCCATGGATGACCTCCATAGCCTATGGGCGACCTACTTGTCTATATGCCGCATCTGCGGCAACCCCGCCGTCGATCGGCGTTTGTCACTTGTTCGGTTCAAATGCGGGACAACGTGGGACGACCCCATCGACTACGAAGCCCTCCTTGCTGGCCTGATGTGATAGAACCACCTAAGCTAATGCCCTCCCAAGAGTACCTGTCTACCATTAGACACTAAGTACCCAGGGGAGCGCACTAATTCATATTTTTCCATCGAGCACAGCCAACATGAGAACTCGAAAATCCACATTTTTCATCAGGATCATAAACGAGAGTATAAAGCTTACAACATTCCAAGAAATTTCTTACATCGCTTTATTACAACATCAGAATAGTTAAACAAGTTGAATGCAATAGCGAAAATGAAACATTTTACATGTAAACGAGTTTATACATTCAGGTTCACAAGTTTTATCTTGCAGCGGAAAATAAACATATGATCAGAGTTATAGCGAAAACAAAGATTAATCTAATGACATGGTGAAGCATTAACATAGTGGACATTTCTATACAAGATATGCTAGCAGATTATACATATTTTCTTATAAAAACCTTTAGTGAGGGTTATAAATAAACACTACAATCGCAACGTGAAAGGAATCCTCTCTGAGCCCACCAGAAGGTTTCCACACACATGAGTCAGCTCTAGTATCCACCTATCACCTACAACAGGGGAAATATGATAAGGACATGAGCTCCATGCATACGACCATGCTTGGAGACAGAGGACGAGGAGATCAGCGAGGGTGTCCTAACCAAGAAGGAGGCCCGAAGCTCATCCGGTTTGAGTCACCAAGGTGAAGGCCCAAATCAAGTTCGAGCCCACCTCGGGTTCCAGGACTAGTCTGTCATAAAACTGGTCACACGGGCACGTCCGGGCTCCGTTTTTTATGATCCACATATGGATGGAAAGCTAATTAGATAAGGAAGCCAATTCAAGTGGTCTCACATCAAAAGCCCTTCGAAATCAATAGGAATCATCAAAACAAGTCAGCGTCCAGAATCTGCCAGGGTGCTGCGACACCATCTTTTAGTCTGTTGGACCGTGTATCGTGTTTGGGCCCATTAGGGGCGTGTCCAGGGGGGTGATGTCCAGGGCTCTATAATTAGCAGCCATTGCTCTCCTTAGGGTTTTGGTTTTGTTTAGTTCTTGATTTCCTCGTGAAACATACTTCATTTTGTTGCAACTGTGCCGCCAAGGCCGCTTGCTGTGAACCAGGGCCCTAGTTCTTGATCTTGTTCGCCTGTTGCGATTAGTCCTTTCAAATAAAGACTTGAACTCCTTGTTATCATAAGCCTTATATTTATTTGCAATTTCAGATTGCGTTCATCCCGTTCTTGCTTGTGTTCTTGATTCGCTTGCAGGAAAGCCTTCTCGGCGAGGTCAATCGCGTTCGCGTGGTTGATAACCAACGGAGCAGTGGTGTAACGGTTGCGGGGGTCCGAATCAGTCTTGGTTCAAAGCCTAGATCATGAACATTGAGTCTCCACCAATCGACGCTATCATACCTATCAGAAGTTTGGACCATGTATACATCAGAATAAAACCCTGAGTACTCGATTATACTCAGCAAGACTTACCTGACAGGAGGAAAATAAAAGACTCCAAGGATATACAAGGCTTATTTGGCTTGCTAGTTTATTGCATTTGCAGGAAGCATTACTAATGGTGCATCCTTATGTTCCAATTTTTTAGCAGTTATTTTTAGTTAATTAGCTAATCATTCTAAGTAAGCACCTAAGCTACTTTCAAGCATGTGGTAACCAATTAGAGCCATTTTACCATATCTCATATTCCAGTTCTTAGTATAGTGCTAGACCATATTCAAGTTGGTACCGTTCATAGAAATGATGATTCACAAATCAATGTATCCTAGCTGGGTACCCCAAAACACACGCCTTGCTTGTACCCTAGGCACAAACGAGACCAACCCATTTCACTCCTGTCAAGGGGTCCAGGTTCCTATGAAAACTTGGACTCCAAGCCCCCACACTTGAGACACAGTCTCAGTGTGGTGCTTAGACCTCCACCTTTCCCTGCCTCCAACCAGTCAGTCCAAAAAGAGCCAAAACCCACGACAAGAGCGCAATGAGCCTTCCCACTCCCATAAGCATGTATGTGCTCTTGAAATGCAAGTGCCAAATGCATGCTTAACACTAGGGTATTACAGTGACCAGACTACCATCGACAGCAACGGATGGTCCTCAACTGACATAGGTGGGACAAATGCAACCAGAGCCTCGCTCGGTTGCCTAACCATGTCCACATACGGTCCCACCCGGTCTCCAATTATTGTCTATATATATATTCCATGTGATGGTAGTATGATAATAGTAACAATGATATCTTTCCCTGTCTCTCGCGAGTGACAGGTAATCACTCGACTTCTACCGGGTCCTATAGCATAGCAATCTACATGATCCTAACATACTAGTAGGACTCATTGGATAAGGATATATATGCAAGTGGACTTCATTCAACTCCTTTAAACTTAATGCACAAGCATAAAATAAAGTGTAGAATAATACGGGTTATGAACCGGGGCTTGCCTGGGTAAGATATAACCAAACGTTAACACTCCATCGTGGTGACACAATCATCAAGGCACCATCTTTTCTGCTACTCCGATCGACTCCACGATCCATCATTATTCCTATTATGATATACGTGGATGCAACATAGAGACGTAATTAATCAACGACAACCGCAACTCTTAAAATACGTTTATGCCTCTCATGCTAACGAGCTAGCTTTAATGAGTAACGTATTAGGCCACGTATCCATGTTGTCGAATAAGGTGTTATTTCCCAACAAGTATTTTAGCTTTAGACTTTCAAGGTGTTTCTTTATTTTATTGATTTAATATATATATATTTAAACTAGGTATCATTAGCTATCTTAGCAAGCCGGGAGGCCCACGCGCGATGGTGGTCTTTGCAGAAAAAACCCTCGAGCTTTTAGATATTATTACGACTACTATGCACACTATTCCTACCGACAACGGTTTTGCAACCCAGCCGCCGAACTATCCCGTCTTCACAACAGAATGGTCCCCGATGCCACCGCGCTCACCGACACGGCCTTGGTTGGCACTGCGTGGCTAAGCCAGCCAACTAAGGCCCTAATCAACACATCTAACCAGCCGATGGGGACCTACGGGCCAACGCGTAGTGATGCAAAGCAGAAGGAAACTCGATGATGCACTACCGAAGTCTATCCTCGATGTCGGGCCAAACCATGTGGCGACGCAACCGTTCTATCAACCTAGGGCACTAATCGGAGAGTACAGATGGTGGGAAAGCATCAGAGGCTCACCGCGGTCTGTGCTGAGGTGACGGTTGAAGCAGAGGAGGGTCGAGATGACCTGGCCACATGCGCGCGAGCTCAGCGGCTACGCTCTGAGGCGGACACCGATGCATCACCACACCGCCGATGAGTACCCTGGCCAAAATAGTGCGAGCACCGGATAGAGGTAGTCAAGGTGAGTTTAGGGTTCCAAGCAATTGAACTGCTATCAACCCTACGGGCCTTACCCCTAGACCTACTGGCTCGACGGCGCACATGACCGGCGGTGAGCAAAATGCCAAATTGCTGGTCGGTAGTGGTCTGCTGGGCTTGAGGGGAAAGAGACGTCTAGCCAACTTCCTAAGCTACCCACTAGAGCAAGGAATTATGCGGCGAAGCTCGCTGACACTAGGATGGAAGAAGGAGCGGTGGTCCCACGCACGGTGAGGTCGTGGAGAGGGCACACGAGTGAGCCCAAGCAGGTTAAGACGGGGCGGCTCCGATCGATGGTGGCAGCACAAGCACGTGTGCGCACAGATGATGAGACATGGAGGCTTGGCATGAAACACTTGGAATGTAGTGGCAGGACCTGAGCGGGGCTCATCGGTGTCAGCAAGTGGGGCAAGGCAAGGCAGAGAGGCATCACCATCACCACTGTGACCGGGGCCAGTCGACCCAGACGCGGCGGGCAGTGGTGCATTCTCAGAGACTCGACGTGGTAGGTGAATTGGAGGGCGGAGCAAGCGCCATGGTGGCCAAGCGAGGGCAGCCACAGTCGTAGCTCACCCCTGCATGTGGCACAGCAGCCAACCACTCAAGTGTAGCGCGCACACTGAGCAACAGAGGGAGCCATGCCGTATGCAGTCGAGACTGGCCAACGTAGGGCCACGGACACCGCATGGCACCTACCGGCCATGCGAGCTGGCCAGTGTCAGCAGCCTGGCCATGGCTTGGGCTTGGCACCAGCAACTCCCGCGCATGCGCAGTGACTGCGGACTTAGGCCGAACGATTATAATTGGTGTCGTGCACGCATTTTAAAGTGAAGCAAAGGATGCTGATAAACACGATCGGGGTTCAACCAATTCCACTAAGCTAAAGCCGATACTAACAGCGACCTAGCAAAGCAATCATCATGACTAGAGAGCAACCAGAGAGGGAGATAAAAGTATGCCAACATGAGTTTGTCATGCTGAACGCCAGTTCGCGAACAGAGCGCGAACAACATGCTCTACAGCTCATTTCAACGAAGTTTGGGCAATTTTGCAACGGCAACACAAAACCAAACTAGTCCATGAACTACACCATGTCAAGGTAATCGTTATGGTGCACCAACAATACAAAACATGGATCTAGTGTTTAAGAAATTTAATCAAAATTTAAATGCCAAAACGACATCTTTATTAGGTTTTTAGATTTAGGACCTTTTAGTTTTAGAAGCTGAAATTGAATTCCACATTCCATTCTCGAGCTATCAAAAATACTATTGAACAACATCTATTCACCAAAACAAAAGTTGCATTTTCATATACCAAACTTGTACTTCAAATTTTATTTAAGCACTAAATAAAAGTTATATATAATTTTTGTTTATAAAAATTGTTTTTCATGCTTAATCAAATAGGACAAGCGACTCACTATTTATTTGCTAGAATTGCTATCAGGCATTTTAAGCACTTTCTTCATACTTTTCTAAAACAAACCATAAACAACTTTTGTTCCCAAGATTATTTAAAAGCTTTTAAGTACCAAAGAAAAATTGATTAGCAACACTTGTTTGATTCTTTTATTCACAAAAGTAAGTCACACCAGGTTCACCTTACCATTTCATATGAGAATTTATTTTTAAAATCCTAGAAAACGTATACGCTAGAGTTTATTAGGCCTTAACCTTAGTGCTAACTAAGTCCATAACACCAGGGGTGTTACAACCTTCCCCCTTAAAAGAATCTTGTTCCGACATTCGGAGCAAGAATCAGGAAGGGAGGCCCAATTACATTTCATAGATCTGAACTTACACGGGAGATTGCATGACTTCAAATACTAAACCACTCAAGGATTTAGAGATACACGGTCAAGAACAAACCCAGTACAACCAAAAGTTTAATCCAGAGGTTGGGCTAGACAGGGACAATGGAAAAACAACAAGAAAATGATATCCCAAAACATGGTGTATGTCCAACTGATCCAGAAACACGAGGCTGAGAACTCAATCATCGTGAACCCTAAACCAAAACTACCCAGAGGTGGACTTTAACTTCTTCGATGAATACCTGATCCCTTCTTCTTCTCAGATTACACAATCACCTCTGGCTGGCGACCCTAGTTCTATGAGCGACGGCTGGATCTCGCATCTCCACCTTCAACTGCTTCTTTCCAAACTTGGTTGCTTTCTGAGCTACTCCAACCTATGCACTGATGGAGGGGATTGCCTCTATGAGCTTTGCTTTAGATTTGGGGGTGAAGGGGAGGTGTGCAAGGTGGCATCTTATAGCTTGGTGGATGGAGGTGGTGGTGCAGCGCACCAGGAAGTGGAGGCGGTGTGGAAGGGAAATACTGGCGGGTCATGAGGTGGGGAGAGCGTCGGTCATGTGTGCTCCCTTCATGAGCTTGAGTGGAGGGATGAAAAGGAGGAGAGAGGGGGTTCACTCGATGAGGAGGCGTGCGAGTGGCCGTGTCCCCAAAAGAAGAAAGGAGGGGAGGGTCCGGTATGGGGCGAGGGCGAGAGTCGAGAGCCGATAGGGTGTGGGGAAAAGGGGGAAAGCACACAGCACAAGTGAACAAGGCGAGTGTGGCATAATGCCATGGCCAAACAAGAGAGAGTGTAACAGAACCGACCAAATCATAAGAACGTAAGTACAAAAACAATCACCGAAGCGATCAAATTCCTGTACTTAAGCTCCCATAATCCCGGTAGTCCGGAAATCACGAAGGATTTCAACCAACTCTCGACATACAAACCAAGATCGTAATGATTCAACACAACACATCATTCGTTACAACATTTCACAAGTAGCATTCGGATTACATCCATCAGAGTTCAAATAAAATATTACAAACCAAGTTTGAGTGTGCGGAAGCAACATAGTTTAGTACATAACTTCATAGTTTCAATTACATTGCCAGATCAGAGTCATGTCCCACAAAAGCATTATCGATCACGAGAACTAGTAGAGACCGCGCCTAACGGTCTAGTCTTCATCCCCAAATGAGGGAGAAGGCGTGCTTGCGACAACCAAAGAAGAACTGGTCATCTGCAGCGGTGGGAAATAAACCACGAGTACGAGAAGGTACTCAACTAGACTTACAGACAAAAAATCGAAATAAAAAGACACCAAGGATCATGCAAGGCTTTTCGGTGGGCTAGCTTGGCACATTTGCATAAAAGAGCTTATGAGCATAGTGACCAATTTAAACTTAGCATCAAGCTTATCATCATTTACCATCCCACTAGATTAGCACCTGTACTAGAGCACTCACTTATTAGGAGCAAACAATATTAACCATAGCAGGTATAATAAAATTTGCATCATCATATCATCATTTCCGAACCATTAAGTATTAAGTGTATCTACATTGGAGATAAGCCCGTCAAGTTCTCACTAACTGGAGAGGCGGCGATTCAATCGAATTACAACTCAGTGAGGGGGTATTCCTAACTCTCACCCCGGCATACTTTGCAAGGGTAGCCGTGGGTCACCTTTGGAACATCTCAGGGAACCAAATTCGCGGGTTCGATCGGCGCCCGACTCTCGGGATTACCCTTCTGCCAGACGATCGGGACTTTTAAATCACCGCCTTGGACTCACGCCTCGGCTCCCTTCCGAGGCGCACTTTATACTTATCGACTCCGGCCTGAGGTGAGCTACTCGGCCATGCGGTCGGTCATCGGACACGACCAACTAAGAGAGAGGCATGCTCAACATGAACAGGAAAGGCTCCAAGAATCGGTCCTTAAGCGACACGAGAGAGTCACCGCAAACCGACAAGCCTCCGTCCGGTCTTCATTTCAAATTAAGACCGGTTCTTTTCCACGATAGCAAATATAGCCAACCGTGCCACATGTATCTTCCTATATCTCGCAGTGGCGAAAATCACCCGACTTCTACCGCGTTGAAGCAGGGCTAAGCACTACTCGAGCCTGAGCTACATAGGATTCAGGGTAACAATATCTGGACAAGGAATGGGTAACCAATGCAGCAAGTGTTTGCATCCAACACCTAAACTTAATGCAACAATATATGTAATAATAATATCATGAATGCAGAGCTTCGAAAAATAGGAGGCTTAATATGCTCCGGGCTTGCCTTTCACAAAGTTGCAAGGACGGTGGTGGTCGTGGCACTCAACGGCGACCTCGTCGCACTTCTTCTCCGTAAGGCTGCTCCTCCACGAATCTCCGGCGTCATTGCTGCTTTGCTTTCGCTTTCGGTTCCTCAATTCCAGCAGGGGTTACTCCTTCCGGTACACCTATTGCATGCCGATGCACAAGATAAATATCATGAATGCATAAGGAATGACATGATGCTCATGATGAATGAATCACAATGGGTGTTTACGAAAACATCACTGGACACTCGTTTACCGAGTAATTAGCTCTATTCAAATCACTTTAAGCATGTATCCAACTTAACTTAAATAACAAGAGCAACTTACCTAACTTGCATAACCTAAGATAAAGATGCTCATCTTCAGTTAAAGGCCTAACACCTAGCAACAGTACCATGAACTTAGATAGTACAGACATGCTTAAAATAACAGATTAAAGCTTCATATGCAACAAGTAGTAACTTAATTCTATCATAACCAGAGTTCTATAACTCCAAATGACTTGCAAGAGGACATTCTGGAAAGCTTATGAAATTCTCTACAATTCATTTGTAAGCATCAAGGCATGATTCTGAAGTTAACCAAATCAATTTCCAGTAGACCTAGAATCTGTCCGTAATGACGGGGTTGCTAACTTAATTATTTAATGATGGTGCAAAAGCCCAATTTGACCAAACCAAGTTTACCAACTTGTTTTTCATATCTAAGAAACATCAGAAAGTATAGTGCTAGCTTCTAAATAAATTATTTAATATCCTTTTCCAATTTATTTAGTTAATTAGGTGATTTAAGCAATATATAGTAAAACTATTCATAAAAATCTACAAAAATTACAGTAGCTATCACATGCTGCACATAGACTACCATAAAAATTCCAAAGCAATTGGACCAACATAACTTGCTGTATCCAAAATAACAGATGCTATGTCTATTTCTAGCATAATTAGGAAACCTTATTAAAAAGTGTCAAGCAACAGATTTCCTATTTTTCCTAGCATCCTTCTAGCATAAGAATAGCACCCATAAAATTTCACCTTCACTGGATCTATAGAAAAATTATGAAAATTCACACAAGATCCATCTATTAATAAAAGGAAATTCTAAAACTTAAAAACTACACATGCACTAGCTCTAAAATTTTTACTAGAGCTTCACATCAGCAATAACAGACTGCCCACAAAATTTCATAATTTTTGGACCACAGAAACTCAAGATAAAATTCAAACAAGTTTGCATGCTTCTAAAACACATTTCAAACTCCTATTTAATTCATCAAATTTTTCTAAAACATGTGCTCATAGAATATTTTTGTTAAATACTAGACATGACCAGGAACTTAACAAAATTAGAACCATAGCATTTGGATCTATATACTAGGAGCTACCTATTTTTCAAGATGTACATCAATGTGAAATAAATAAATAAAACGAAATCGGAAAAACACTCACCCCAATTGGGCCAAATTATACGCAACGGCTGCCCATGAGCACACAAAGCGCCGCCCAAGACTACTGGCGGCGGCCCGAGCTGGACTCCCTTTGAACCACGACGACGCCGACAGGAGGGCCCGCTCGGCGATGGAGCGAAAACAGGGAGGCGTCGGGTCGGTGGCGTAGCTTCGCCGCCAGTGGCTCCTCCCGCGAGACCATCTACGCTACGACATTCGCCTTGAACATGCGCATCTATTGGTGACCTCAATCGGTGCTATGGTGGTGGCTAGCGGGGTCGGCGACTGACACGGCGGCTCACGGCCACGGCACGGCCGGCTCCGGTGGACCGACGACGACACAGCTCCTAGCGGTGACCCTACAAGCTTCAGTGGTGTTCCTATGACCTAGCGCGCGGCCGAGGAAGGAATGGGAGCGGCGCGAGGGCAGCTGGCCGCGTGGAGCGCCAACTCCGGCGAGCTCCCGCCATGGCCGCGATGGGGAAAAACGGAAATGCGCTATTACCGAGGCTCAAACGACCCAGCTGAAGGGTGGAGGAGGTGGAGGGGGTCACGGCGAGGCTGCAGGCGGACGGGGCAACGCGTTTTCGCGGTGGTTAGCTCGTACGGCAGCGGCGATGCTTGGTCGGCAATGGCGGACCGCCGAGCTCGTGCGTTGCTGCGTTCTGTGGGAGGAGAGGAAAACGAAATGGGGAGGCGAGTGCGTCGGACAGGCGCGCGGGGTGCTCAAGACGCGGCTGCGACGCCAGGAGGTGCACGCAGCAATGGCCGCTGTCAACCGGTCAGTGGCCGTCGGCCTTGCAGCGCCTGCGCGTCCGGCGCTTCCTGAACCCGGTCGGCCATGTTCACTGAATCGTTCTTCTGAAACGCGATTCAGTCATCGTCGAAGGTGACTGACAGAGCCATTTCAATGATCATTTGCTCCCAAACCGTGACGAGTTAGTGGAAGATTTGAACATCAAAACTATAGACCTATCTGCCCTCTACACTTTCTTTTCAAAGATCAACACCTAAAAAGTCATGGATCCGAAGTTACATGAAGCTAGAGTTGGCTTGATGCAACTGGAAACACTATGACTTAGAATATTTTTCTAAGTGTTGAGAACAGCATGTATCTCAGACTTGTGGGCCATGTTTGACCATGTTCCACACGTTTTCATGACTTGGCTATAAAACAACTTTTGTTCCTTGATAAATTTGCTACAACTTTTGTAAAGAGTGCACAGCCATGCAAAGTCTCTAAGTTGCACTTTTTAAACAGTCAAACAATGAGACTCTTATGGTCAATTCTAGTCAACCCTTCACTTGAGGGCAAATCATCATTTTGACCTACATGAACAATGTTCCAACAAGTAAACTAAATGTAGTTAAGGTATATTAGACCATGATCAACCATTTTACAAAGTTGTTATTCCACTTCTACTGATCACATGTGATAAAGAAAGTAAAACAAGCAATTCATACGTATGTTTCAATACAATGTTTCACATGTTGCACTACTACCATTCTAAGCAATCAAGCATGAAACACATACAATTTAAAATGTTGCATATGTATGTTTCACAGATAATGACATGATGACATAGCAAATGCACATGTTTATGAATGACATGCAATTAGTGGAAGCCAAACACCTAGGGTGTTACAGACCCTCCCCCTTAGAAAAATCTCGTCCCCGAGATTTGGAAAGCGTACTAATCAAGATAGAAAGTCGGATAGTTTTCCTTTAAATAATCTTCCCGCTCCCAAGTTGCATCCTGTTCACTATGATTACTCCAAACTACCTTGTATAACTTAACCACTCGTGTATGAGTCACTCTTTCTTGGGTATCCGGAACTTGCACGGCTTTTTCCTCATAAGAAAGATCAGATTTCAAGTTGACTTTCCTTGTTGCTATTCTTTCCTCGAAATACGAAGACACTTCTTCAGGTTTGGGACACATGGAATACCGGAAATATAGCTCCCATCTCACGGGGTAGATCGAGCTTATATGCTACTCTTCCACTTTTCTCGATAATGCGGTAGGGTCCAACATATCGAGGCTCAAGCTTCCTTTTAATTCCAAAACGCTTGACTCCTTTCATAGGGGATACCTTCAGATAAACATGATCACCTACTTCAAACTCAATAGGTTTCCTTCTCTTGTCAGCATAGCTCTTTTGTCTAGCCTGTGCGGCAGTCATATTCTTTCGTATAGTTCGGACTTGCTCTTCGGCTTCTTTTACAAAGTCAATACCATAGAATCTTCTTTCCCCGGGTTCCACCCAGTTCAAAGGAGTTCTACACTTGCGGCCATAAAGAGCTTCAAAAGGAGCCATTTTGATACTCCCTTGATAATCTTTTGTTATAAGAGAATTCAGCGAGAGGTAACCGGTCTTCCCAAGAGCCTTTGCAAGAAATAAGACAAGCTCTAAGCATGTCCTCAAGAATTTGATTAACACGCTGTCGATCATCACGATGTTTGCGGATGATAGGCGAATCATGGATTAGATGAGTGCCAAGATTCTGATGTAAGCACTCCCAAAAGCGAGCCGTGAACCGAGGTCCTCTATCGAAACAATGGATTTGGGTACACCATGGAGACGCATACCACTTGTTGAAAATAAATCTCAACATAATTGTGAGGATGATAGGTAGACTTGGCCCGGAATAAAGTGAGCGGATTTAGTTAGACGATCTCGATAACCCGGATGGAATCACAACCCTTGTTGGTAGTGGGTAATCCAACAATAAAATCCATACTAATTTCTTCCCACTTCCAACCAGAATAGAGAGTGGCATTTGCGATCCGGGCCTTATGTGAATAGCCTTGACTCTCAATGCAGGTTATCACACCTTGCCACGTAAGCTGCGATTTCTTTCTTCATCTTGGTCCACCAATAATACACTTGAGATCTTGATACATTTTACTACTACCGGGATGGATGGACAACTTAGAAGAATGGGCTTGACCATAATTTGATTTCTAAGTTCTTTATCTTTGGGTACTACAAGTCTATCATTAAACCAAAGAATTCCTTTGTCATCGACCTTAAAGTGTTTGGTCTCTTTCTCTTTCATTTTCCGTTTGATGTGAAACACACCCACATCAGCTTTTACGGAGTTCGATAATTCGACTTCTAAGAGAGCAATCCACGTGATATTGTGAAGTACTACGGGATGAAGGAGGTGTGATGATGAAAGTCTTCACTAACTAAGGAATTGCAATGGCTTTTTCGCTTAAGGCATCAAGAACCACATTTGCTTTACCAGGATGGTAGTGCACTTGAAGGTTGTAGTCCTTGATCAATTCTAACCAAATACCGTTGACGCATGTTCAACTCGGGTTGAGTAAAAATGTACTTGAGGCTTTTATGGTCGGTATATAGATATTGCACACATTACCCAACAAGTAATGTCTCCAAATCTTCGTGGCATGAACAATCTGCGGCTAGCTCTAAGTCATGGGTAGGATAGTTGACTTCATGCTTTCGAAGTCAAGCGCGAAGCATAAGCAATTACTCGGCCTTCCCATAAGAACACACCCCAAACCGGTGCCACATGCATCACAATAGACATCAAAAGGCTTTTCGATGTCGGGGTTGTGCTATATACTGAGGCAGAGAGGTTAGCAAGGTCCGTAAAGTGTGGAAAGCCTCTTCACACTTCGAGTCCACACAAACTTCTCATCTTTTTGCGAGAGTCGAGTCATGGGCTTGGCGATTTTTGAGAAATCCGGGATAAAGCGGCGATAATAGCCACCAACCCTGTAAAACTTCGGACTTCATGGACCGTAATAGGTGCCTTCCACTCAAGGACTTCTTGCACCTTCGTAGGGTCAACCGAAATTCCATCACCAGATAACACATGACCTAGAAAAGGTATCTTGTTCAACCAGAATTCACACTTGCTGAACTTAGCATAAAGCTGGTTGTCACGCAACCGAGTTAAGACAATTCTCAGATGTTCAGCATGCTCTTCTTTATTCTGAGAATATACTAGGATGTCATCAATGAACACGACGACAAACTTGTCCAATTACGGCATGAATACGAAATTCATCGTTACATAAAGTGTGCGGAGCATTTGTCAACCCAAAAGACATGACAAGGTACTCGAACAAACCATAACGGGTAGAGAAAGTCATCTTAGGTATATCTTCGAGGATGAATTTTGATCTGATGGTAACGGACCTCAAATCGATCTTGGAGAATACCTTAGCTTTAGAGAGCTGATCAAACAAAATATCGATCACGAGGAAGAGGGTATTTGTTCTTGATGGTAACAGCATTTAGGGGACGATAATCTACGCACATGCGCAAAGATTCGTCCTTCTTCTTCACAAAGATAGCCGGACAACCCCAAGGAGACGAACTAGGCCGAATCAAACCTTTCTTCAATAGCTCATTCAACTGACTCTTTAGTTCAGCCAACTCATTGGGCGGCATTCTATAGGGCCTTCGAGATATAGGAGCTGTACCCGGAATAAGTTCTATCTTGAATTCTACATCGCGGTCCGAAGGTAATCCAGGCAAGTCATCGGGAAGACATCTGAAACTCACAGACACAACCGGTAGATCCTCAATGGCTTTGGCTAGGTAGCATTGGTATTGTGAAGAAGAGAGATATCACGAGGTAATCGCACTAGAAAACCCTTCTTATCCACAGGATCCCTCAACATTACCACACGGGTTGACGTGTCGATCGACTCCATTCCCACTCATCCACTTCATTCCTAGGATTATATCAATTCCTACCCCCGGTAGCACTACAAGATCTGTAAGAAACTCTCGATCCCCAATTTCAAGCTTTACATCTTTTACTACTTGGTTAGTCATGATATTATTCCCAGCAGCACTAATACAATAACCACCCTTGACAATTGTAATCACATTCATCTTATGCTTAGATGCAAAAGTAGAACTCACAAAGGAATGTGAAGCACCCGAATCAAAGAGCACAACCGCGGGTGATCATTAACAAGAAACTTACCAGTGGTGACCACTTCACCAAAGAGAATTTCCTCTGATGAGTGTAATGAACACGCCCCCGACGGACGTTTCCTTGAGCATTCTTGGGAGGGTGGGGACACCTATTTGCCCAATGACCGGTGATTCTGAGTTCCAACACGGCTGTTTAGGCTGGTGGGACATTGGAGCTGCCCCGCCTGAAGTATTCTTTGGCAAGGAAATTGTGTACCTTCTTATGCGAAAACCAGTTTAGCTTGATTCTTCTTCCGAGGTGGGCGATGCCGACATTAGCATTGGGTGGACGGTGCGGGGCCTTGATATCATTGGTGCCTTAGGCGAGAAGCACACAATCAAAGTTTCTTTTGCGGTTCTTAGAAGCGGCATATATCTTATCATTGTTCTCTTGAGTCGAGTGTCACTAATAAACTCATTGAAGGTGACACACTTGCGATTGCCCATTGACTTCATCAATTTAGGGAAAGTCCCCTCTTGAAGCTAGCTATTCTCTTAGCGTCGGTATCGACAAACTCGGAGAGCATACCTCGCCAAAGTTGTTGAATGCACGGAGGTATTCATTGAGACTCTTGTTGCCTTGGGTGAGCTTCATAAACTCGGTATGCTTAATGGCCATGAGACCAGGAGGAATAAAGTGTCCTCTGAAAGCTGCCTGAAACTGACCCCAAACTATCTCGACGTTTGCAGGGAAGGTGGTCTTGTGATGTGTCCACCAGATGCCTGCAGGGCCTTGGAGCTGGTGTCCTGCATATGTGGCCTTCATACCCTCAGTCAAACGGAGCAATCCAAACCTTTGCTCTATCGTGCTCAACCATTCATCAGCTTGCAATGGTTCTTCTGCCTCACGAAAGACAGGAGGCTTTGTATCCATGAAGTCCTTAAAGTCTTTGTCTTGGGTTTGGCTCGGGTCCTTGGCGGACATGACGATCCTCACGGTTAGCCATCGATGCATAGCCTCCGCTAACATGCGCCGACTTTCCACCACCGTGCGCATTAGCTCAATCGGTGTGGGCGGTGGCGGAGGTGGTTGTTCCTCATTTCCCATGCCACGACCGCGACGAAGGTTATGATGAGCCATCTGCAAAATGTATAGCCAATGAGCACTGACGATGTGGAAATTTTTGTAGATGAATCGTATAATTATGCCCAAACTGAGTCCATTGGAGGAATGCATTTAGATAATCAACAGAGGCACAATTATTCATCACAACCACACAACTCATCAAGCGCGTCAATGGACACATAAATGCGATGAACTTAATCAACCACTCGATCCATAGACCGCAAAGACGGAATTTATCAAAGGCTCATATACGTGGAGCATAATACGTTCGATAGGTTACATCCAAGCCATAGTGGTTCCAAACTTACATCCAAAGATAACTTATGGTTCGATATTACATCCCCACGATTACTTATTCCAAAGCTACTCGTTCATGCATGAGGATCAACAAAAGACTAGCTCTTGCGCATTAGCTAAGTAGTAAGCTAAACTCACGATCGTCCTCGGAGTCGATGTCAAGATCTCTCCTCCATCTTCATCACTAGCGTGCTCCAACTCCTCATCTTCCTCCTCATCGGTGGAATGTCCTCGTGTCCATTGACCTCCATGTCATCATCACCTTCACCATGATGACACGAGAACCCATCTCATCCTCGGGGAGGCGGGGAGGGTGAAGTTGATTGTGTAACAGTGAACCTCCTCATGGAGATTGTCATTGTACTCTCGGCAATTGCCACTTGCTGCTCTAGCTCTACACGTCGTGCTCTCAACACATCCTCCTCGTGCCCGGCTTCATTCCGTTGGTTCATCACGTGAATCAACATGCGTTCCTGATTCACGGTGAGCAACTGTTAACCTCTCGAACCTCAAGGGTCTCTTGGTCCCTTTCTGAGTTACTTGCTCCAAGCGGTCTTGAGCCGCATTCCTCTCAAGATCACCCGAGAGCAAGCTCGTCCTCAGCCTTTCCTCCTCAAGAGGCTCAGGCCAGGGGCTCACGAGGAGCTAAACGGTGACGCGCCCGCCTCCAGCCGGACTTATGCGGCGATCGCTTCGTCTGCCATCATCTGTAGCAAAAGTTACAACATAAGGGGAGAATCATTTAAGGGATACGAAATTTAATTATCCGGGACAATCATATTTTAAAGGAGGGAGTAATGCAAGAAATGTCATGTATGCTTGAACATGATGCATGCACGATCCGTCGTCCTCACCATCCTAGAAAAATTTAAAGGCTAGCGAAATATACGGTGGCATACATACGTTCTCTCTCCTATCGGTAGCTAGTCGATCTACAACGATACGTTGTTAGTGTACTGCAAAAATTTCATTTCAGCCCAAGATAATTTCCCACAATGCATAAAAGCAAGCAAGAACTAAATACTTTCATACATACATCCCCCGATGCACATACTCTAGTATCACACTACCCGTCGAGATACCCACATTTAAGTACTCTCATAGATACATGATTGAACATGTAAATATGCGAAGCAACCACAACTACTCTCCCCTAGACCGACGATTGACGGTCATGCCCTCACAACTCCCACTTACCGGGCGTAGAGGTATTTGATCCAAACATTACCACCCAAGCGGATGGCATCCATACAATAGCACGCCAGTATGGACGCACGAAACAGAAACAAGCAGGAACCCCCAAGTTAGTACTTTAATAAGCCACCTAAGAGTCCTTATTTGGGCATAAGGGATATGACCACTGGCAATACTTAGTATTTAATTTAGGATTTTCACAAATACTTTTGTTTTAAATACACAAATGACGTGTTTAGTGTCAAATCTTGCTCGATGCCACCGTAATGAAACCGACCAAATCATAAGAACGTAAGTACAAAAACAATCACCGGCGATCAAATTCACAGCACTTAAGCTCCCATAATCCCGGTAGTCCGGAAATCACGAAGGATTTCAACCAACTCTCGACATACAAACCAAGATCGTAATGATTCAACACAACACATCATTCGTTACAACATTTCACAAGTAGCATTCGGATTACATCCATCAGAGTTCAAATAAAATATTACAAACCAAGTTTGAGTGTGCGGAAGCAACATAGTTTAGTACATAACTTCATAGTTTCAATTACATTGCGGATCGAGTCATGTCCCACAAAAGCATTATCGGTGCGAGAACTAGTAGAGACCGCTACTAACGGTCTAGTCTTCATCCCCAAAGCAGGGAGAAGGCGTACTTGCGACAACCAAAAGAAGAACTGGTCATCTGCAATGTGGGGAAATAAACCACAGAGTACGAGAAGGTACTCACTAGACTTACCCGACAAAAATCGTAAAATAAAGACACCAAGGATCATGCAAGGCTTTTCGGTGGGCTAGCTTGGCACATTTGCATAAAAGAGCTTATGAGCATAGTGACCAATTTAAACTTAGCATCAAGCTTATCATCATTTACACATCCACTAGATTAGCACCTGTGTACTAGAGCACTCACTTATTAGGAGCAAACAATATTAACCATAGCGGTATAATAAGGTTTGGCATCATCATATCATCATTTCCGAACCATTAAGTATTAAGTGTATCTACATTGGAGATAAGCCCGTCAAGTTCTCACTAACAGAGAGGCGGCGATTCAATCGAATTACAACTCAGTGAGGGGTATTCCTAACTCTCACCTCGGCATACTTTGCAAGGGTAGCCGTGGTCACCTTTGGAACATCTCAGAACCAAATTCGCGGGTTCGATCAGCGCCAAAGACTCTCGTGGATTACCTTACCGCCAGACGATCGGGACTTTTAAATCACCTGCCCTTGGACTCACGCCACGGCTCCCTTCCGAGGCGCACTTTATACTTATCGACTCCCGGCCCGAGGTGAGCTACTCGGCTTCATGGTCATCGGTCATCGGACACGCCAACTAAGAGAGAGGCATGCGTTCAACATGAACAGGAAAGGCTCCAAGAATCAGTCCTTAAGCGACACGCACGGAGTCACTGCAAACCGACAAGCCTCCGTCCGGTCTTCATTTCAAATTAAGATCGGTTCTTTTCCACGATAGCAAATATAGCCAACCGTGCCACATGTATCTTCCTATATCTCGCAGGTGACAGAAATCACCCGACTTCTACCAGCGTTGAAGCGTGGCTAAGCACTACTCGAGCTGAGCTACATAGGATTCAAGGGTAACAATATCTGGACAAGGAATGGGTAACCAATGCAACAAAGTGTTTGCATCCAACACCTAAACTTAATGCAACAATATATGTAATAATAATCATCAGAATCGCAGTTCGGAAAATAGGAGGCTTAATATGCTCCGGCTTGCCTTTCACAAAGTTGCAAGGACGGTGGTCGTGGCACTCAACGGCGACCTCGTCCTGCACTTCTCCGTAAGGTCTCCTCCTCCCGAATCTCCGGCGTCAGCCTGTTCTTCTTCTGCTTTCGGTTCCTCGAATTCCAGCAGGTTACTCCTTCCGGTACACCTATTGCATGCCGATGCACAAGATAAATATCATGAATGCATAAGGAATGACATGATGCTCATGATGAATGAATCACAATGGGTGTTTACGAAAACATCACCGGACACTCTCGTTTACCGAGTAATTAGCTCTATTCAAATCACTTTAAGCATGTATCCAACTTAACTTAAATAACAAGAGCAACTTACCTAACTTGCATAACCTAAGATAAAGATGCTCATCTTCAGTTAAAGGCCTAACACCTAGCAACAAAGACCATGAACTTAGAATAGTACAGACATGCTTAAAATAACAGCTTAAAGCTTCATATGCAACAAGTAGTAACTTAATTCTATCATAACCAGAGTTCTATAACTCCAAATGACTTGCAAGAGGACATTCTGGAAAGCTTATGAAATTCTCTACAATTCATTTGTAAGCATCAAGGCATGATTCTGAAGTTAACCAAATCAATTTCCAGTAGACCTAGAATCTGTCCGAATGACGGGGTTGCTAACTTAATTATTTAATGATGGTGCAAAAGCCCAATTTGACCAAACCAAGTTTACCAACTTGTTTTTCATATCTAAGAAACATCAGAAAGTATAGTGCTAGCTTCTAAATAAATTATTTAATATCCTTTTCCAATTTATTTAGTTAATTAGGTGATTTAAGCAATATATAGTAAAACTATTCATAAAAATCTACAAAAATTACAGTAGCTATCACATGCTGCACATAGACTACCATAAAATTCCAAAGCAATTGGACCAACATAACTTGCTGTATCCAAAATAACAGATGCTATGTCTATTTCTAGCATAATTAGGAAACCTTATTAAAAAGTGTCAAGCAACAGATTTCCTATTTTTCCTAGCATCCTTCTAGCATAAGAATAGCACCCATAAAATTTCACCTTCACTGGATCTATAGAAAAATTATGAAAATTCACACAAGATCCATCTATTAATAAAAGGAAATTCTAAAACTTAAAAACTACACATGCACTAGCTCTAAAATTTTTACTAGAGCTTCACATCAGCAATAACAGACTGCCCACAAAATTTCATAATTTTTGGACCACAGAAACTCAAGATAAAATTCAAACAAGTTTGCATGCTTCTAAAAACACATTTCAAACTCCTATTTAATTCATCAAATTTTTCTAAAACATGTGCTCATAGAATATTTTTGTTAAATACTAGACATGACCAGGAACTTAACAAAATTAGAACCATAGCATTTGGATCTATATACTAGGAGCTACCTATTTTTCAAGATGTACATCAATCTGCGGAAATAAATAAATAAAACGAAATCGGAAAAACACTCACCACAACCGGGCCATTACCTGCAACGGCGACCCATGAGCACACAAAAGGCGCGCCCAAGACTACTGGCGCTGGCCCGAGCTGGACTCCCGCTGAACCACGACGCGGCAGGGAGGGCCCGCTTTACGGCGATGGCGCGAACAGGGAGGAGGCGTCGGTCGGTGGCGTGAGCTTCGCCACGGTGGCTCCTCCGGCGAGACCATCTACGCTTCGACATTCGCCTTGAACATGCGCATCTATTGGTGACCTCAATCGGTGCTATGGTGGTGGCTAGCGGGTCGGCGACCGACACGGCGGCTCACGCACGGCCGTTTTAACCGGCCGCTCCGGTGGACCGGCGACGACGGCTCCTAGCGGTGACCCTACAAGCTTCAGTGGTGTTCCTATGACCTAGCGCAGCGGCCGAGGAAGGAATGGGAGCGGCGCGAGGCAGCCGGCAGCGGAGCGCCAACTCCGCGAGCTCCCCGCCATGGCGCGATGGGGGGAAAACGAAATGCGCTATTACCGAGGCTCAAACGACCCGGCTGAAGGGTGGAGGAGGTGGAGGGGGTCACGGCGAGGCTGCAGGCGGACGGGGCAACGCGTTTTCGCGGTGGTTAGCTCGTACGGCAGCGGCGATGCTTGGTCGGCAATGGCGGACCGCCGAGCTCGTGCGTTGCTGCGTTCTGTGGGAGGAGAGGAAAACGAAATGGGGAGGCGAAAAGTCCGGACGGTAGCGCGCGGGGTGCTCAAGACGCGGCTGCGACGCCAGGAGGTGCACGGCGCGTGCCAGCGCGGTCAGCCGGCCGTCGACGCGCGGCGCACACGCGTCCGGCGCTTTCTGAACCCGGTCGGCCATGTTCACTGAATCGTTCTTCTGAAACGCGATTCAGTCATCGTCGAAGGTGACTGACAGAGCCATTTCAATGATCATTTGCTCCCAAACCGTGACGAGTTAGTGGAAGATTTGAACATCAAAACTATAGACCTATCTGCCCTCTACACTTTCTTTTCAAAGATCAACACCTAAAAAGTCATGGATCCGAAGTTACATGAAGCTAGAGTTGGCTTGATGCAACTGGAAACACTATGACTTAGAATATTTTTCTAAGTGTTGAGAACAGCATGTATCTCAGACTTGTGGGCCATGTTTGACCATGTTCCACACGTTTTCATGACTTGGCTATAAAACAACTTTTGTTCCTTGATAAATTTGCTACAACTTTTGTAAAGAGTGCACAGCCATGCAAAGTCTCTAAGTTGCACTTTTTAAACAGTCAAACAATGAGACTCTTATGGTCAATTCTAGTCAACCCTTCACTTGAGGGCAAATCTGTCATTTTGACCTACATGAACAATGTTCCAACAAGTAAACTAAATGTAGTTAAGGTATATTAGACCATGATCAACCATTTTACAAAGTTGTTATTCCACTTCTACTGATCACATGTGATAAAGAAAGTAAAACAAGCAATTCATACGTATGTTTCAATACAATGTTTCACATGTTGCACTACTACCATTCTAAGCAATCAAGCATGAAACACATACAATTTAAAATGTTGCATATGTATGTTTCACAGATAATGACATGATGACATAGCAAATGCACATGTTTATGAATGACATGCAATTAGTGGAAGCCAAACACCTAGGGTGTTACAGAGAGGATGCAAGCAGGTCCCGGTACAAACGTCCTTCATAGGGCACGCATCGTTAGTAACCCGGCGTGCGTAGTGCGGTCAAACCGAACATAGGGATTGGGACATGGCGTCAATTCAAGCATTTCAATTACTCTAGACTACTTGAGTACTAACTTTTCCTTATTGCTCTCCTCTTTCTTCAAAAACCATATTAACTCAGTTACTTCAAAAGAGCTCTACTCCATCAACCCGTTGTGGATTTCTCGTTAGAACACAAGGATATTTTTCCAAAGGAGAATACTTTGTTGCAAGAGCGGTATGGTGGTGTAACTTGGCAAAGGTGCTGGTCAACAACCTCGATACCAGCATGTGCTGAGAAGCATCACCCTGTGGCAGCTGTTCCACAGGGGCCCTCGATTTCATCGCGGCACCATAAGCATTTAATCAGGCAACTTTACCGACTTACACACAATGAAAGCAGTGGGGTCATAGGCCATGGAATCAGAGGAGTATTGTAAGGGAAGATTTAGGCAACAAGGGTTCCTTTCATAACAAGGGATAAGGAATTCAAATCCCACAACAGATTTAATTTAAGTAGATTCAAGTGTTCTGCTGGGACATCCACAATTAGTTGATATAGTGTCCTCTATTATCCAATCATAGCTGGTCTACTGGCACTTGAATGGTTGCTTCTCTTGTAACCCGCTTTATGTCGTCTCGAGAACCCTAAGCAAGCCTAACAAGACCTAAGGGTAGATCAGCATTACAAACACAACGGAATAAGTGAAATGCACATTCCAAACGCCCTTATATTGGTACAACATACAGGCACTCACTCTCCCACTCTCAACACATTGCTTGCCTCCTACGACCAAGCAATCTTAATGACTATGGAAGAACACAATGAAAGATTACACACTGGAGGACAGCAATGAAAAGCACTCCTAACTATGGCACATCTTCCCTAGGACAACTAATCTTCTTCGCCAGACCACATAGCTTCATTCCCGTGCTCGGTGGGTTCTTCTACTGCCCTAGCTATGGATCTGCCTCCTCTCTTGGTAGTGGCTAAGTGAGGGGAAGCAAGGGCTCTACTTCTGATACCTCCAAGGGTGGAGGTGTGGGCGGTATTGCAACACCAGTTCTCCTTCTTTTTGGTGAGTGGACATGGATTCCCTCCAAGACCAAGGGTCCCTGCCTTTCCATGGCAAGCGTCCTACGCTTGGCCCTTGTGAAAAGATAGGCATCCTCTAGCTGTTGAGTGTGCTGATCTTTGGCCTCCTTCAGGGCTTCTGCCATGGCAGTCTCATGACATTCTACGGCTGCCACATTGGCATGCGCTTTAGAGAGCTGCACTTGGAGCATCCTGGAGAAGATCTCGGCTTCCTCGACTCGGCGAAGGCAATTCCTCAACTCCGAGGCCTGCTGGTCATACTACTCATCTAGAGCAATCAAGTACGTGGTCAAGTGCACCATGGTTGGGCTATCTTCTTACGCGTCCTGCCCTTGCAAAGCCTCCATGCGAGCCCTCCATACCCGTTGATTCTTTTCCAAAGGTGGAAATAACCTCATGGGGGTATGAGCAATGGGCTCTTCATAGATCTGGCAAAGATGCCGCAAGGCTTTGTGGGCCACAACTTGGTAGGTGTCAACGAAGCGAAACCCAGTTGCGGTCACATTCCAGGCTTCAGCGATGTCGGGGAACTCTTCACTCTTCCCATTGTAGATGGTGACCTCACATCACTCAGTGCCATGTTTCTCATACTCACGGCCCTCATACTCAAGGTGATCCTTGACTTTGAGTTATTGCAGGGTGGCATACAGAATTCTAGGAAAACCCTCAGTGTTTAGACAGTAGCTGCTAACCTAGGCTGCTGCCATCCTTGGTGGGTGGCGATTACAAGGAAGGATTGAGTGAGAAGCTTGCTCAAAAGAAAGGCTAGGTGAGCTGGAATGCATCGAGTGGTGATACCAAGTGGTTAGGCTTGGCATTTTTGTAAAGGAAGAGCGGTCATTAGTCCTAGCGCAGTCCACCATCGAGTCTTGCGCGGAGACCAATAAAAGGAAAGCAGCAGAATCTTTACGTGCATGAGATAAACGGTACCTGAGGCCATGAAGGATTAGTATGGCTGTAGGGCATGTAACACCCTAGATTTTAAGCATGCATTTGGTATTGGCATTGCATGAGCACAAGCATCATTGATCATTCATGAGCATGAGCACCTCAAATTTTATCTCTATGATTGCTTATATCACATGTGTTTGTTACTAAATGCTTTACACATGCTTGGATTTACATGTGACCAATGTATAAAATGTTTGTGGTACCTTAGGAGGACCTTAAACATGTTTATAATGTCACATGGAACAACTTTGGTATTCAAGACTTGGAGCCATTTGGCCTCTAAGTCATGGTTATAGTGTAGGCTTTCATTTTCAAGTTGTATGATTTACCTAAGTTGAACAATACACTGGAGACTTTGCATGGCAGTACACCCTTAGTCAAAGTTGTAGTACTTGACTAGAGTAACAACTTTTATTTTTGGGTCAAGACCTAATTCGACAAGTAGCAATAGAATTACTATTTTTGACTTTGAAAAATTTTCTAAGTCTGGGATCGCATTATAGTTTTAAGTGCTGCACTTTGGGATGATATAACTTGTGAACCATTAGGATTTAGGCCAAAGTCCTTTTAGCAATATTGTAGATCATATGTAGCTCTACAACTTTTGTTAATTGAGCTTTTTCTAAGAACGAACGGATTTGGAGTTAGATGATCGCTAAGTTGCTTCATCAGGCGCTGTCATTGGCTCTGATGGCCGCATCCACGCCGGTGTTAGTGGTCGACCGGGGGCAGGCCAGGCATGCCATGTGGCAGCCATAGGTCAGTGCTGGCCCGGCTGGTCAGGCAGCGTAGAGGGATAAGGCGTGCGCCTCTGTTGCTCGCTCCATTTCGTTCTTGCACCTCGCTCTCTCTCGCCCACGCCAGAGCAAAACAGAGCACCGTGCCGCCGCGCCATCGCCGTCGCTCCGCCATGCTTGCTCGCTGCCATCGCCGCACCATTTTCCAATCGATCACGCCAACAGCCTCGCCTTGTTCCGCACTTCAACCTCCACCCGTTTGCCAAGCACTTCGAGTCTAGGTAGGGGCGCATTTTGCCGTTTCTGCCACCGTTGTTCTCGCCAGAGCGCCGCCGAGCTCCATGCTCGCCATGGCCAGCCACAATCTTGGCACCTTCGCTCTCTCTCTCCCTCGTTTGGTCTTCGTCGTAGGTCCTAGCATCTTAATCCATTGTCTAGTTTGAAGCTACCGCTTGGTTGCATCGGAACGCGTCGTCGTTCTGCGCGCGGCCGCCATGGCCTCCGTGGCACTCGAGTTCGCCGTTGCTGAGATGGTCCATCATCTCCCTCCTCTCTTGAGCGTCTTAGGTTGAGTGACCCTAGACCTTGCGTATGGCCGGACGGAGACCTGCCTTTGATTGGAGTAGGGTCTTTCTATTTATCTTTTAATAAATGGTGTTTTTTGAGGAAATTCATAAGGATAAAAATAAGTAAAATATTGCCATGCAAAATTTTGTACAGTGTTAATGGGTTTTAGGGAAGCTAAGAAAAATATGTAATCTGTTGCTTGACACTTTTCAATAGGCTAAACTATTTTTGCTAAAATAAACCTAAGCAACTTGTCATTTTTGTATAGAGTGCTATACTTACCCAATTAGCATGAAATTTGCACAGTAGACTTTTGGGGTCATATGTATGCTACTGTAATTTTATCTGAATTTATGGAATACTGGAAGTATTTATCTCATAAATCACCTTATTATCTAAAGAAATTAATAAAGGTATCTAAATACATTAGTTTGGCATAAACATAATGTTTTTTCTGTGGCCCTAGTGATGCATATGCTCTACTAATAATGGTAGTTGTGCTTGAAGTTGATTGGTTATAAGCAGCTACTTAATTATTGCTTTATAATTCTGCTAGATGGCTGCAGGTGTAGTTTCTGTTGTATTGATAAATTCATGATGATAATTTCATTTCCTGTGAAACTTGTTATGAACAAAGTTGTAGATAACTTACTGATCTTACTTGTGTCAAAGTTTCATGGTAATAGGCTAAACGGTTTGGGAGTTATAACTGTTAGAAGTCTACTATCAGAATTTGCTTGTCTACTGGACAGATCTGGATGATTGAATTATTTAACATAGATAGCTATTAAATCATCTTGTGATGACTAAATTAAAGTTGTAGGCAATTTTATGAGTTTAGTGTGGATGAGCAAAACTCCAGTTATGATATAAACTTGTAGCTGCTGTGTTGTGGTCCAGAAATGGACTTAGTGTGGATTCTTGAAAATTCTAGAGAAGAGATATGCACCTACTCAGTAAATAAGAATTTAACTTGGTTATCATCTAAGTAACTTGATATAATCATCAGCATAGAATCATTCACATTCTCATGTCATATCATTCACAATCCTTATGCATCCATGATACTTACTTTATGCATATGCATGCAATAGGTGCAGCGAAAGAAATCACGTTGGTGGAACTCGAAGTCGATCCACAAGAGGAGAACCAGGAAGCTCAGCACCACGAAGCTCCAGGTGAATGCGAGCTTGAAGTCGCTCATCTCCAAGAGTGCCTTGACCATGAGCTGGCCACGTTTGTGAAAGGCAAGCCCCGGAGCATTCTAAGTCTCCCCTGTTTTACAAAATATTACTTGAGTCCTTTATGTTTGATACATTAGGCGATAAGAGTTGACTAGAACCAGTTGCTGCATATACTTTCCTTGTCCAGAAATATCTATCTTGAATCCTATGTAGGTCTAGGATTGAACTTCATGCTTAGCCATGCTTAGACCGGTAGAAGTCGGGTGATTTCCTGTCACCTGTGAGCTATAGATGGTGACTTGATCACGGTTGGCTATATTGTGCTATCGTGGAACATAACCTGGTGATGTTGGACAATTGGAGACCAGATGAAATCTTATATGTTAGGTGTGGTGACATATAGTGATTCCGTCTGTGTCATTTAAGGATCCGCTGTTGGTGGCCCTCTTGTCATGTTGAACGCATGCCTCTCACATAGTTGGCCGGATAAGTCGTTCCGACCACGAAGCCGAGTAGCTCAACTAAGGCTGGGGACACGAGCAGTTAAAGTGCGCACCCTAGAGGCAGTAAGGATGTGCGGAGAGCCAATGGCGTGAGTCTAAGGGCAGGTTTGAGTCCCGAGCCTCCTGACAGATTGGTAGTATCTTTGAGGGTGAGGCGCTGGTCTTACCCACGATTTGGACCTGAGTTGTTCCAAAGGTGACCTGATCCGACCCTGACGGGGGAAGTATGGGTGTGTGTTAGGAATAATTCCCCAGCTGGGTAGGAATCAGTTCGAATCGCTATCTCTCTCGGATAGTGAGAACTTGACATGAGCCCCCTTCATCGTAGTAATTGATGAAAGTGTTGGTTATGTGGGTTATGAAAATGCTCAACTTGATATGGTTACTATTGTGATGATTTAATGGTACACAACATATTTGGCATAGGATAGATGCTAATCTAGAATGGGATAGGAATAATAAACTTGTTATTTCAAAGTTAAAAGATACTAGATAAATATTGGCTTGTGGGCAAAGGATGTCAACCAGCTCTACTTATAAGCCTTGCATGATCCTTGGTGTCTCTTATTTTTGGTTTATGATGGGTAAGTCTAGCTTAGTACCTTCTCATACTCAGGGTTTATTTCCCTATTGTTGCAGATAATGTGATGTACCACTACTGTAAGCACTGCTTTGCTCCTGTAGTGGATGAGGAATACGACCATGGGCATGGTCATTCTATATATCATCTCACCCTTGTGCTTTTGTTGGAGATGACTGTGAAAACTGGCTATGTATCTAAACTACTGTTGATGTCATTCAAAACTATGTTGCTTCCGCTACTGTTAAACTGATGTATGGTAAACTATTTGTGAACTTGTTGTAACATGTGGCTTGTATGTTGAATCATGTATGATCTTGGTTTGTATGTTGGTTGATTCAAGATCCTTTGTGATACTCGATGGACTACCGGATTTATATGGGCTCAAGTGTGATGGTTTGACTGCCTCGGTGGTTGCTATTATACTTGTGCTCTTATAAATTGGGCGGTTCTGTTATAGCTGGCATCGGAGCAGGATTCAACACTAAACTTGTCACATGTGTAATTAAAACAAAGGTTTTTGTTTTATAAACTTAATTTCTACAACTGTAGTAATAAGTTTAGAGTGTTGAAGATTGAACTTAAAACTATAGTGTGCTAGTGGTCATCTTCTTTATGCCCAGTTAAGGACTATTAGGTGGCTATTTAAGTACTAACACAGGGGGGTTTACTTTTGTCGTCCATACGGTGTGCTATTGTTTGGGTGCCACTCACTTGAGTGGTAATGTATGGATCAATTGCCTCTACGCCAGGTAAGAAGGTAAGTTAATGAGTGGCATGACCACAAGAAGTGAGCGTGCGGTCGGGGAGAGCTAGCTGTGATACGGTTGTATATGCATGCTTGCATGTGTGTATGGTGTGTATTTAATTGTGGGTAGTGTAATTGATCATCGGGTAGCTTTGATACAGAAGTATATATATGGGATATATATATGGAAGTATTTAGTTTACTGCTTTCATATATAGCTTGCTATCCTTGATATTCAACTTAGAGCCCAGATTTACCTTTCTGTACATATAACTGTTGGGTTGGGCTAAAATGAATCTTCTGCAGGTACCCTAACAATGAAACGTGTAGCTCGTTTAGTTACGAGTATATTGAGAGAACGTATGTATGCCACCGCGTATGTCGTTAGGATTTATTTCTCTAAGTTTGTGAGGATGTACGAAACGAGCATACATCATGATACATCATTCATTCATGTCATTGCATTGTTCCTCCTCCTTGCAAGATCTTATTGTTAAGTAACTCTTTTCTATAATCACGTTGTCTCACTAAATTGTAACATTTGCTACAGATGGTAGCCCTAGGAGCCCCTGTTGCAAGCGACACCTTTTTGGCACTGTTTGGGACTCCCACCTTACTGTGGAGGGTACTGCACTCTGTCGGGTATGCTGAACCGCCTCGCTATTTTTGGAGCGAAGTGGTAACTGAGGGACAATGGTGGTACGACGTGCGGGCCACTGTCGCCGCCCGTGTGGACAACCCTTAGTGGCAAGGATGGAGTATCGAGTCAGATGGACAGACCCCTTGTGAGGGTGCCCAAGTGGCTGCTTTTGAAGTTCTCAGCGAAATCTATCTGGAATTTGGTGATGAGCTTGTCATTGGGCCCGTTGGATCTTTCCCTCGAGTGGATCCATCACAGATCGCTTGGACCCAGCCAGGTGGTAATGCTTTGGTAAGAGTCTAGGATGAAAGTGCAGGAAGTAGTAATGCTGCCATGAGTGCCATGTATGCATTTTTTGGATGTTTTACTCTCGCCAAGATAGTTACATCTGTTGTATGCAAGAGCTCCAAAGAGCATAGGCTGCATAGCGTAGGATGCGAGGACGTGTGCGCAGGAACTGATGGGCACTTAGAGCAGCTCAGAATGAGATAGGTAATTATATGATAGCCTTGGAAGCTCATCGAGGGCAGTTTGTCCATGCTGTTGTCGAAAGAGATGTAGCTAGGGCTGAGTTACAGGACGTCCGTGTGGAGAGGGACGAGGTCATTCACCTTGCTGAGACTAGGGAGGTAGCTAGGATCTAGACTGTGTTCCAGGCTGCTAGGTAGGCAACGGAGTTTGATCATAGAGAGCAGGAACACATACGCCAGATTGAGGAGCTTTAGCTAGATGTTTATCGTCTCAATAACATGGTGAACCCAATTCTTCCTCTAGCTCCAGCGGTGGAAGAAGATCCTAATGTGTTGATTGCTGAGGATGATGGCATGGAGGTGGACGCCGAGGATGAGCCTAAAGAGGAGGAGATTGAGCCTTTTGAGGACGACCATAGTGATGGTGTGTCCGACATCAACAACGACCAACCTAAGGTGTAGCTTAGCTATAATATCTAGCTAGATGCCTTAGCTCTATATCTTTGATACTTATGTAATGAACTCATAATGTAGGTTTGGATTTCATGATGTACCCCTTTGATGTTATTGGAACCGTGCATGTAATACGTGTGGTGATTGCACTTTTTAATGAATTCCTAGTTGTTTTTGGCAAGAAAAATTTGGCATGTACGGAACGCGTTGTGAGTACGATAAGTGGTCCTATTGGTGATGTTATATTGTGGAAATAAATTATTATGCTTCTGTGTTATTGTATGAATTTGAGATTCTCTCCAGTAATTACAGTATGGCATGATTATACAATTCTTCTACAATCCCTTGACATCATCCAATAATCACTTGTTGCAATTTTGCAGATGACTCGCACTCACGGAAGGGCCGGTACCAGTCATGAGGGTGATGATGATCTCCCACCACCACCGTACCCCACACCAGCGAAAATGATGGCCTAGCTCCTGGAGACCCAACGGTCAATGGGGGAAGTACTACGCGGGCTTGCGTGGAACACCTATCGTGGACGGGGATGGGACCAACACCAGGGACCCGAACCAAATTAGTACAGTGAATTCAAGGACTTTTTGGACACTAAACCTCCTATCTTTAAGGAGGTAGAGGAGCCATTGCAAGCTGATGAATGGCTCAATACCATTGAGCAGAAATTTCGTCTCTTGAGAGTTACAGAGCATATGAAGGCTAAATATGCCTCACGTCAGTTGCATGGTCCAGTTGGCATTTGGTGGACTCATTACCTGTCTACCCTCCCTGCTAATGCTTAGGTTACATGGAATGAGTTCAAAGCTACTTTTAGGGGGCATCATATTCCCCTAGGTCTTATGAGCATGAAACATACAGAGTTTATGAGGTTTACTCAGGGCACCAAAAGTCTCACTAAGTACTTGCATGCCTTCAATAACCTCTCTAGGTATGCGCCTGAGTTTGTGAATATCGATGCTAAGAAGATTGCAAGCTTCAAGAGAGGACTAGGTCCAAAGTTGATGAAGACTCTAGCAAATAATAAGAGTGAGACCTACAATGAATTTGTGAGTGATGCGCTCACACAAGAGAATCATAGTAATATTTATGCTGCATCCAAGAGCCGCAAGAGGGCCTTTGAAGCCAGTGTATCTCAGCAGAGAGCTTCAGTGGTGGCAAGAACCCAATACCGCCCACCTGCTCCAAAATATCGGCCACCTCAGAAGAAGGCTCAGCCAAGCCAAGCAACTAAAGGGTATCGTCGGACATACTCTATTGCTCTACCGTCTAAGGGTGGTGCAGGACAAGGTAACTCGAAGGCACCGCCTAACAATCAACCATGTTTCAATTGCAACAAGACTGGTCATTGGGCGAGGGAGTGCCCTTACCCCAAGAAGAATAATCAGAAGCCAGCAGCTACAAATGCATGTCCAGGGTATGTGCATTACACCACCATGGAAGAGATTCTCTCTGGCGAGGTTGTCACAGCTGGTATGTTTCTTGTGAACCATTACCCTATAGTTGTTCTATTTGATTCTGGGGCTTCACATTATTCATCAGTCCAACATTTGCATCCAAGTATGATTAGAAAATATTTATAGTAGACAAAGGTGGTTATTGTATAAGTGCAGCCGGGAATAATATTTCTACCAATTAGATAGTTAAAGATGTACTTATCCAAATAAGTGAACGAGTGTATACTGCAAATTTAGTTATATTGCCGGGATTGGGTATAGATGTGATCTTGGGTATGAATTGGATGAAGAACCATGGTGTCCTTATCGATACATCAACTAGAACCATTATGTTGAGAGACCCCAGGAATAACGATGCTTTTCTAGTACCCCTTTCTAGGGAGTTTGATCTCCAAAATGTGGCCAATGCTATCCAGCCTGTGGCCCTTGCTGATATTCCTGTAGTATGTGAATTTCTAGATGTCTTTCCAGATGAATTGCCTGGGTTACCACTCGACAAGGATATAGAGTTCAAGATTGAGTTAATACTAGGTACAACGCCCGTCTCCTGAAGACCTTATAGAATGCTACCAAATGAGTTAGTAGAATTGAAGATCCAATTGCAAGAGCTCTTAGAAAAGGGTCTCATTCACCCTAGTTCGTCACCAAGGGGTTGTTCCGCCATATTTGTGAAAAAGGACAAGTCTTTGCGGATGTGTGTGGACTATCGACCCCTTAATGCTATTACTATCAAGAACAAATATCCTTTTCCTCACATTGATATCTTATTTGATCAATTGGCAAAAGCAAAAGTGTTCTCTAAGATTGATTTGAGGTCACTATCACGAAATCAAGATCTGGCCTGAGGACATACCTAAGATGGCTTTTTCCACTAGGTATGGTGTTTATGAGTATTTAGTCATGTCCTTTGGGTTGACCAATGCTCCTACCTATTTCATGTATTTAATGAACTCGGTATTCATGCCCAAGCTTGATAAGTTTGTGGTCATGTTTATCGATGATATCTTGATCTATTCCGAGAATGCAGAAGATCACGCAGAGCACTTGAGAGTGGTGTTGTCTAGGCTGAGAGAGCATAAGTTATATGCTAAATTTAGTAAATGTGAATTCTAGTTGAGGAAAGTACCTTTCCTAGGCCATGTTTTAAATGAAGAAAGAAATTGCAGCATTTGTTGCTAGATGCGATAATTGTTGTCGGGTCAAGGCCATCCATTTGAAGCCAGCTGGACTACTTTAGCCACTGTCTATCCCAAGTTGGAAATGGGATGACATCAGTATGGATTTTATAGTTGGGCTTCCAACCACTGAAAAGGGTCATGATTCCATATAGGTAATTGTTGACCGCTTGACTAAATTTGCACATTTCCTCCCTGTTAAGGAAATATATTGACCCCATCTGTACATTGCCCAAATCGTATGATTGCATGGTGTGCCTAAAAGTATTGTGTCAGATTGAGGACCGCAGTTTGTTACTCATTTTTGGGAACATCTGCATAAGCAGCTAGGTACCTAATTGATCCATAGCTCTGCTTACCACCCTCAGATAGCTGGTCAGACTGAGCGAGTGAATCAGATTCTGGAGGATATGTTGAGAGCTTGTGTGATTTCTTCTATGGGTTCATGGGAGAAATGGCTACCTTTGGCCAAATTCTCCTACAACAATAGCTATCAAGAAAGCATTAAGTTGGCTCCTTTTGAAGCTTTGTATGGTTGAAAGTGTAGGACTCCTCTGACTTGGATTGAGCCTGGTGAAAGAAGGTATTATGGCATTAACTTTGTCAAAGAAGCTGAAGAACAAGTTTGAATTATTCAACAACATATTGAAGCTGCTCAATCGAGATAGAAGAGTTATGCAGATAAAAGGAGAAGTCCCATTACATTTGAATTTGGGGATTTTATATATCTGAATGTGTCTCCCATGAAGAAAGTGCAAAGGTTTGGTGTGAAGCGAAAGCTTGAACCTAGATATGTAGGCCCATACAAGATCATTGGACGAAGGGGTCCAGTATCCTACAAACTCTAGTTACCTCTGGAAATGAGAGCTATATTCAATGTTTTCCATGTCTCCCAACTCAAGAAATGTCTTCGTGTGCCCGAAGAAGCTATTGAACCCACTAGTGTCAAGATCTAGTCGGATTTAACCTATGACCAAAGACCTATTCGAGTGCTTGAGACAATGGAAAGAGTGACCCATAGCAAAGTCATTAAATTCTACAAGGTGGTATGGAATAACCATAGTGAGCAAGACGCTACGTGGGAGCGAGAGGATTATCTTCCTGAGGTCTATCCGGTTTTCTACTAGAGATGGTTAGTCGTGCAAATCTCGGGACAAGATTTCTTAAATTGGGGAAGGGTTGTAACACCCTAGATGTTAAGCATGCATTTGGCATTGGCATTGCATGAGCACAAACATCATTGATCATTCATGAGCATGAGCACCTCAAATTTTATCTCTATGATTGCTTATATCACATGTGTTTGTTACTAAATGCTTTACATATGCTAGGATTTATATGTGACCAATGCATAAAATGTTTGTGGGACATTAGGAGTACCTTAAAAATGTTTAGAATGTCACATGAAACAACTTTGGTATTCATGACTTGGACCCATTTGGCCTCTAAGTCTTGGTTATAGTGTAGGCTTTCATTTTCAAGTTGTATGATTGACCTAAGTTTAACTATACTCTAGAAACTTTGCATGGCAGTGCACCCTTAATCAAAGTTGTAGTACTTGACTAGAGTAACAACTTTTATTTTTGGGTCAAGACCTAATTCAGTGCATAGCATGCTAAAAATAGTCCACAAGTAGCAATAGAATTACTGTTTTTTACTTTGAAAAATTCCTCAGCTCCGAGGCCTGCCAGTCATACTGCTTATCCAGAGCAATCAAGTACGTGGTCAAGTGCACCACGGTTGGGCTGTCTTCTTGCGCGTCCCGCCCTTGCAAAGCCTCCATGCGAGCCCTCCATACCCGTCGATTCTTTTCCAAAGGTGGAAATAACCTCATGGGGGTATGAGCAATAGGCTCTTCATAGATCTGGCAAATATGCCGCAAGGCTTTGTGGGCCACAACTTGGTAGGTGTCAATGAAGCAAAACCCGGTTGCGGTCACATTCCAGGCTTCAGCGATGTCGGGGAACTCTTCACTCTTCCCATTGTAGATGGTGACCTCACATCACTCAGTGCCATGTTTCTCATACTCACGGCCCTCGTACTCGAGGCGATCCTTGACTTTGAGTTTTTGCAGGGTGGCATACAAAATTCAAGGAAAACCCTCAGTGTTCAGGCAGTAGCTGCTAACCCAGGCTGCTGCCTTGGTGGTTGGCGGTTACAAGGAAGGATCGAGTGAGAAGCTTGCTCAAAAGAAAGGCTAGGTGAGCTGGGATGCATCGAGTGGTGATACCAAGTGATTAGGCTTGGCCTTTTTGTAATGGAAGAGCGGTCATTGGTCCTAGCGCAATCCACCATTGAGTCTTGAGCAGAGACCAATAAAAGGAAAGGAGCAGAATCTTTACGTTCATGAGACGAACAATACCTGAGGCCATAAAGGACTAGTACGGCTGTAGGGCATGTAACACCCTATATATTAAGCATGCATTTGGTATTTATATTGCATGAGCACAAGCATCATTGATCATTCATGAGCATGAGCATCTCAAATTTTATCTCTATGATTGCTTATATCACATGTGTTTGTTACTAAATGCTTTACATATGCTAGGATTTACATGTGACTAATGTATAAAATGTTTGTGGGGCCTTAGAAGTACCTTAAACATGTTTATAATGTCACATGGAACAACTTTGGTATTCTTGACTTGGACCCATTTGGCCTCTAAGTCATGGTTATAGTGTAGGCTTTCATTTTCAAGTTGTATGATTGACCTAAGTTGAACTATACCCTAGAGACTTTGCATGGTAGTGCACCCTTAATCAAAGTTTTAGTACTTGACAAGAGTAACAACTTTTATTTTTGGGTCAAGACCTAATTCGGTGCATAGCATGTTCAAAAATAGTCCACAAGTAGCAATAGAATTACTGTTTTTGACTTTGAAATTTTTTCTAAGTCTGGGAACGCAATACAATTTCAAGTGCTGCACTTTGGGATGATATAACTCGTGAACCATTAGGATTTAGGCCAAAGTCCTTTTAGCAATATTGTAGATCATATGTAGCTCTACAACTTTTGTTAATAGAGCTTTTTCTTAGAACGAACGAATTTGTAGTTAGATGATCGCTAAGTTGCTTCATCAGGCGCTGTCATCGGCTCTGATGGCCGTGTCCATGCCAGTGTCAGGGGCCAACCGGGGGCAGGCCAAGCACGCTGCGTGGTGGCCGTATGCCGGTGCTGGCCTAGCCAGTCAGGCCAGTGTTGAGGGATAAGGCGCGCGCCTCTGCTGCTCGCTCCATTTCGCTCTCGCACCTCGCTCTCTCTCGCCCACGCCAGAGCAAAACGGAGCACCGTGCCGCCATGCCATCGCCGTCGCTCTGCCATGCTCGCTCGCTGCCATTGCTGCACCATTTTCCAATCAATCGCGCCAATAGCTCCGCCTTGTTCCGCGCTTCAACCTCCACCCCTTTGCCAAGCACTTCGATTCTAGGTAGGGGCACATTTTGTGGTTTCCGCCACTGGTGTTCTCGCCGGAGCGTCGCCGAGCTCCATGCTCGCCGTGGCCAGCCATAATCCAGACACCTTCGCTCTCTTTCTCCCTCGTCTAGTCTTCATCGTAGGTCCTAGCATCTTAATCCATTGTCTAGTTTGACACTACCGCTTGGTTACGTCGGAACGTGTCTCCGTTCTATGCATGACCGCCATGGCCGCTGTGGCACTCGAGCTCGCCATTGCCGAGCTGGTCCATCATCTCCCTCCTCTCTTGAGCATCTTAGGTTGAGTGACCCTAGACCTTGCGTATGGCATGATGGAGACGTACCTTTCATCACCGTCTAGCTAGAACGGTGGGAGCACCACCGTGCTCTATGCGCCGCCGCTGCGACATGCATGCGGTCGGAGCTCACCGCCGCCTCACCGGAGCCCTAACCACCTAGATAGCTTTGTTAGGATTCTGCACAGCCGTAGCACACCTCACCGGAGCACGCGATGGCTAGAGAATGTCAGCGTACCGCCACGCTACCTCCGCCGTCCGCCATTTTCGCCGGTGAGCCATCTCCGGTGAACCTTAGGTCGCGTAGTCACCACCTATCGACGCGGCTTGATGAGAGGAACCCGTTGGTGTCACTCTCGTCACCGGTAATCTTGCCGCCGATGAGATAGGGCTGGCTGGAGCACCTCCTCTGCTCTGGAGTCACTGACGTGTGGGTCCTACAGACCAGTGGGCCCCATCTGTCAGTCTGTGTATTATTTGATTTTCTGATTTGTTTTCATAGATTTGAATGCATGTTTCAAATATTCATATCTAGAGCTAGAAGTGTCCAAATGGGGTGAGCCAAATTTTGTTGGATTCATAAAAATATGAAATGCACTCTTTCTAGTATTTTTCTAGGATTAAATGGAGCTAAATAAGTGCTTTTAAATTGTTTGCAATCTTGTAAAATACATAACTTGAGCTAGGGAAGTGATAAAATTGTGATTCCAATTTTGCTGATCTTGTGTTGACATGCTCTAGCTAGGAAAAATACTAAACTTGCAGTAAACTTGATCGGAGTACGGTCTTTCTATTTATATTTTAATAAATGGTGTTTTCTGAGGAAATTCATAAGGATAAAAATCAGTAACATATTGCGATGCAAATTTTTTGTACAGTGTTAATGGGTTTTAGGGAAGCTAAGAAAAATATGTAATCTATTGCTTGACACTTTTCAATAGGCTAAACTATTTTTGCTAAAATAAACCTAAGCAACTTGTCATTTTTGTATAGAGGGCCATACTTATCCAATTAACACGGAATTTGCATAGTAGACTTTTGAGGTCATGTGTATGCTACTGTAATTTTATCTGAATTTATGGAACACTGGAAGTATTTATCTCATAAATCACCTTATTATCTAAAGAAATTAATAAAGGTATCTAAATTCATTAGTTTGGCATAAAGATAATGTTTTTCTGTGGCCCTTGTGATGCATATGCTCTACTGATAATGGTAGTTGTGCTTGAAGTTGATTGGTTATAAGCAGCTACTTAATTATTGCTTTATAATTCCGCTAGATGGCTGCAGGAGTAGTTTCTGTTGTATTGATAAATTCATGATGATAATTACATTTCCTGTGAAACATGTTATTAACAAAGTTGTAGATAACTTACCAATCTTACTTGTGTCAAATTTTCATGGTAATAGGCTAATCGGTTTGGGAGTTATAGCTGTTAGAAGTCTACTATCAGAATTTGCTTGTCTACTGAACAGATCTGGATGATTGAATTGTTTAACCTAGATAGCTATTAAATGATCTTGTGATGACTAAATAAAAGTTGTAGGAAATTTTATGAGCTTTCCAGAAAGTCCTAGATCACAGCAATTGGTTAAGCAAAACTTTAGTTATGATCTAAACTTGTAGCTGTTGTGTTGTGGTCTAAAAATGGACTTAGTGTGGACTCTTGAAAATTCTAGAGAAGAGATATGCACCTACTCAGTAAATAAGAATTCAACTTGGTTATCATCTAAGTAATTTGATATAATCATCAGCATAGAATCATTCATGTTCTCATGTCATATCATTCACAATCCTTATGCATCCATGATACTTACTTTATGCATATGCATGCAATAGGTGTAGTGGAAGAAATCACGTTGGTAGAACTCGAAGTCGATCCACAAGAGGAGAACTAGGAACCTCAGCACCAAGAAGCTCTAGGTGAATGCAAGCCTAAAGTCGGTCATCTCCAAGAGTGCCCTGACCACCAGCCGGCCACATTTGTGAAAGGCAAGCCCCGGAGCATTCTAAGTCTCCCCTGTTTTACAAAATATTACTTGAGTCCTTTATGTTTGATGCATTAGGTGATAAGAGTTGATTGGAACCACTTGCTGCATATACTTTCCTTATCCAGAAATATCTATCTTGAATCCTATGTAGGTCCAGGATCGAACTTCATGCTTAGACCAGTAGAAGTCGGGTGATTTCCTGTCATCTACGAGCTATAGATGGTGACTTGATCACGGTTGGCTATATTGTGCTATTGTGGAACATAACCTGGTGATGTTGGACAATTGGAGACCGGATGGAATCTTATATGTCAGGTGTGGTGACGTATAGTGATTTCATCTGTGTCATTTAAGGACCGGCCGTTGGAGGCACTCTTGTCATGTTGAAGGCATGCCTCTCACATAGTTGGCTGGATAAGTCATTCCAACCGCGAAGTCGAGTAGCTCAACTTAGGCCAGGGACATGAGCAGTTAAAGTGCGCACCCTAGAGGTAGTAAGGATGTGTGGAGAGCCAATGGCATGAGTCCAAGGATGGGTTCGAGTCTTGAGCCTCCTGGCAGATTGGTAGTATCTTTGAGGGTGCGGCACTGGTCTTACCCGTGATTTGGACCTGAGTTGTGCCAAAGGTGACCCAATGCGACCTTGACGGGGGAAGTATGGGTGTGTGTTAGGAATAATTTCCCAGCTGGATAGGAATCGATTCGAATCGCCGTCTCTCCTGGATAGTGAGAACTTGACATGAGCCCCCTTCATCATAGTAATTGATGAAAGTGTTGGTTGTGTGGGTTATGAAAATGCTCAACTTGATATGGTTACTATTGTGATGATTTAATGGTACACAACATGTTTGGCATAGGATAGATGCTAATCTAGAATGGGATAGGAATAATAAACTTGTTATTTCAAAGTTAAAAGATTCTAGATAAATAATGCTTGTAGGCAATGGATGTCAACTAGCTCCACTTATAAGCCTTGCATGATGCTTGGTGTCTTTTATTTTGGGTTTATGATGGGTAAGTCTAGCTAAGTACCTTCTCATACTCAGGGTTTGTTTTCCTATTGTTGTAGATAACATGATGTACCACGGCTACTATAAGCACCGCTTTGCTGCTGCAATGGATGAGGAATAGGACCATGGGCATGGTCATTCTATATATCATCTCACCCTTGTGCTTTTGTTGGAGATGACTGTGAAAACTGGCTATGTATCTAGACTACTATTGATGTCATTCAGAACTATGTTGCTTCCGCTACTGTTAAACTGATGTATGACAAACTATTTGTGAACTTGTTGTAACATGTGGCTTGTATGTTGAATCATGTACGATCTTGGTTTGTATGTTGGTTGATTCGAGATCCTTCGTGATACTCAATGGACTACTGGATTTATATGGGCTCAAGTATGATGGTTTGACTGCCTCGGTGGTTGCTATTGCACTTGTGCTCTTATAAATTGGACGGTTCTGTTACAGGGCAGAGGTCCGATAGGAGCGCAAAATGGAGCACAGAAAATGTGAACCACAACAATCGTGATTCATGGCGAATGTGATCCATGAAGCCATAGTACCGCAGTAACTCATAGACAAGGACCATTCAATTCGTGCACTACGCGAGACGTGTGACATCTATGAAGGGAGCACCCACAAGCAATACTGGCATGACGATTGAGGTAGTACCAACACGACTGGCTTAAGGATCGTATACTACGCAAGAGTTAGTCCACCGAAGAAAGCCTAGTTAAACCTATTCCGAATACTTAACCATAGCAATAGGGCTACTAATATGTTTCGTATGCAAACGCTCTAACTTTTTGCAAAAATATGTTATCACACTTTAATTTAGAAAAGGGTTTTGAAGCTTTACCTCCTCATTTATGCTCTGATACCACCTGTGGCAGAACCGCCTAAGCTAATACCCTCCCAAGAGTACCTGTCTACCATTAGACACTAAGTACCTAGGGGAGCACACTAATTCAGATTGTTCCATCGAGCACACCCAACGGGAGAACTCAAAAATCCACATTTTTCACAAGGATCATAAACAAGAGTATAAAGCTTACAACATTCCTAGCCATTTCTTACATCACTTTATTACAACATCAAAATACTTAAACAAGTTGAATGCAACAGCAGAAATTAAACATTTTACATGTAAACGTGTTTATACATTCAGGTTCACAAGTTTATCTTGTAGTGGAAAATAAACATATGATCATAGTTACAGCAGAAACAAAGATTAATCTAGTGACATGGTGAAGCTTTAACGTAGTTGACATTTCTATACAGGATATGCTAGCAGATTATACATCTTTTCTTATAAAAACCTTTAGTGGGGTTATAAATAAACACTACGATCGCAGCATGAAAGGAATCCACTCTGAGCCCACCAGAAGGTTTCCACACACAAGAGTCAGCTCTAGTATCCACCTGTCACCTGCAATAGGGGGATTAAAACCCTGAGTACTCGATTGTACTCAGCAAGACTTACCCGATAGGAGGAAAATAAAAGACTCCAAGGATATGCAAGGCTTATTTGGCTTGCTGGTTTATTGCATTTGCTGGAAGCATTACTAATGGTGCATCCTTATGTTCCAAGTTTTTAGCAGTTATTTTTAGTTAATTAGCTAATCATTCTAAGTAAGCACCTAAGCTACTTTCAAGCATGTGGTAACCAATTAGAACCATTTTACCATCTCTCATATTCTAGTTCTTACTACGGTGCTAGACCATATTCAAGTCGGTACCGTTCACAGAAATGGTGATTCGCAAATCAATGTATCCCAGCTGGGTACCCCGAAACACACACCTTGCTTGTACCCTAGGCACAAACGAGACCAACCCATTTCACTCCTGTCGAGGGGTCCAGGTTCCCATCGAAACTTGGACTCCAAGCCCCCACACTTGAGACCTGGTCTCAGTGTGGTGCTTAGACCTCCACCTTTCTCTGCCTCCAATCAGTCGGTCTAAAAAGAGCCAAAACCTATGACAAGAGCGCAACGAGCCTTCCCACTCCCATAAGCATGTATGTGCTCATGAAATGCAAGTGCCAAATGCATGCTTAACACTAGGGTGTTACAGTGACCTGACTACCATCTATAGCAACAGATGGTCCTCAACTGACACAGGTAGAACAAATGCAACCAGAGCCTCGCTCGGTTGCCTAACCAAGTCCACATACGGTCCCACCCGGTCTCCAATTATTGTCTATATATATATATTCCTTGTCATGGTAGTATGACAATAGTAACAATGATATCTTTTCCTATCTCTCGCGAGTGACAGGTAATCACTCGACTTCTACCGAGTCCTATAGCATAGCAATCTACATGATCCTGACATACTAGTAGGACTCATTGGATAAGGATATATATGTAAGTGGACTTCATTCAACTCCTTTAAACTTAATGCACAAGCATAAAATAAAGTGCAGAATAATAGAGGTTATGAACCGGGGCTTGCTTGGGTAAGATATTACCAAAAGTTAACACTCCATCGTGGTGACATGATCATCAAGGCACCATCTTTTCTGCTACTCTGATTGACTCCACGATCCATCATTATTTATATTATGATATACGTGGATGCAATGCAGAGACGTAATTAATCAACGGCAATCGCAACTCTTATGATACATTTATGCATCTCACGCTAATGAGCTAGCTATAATGACTAACGTATTAGGCCACGTATCCGTGTTGTCGAATAAGGCGTTATTTCTCAACAAGTGTTTTAGCTTTAGACTTTCAAGGTGTTTCTTTATTTTATTGATTTAATATATATATATATATATTTAAACTAGGGCTCCTTTGCTATCTTAGCAAGCCACTTATTATGGAGCTACAAAAATTACAGTGAGCACCTGATAATATTAAGAATTTACTGTAAAATTTTTAGAGCCAACACTATTACCAATTTATTACAAAAATTCCTACAAGTTTATATCTTAACAATATTGAGCATCTCAATTCAATTAGATAACTCATGAAAATACTATGAAACTATATGAACAAGATATATTAACAGGTAGATCATGATTTTAGAAACCTAACAAAATTAGTTTCATAATTTTTAGCCAACTACACAAATTTATATTAAATTTACAAGTTTACCTTAGAAACTAAATTAGAAAATGCTTAGAGAAAGAAAAAGGGCTGGCGGTAACCAATTCTGGCTCGGCAGCCAAGCGCGGGGCGTGGTCTCATGCATAGCGCGATGGACCAGCGATGGCCCAAGCCGAGAGGCCCGTGCGTGATGGTGGTTTTTGTAGAAAACCCCTTGAGCTTTTAGATATTAATACGACTACTATGCGCACTATTCCTACCGATAGCGGTTTTGCAACCCAGCCCCCGAACTATCCTGTCTTCACAACAGAATGGTCCCCAATGCCACCGCGCTCGCTGACGCAGCCTTGGTTGGACTGCGTGGCTAAGCCGGCCAGCTAAGGGCCTAATCGGCACATCTAACCGGCCGATGGGGACCTACGACCAACGCACAGTGGTGCAAAGCGGAAGTAAACTCGATGATGCACTACCGAAGTCTATCCTCGACGTTGGGCCGAACCGTGTGGTGGAGCGACCATTTTGACAACCTAGGGCACTAATCAGAGAGTAGAGATGGCGGGGAAGCATCAGAGGCTCACCATGGTCCATGCTGAGGTGGCAGTTGAAGTAGAGGAGGGTCGAGATGACCTAGATACATGCGCACGAGCCCGGCGGCGATGCTCTAAGGCGGACGCTGACGCATCACCACACCGCCAATGAGTACCCTAGCCAAAATAGCATGAGCACCGGATAGAGGGAGTCAAGGTGAGTTTAGGGTTATGAGCAATTGAACTACTATCAACCCTACGAGCCTTACCCCCAGACCTACTGGCTCGGCGACGCACATGATCAGCGGCGAGCAAAATGCCAAATTGCTGGTCAATAGTGCTCTGTCGGGCTTGACGGGAAAGATACAGCTAGCTGACTTCCTAAGCTACCCACTAGACCAAGGAATTATGCGACGAAGCTCGCTGATGCTAGGAGGGAAGAAGGAGCGGTGGTCACGTGCACGGTGCAGTCGTGGAGAGGGCACGTGAGCGAGCCCGAGTAGGTTAAGATGGGGCGGCTCCAATCGATGGCGGTCGCACAAGCACGTGCGCACAGATGACGAGACATGGAGGCTTAGCGTGAAATGCTAGGAATGTAGTGGTAGGACCCGAGCGGGGCTCACTAGCATCAGCAAGTGGGGCAAGGCGAGGTAGAGAGGCATCACCATCACCACTATGATTGGGGCCGGTCGACCCAGATGCGGCGGGCAATGGCGCATGCTCGGAGACTCAATGCGGTAGGTGAATTGGAGGGCGGAGCGAGTGCCACGGTGGCCAAGCGAGGGTAGCCACAGTTGGAGCTTGCCCCTACCGTGGCACAGCGGCCAACCACTCAAGTGTAGTGCGCACACTGAGCAACAGAGGGAGCCATGCCGCATGAAGCCGAGATCGGCCAACGTAGTGCCAGGGACGACACATGGCACCTACTGGCCGCGCGAGCTGGCCAGCGTCAATAGCCCGGCCATGGCTTGGGCTCGGTGCTAGCAACGCCCGTGCACGATAGTGACCAGAGAGCAACCGGAGAGGGAGATAAAAGGATGCCGACATGAGTTCGTCACGCTAAACGCCGGTTCGCAAACAGAGCGCTAACAACATGCTCTACAACTTGTTTCAATGAAGTTTGGGCAATTTTGCAACGCCAACGCAAAACCAAACTAGTCCATGAACTACACCATGTCAAGGTACTCGTTATGGTGCAACCAACAATACAAAACATGGATCTAGTGTTTAATAAATTTAATCAAAATTTAAATGCCAAAACGACATCTTTATTAGGTTTTCAGACTTAGGTCCTTTTAGTTCTAGAAGCTAAAATTAAATTCCACATTCCATTCTTGAGCTATCAAAAATACTATTGAACAACATCTATTCACCAAAACAAAAGTTGCATTTTCATCTACCAAACTTGTACTTCAAATTTTATTTAAGTACTCAATACAAGTTATATTTTATTTTTGTTTATAAAAATTGTTTTTCATGCTTAATCAAATAGGACAAGCCACTCACTATTTATTTGCTAGAATTGCTATCAGGCATTTTAAGCACTTTCTTCATACTTTTCCGAAACAAACCCTAAACAACTTTTGTTCCCAAGATTATTTAAAAGCATTTAAGTATCAAAGAAAAATTGATTAGCAACACTTGTTTGATTCTTTTATTCACAAAAGTAAGTCACACCAAGTTCACCTTACTATTTCTTGTGAGAATTTATTTTTAAAATCCTAGAAAACGTATACGCTAGGGTTTATTAGGCCTTAACCTTAGTGCTTACGAAGTCCATAACACAAGGGGTGTTACAACCTTCCCCCCTTAAAAGAATCTCGTCCTGAGATTCAGAGCAAGAATCGGGAAGGGAGGCGCAATTACATTTCATAGATCTAAACTTACACGGGAGATTGCACGACTTCAAATACTAAACCACTCAAGGATTTAGAGATACATAGTTAAGAACAAACCTAGTACAACCAAAAGCTTAATCCTAAGGTCGGGCTAGACGGGAACAATGGAAAAACAACAAGAAAATGATCTCCTAAAACATGGCGTATGTCCAACTAATCCAGAAACACGAGGCTGAGAACTCAATCATCGTGAACCCTAAAACCAAAACTAACCAGAGGTGGACTTCAACTTCTTCGATGAATACCCAATCCCTTCTTCTCAGATTACACAATCACCTCTGACTGGCGACCCTAATTCTACGAGCGATGACTGGATCTCGTAGCTCCACCTTCAACTGCTTCTTTCCAAACTTGGTTGCTTTCCGAGCTACTCCAACCTAAGCACTGATGGAGGGGATTGACTCTACGAGCTCTGGTTTAGATTTGGGGGGTGAAGGGGAGGTGCACAAGGCAGCATCTTATAGCTTGGTGGATGGAGGTGGTGGTGCAGCGCACTGGGAAGTGGAGGCAGCATGGAAGGGAAATACTAGTGGGTCATGAGGTGGGGAGAGCGTCAGTGATGTGTGCTCCCTTCACGAGCTTGAGTGGAGGGAGGAAAAGGAGGAGAGAGGGGGTTCGCTCAACAAGGAGGTGTGCGAGCGGCTGTGTCCCCAAAAGAAGAAAGGAGGGGGAGGGTCTGGTATGGGGTGAGGGCCAGAGTCGAGAGCCGATAGGGTGCAGAGAAAAGGGGGGAAAGCGCACTACGCGAGTGAACAAGGTCAGTGTGGTATAATGCCATGACCAAACGAGAGCGGGGACATAAGTAGGTCCTGGTACAGACGGCTTGCATAGGGCACGCAGTGTTTGTAACCTGGCGTGCCTAGCACGGTCAAACCAGACATAGGGATTGGGACATGGCGTCAATTCAAGCATTTCAATTACTCCAAACTACTCAAGTACTAACTTTTCCTTATTTCTCTCCTCTTTCTTCAAAAACTATGTTAACTCAGTTACTTCGAAAGAGCACTACTCTATCAACCCGTTGTGGATTTCTCGTTAGAACACAAGGATATTTTTCCAAAGGAGAATACTTTGTTGCAAGAGCAGTACGGTGGTGTAACTTGGCAAAGGTGCTAGTCAACAACCTCGATACCAGTGCATGCCGAGTAGCATCACCCTATGGAAGCTGTTCCATAGGGGCCCTCAGTTTCATCGCGGCACCATAAGCATTTAACCAGACAACTTTATTGACTTACACACAATGAAAGCAGTGGGGTCATAGACCATGGAAATAGAGGAGTATTGCATGGGAAGATTCATGCAACAAGGGTTCCTTTCACAACAAGGGACAAGGAATTCAAATCCCATAATGGATTTAATTTAAGTATATTCAAGTGTTCTGCTGGGACATCCATAATTAGTTGATACAGTATCCTCTATTATCCAATCATAGCTAGTCTGCTGGCACTTGAATGGTTGCTTTTCTTGTAACCTACTTGATGTCATCTCAAGAACCCTAAGCAAGCCTAATGAGACCTAAGGGTAGATCGGCATTACAAACACAATGGAATAAGTGAAATGCACGTTCCAAACACCCTTATACTGGTACAACATACAGGCACTCACTCTCCCACTCTCGACACATTGATTGCCTCCTATGACCAAGCGATCTTAACCACTACGGATGAACACAACAAAAGATTACACTCTGGAGGACAGCAATGAAAAGCACTCCTAACAATGGTACATCTTCCCTAGGACAACTAATCTACTTCACCGGACCACACAGCTTCATTCTAGGGCTTGGTGGGTTCTTCTACTGCCCTGGCTTTGGATCTGCCTTCTCTCTTGGTGGTGGCTGAGTGAGGGGAAGCAAGGGCTCTACTTCTGATACCTTTGAGGGTGGAGGTGCGGGCGGTACTACAACACCAGTTCTCTTTCTTTCCGGTGGGTGGACACGGATTCCCTCCAAGACCAAGTGTCCCTACCTTTCCATGGCAAGCGTCCTACGCTTGGCCCTTGTGACAAGATAGGCATCCTCCAGTTGCTGAGTGTGCCAATCTTTGGCCTCCTTCAGGGCTTCCACCATGGCAGTCTCATGACTTTCAGCGGCTGCCACATTGGCATGACATTCAAAGAGCTGCACTTGGAGCATCCTGGAGAAGATCTCGGCTTCCTCAGCTCGGCGAAGGCAATTCCTCAGCTTCGAGGCCTGTCGATCATACTACTCATCTAGAGCAATCAAGTACGTGGTCAAGTGCACCATGGTTGGGCTGTCTTCTTGTGTGCCCCGCTCTTGCAAAGCCTCCATGCGAGCCCTCCATACCCATTGATTCTTTTCGAAAGGTGGAAATAACCTCATGGGGGTATGAGCAATGGGCTCTTCATAGATCTGGCAAAGATGCCACAAGGCTTTGTGGGCCATAACTTGGTTGGTATCAATGAAGTGAAACCCGGTTGCGATCACATTCCTGGCTTCAGCGATGTTAGGGAACTCTTCACTCTTTCCATTGTAGACAGTGACCTCACTCGCTCAGTGCCATGTTTCTCATACTCACAGCCCTCGCACTCAGGGTGATCCATGACTTTGAGTTTTTGCAGGGTGGCACACAAAATTCTAGGAAAACCCTCAGTGTTTAGGCAGTAGCTGCTAACCCAGGCTGATGCCATCCTTGGTGGGTGGCGGTTATAAGGAAGGATCGAGAGAGAAGCTTGCTCAAAAGAAAGGCTAGGTGAGTTGGGATGCATCGAGTGGTGATACCAAGTGATTAGGCTTGGCATTTTTGTAATGGAAGAGTAGTCATTAGTCCTAGCACAGTCCACCATCGAGTGTTGAGCGAAGGCCAATAAAAGGAAAACAGCAGAATCTTTACGTGCATGAGACGAACAGTACCGGAGGCCATAAAGGACTAGTATAGCTGTAGGGCTTGTAACACCCTAGATATTAAACATGCATTTGGTATTGGCATTGCATGAGCACAAGCATCATTGATCATTCATGAGCATGAGCATCTCAAATTTTATCTCTATGATTGCTTATATCACATGTGTTTGTTACTAAATGCTTTACATATGCTAGGATTTACATGTGACTAATGTATAAAATGTTTGTGGGACCTTAGGAGTACCTTAAATATGTTTAGAATGTCACATGGAACAACTTTGGTATTCATGACTTGGACCCATTTGGCCTCTAAGTCATGGTTATAGTGTAGGCTTTCATTTTCAAGTTGTATGATTGACCTAAGTTGAACTATACTCTAGATACTTTGCATGGCGGTGCACCCTTAATCAAAGTTTTAGTACTTGACTAGAGTAACAACTTTTATTTTTGGGTCAAGACCTAATTCGGTGCATAGCATGCTAAAAAATAGTCCACAAGTAGCAATAGAATTACTGTTTTTGACTTTGAAAATTTTTCTGTCTGGGATCGCATTATTGTTTCAAGTGCTGCACTTTGGGATGATATAACTCATGAACCATTAGGATTTTGGCCAAAATCATTTTAGCAATATTGTAGAACATATGTAGCTCTACAACTTTTGTTAATTGAGCTTTTTCTAAGAACGAATGGATTTGGAGTTAGATGATCGCTAAGTTGCTTCATCAGGCGCTGCCATCGGCTTAGATGGCCGCATCCACGCCAATGTCAGTGGCCAACCGGGGGTAGGCCAGGTGTGCCGTGCGGTGGCCATACGCCGGCATTGGCTCGGCTGGTCAGGCCAGCGCAGAGGGATAAGGTGCGCGCCTTTTTTTCTTCTTTCCATTTTGCTCTCGCACCTCTCTCTCTCGCCCACGCTAGAGCAAAATGAAGCACCGCGCCGCCGCACCATCGCCGTCGCTTTGCCATGCTCACTTGCTGCCATCGCCACACCATTTTCCAATCGATCATGCCAATAGCTCTACCTTATTCCATACTTCAACCTCCACCCCTTTGCCAAGCAGTTGAAGTATAGGTAGGGGCGCATTTTTGCGTTTTCACCACCGGTGTTCTCGACGGAGCACCGCCGAGCTCCATGCTCACCATGGCCAGCCACAATCCGGGCACCTTCGCTCTCTCTCTCCCTCATCTGGTCTTCATCGTAGGTCCTAGCATCTTAATCTATTGTCCAGTTTGATGCTACCGCTTTGTTGCGTCGGAACGCATCGCCGTTCTACTCGCGGCCGCCATGGCCACCGTGGCACTCGAGCTAGCCGTTGCCGAGCTGGTCCATCATCTCCCTGCTCTCTCGAGCATCTTAGGTTGAGTGACCCTAGACCTTGCGTATGGCATGATGGAGACCTGCCTTTCATCGCCATCTAGCCGGAATGGTGGGAGCACCACCATGCTTCGTGCGGCGCTGCCGCAACATGCACGCGGTCGGAGCTCACCGCTGCCTCATCGGAGCCCTAACCACCATAGATAGCTTTGTTAGGATTCTACGTAGCCGTAGCACACCTCAGCGGAGCATGCGATGGCCAGATAATGCCGACGTACCACCACACTACCTCCGCCGTCTGCCAATGTCGCCAGCGAGCCATCTCCGGTGAACCTTAGGTCGCGTAGTCACCACCTATCGACGCGGCTTGATGATAGGAACACGTTGGTGTCACAGTCGTCGCTGATAATCTCGCCGCCAGTGAGATTGGGCTGGCTGGAGCACCTCCTCTGCTCTAGAGTCACTGACATGTGGGTCCTACTGACCAGCGGGCCCCATCTGTCAGTCTGTGTATTATATGATTTTCTTATTTGTTTTCATAGATTTGAATGCATGTTTCAAAAATTCATATCTAGAGCTAGGTGTGTCCAAATGGGGTGAACGAAATTTTTTTGGATTCATCATGAAGTGTAGTATTTGATAAAAATATGAACTGCATTGTTTCTAGTATTTTTCTAGGAGAATTAAATAGAGCTAAATAAGTGCTTTTAAATTGTTTGCAATCTTGTAAAATACATAACTTGAGCTAGGGAAATGATAAAATTGTGATTCTAATTTTGCTGATCTTGTGTTGACATGCTCTAGCTAGGAAAAATACTAAACTTCGGTAAACTTGATAGGAGTAGGATCTTTCTATTTATCTTTTAATAAATGGTGTTTTCTGAGGAAATTCATAAGGATAAAAATAAGTAACATATTGCCATGCAAATTTTTGTACAGTGTTAATGGGTTTTAGGGAAGCTAAAAAAATATGTAATCTATTGCTTGACACTTTTCAATACGCTAAACTATTTTTGCTAAAATAAACCTAAGCAACTTGTCATTTTTGTATAGAGGGCTATACTTATCCAATTAGCATGAAATTTGCACAGTAGACTTTTGGGGTAATATGTATGCTACTGTAATTTTATCTAAATTTATGGAACATTGGAAATATTTATCTCATAAATCACCTTATTATCTAAAGAAATTAATAAAGGTATCTAAATACATTAGTTTGGCATAAACATAATGTTTTTCTATGGCCCTTGTGATGCATATGCCCTACTAATAATGGTAGTTGTGCTTGAAGTTGATTGGTTATAATCAGCTACTTAATTATTGCTTTATAATTCTGCTAGATGGCTGCAGGAGTAGTTTTTGTTGTATTGATAAATTCATGATGATAATTATATTTCCTGTGAAACTTGTTATTAACAAAGTTATAGATAACTTACTGATCTTACTTATGTCACATTTTCATGGTAATAGGCTAAACAGTATGGATTCTTGAAAATTCTAGAGAAGAGATATGCACCTACTCAATAAATAAGAATTCAACTTGGTTATCATCTAAGTAACTTGATATAATCATCAGCATAGAATCATTCACGTTCTCATGTCACCACTAGTCGGCCACGTTTGTGAAAGGCAAGCCCCGGACCATTCTAAGTCTCCCCTGTTTTACAAAATATTACTTGAGTCCTTTATGTTTGATGCATTAGGTGATAAGAGTTTTACAAAATATAGTGATTCCGTCTGTGTTGTTTAAGGACCGGACGTTGGAGGTCCTCTTGTCATGTTGAACGCATGCCTCTCACATAGTTGGTCGGATAAGTTGTTTCGATTGCGAAGCCGAGTAGCTCAACTCAGGCCGGGGACATGAGCAGTTAAAAGTGCGCACCCTGAAGGTAGTAAGGATGTGCGGAGTGCCAATGGCATGAGTCCAAGGGCGGGTTCGAGTCCCGAGCCTCCTGACAGATTGGTAGTATCTTTGAGGGTGCGGCGCTGGTCTTACCCGTGATTTGGACCTGAGTTGTACCAAAGGTGACCCGATGCGACCCTAACGGGGGAAGTATGGGTGTGTGTTAGGAATATTTCCCTAGCTGGGTAGGAAGCAATTCGAATCTCTGTCTATCCCAGATAGTGAGAACTTGACATGATCCCCCTTCATAGTAGTTATTGATGAAAGTGTTGGTTATGTGGGTTATGAAAATGCTCAACTTGATTTGGTTAGTATTGTGATGATTTAATGGTACACAACATGTTTGGCATAGGATAGATGCTAATCTAGAATGGGACAGGAATAATAAACTTGTTACTTCAAAGTTAAAAGATACTAGATAAATATTGGCTTGTAGGCAAAGGATGTCAACCAGCTCCACTTATAAGCCTTACATGATCCTTGGTGTCTCTTATTTTTGGTTTATGACGGGTAAGTCTAGCTGAGTACCTTCTCATACTCAGGGTTTATTTCCCTATTATTATAGATAACGTGATGTACCACGGCTACTGTAAGCACTGCTTTGCTCCTACAGTAGATGAGGAATAGGACCATGGGCATGGTCATTCTATATATCATCTCACCCTTGTGCTTTTGTTGGAGATGACTGTGAAAACTAGCTATGTATCTAAACTATTGTTGATGTCTTTCAGAACTATGTTGCTTCCACTACTATTAAACTGATGTTGTAATAACTATGTTGGAACTCCGATGTATGACAAACTATTTGTGAACTTGTTGTAACATGTGGCTTGTATGTTGAATCATGTACGATCTTGGTTTGTATGTTGGTTGATTCGAGATCCTTCATGATACTCGATGGACTACCAGATTTATATGCGCTCAAGTGTGATGGTTTGACCGCCTCGGTGGTTGCTATTGTACTTGTGCTCTTATAAATTGGATGGTTCTATTATAGCTGGCATCGGAGCAGGATTCAACACTAAACTTGTCACATGTGTAATTAAAACAAAGGTTTTTGTTTTATAAACTTAATTTCTACAACTGTAGTAATAAGTTTAGAGTGTTGAAGATTGAACTTAAAACTATAGTGTGCTAGTGGTCATCTTCTTTATGCCCAGTTAAGGACTATTAGGTGTCTATTTAAGTACTAACACAGGGGGGTTTACTTTTGTCGTCCATACGACGTGCTATTGTTTGGGTGCCACTCACTTGAGTGGTAATGTATGGATCAATTGCCTCTATGCCAGGTAAGAAGGTAAGTTAATGAGTGGCATGACCGCAAGAAGTGAGCGTGCGGTCGGGGAGAGCTAGCTGTGATACGGTTGTATATGCATGCTTGCATGTGTGTATGGTGCGTATTTAATTGTCGGTAGTGTAATTGATCATCGGGTATCTTTGATACAGAAGTATATATATGGGATATATATATATATATATGGAAGTATTTAGTTTACTACTTTCATATATAGATTGCTATCCTTGATATTCAACTTAGAGCCTAGATTTACCTTTCTATACATATAACTGTTGGGTTAGGCTGAAATGAATCTTCTGCAGGTACCCTAACAACGAAACTTGTAGGTTGTTTAGTTAGGAGTATATTGAGAGAACGTATGTATGCCACCGCGTATGTCATTTGGATTTATTTCTCTAAGTTTGTGAGGATGTACGGAACGAGCATACATCATGATACATCATTCATTCATGTCATTGCATTGTTCCTCCCCTTGCAAGATCTTATTGTTAAGTAACTCTTTTCTATAATCGTGTTGTCTCACTAAATTGTAACATTTGCTACAGATGGCAGCCCTAGGAGCCCTTGTTGCAAGCGACACCTTTTTGGCACTATTTTGGGACTCCCACCTTACTATGGAGGGTACTGCACTCTGTCGGGTATGCTGAACCGCCTCGCTATTTTTGGAGCGAAGTGGTAACTGAGGGACAACGGTGGTATGATATGCGTGTCACTATCGCCTCCCGTGTGGACAACCCTTAGTGGCAAGGATGGAGTATCGAGTCAGATAGACAGATCCCTTGGGAGGGTGCCCAAGTGGCCACTTTGGAAGTTCTCAGCGAAATCTATCAGGAATTCGGTGATGAGCTTGTCATTGGGCCTGTTGGATCTTTCCCTCAAGTGGCTGCATCACAGACCGCTTGGACCCAGCCAGGTGATAATGCTTTGGTAAGAGACCAGGATGAAAGAGCAGGAAGTAGTAATGCTGCCATGAGTGTCATGTATGCAGTTGTGAGGATGTTTTACTCTCGCCAGGATAGTTACATTAGTTGTATGCAAGAGCTCCAAAGAGCACAAGCTACACAGCGTAGGATGCGAGGACATGTGCGTAGGCACCGAAGGGTAGTTAGAGCAGCTCAGAATGAGATAGGTAATTATATGACAGCCTTAGAAGCTCGTCGGGGGCATTTTGTCCATGTTGTTGCCGAAAGAGATGCAGCTAGGGCTGAGTTACAGGACGTCTGTGCTGAGAGGGACAAGGTCATTCGCCTTGCTAAGACTACAGAGGCAGCTAGGATCCAGACTGTGTTCCAAGATGCTAGGTAGACAACGGAGTTTGATCATAGAGAGCAGGAACTCATACGCCAGATTGAGGAGCTTCAGCTAGATGTTCATCGTCTCAATAACATGGTGAACCCAATTCTTCCTCCAGCTCCAGCGGTGGAAGAAGATCCCAATGTGTTGATTGCTGAGGATGATGGCATGGAGGTGGACACCGAGGATGAGTCTGAAAAGGAGGAGATTGAGCCTTTTGAGGACGACCATGGTGATTGTGTGTCCGACATCGACAGCGACCACCCTAAGGAGTAGCTTAGCTATAATATCTAGCTAGATGCCTTAGCTCTCTATCTTCGATCCTTATGTAATGAACTCATAATGTAGGTTTTGATTTCATGATGTACTCGTTTGATGTTATTGGAACCGTGCATGTAATACGTGTGATGATTGCACTTTTTAATGAATTCCTAGTTGTTTTTGGCAAGAAAAATTTGGCATGTACGGAACGCGTTGTGAGTACGATAAGTGTTCCTATTGGTGATGTTATATTGTGGAAATGAATTATTATGCCTCTGTGTTATTGTATGAATTTGAGATTCTCTCCAGTAATTACAGTATGGCATGATTATATAATTCTTCTACAATCTCTTGACATCATCTAATAATCACTTGTTGTTGCCATTTTGCAGATGACTCACACTCGTGGAAGGGCCAGTACCAGTCGTGAGGGTGATGATGATCTCCCACCACCACCGTACCCCACACCAGCGAAAATGATGGCCCAGCTCCTAGAGACCCAACGGTCAATGGGGGAAGTACTATGCGGGCTTGCGCAGAACACCAGTCATGGACGGGGATGGGACCAACAACAGGGACCCGAACCAAATTAGTACAGTGAATTCAATGACTTTTTGGAGACTAAACCTCCTATCTTTAAGGAGGCAGAAGAGCCATTGCAAGCCGATGAATGGCTCAATACCATTGAGCAAAAGTTTCATCTCTTGAGAATTACAGAGCGTATGAAGGCTGAATATGCCTCACATCAGTTGCATGGTCCAGCAGGCATTTCGTGGACTCATTACCTGTCTACCCTCCCTGCTAATGCTCAGGTTACATGGAATGAGTTCAAAGCTACTTTTAGGGGGCATCATATTCCCCCAGGTCTTATGAGCATGAAACATACAGAGTTTATGAGGCTTACTCAGGGCACCAAAAGTCTCGCTGAGTACTTGCATGCCTTCAATAACCTCTCTAGGTATGTGCCTGAGTTTGTGAATACCGATGCCAAGAAGATTGCAAGCTTCAAGAGAGGACTAGGTCCAAAGTTGATGAAGACTCTAGCAAATAACAAGAGTGAGACCTACAACGAATTCGTGAGTGATGCGCTCACACAAGAGAATCATAATAATATTTATGCTACATCCAAGAGCCGCAAGAGGGTCTTTGAAGCCGGTGCATCTCAACAGGGAGCTCCAATGGTGGCAAGAACCCAATACCGCCCACCTGCTCCAAAATACTGGCCACCTCAGAACAAAGCTCAGCCAAGCCAAGCAACTAAAGGGTATCATCGGACATACTCTATTGCCCTACCGCCTAAGGGTGGTGCAAGACAAGGTAACTTGAAGGCACCACCTAACAATCAACCATGTTTCAATTGCAACAAGACTGGTCATTTGTTATTGTATAAGTGCAGCCGGGAATAATATTTCTACCAATCAGATAGTTAAAGATGTACTTATCCAAATAAGTGAACGAGTGTATACTGCAAATTTAGTTATATTGCCGGGATTGGGTATAGATGTGATCTTGGGTATGAATTGGATGAAGAACCATGGTGTCCTTATCGATACATCAACTAGAACCATTATGTTGAGAGACCCTAGGAATAACGATGCTTTTCTAGTACCCCTTTCTAGGGAGTTTGATCTCCAAAATGTGGCCAATGCTATCCAGCCTGTGCCCCTTGCTGATATTCCTGTAGTATGTGAATTTTTGGATGTCTTTCCAGATGAATTGCCTGGGTTACCACCCGACAGGGATATAGAGTTCAAGATTGAGTTAATACTAGGTACAACGCTCGTCTCCTGAAGACCTTATAGAATGCCACCAAATGAGTTAGCAGAATTGAAGATCCAATTGCAAGAGCTCTTAGAAAAGGGTCTCATTCACCCTAGTTCGTCACCAAGGGGTTGTTCCGCCATATTTGTGAAAAAGAAGGACAAGTCTTTGCGGATGTATGTGGACTATCGACCCCTCAATGCTGTTACTATCAAGAACAAATATCCTTTGCCTCGCATTGATATCTTATTTGATCAATTGGTAAAAGCAAAAGTGTTCTCTAAGATTGATTTAAGGTCACTATCACCAAATCAAGATCAGGCCTGAGGACATACCTAAGATGGCTTTTTCCACTAGGTATGGCGTTTATGAGTATTTAGTCATGTCCTTTGGGTTGACCAATGCTCCTACCTATTTCATGTATTTAATGAACTCGGTATTCATGCCCAAGCTTGATAAGTTTGTGGTCATGTTTATCGATGATATCTTGATCTATTTCGAGAATGCAGAAGATCATGCAGAGCACTTGAGAGTGGTGTTGTCTAGGCTGAGAGAGCATAAGTTATATGCTAAATTTAGTAAATGTGAATTCTAGTTGAGGAAAGTACCTTTCCTAGGCCATGTTTTAAATGAAGAAAGAAATTGCAGCATTTGTTGCTAGATGCGATAATTGTTGTCGGGTCAAGGCCATCCATTTGAAGCCGGCTGAACTACTTTAGCCACTGTCTATCCCAAGTTGGAAATGGGATGACATCAGTATGTATTTTATAGTTGGGCTTCCAACCACTGAAAAGGGTCATGATTGCATATAGGTAATTGTTGACCGCTTGACTAAATCTGCACATTTCCTCCATGTTAAGGAAATATATTGACCCCATCTGTACATTGCCCAAATCATATGATTGCATGGTGTGCCTAAAAGTATTATGTCAGATCGAGGACCGCAGTTTGTTACTCATTTTGTGGAACATCTGCATAAGCAGCTAGGTACCTAATTGATCCATAGCTCTGCTTACCACCTCAGACAGCTGGTCAGACTGAGCGAGTGAATCAGATTCTGGAGGATATGTTGAGAGCTTGTGTGATTTCTTCTATGGGTTCATGGGAGAAATGGCTACCTTTGGCCGAATTCTCCTACAACAATAGCTATCAAGAAAGCATTAAGATGGCTCCTTTTGAAGCTTTGTATAGTTGAAAGTGTAGGACTCCTCTGACTTGGATTGAGCTTGGTGAAAGAAGGTATTATGGGATTAGCTTTGTTAAAGAAGCTAAAGAACAAGTTTGAATTATTCAACAACATATTGAAGCTCCTCAATCGAGATAGAAGAGTTATGCAGATAAAAGGAGAAGTCCCATTACATTTGAAGTTGGGGATTTTATATATCTGAAGGTGTCTCCCATGAAGAAAGTGCAAAGGTTTGGTGTGAAGCGAAAGCTTGAACCTAGATATGTAGGCCCATACAAGATCATTGGACGAAGGGGTCCAGTATCCTACAAACTCTAGTTACCTCTGGAAATGAGAGCTATATTCAATGTTTTCCTTGTCTCCCAACTCAAGAAATGTCTTCGTGTGCCCAAAGAAGCTATTGAACCCACTAGTGTCAAGATCTAGTCGGATTTAACCTATGACGAAAGACCTATTCGAGTGCTTGAGACAATGGAAAGAGTGACCCATAGTAAAGTCATGAAATTCTACGAGGTGGTATGGAATAACCATAGTGAGCAAGACGCTACGTGGGAGCGAGAGGATTATCTTCGTGAGGTCTATCCGGTTTTCTACTAGAGATGGTTAGTCGTGCAAATCTCAGGACGAGATTTCTTAAATTGGGGAAGGGTTGTAACACCCTAGATGTTAAGCATGCATTTGGCATTGGCATTGCATGAGCACAAGCATCACTGATCATTCTTGAGCATGAGCATCTCAAATTTTATCTCTATGATTGCTTATATCACATGTGTTTGTTACTAAATGCTTTACATATGCTAGGATTTACATGTGACCAATGCATAAAATGTTTGTGGGACATTAGGAGTACCTTAAAAATGTTTAGAATGTCACATGGAACAACTTTGGTATGCATGACTTGGACCCATTTGGCCTCTAAGTCTTGGTTATAGTGTAGGCTTTCATTTTCAAGTTGTATGATTGACCTAAGTTTAACTATACTCTAGAAACTTTGCACGGCAGTGCACCCTTAATCAAAGTTGTGGTACTTGACTAGAGTAACAACTTTTATTTTTGGGTCAAGACCTAATTCGGTGCATAGCATGCTCAAAAATAGTCCACAAGTAGCAATAGAATTACTGTTTTTGACTAAAAATTTTTCTAAGTCTGGGATCGCATTACAGTTTCAAGAGCTGCACTTTGGGATGATATAACTCGCGAACCATTAGGATTTAGGCCAAAGTCCTTTTAGCAATATTGTAGATCATATGTAGCTCTACAACTTTTGTTAATAGAGCTTTTTCTAAGAACGAACGGATTTGGAGTTAGATGATCACTAAGTTACTTCGTCAGGCGCTGTCATTGGCTCTGATGGCCGCATCCACGCCAGTGTCAGTGGCCGACCAGGGCAGGATAGGTGTGCCACATGGAGGCCATTCACTGGCACTAGCCTAGCTGGTCAGACCAGTGCGGAGGGATAAGGCGCGCGCCTCTGCTGCTCGCTCCATTTCGCTCTCGCACCTCGCTCTCTCTCACCCACGCCAGAGGAAAACGAAGCACCGCGCTACCGCACCATCACCGTTGCTCCGCCGTGCTCGCTCACTGCCATCGCCGCACCATTTTTAAAATCAATCACGCCAATAGCTCTGCCTTGTTTCGCGCTTCAACCTCTACCCCTTTGCCAAGCACTTCAAGTCTAGGTAGGGACACATTTTGTCGTTTCCACCACCGATGTTCTCGTCGGAGCGCCACCGAGCTCCATGCTCGTCATGGGCAGCCACAACCTTTGCTCTCTCTCTCTCTCTCTCCTCATCTAGTCTTTGTCATAGGTCCTAGCATCTTAATCTATTGTCTAGTTTGACGCTACCGCTTGGTTGTGTCAGAACGTGTCGCCGTTCTGCGCGCGACCGCCATGGCCGCCGTGGCACTCGAGCTCGCCATTGCCAAGCTGGTCCATCATCTCCCTCCTCTCTTGAGCATCTTAGGTTGAGTGACCCTAGACCTTGCGTATGGCATGACGGAGACCTGCCTTTCATCACCGTCTAGCCAGAACGGTGGGAGCACCACCGTGCTCCACGAACCGCCGCGCACGACAAGCATGTGGTCGGAGCTCACCGCCGCCTCACCAGAGCCCTAACCACCATAGATAGCTTTGTTAGGATTCTGCGTAGCCATAGCGCACCTCATCGGAGCACACGATGGCTAGAGAACGCTAGCCTACCGCCATGCTACCTCCGTCGTCCGCCATTGTTGCCGACGAGCCATCTTCGGTGAACATTAGGTCACGTAGTCACCACCTATCGATGCGGCTTGATGAGAGGAACATGTTGGTGTCACAGTCGTCGCCGGTAATCTCGCCGCCGATGAGGTTGGGCTGGCCGAAGCACCTCCTCTACTCCAGAGTCGCTGACGTGTGGGTCCTACTAACTTGCGGGCCCCATCTGTCAGTCCGTGTATTATTTGATTTACTGATTTGTTTCCACAGATTTGAATGCATGTTTTAAAAATTCATATCTAAAGCTAAGAGTGTCCAAATGGGGTGAACCAAAATTTTTTGGATTCATCATGAAGTGTAGTATTTGATAAAAATATGAAATGCGCTGTTTCTGGTATTTTTCTAGGAGAATTGAATGGAGCTAAATAAGTGCTTTTAAATTGTTTGCAATCTTGTAAAATACATAACTTGAGCTAGGGAAGCGATAAAATTGTGATCCCAATTTGGCTAATCTTGTGTTGACATGCTCTAACTAGGAAAAATACTAAACTTGCAGTAAACTTGATTGGAGTAGGGTCTCTCTATTTATGTTTTAATAAATGGTGTTTTCTGAGGAAATTCATAAGGATAAAATAAGTAACATATTGCCATGCAAATTTTTGTACAGTGTTAATGGGTTTTAGGGAAGCTAAGAAAAGTATGTAATCTATTGCTTGACATTTTTCAATAGGCTAAACTATTTTTGCTGAAATAAACCTAAGAAACTTGTTATTTTTGTATAGAGGGCTATACTTATCCAATTACCATGAAATTTATACAGTTGACTTTTGGGGTCATGTGTATACTACTGTAATTTTATCTGAATTTATGGAACAATGGAAATATTTATCTCATAAATCACCTTATTATCTAAAGAAATTAATAAAGGTATCTAAATACATTAGTTTGTCATAAACATAATGTTTTTCTATGGCCCTTGTGATGCATATGCTCTGCTGATAATGGTAGTTGTGCTTGAAGTTGATTGGTTATAAGCAGCTACTTAATTATTGCTTTATAATTCCGCTAGATGGCTGCAGGAGTAGTTTCTATTGTATTGATAAATTCATGATGATAGTTACATTTCCTATGAAACTTGTTATTAACAAAGTTGTAGATAACTTACTGATCTTACTTGTGTAACATTTTCATGGTAATAGTCTAAATGGTTTGGGAGTTATAGCTGTTAGAAGTCTAATGTTAGAATTTGCTTGTCTACTTAACAGATCTAGATGATTGAATTGTTTAACCTAGATAGCTATTAAATCACCTTGTGATGACGAAATGAAAGTTGTAGGAAATTTTATGAGCTTTCCAAAAAGTCCTAGATCATAGCAATTGGTTGAGTAAAACTCCAGTTATAATCTAAACTTGTAGCTACTGTGTTGTGGTCCAGAAATGGACTTAGTGTGGATTCTTGAAAATTCTAGAGAAGAGATATGCACCTACCCAGTAAATAAGAATTCAACTTGGTTATCATCTAAGTAACTTGATATAATCATCAGCATAGAATCATTCATGTTCTCATGTCATATCATTCAGAATCCTTCTTATGCATCCATGATACTTACTTTATGCATATGCATGCAATAGGTGCAGCGGAAGAAATCACGTTGGTGGAACTCAAAGCTGATCCACAAGAGGAGAACTAGGAAGCTCAGCACCAAGAAGCTCCAGGTGAATGCATACCTGAAGTTAGTCATCTCTAAGAGTGCCCTGACCACCAGCCGACCACGTTTGTGAAAGGCAAGCCCCGGAGCATTCTAAGTCTCCCCAGTTTTATAAAATATTACTTGAGTCCTTTATGTTTGATGCATTAGGTGATAAGAGTTGGTTGGAACCACTTGTTGCAAATACTTTCCTTGTCGAAAAATATCTATCTTGAATCCTATGTAGGTCCAGGATCGAACTTCGTGCTTAGCCTTGCTTAGACCGATAGAAGTCGGGTGATTTCCTGTCACCTGCGAGCTATAGATGGTGACTTGATCACGGTTGGCTATATTGTGCTATCGTGGAACATATCCTAGTGATGTTAGACAATTGGAGACCAGATGGAATCTTATATGTTAGGTGTGGTGACATATAGTGATTCCGTCTGTGTCGTTTAAGGACCGACCGTTGGAGGCCCTCTTATCATGTTGAACGCATGCCTCTCACATAGTTGGCCAGATAAGTCATTCCGACCGCGAAGCCGAGTAGCTCAACTCAGGCTGGGGACATGAGCAGTTAAAGTGCGCACCCTTTGGCAGTAAGGATGTGTGGAGAGCTAATGACATGAGTCCAAGGGCGGGTTCGAGTCCCAAGCCTCCTGGCAGATTGGTAATATCTTTGAGGGTGCGGCGCCGGTCTTACTCACGATTTGGACCTGAGTTGTACCAAAGGTGACCCGATGTGACTATGATGGGGGAAGTATGGGTGTGTGTTAGGAATAATTCCCCAGGTGGGTAGGAATTGATTCGAATTGCTGTCTCTCTCGGATAGTGAGAACTTGACATGAGCCCACTTCATCGTAGTAATTGATGAAAGTGTTGGTTATGTGGGTTATGAAAATGCTCAACTTGATATGGTTACTATTGTGATGATTTAATGGTACATAACATGTTTGGCATAGGATAGATGCTAATCTAGAATGGGATAGGAATAATAAACTTGTTATTTCAAAGTTAAAAGATACTAGATAAATCTTGGCTTGTAGGCAAAGGATGTCAACTAGCTCCACTTATAAGCCTTGCATGATCCTTGGTGTCTCTTATTTTTGGTTTGTGACGGGTAAGTCTAGCTGAGTACCTTCTCATACTCAGGGTTTATTTCCCTATTATTACAGATAACATGATGTACCACGACTACTGTAAGCACTGCTTTGCTTCTGCAGTAGATGAGGAATAGGACCATGGGCATGGTCATTCTATATATCATCTCACCCTTGTGCTTTTGTTGGAGATGACTATGAAAACTAGCTATGTATCTAAACTACTGTTGATGTCTTTCAGAACTATGTTGCTTCCGCTACTGTTAAACTGATGTTGTAATAACTATGTTGGAATTCCAATGTATGACAAACTATTTGTGAACTTGTTGTAACATGTGGCTTGTATGTTGAATCTTGTACGATCTTGGTTTGTATGTTGGTTGATTCAAGATCCTTCAGGATACTTGACGGACTACCGGATTTATATGCGCTCAAGTGTGATGGTTTGACCGCCTCGATGGTTGCTATTGTACTTGTGCTCTTATAAATTGGATGGTTCTATTACAGGGCAAAGGTCCAACAAGAGCGTAGAATGGAGCACAGCAAATGTGAACCACAACAAATGTGATTCATGGAGAACATGATGTACGAAGCCATAGTACAGTAGAAACTCATAGACAAGGACCGGTCAGTTCATGCACTATGCGAGACGCGTGACATCTATGAGGGGCGCACCCACAAGCAATACTGGCATGACAACTGAGGTAGTACCAACGTGACTGGCTTAAGGATCGTATACTATGCAAGAGTTAGTCCACCGGAGAAAGCCTAGTTAAACCTATTCCGAATACTTAACCATAGCAATAGGGCTACTTATATGTTTCGTATGCAAACACCCTAACTTTTTGCAAAAATATGTTATCACACTTTAATTTAGAAAAGGGTTTTGAAGCTTTAGCTCCTCATTTATGCTCTGATACCACCTGTGGTAGAACCGCCTGAGCTAATACCCTCCCAAGAGTACCTGTATACCATTAGACACTAAGTACCTAGGGGAGCACACTAATTCAGATTGTTCCATCGAGCACACCCAATGGAAATTAAACATTTTACATGTAAACGTGTTTATACATTCAGGTTCACAAGTTTTATCTTGTAGCGGAAAATAAACATATGATCAGAGTTATAGCAGAAACAAAGATTAATCTAATGACATGGTGAAGCATTAACGTAGTGGACATTTCTATACAAGATATGCTAGCAGATTATACATCTTTTCTTATAAAAACCTTTAGTGAGGGTTATATATAAACACTACGATAGCAACGTGAAAGGAATCCTCTCTGAGCCCACCAGAAGGTTTCCACACACAAGAGTCAGCTCTAGTATCCACCTGTCACCTGCAATAGGGGGAATGAAACCCTGAGTACTCAATTGTACTCAGCAAGACTTACCCGACAGGAGGAAAATAAAAGACTCCAAGGATATGCAAGGCTTATTTGGCTTGCTGGTTTATTGCATTTGCAGGAAGCATTACTAATGGTGCATCCTTATGTTCCAAGTTTTTAGCAGTTATTTTTAGTTAATTAGCTAATCATTCTAAGTAAGCACCTAAGCTACTTTTAGGCATGTGGTAACCAATTAGAACCATTTTACCATCTCTCATATTCTAGTTCTTACTACGGTGCTAGACCATATTCAAGTCGGTACCGTTCATAGAAACGGTGATTCACAAATCAATGTATCCTAGCTAGGTACCCTAAAACACATGCCTTGCTTATACCCCAGGCACAAACAAGACCAACCCATTTCACTCCTATCGAGGGGTCCAGGTCCCCATCCAAACTTGGACTCCAAGCCCCCACACTTGAGACCTGGTCTCAGTATGGTGCTTAGACCTCCACCTTTCCCTACCTCCAATTTGTCGGTTCGGAAAGAGCCGGAACCCACGACAAGAGTGCAACGAGCCTTTCTACTCCCATAAGCAAGTATGTGCTCAGGATAATAAGTCTATGACTGTGATAGAACCGTCCAATTTATAAGAGTACAAGTACAATGGTAGCCCGCGAAGTGGTCGCAATTTCGTACTTGAGCCCATATAAACCCGGTAGTCCGTCGAGTACCACGAAGGATCTCGATTAATCGCCAACATATAACCAAGATCATACATGATTCAACATACATGCCACATGTTACATAAAGTTCACAAGTACCTCAACATACATCGGAGTTCAAATGGAATTATTGCAATACCAAGTTCAAATATAAAAGCGGAAGTAACATGGTTTTAAAACCAACACCACATACACTTGTTCAAATACCAGCCAGTTCATGATCAATTCCGACAAAAGCATCATAGATGAGGTAACTCAGAAGAGCCTTGACCAAGGCCTCACTCCTCTTCCATGGCGGGACAGAAGCAGTTCTTACAATACCCATGGTAAACTATGTTATCTGCAACAAGTGGGAAATAAACCCTGACTACAATAAAGTACTCAGCTAGACTTACCCATCATAAACCAAAAATAAAGTGACTCCAAGGATCATGCAAGGTTTTATAATTGGAGCTAGCTTGACAACATTTTGCATAAAAGCCATTAGTTGAGCTATACTCTTTTTAATTCGGTCTCAAGTTATTTGAAGCTATTCATCTCTAGATTTGCATCTAACCTATGCCAAACATGTGATATATATATATAATTATGTAGAATAACATTAATAACCATAGCCAATGTAACATTTCCTTATTCATCATAACCATCAAGTTCCATAGTCCAGATACTACGATGTTGGGACTAGTTGAGTTTCTCACTATCCGGGAGAGATGGCGATTCGAATCGGTTGTAACCAGCTGGGCAGTTATTCCTAATACAAACCCACACTTCCCCCATTGGGGTCACATTGGGTCACCTTTGGTACAACTCAGGTGCACATTTCATGTGTTCGATCAGCGCCGCACCCTCAGGGACACTACCGGATGCCAGGTCGATCAGGACTCTAACCTGCCCTTGGCCTCACACTGGCTCCTCGCACATCCTTACTAACTCTAGTGTGCATACTCTAATAGAATGAGGCCTGTCCTGAGTTGAGCTACTCGGCTTTGTGGTCAGAACGAGTTATCCTGCCAGCTAAGTGAGAGGCATGCGTTCAATCTCGACAGAAACTTCAACAACGGCATGGTCCTTAATCGACATAGGCAGAATCACATGAGTCAACCTACACATAGACTCTACCTGGCCTCTAGTTACATTATTCCATGGTTCTTTTCCACAATAGCAAATATAGCCAACCGTGCTCTGGTATCCACCTATATCTCGCAGGTGACAGAAAATCACCTGACTTCTACCGGTCTAAGCATTGCTAAGCATATGTTCGATCCTAGACCTACATAAGGTTCAAGGTATATTTCTGGACAAGGTAGTTCTATGCATCAAGTGGTTCCAATCAACCCTTATAACCTAATGCATCAAACATAAAGGACTCAAGTGATATTTGTAAAACATAGGAGGCTTAGAATGCTCCGGGGCTTGCCTTTCAGAAAAGAGGTGGGCTTATGATCTAGGCACTCTGGTAACTCTTCTAGGGCCTGCTCTTCACCTTCTAGAGCTCCTTGCTGCGGTGCCTCCTGGTCCTCTTGGTCCACAGCATCGAATTCCAATAGCGTGATTCCTTCCGGCGATCCTATATGCATGAGCACAAAATAAGATACAAGAATGCATAGGTAGTGACATGAATTATATGGTATGATGCATAAACATAAATGTCCTTAACAACAAGGTACTAAGGTGATAGCAAGACTAATTGTATTTTACTGAGTAGGTGCTTATCTCTTCTCTAGTAACTAATCAAACATCCATTTAAAGCATTTTCTAGACTACAACACACCAGCCACTTGTTTTGACCATAACTAGAGTTTTACATATTCAAATAATATGATCTTAGACTTTATGGAAGGCTTATAAAATTATCTACAACTTTCTTATAATCATCATAAGGTGATTCAATAGTTAGCCAGGTCAAACAATTCAATCTTTTAGATCTATCTAGAGAATAAGCAACTCTGCTAGCAGACTTCTAGAAGCTATAACTCTCAAACCCTTTAGCCTATAACTATGAAATTTTAGGAAAATACATATGAGTAAGTTATCTATAACTTTGTTATTAACAAGTTTCATAGAAGAGATCATTATCATCATAAAATTGTCACCACAATAGAAACTACACATGCAGCCATCTAGTTGAATTATAGAGCAATAATTAACTAGCTGCCTATAACCAATTAACTTTGAGCATAACTACCAATACCAACAGACCATATGCATTACAAGCACTATAGAAAACATCATGGTTAAGCCCAATAACTTATTTTACATGCATTTATTAATTTTCTTGTATAATAAGGTGCTTTAAAGGATAAATATTTCCAGTGCTCAATAAATTCTGAGAAAATTACAGTAGCCTACACATGACCCACTAGTATACTGTACAAATTTCATTTCATTTGGATAAGTATAGTCACCTCTACAAAAATGACAAGTTGCATAGGCTTATTTTAGCAAAAATAGTTTAACCTAGTGAAAAGTGTCAAACAACATATTTCATATTTTTCTTACTTTCCTTTTAGCACAAGAACATTGTGTAAAAATTTGCATGATCATAATTTATGTATATTTACCCCAATTAATTTCACTAGAAACTAGCAATTAATCTAGGTTATATAGTAAGACCATATTTCAAGTATGCCTACTATAGGTTTAGTATTTTTCCTAGCTAGAGAATATCAACACAAGACAAAAAATTGGAATCACATTTTTAGCACTTCTCTAGCTCAACTTATGCATTTTACAATATAGAAACTAATTTAAAAGCACTTACCTAGCTTGATTTAATTCCCCCAAAAATACCCCAAAAAGTAGGTTTCATATTTTTATCAAATAGTACACATCATGATGAATCCAACAAAATTTGGTTCACTCAATTTGGACATTCCTAGCTCCAGTTATGAATTTTTTAAATTTGCAACAAAATCTAGAAAAATAAATAAAGAAAAAATCAAAACCCTGACCGACAGCTTGGCCCCACGGGTCAACAGGCCCATGCTTTAGCGACATAGGAGCAGAGGACGGCACTGATAGGCTAGAGCTCACCGGCGGTAGCGTCTGCACTATCGTGACGTACTCGACATCCCACGTCGACTGGTGCCCTTGGTTGGCTCAGCGGCTCGCCGGAGCTATCTCACCGGTAAGCATGTCGGCTCGACAGCGACGTGCGGTGGTGGACTCACCATCCTCGGCGACAACATGGCCAAGTAAGCACGGCTATGGCTTCCACGGACTTTAGCGGAGCTCTCGGGTTAGGTCTAAGCCACGGCGGAGGGGCGGTGAGGTTCGGCCGTGTGCGCGGAGCTGGGCAGCGCCCGGTGCACGGCGGCGGCGCTTGCTGTTCTGGTGAGGGGGCTATCGGTGACCTGCCTCCATCATAGGCTATGGATCTAGAGCTCAAGGTGACTCAGTAACGGGCACCAAAGGGGACTAAGGGTGACCGGTTGGGGTTGACCGCGGTGAGCTCATGCTCGCGGCAATGGCGGGCGCGCACGACACGGATGTGTGTTCCATCACTTATGAGGCGGTAGCGGTCAAACCGACGATGGCTCCAGCTTCTACGACCTACGGTGAAGACCAGATGAGGGAGAGAGAGAGCGGAGACGCATGGGTTGTGGCTAGCCATGGGCGAGCTCATGCTCTATGGCACACCGTAGCCATGGCAGCGACGGTGGCGCGGCAATGTGGCCTTACCGGTGCTTGTCTAGTGGCGCTAGCTGCTCGGGGGGGTGGAGTAGATCACGGCGGAGCTATGTGCGAGGTGGGTTGGGTGACGGTGCAGCAATGGTGGTGTGCTTGGCCAGCGATGATGCGGCGATGGCGTGGCACTCTGCTTTGCTCCACCTCGATGTCGTGTGTGGTGAGAAAGAAGTGGGAGAGCGCGAGTGAGAGCGTGAGGGAGTGAACGCCCGAGTGCGCCCCCTTCTGGCTCGACCGGGCGGGGCGACGCCGGCATACGGACGCCACGCGGCGTGCGTGGCCTAGCCACGATTGGCCACCACGGAGAGGCGACAGGCCGATTTAGGCTGACTAACGGGCGATTTTGCGCCTAATTACCTCCTAATCCGTGGCGAGTTTGTGAAAACTTCTTAGATATAAAATGTAGAGCTACACGAGATCTACAACTTTGCTTTAGAAAGTTTTTCAAATTCGCCATGGTTTTGAATTTACAAAGCTCTAAAGTGGGCTACTTTGAAACTGAAAACCAGCTTTAGACTTAGCAAAAAAAATTTAAGTTACAAACAGCATTAAGTTGCAACTTGGGAGCTTTATTTGACCAAGCTAGGCACTGATTCAGCTCTTGGTCCTTAAACAAAGTTTGTTCTACATGACATGAACTACAACTTTTTATTTAGGTCATACTGCCATGCAAACTCTCTAAGTACTTAGTCAAGTTAGGTCAAACAAGCAACTTAATAATGGCATTTCTATCAATACTAACACTTAGAGGCATTTTTGGACCAACTCATGAATATAAACTTGGTTCCATTTTCCATCCTAGATGTGTCTAAGGTGTTTTTGTGACCTCACAACCATCTCTTGTAGTGGTCACACATGATCACAAGCATATGCATGTATATGATCAACATCACATGTGATATAGATAAGGTGAATGAAATGAAACTTCATATGCTCATGCTCATGAATGCTTGGATGATGCTTGTGATCATGAAATGCAAGTGCCAAATGCATGCTTAACACTAGGGTGTTACAGTGACCTGACTACCATCCACAGCAATGGACGGTCATCAACCGACATAGGTGGAACAAATGCAACCAGAGCCTCGCTTAGTTGCCTAACCAAGTACACATACGGTCCCACCCGGTCTCTAATTATTGTCCATATATATATTCCATGTGATGGTAGTATGATAATAGTAACAATGATATCTTTTCCTATCTCTCGCGAGTGACAGGTAATCACTCGACTTCTATCGGGTCCTATAGCTTAGCAATCTATAGGATCCTGACATACTAGTAGGACTCATTGGATAAGGATATATATGCAAGTGGACTTCATTTAACTCCTTTAAACTTAATGCACAAGCATAAAATAAAGTACAGAATAATAGGGGTTATGAACCGGGGCTTGCCTGGGTAAGATATAACCAAAAGTTAACACTCTATCATGGTGACATGATCATCAAGGCACCATCTTTTCTGCTACTTCGGTCAACTCCACGATCCATCATTATTCCTATTATGATATACGTGCATGCAATGCAAAGACATAATTAATCAACGACAACCGTAACTCTTAAAATACATTTACGCCTCTCACGCTAACGAGCTAGCTCTAATGACTAATGTATTAGGCCACGTATCCATGTTGTCGAATAAGGCATTATTTCCCAACAAGTGTTTTAGCTTTAGACTTTCAAGGTGTTTCTTTATTTCATTGATTATATATATACATATATATATATTCGAACTAGGGCTCCTTAGCTATCTTAGCAAGCCACTTATTATGGAGCTACAAAAATTACAGTGAACACCTAATAATATTAGGAATTTACTATGAAATTTTTAGAGCCAACACTATTACCAATTTATTACAAAAATTCCTACAAGTTTATATCTTAACAATATTAAGCATCTCAATTCAGTTAGATAACTCCTACAAATACTATGAAACTATATGAACAAGATATATTAACAGGTAGATCATGATTTTCGGAACCTAACAAAATTAGTTTCATAATTTTTGGCCAACTACACAAATTTATATTCAATTTACAAGTTTACCTTAGAAACTAAATTAGAAAATGCTTAAAGAAAGGAAAAGGGCCAGCGGCAACCAATTCTAGCCTGGCAGCCCAGCGCGGGGTGCGGCCTCGCGCGTGGCGCGATGGGCCAGCGACGGCCCAAGCCGGGTGGCCCGCGCGCGATGGCGATTTTTACAGAAAACCCCCAAGCTTTTAGATATTAATACGACTACTATGTGCACTATTCCTACCGACAGCGGTTTTGCAACCCAGCCCCCGAACTATCCCGTCTTCACAACGGAATGGTCCCCGATGCCACCGCGCTCGCCAACGCAGCCTTAGTTGGCACTACGTGGCTAAGCCAGCCACCTAAGGGCCTAATCGGCACATCTAACCGGCCGATGGGGACCTATGGGACAACGCGTAGCGAAGCGAAGCGGAAGGAAACTCGATGATGCACTACCGAAGTCTATCCTCGACGTCGGGCTGAACCGTTGAAAGCTCTAGTTTGGTTTCGATGAATTGATGAAACCCTAAGTGCTAACCTAGTTTATCAAAGTGATCATGAGATAGGTAGCATATTCCAAGTGGTGAAGCAAATGAACATCATGACATAATGATGGTGATGCCATGGTGATGATCAAGTGCTTGGACTTGAAAAGAAGAAAGCAAAAAATAAAAGGCTCAAGGCAAAGGTATAAGTGGTAGGAGCTATTTTGTTTCGGTGATCAAGACACTTAGCGAGTCTGATCACATTTAGATTTGATAGCCGTACTATTAAGAGGGGTGAAACTCATATCGAAATGCGGTTATCAAAGTGCCACTAGATGCTCTAACTCATTGCATATGCATTTAGGATCTAGTGGAGTGCTAACACCCTTGAAAATGTTTGTGAAAATATGCTAACACATGTCCACAAGCTGATACACTTGGTGGTTGGCATATTTGAGCAAGGGTTAGAAACTTCATCGGTGGAGTGTCCACCCATAGAGTGCGGATAGTCTGATTGTGCCACCAGCGCCCTATACAAAAAAGACAAGGTTTCATAGAGTGCACCGGACGCTGGTCTCAATTGGACCGGAGCGTCCGGTCAGTGGAAGCAGTTAAGATGCTGGCATCGGTCTCCGACCGGATGCTGGCAGGGTGCATCTGGTCCTGCTGATGTGGCAGCGCATAGAGGAAACGATGAGTGACCGGACATTGGGTGAGTCCGGTCAGGAATGACCGGACATGTCCGGTCACAGGTGGAGGCTTACTGGAAGTGACCGGACGCTGGGGTCCTGCGTCCGGTCGTGATCCAACTGATGCGTCCGGTCGCAGCTGGAACCTTACTGGAAGTGACCGGACGCTGGGGTCCTACGTCCGGTCGTGGCACTGTGCTGCATCTGGTCATCAATTGACCGTTGGGATCGGGCGCTCAGTATTTGAAGTAGGGGCCACATGGCGTGCATCGCGCTATCGGACGCTGTGGTCCTACGTCTGGTCGATCTGATCGGAGTGTCCAGTCACCCCGAGTAGTGCCCAGTGAAGGGGCACAACGGCTCTATTTCATGGGGGCTTCTATTTAAGCCCCATGTCCGGCTCTAGCTCACCCTCTTGGCCATTTTCATTGACATAGCAACCTTATGAGCTTAGCCAAAGCCCTACCACTCATCTTCATCATTGATTCAACATCTTTGTGAGATTGGGAGTGAATCCAAGTGCATTGCTTGAGTGTTTGCATCTAGAGGCACTTGGTGTTCGTGTTTTGCTACGGGATTCACTTGTTACTCTTGGTGGTTGTCTCCACCTAGATGGCTTGGATCATCGAGGATCGTCGAGCGAAGGTTGGTGATTGTCTCCGGCTCTGATCGTGATGATTGTGAGGGGTTCTTGACCTTTCCTCGGCAGAGAGCCAAAAGGTACTCTAGTGGATTGCTTATGGCTTGTGTGATCCTCATCTTGTGTTGGTTGTGCGGCACCTTATTGAGGGTTTGGTGTGTGATGCCAATTAGTGCGTGAACCTCCAAGTGAGTGAATCGCCACAATGAGGACTAGCTTGTCGGCAAGCAAGTGAACCTCGGTAAAAAATCATTGTGTCATCATTTGATTCCGAGGTGATTGGTCTTCATTGGTATTCATTGTTGTGATTGATTGGCTCCTTCCTCGACATGGCGGTATAATGATCTTGCTCACTCTCTTTACATTACAGCAAACTAGTTGTCAAGCTCTTTAGTGTAGCTAGTTATGAGAGGTTGTTAGTTTGGTTAGTGTGGCTCTTTAGTTAGCATATGAGGGTGCACTAACTTAGTGTAGTGACATAGCTATTGTGTGGATAGAAACTATATAAACTAGAATTGTGGTAGGTGGCTTGTAATTTTAGTAGGCTAGCGCAACACTTGCTTCACCTCATAATTGTCTAACCGGTTTGCTAAGTGTTGTTGTAGAAATTTTTAATAGGCTATTCACCCCCCTCTAGCCATTAGGACCTTTCAAGTGGTATCGGAGCCAAGGTCACTGTGATTTGAGGCTTAACAACATTCGGTATAAAAATGGCTCAAATCAACAACATAAAGAAGCCACCCCAATTTGATGGCTCCAACTATCCCTATTAGAAGGCTAAGATGACAACTTATATTAAGTCAATCAATAGGAAGGTTTGGAAGGTGGTGGAGACCAAAATTGAGATTGATGATGAAGAGGCTCCCACCGCCGCCAAATAGATACTACTCCAAAACAATGACATTGCTCTTAGTGCCATCCATGATGCTTTGGATGTGAGAACATTTGAGCAAATCAAGAATATTGAGAGAGCTCATGAGGCATGGAAGAATTTGGAGGAATCATTTGAGGGCACTCAAGCCATGAAGGGTGCAAAAGCATACATTCTCAAGGAAAAGTTTGCAAGCTTCAAGATCAAGGAGGATGAGAGCGTGCCAGAGATGTTTCATAGGCTTCAAGTGCTTGTCAATGATCTCAAAGCACTTGGAGAAGAGGTGAAGGACAAGGACTTCTCCCACAAGTTCTTGAGATGCTTACCTTTAAGATTTGGCATATTGGTCACTATTCTAGTAAGGAGTGGTTTGGACACTGTGACACCAAACCAAGTGTTGGGAGATATAATGACTGATGATACATATAGAGATGATAATGAGAAGGAAGAAAAGAAGGAGAAGAAAGATGAGAAGAAGGATGAGAAGAAGAAGAGCATGGCATTCAAGGCCACATCATCCAAGGGCAAGGCAAAGCAAGATACATCAAGTGAAGATGATGGCTCATGGGATGATGATGATGATGAGAAGAAGATGACTCTCTTTGTCAAGAGATTTGGAAAGTTTATGATAAAGAAAGGCTACCGTGCTAGAAGGAAGAAATCTTCATCCAAGAACAAGGAAGAGTCAAGAAGGTGCTTCAATTGTGGAAGCAAAGATCATCTTGTTGCTCAATGTCCATACAATAGTGACAAAGATGATGACAAGAAGAACAAGAAGAAGGACAAGAAAGAAAAGAATGAGAAGAAGGACAAGATGACCTTCAAGAAGAAGAAGGGTGGGTCATATGTGGTCACTTGGGATAGTGAAGATTCCTCAAGTGATGATGATGATAGTGATGATGATAAGACCACCAAGAAGAAGGCACTTGCAAGCATTGCTATCAATGAGAAGCCTTCTCTCTTCAACACTCCATCATGCGTCATGGCTAAGGCCACTAGGGTACAAATTTATGATGATGGAAGTGATGAAGAACATGATAATGAAAATGAAAATGATAGTGATAGTGATGATGATGAACTAACTAAGGATGAACTATTTGATATGCTAGAAGATGCTAAAGAACACTTTAACATTAAGAGAAGGGAATGCAAAAGCTTGCGTAAGGAACTAAAAGCCCTTAAGCAAGCCTTTGATGAGCTCAATGCATCTCATGAGAGGCTAGAGGAAGCCCATGAGAAGCTTGGCAAGGCTCACAAAAAGCTTGAAAAGGCTCATTTCTCTTTGCTTGATGAGCAAAATAAAAAGAAGCATGTTGAGACTTGCAATGTAGGCTTAACTTGTGATATAATTGATGAATTATTATCTATGCCTATCATTGTTCCTCCCGCTAACCCTTCTTGTAGTACTTCTACTTCCACCTCATCTAGTAGTGATGGTTTCACTTATGATGCCTCACTAATGGTTGAGAATGAGAACCTCAAGAAGAAGATCAATAAGCTCACTCACACCTTGGCTAAGGCCTATGGTGGTGAGGACCGCTTGCTTATGTGCTTGGGTAGCCAAAGAGCTTCTCTCTACAAAGAGGGATTGGGCTATACCCCCAAGAAAGGCAAGGCAACCTTTGCTCCTCACAAGACTAGTTTTGTGAAGAACCATGGTTGGTTTTGCACTAGTTGCAAGCAAGTTGGTCATGTAGAGCAAAAGTGCATGAACAAGAAGTCACATGCTAAAGTATCCTCCATTAAGCTTGATTCTTTCTATATGCTTACCAAGGGTACAAATGGTGTGAAGGCTAAGTTCATTGGTAAACCATGGATGGGTTCAAAGAAGAAAGTCATTTGGGTACCAAAGAGCTTAGTAACTAACCTTCAAGGACCCAAGCAAGTTTGGGTACCTAAAAAGAATTAATCTTCTTTTGTAGGTCAATTACAAAGCTGGAGGAAGGCATTGGGTTCTTGATAGTGGGTGCACTCAACACATGACCGGTGATGCAAGAATATTCAACTCAATCAACACCAATGACAATGATGGTTATGATAGTATCACATTTGGTGACAATGGCAAACTCAAGGTCAAGGGGCTTGGTAAGATTGCAATATACAATGACATGAGCATTTCCAATGTGTTGCTAGTAGAGAGCTTGAATTTCAACTTGCTATCCATGGCTCAATTGTGTGATCTTGGATTCAAATGCATATTTGGGGTAGATGATGTAGAAATCATAAGTGTAGATGGCTCTAATTTGATCTTCAAAGGCTTTAGATATGAGAATCTATACTTGGTTGATTTCAATGCTAGTGAAGCTAAATTATCTACATGTTTGTTCACTAAGTCTAGCATGGGTTGGTTATGACATAGAAGGCTTGGTCATATTCAAATGAAACAATTGAATAGATTGGTTAAGCATGACTTGGTTAGAGGCTTGAAAGATGTTGTGTTTGAGAAGGATAAACTTTGTAGCTCTTGTCAAGCCAGCAAACAAGTTGGAAACACCCATCCTAAGAAAAGCATGATGAGCACTAGTAAAGCATTTGAGTTATTGCACATAGATTTGTTTGGGCCAACTCAATACACTAGCATTGGTGGAAACAAATATGGCTTTGTGATTGTGGATGATTACACTAGATACACTTGGGTATTCTTTCTAGTGGATAAAAGTGATGTGTTTGCAACATTCAAATCATTTGTCAAAGGCATTCACAATGAGTTTGAAACAACCATCAAGAGAGTTAGAAGTGACAATGGTAGTGAGTTCAAGAACACTAGAATTGATGAGTTGTGTGATGAATTTGGAATTAGACATCAATTCTCGGCCAAGTACACTCCACAATCAAATGGCCTTGTTGGGAGGAAGAATAGAACACTCATTGATATGGCAAGGTCTATGCTTAGTGAGTACAATGTGAGTCAATCTTTTTGGGCCGAAGCTATCAACACGGCTTGCTATTGTAGCAACCGCCTCTATTATCACCAATTGAAAGAGAAGACACCATATGAACTCTTGAATGGTAGAAAGCCCAACATTGCATATTTTTGGGTCTTTGATTGCAAATGCTATATCTTGAAGAAATGCACTAGATTGGGCAAGTTTGACAAGAAATGTGATGAAGGATTTCTACTTGGATACTCAACCACTAGCAAAGCATATAGAGTTTGGAATTTGGAAAGTGGTACTCTTGAGGAAGTTTATGATGTTGAATTTGATGAAACCAAGGGTTCACAAGAAGAGAATGAGAACTTGGAAGATGTTAGAGGCATTCAACTTTCAAATGCCATAAAAAACATGGATATTGGTGACTTGAGGCCTAGGCAAGTGAATGATGATGAAGATGATCAAGTGCAAGTGCTCTCTAACTCAAATGTGCAATATGATACAAATCAAGCTAGTACTAGTGACTCTCATGATAATGAACAAAATCAAGTGGCTAGTACATCATCTCAACCCAAAGATCAAGCAAGTGTAAGCAATCAAGTTCCAATCCTCCAACCAACCAATATTGCAAGGGATCATCCATTGGACACTATCATTGGTGATATTTCTAGAGGTGTACAAACAAGATCAAGATTGGCTTTGTTTTGTGAGCATTTCTCATTTGTGTCATCCATTAAATCAAAGAAGATAGATGAAGCATTGAAGGATGTTGATTGGGTGAATGCTATGCATGAAGAATTGAATAATTTCATAAGAAATCAAGTATGGGAATTACTAGAGAGACCAAAGGGACACAATGTGATTGGAATCAAATGGGTCTTTAGAAACAAGTAAGATCAAGATGGGACAGTAGTAAGGAACAAAGCAAGATTGGTAGCACAAGGCTATACACAAGTTGAAGGTCTTGACTTTGGAGAAACATATGCCCCGGTTGCTAGATTGGAAGCATTTAGAATCTTGCTAGCCTATGCTTATGCCCACAACATCAAGCTCTATCAAATGGATGTTAAGAATGCATTTCTCAATGGTTACATCAATGAAGAAGTATATGTTGAGCAACCTCTCGGGTTTAAAGATGATGAGAAGCCCGACCATGTGTACAAGTTGAAGATGGCATTGTATGGCTTGAAGTAAGCACCTAGAGCATGGTATGAGAGATTGAGGGATTTCCTACTCTCTAAAGGGTTCATGATGGGCAAGGTTGACACCACTCTTTTCATCAAGAAGATTAGAAAAGATTTATTTATGTTGCAAATCTATGTAGATGACATCATATTTGGATCAACTAATCAAGATTTTTGTGAAGAATTTGGAAAGATGATGGTTAATGAGTTTGAGATGTCCATGATTGGAGAATTAAGTTACTTCCTTGGTCTTCAAATCAAGCAATTGAAGAATGGTACATTTGTGAGTCAAGGAAAGTATATCAAGGACATGATCAAGAAGTTTGGCATGAGTGATAGCAAAGCCATTAGTACACCAATAGGAATAAATGGCAACTTGGATAGTGATGCAAGTGGAGATATGGTGGATCAAAAATTGTATCGGTCTATGATTGGAAGTCTACTCTATGTGACCGCATCAAGGCCGGATGTCATGTTTAGTGTATGCATGTGTGCATGATTTCAAGCTTCACCAAGAGAAAGTCATTTGAAGGCTACAAAAAGAATATTGAGGTACTTGAAGCATACACAAAATGTTGGTTTGTGGTATCCCAAAGGAGCAAAGTTTGAGCTAGTTGGTTACTCCGACTCGGATTATGCAGGATGCAAGGTTGAAAGGAAGAGCACCTCGGGCACATGTCAATTGTTGGGAAGATCACTTGTTTCATGGTCATCAAAGAAGCAAAATAGTGTTGCATTATCAACCACGGAAGCCGAATACATATCCACTGGTAGTTGTTGTGCACAAATACTTTGGATGAAGGCCACTTTGAGTGACTTTGGAATCAAGTTCAAGAAAGTGCCATTGCTATGTGACATGAGAGTGCAATCAAGTTCACCAATAATCCGGTTCAACATGCAAGAACAAAGCATATTGATGTCTGCCACCATTTCATAAGAGATTTGCATTGAGAGTGTAGGCACCGAAGATCAACTTGCCAATATATTCACCAAGCCATTGGATGAGAAAAGGTTTTGCAAGCTAAGGAATGAGCTGAACATATTGGATTTCTCAAATATGTGTTGATGCAGCCCCCACTCATATGGCATGCCTCTCCTTCGAGCAATCCAAGGTAAAAGTTGATTGGCATGGCATACATCCTTGCTAAGGACATGTTTAGTGCATCTAGACATCTTTCACATTTAATACGCTCATTCATGAAAATCAAATGAAATTGATGATTGTATGGTACCACTATTGCTTCTATGCTTATTTTGATCTAGTGGTAGCATATGACATGTTTGTGGGCTTGTAAACCTAGTGTTTGATCTAGAAAATGAGCTCTAAGTGTTTAACTCAACATGGTACAAGATAACCCTTATTTGGAGGTGTGAAGAAGCTTGTCCTTGGATCAAACCGAGTTAATTGTCTTTGGCAAGTATTCTAGATTAGACCAAATTTGGGAATATGATCCTCACCCCATTGATTGACATTGATAATCTCAACCTATCTACATTTTGAACCTTTGTGGTCATTGATGACAAAGGAGGAGAAAAACAAAGATATTAGTGATATTAGTATGATATTAGTACATGGGGAGAAAAACAAAGATATTAGTGTACTAAGATAGTGAAAAGACAACAAAGGGGGGAAGAAATAAAGATATAAGTGATAGGGGGAGAATTCGATATAGGGGGAGATATATGACAAAGGAAAGGGATCAATTAAAATCTTGAGCACACAAGTAGGGGGAGCAAGCTCATGAACTTGTATGGTGCATTTGAATGTGCATTTCATATGTTTGCTTGCATGGCACTAGTTTTAAATTTCAATATCCATGCTTGTGTGGTGTATGCTAGTTGTAGGTTTGGATGATGAAATGGAAAACTAGCATGCATAGGTTTAAGTAACTAGACTCATGCTCACATTATGAAAACTAGACCCTTACTTCTAATGTTGATCTCATGGGGTATTCTAGTTTTTGTGTATGTCTAGTTACTAATGGTGCTAAGGATGGTATATTGATGCACTCCGATTGGTATCACGCTTCAAAGCTCCATCTTTTATACCTTAGCATCATTTGGTAGACATTGTCTCCTATATTTCCTATCTAAGCATATGTGGAAGCTACAATCCAAACTCTTAGCACATATGTTGGGGGAGCAATTGCTACCATTTGGAATTCATGAAACTTGTCCATATCCTTTTACACATGGTAAATATGCTTGGGCAAGCAACATGGATTCAATTAAATTTCAATTCATATCTTTGTGTAAGGGTTGTCATCAATTACCAAAAGGGGGGAGATTGAAAGCTCTAGTTTCGTTTTGGTGAATTGATGAAACCCTAAGTGTTAACCTAGTTTATTAGAGTGATCATGAGATAGGTAGCATATTCCAAGTGGTGAAGCAAATGAAGATCATGACATGATGATGGTGATGCCATGGTGATGATCAAGTGCTTGGACTTGAAAAGAAGAAAGCGAAAAACAAAAGGCTCAAGGCAAAGGTATAAGTGGTAGGAGCCATTTTGTTTCGGTGATCAAGACACTTAGCGAGTGTGATCACATTTAGGTTCGATAGCCGTACTATTAAGAGGGGCGAAACTCATATCGAAATGCGGTTATCAAAGTGTCACTAGATGCTCTAACTCATTGCATATGCATTTAGGATCTAGTGGAGTGCTAACACCCTTGAAAATGTTTGTGAAAATATGCTAACACATGTGCACAAGGTGATACACTTGGTGGTTGGCACATTTGAGCAAGGATTAGAATCTTCACCAGCGAAGTGTCCGCCCATAGAGTGCCAAGACGGTGTCGAGAAAAGATTTGGTTTCCACGTGCACCGGGTCTGTCTCAACCGAAGATTTGGTTTCACAATGAAAGTGCATCGGTCTTCGACGGTTGGTCTCAATCGGACTAGAGCATCCGGTCGCGTAACAACCCGCTTGGAAAACGGGTGAAAGGTTACGGCGTACTACCCCTCGCCCGGTTTAAGTCGATCCACCAAATTTAGGATTTCGGTATGGTACTAAACCTGGTATAACGTCCGATCCCGACATACATGCTTGGCACCCAATTCGGATGAACACTCTTCCTAGGAGTGGTCCGCCCCGCCATTCTCGCTAACTGAACAACACCGCCCATCTTGGATTTTTAACTTTCCCATTAGGATGTTCAATCATCCCCCTAAAGATTCGGCGTCCCCCCGTCAAAATCGGTTAACCTTCGGGACATTTATCCCGTTCCGCCTCTCTCTGTGTGGCCCGTCTTGCGCGCCCATCCCCCGGTATTTAAGTCGATCCCGCGCGATTTAGGATTTCCTTGAGAGTGGTACTAAACCTAACGTCCGTTGCATACATGGCCCCATATTTTTAGGCGGGTGCTACAAGTAACCAACCGTGAACTTTCGTCCTGTTCCGCCGATTTTACTACGCTGGCCCAATTTAAGTCGATGAATTTAGGATTTCGGTATGGTACTTAAACTGATTGCGCTTTGGATGCTACAGAATTCACCGTGAACGCAATTTGGCCTTATTCCACTGCAACCCGCTTTGGATGCTACAGTAGCCGGCCTTATTCTGCTGCAGTAACACCGGCCCATACTGGATTTTTAATTGGGCCCACTTTGGCCCATTAGGATGTTACACTGGGTCACGTCGTGACCAGACGCTGGCGAGTTGCATCCGGTCCTGCTGACGTGGCAGTGCACAGAGGAAATGATGAGTGACCAGACACTGGGTGACTCCGGTCGGGCATGACCGGATGCGTCCGGTCATGAGTGGAGGCTTACTAGAAGTGACCGGATGCTGGGGTCCTACGTCTGGTCGTGATCCAACTGACGCATCCGGTTGCGGCTGGAACCTTACTGGAAGTGACCGGACGCTAGGGTCCTGCGTCCGGTCGTGGCACTGTGCTACGTCTGGCATCACTTGACCGTTGGGATCGAGCACTCAGTATTTGAAGCAGGGGCCACGTGGCATGCATTACATGACCGGACGCTGGGGTCCTATGTCTAGTCGATCTGACCGGAGCATCCGGTCACCCCGAGTAGTGCCCAGTGAAGGGGTACAACGGCTCTATTTCATGGGGGCTTCTATTTAAGCCCCATGGCTGGCTCTAGCTCACCCTCTTGGACATTTGCATTAACATAGCAACCTTGTGAGCTTAGCCAAAGCCCTCCCACTCATCTCCATCATTGATTCAACATCTTTGTGAGATTGGGAGTGAATCCAAGTGCATTGCTTGAGTGTTTGCATCTAGAGGCACTTGGTGTTCGTGTTTTGCTGTGGGATTCGCTTGTTACTCTTGGTGGTTGCCACCACCTAGATGGCTTGGAGCAGCGAGGATCATCGAATGGAGGTTGGTGATTGTCTCTGGCTCTGATTGTGGTGATTGTGAGGGGTTCTTGATCTTTCCTCGGCGAAGAGCCAAAAGGTACTCTAGTGGATTGCTCGTGGCTTGTGTGATCCTCATCTTGTGTTGGTTGTGCGGCACCCTATTGAGGGTTTGGCGTGTGATGCCAATTAGCGCGTGAACCTCCAAGTGAGTGAATCGCCACAACGAGGACTAGCTTGCCGGCAAGCAAGTGAATCTCGGTAAAAAATAATTGTGTCATCAGTTGATTCCAAGGTGATTGGTCTTCATTGGTATTCATTGTTGTGATTGATTGGCTCCTTCCTCGACACGGTGGTATAACCATCTTGCTCACTCTCTTTACATTACCGCAAACTAGTTGTCAAGCTCTTTAGTGTAGCTAGTTGTGAGAGCTTGTTAGTTTGGTTTGTGTGGCTCTTTAGTTAGCATTTGAGAGCGCACTAACTTAGTGTAGGGACATAGCTATTGTGTGGATAGAAACTATATAAACTAGAACTGTTGTAGGTGGCTTGAAATTTTTATAGGCTAGCATAACACTTGCTTCACCTCATAATTGTCTAACTGGTTTGCTAAGTGTTATTGTAGAAATTTTTAATAGGCTATTCACCCCCCGACCCTCTAGCCATTAGGACCTTTCAACCGTGCGGCAGCGCAACCATTCCGATGACCTAGGGCACTAATTGGAGAGTAGAGATGGTGGGGAAGCATCAGAGGCTCACCATGGTCTGTGCTGAGGTGATGGTTGAAGTAGAGGAGGGTTGAGATGTCCTGGCCACGTGCGTGTGAGCCCGGTGGCGATGCTCTGAGGTGGATGTCGATGCATCACCACACCGCTGATGAATACACTGGCCAAAATAGTGTGAGCACCGGATAGAGGGAGTCAAGGTGAGCTCAGGGTTACGAGCAATTGAACTGCTATCAACCCTACAGGCCTTACCCCCGGACCTACTGGCTCAGCGGCGCACATGACCAGCGGCGAGGAAAATGCCAAATTGTCGATCGGTAGTGCTCTGTCAGGCTTGAGGGGAATGAGATGGCTAGCCAACTTCCTAACCTACCCACTGGAGTAATGAATTATGCGGCGTAGCTCGCTGATGCTAGGAGGGAAGAAGGAGTGGTGGTCCCATGCACGGTGTGGTCGTGGAGAGGTCACACGAGCGAGCCCGAGCAAGTTAAGATGGGCGTGGCTCCGATCAATGGCAGTAGCACAAGCACATGTGCATAGATGATGAGACATGGTGGCTTGGCGCAAAACGCTTGGAATGTAGTGCCAGGACCTAAGCGGGGCTCACCGGCATCGGCTAGCGAGCAAGGCGAAGCAGAGAGGCATCACCATCGCCACTGTGACCGGGGCCAGTCAACCTAGACACGGCGGGCAGTGGTGCATACCCGGAGACTCGACGTGGTAGGTGAATTCAAGGGTAGAGCAAGTGCCATAGTGGCCAAGCGAGGGCAGCCATAGCCACAGCTCGCACCTGCACACGGCACAGCAGCCAGCCACTCAAGTGTAGCGCGCACACTGAGCAATAGAGGGAGCCAGGCCATAGGCAGCCGAGACTGGCCAATGCAGGGCCAGGGATGCCGCATGGCACCGACCGGCCACTTGAGCTGGCCAGCAGCGCCCGCGCACGTGCGGTGACTGCGCACTCAGGCAGAACGACTGCAATCGGTGTCGTGCACACATTTTAAAGCAAAGCAAAGGGTGCTGATCAACACGACTGGGGTTAAACCCATTCCACTAACCTAAAGCCGATACTAATAGCGACCTAGCAAAGCAATCATCATGACCAGAGAGCAACCAGAGAGGGAGATAAAAGGATGACAACATGAGTTCATCACGCTAAACACCGGTTCACGAACAGAGCGCTAACAACATGCTCTACAGCTCCTTTCAACGAAGTTTGGGCAATTTTGCAACGCCAACGCAAAACCAAACTAGTCCATGAACTACACCATATCAAGGTACTCGTTATGGTGCAACCAAAAATACAAAACATGGATCTAGTGTTTAAGAAATTTAATCAAAATTTAAATGCCAAAACGGCATCATCATTAGGTTTTCAGACTTAGGTCATTTTAGTTCTAGAAGCTAAAATTGAATTCCACATTCCATTCTCGAGCTATCAAAAATACTATTGAACAACATCTATTCACCAAAACAAAAGTTGCATTTTCATCTACCAAACTTGTACTTCAAATTTTATTTAAGTACTAAATACAAGTTATATTTTATTTTTGTTTATAAAAATTGTTTTTCATGCTTAATCAAATAGGACAAGCCACTCACTATTTATTTGCAAGAATTGCTATCAGGCATTTTAAGCACTTTCTTCATACTTTTCCAAAACAAACCCTAAACAACTTTTGTTCCCAAGATTATTTAAAAGCTTTTAAGTACCAAAGAAAAATTGATTAGCAAAACTTGTTTGATTCTTTTATTCACAAAAGTAAGTCACACCAGGTTCACCTTACCATTTCATGTGAGAATTTATTTTTAAAATCCTGGAAAACGTATACGCTAGGGTTTAATAGGCCTTAACCTCAGTGCTAACTAAGTCCGTAATACCAGGGGTGTTACAACCATCCCCCCTTAAAAGAATCTCGTCCTGAGATTTGGAGCAAGAATCAGGAAGGGAGGCGCAATTACATTTCATAGATCTGAACTTACACGGGAGATTACACGACTTCAAATACTAAACCACTCAAGGATTTAGAGATACACAGTTAAGAACAAACCCAGTACAACCAAAAGCTTAATCCAGAGGTCGGGCTAGATAGGGACAATGGAAAAACAACAAGAAATGATCACCCAAAACATGGCGTATGTCCAACAGATCCAGAAACACGAGGGTGAGAACTCGATCATCGTGAACCCTAAAACCAAAACTAACAAGAGGTGGACTTTAACTTCTTCAACAAATACCCAATCCCTTCTTCTTCTCAGATTACACAATCACCTCTGACTGGCGACCCTAGTTCTACAAGCGACGGCTGGATCTCACAGCTCGGCCTTCAACTGCTTCTTTCCAAACTTGGTTGCTTTCCGAGCTACTCCAACCTGTGCACTAACGGAGGGGATTGACTCTACGAGCTCTGCTTTAGATTTGGGGTGAAGGGGAGGTGCGCAAGGCGACATCTTATAGCTTGGTGGATGGAGGTGGTGGTGCAGTGCACCGGGAAGTGGAGGCGGCATGGAAGGGAAATACTGGCGGGTCACGAGGTGGGAAGAGTGTCAGTCATGTGCGCTCCCTTCACGAGCTTGAGTGGAGGGAGGAAAAGGAAGTGAGAGGGAGTTTGCTCAATGAAGAGGCGTGCGAGCGGCCATATCCCCAAAAGAAGAAAGGAGGGGGAGGGTCCGATATTGGGTGAGGGCAAGAGTCGAGAGCCGACAGGGTGCGGGGAAAAGGGGGAAAAGCGCACTGCGCGAGTGAACAAGGCGAGTGTGGCATAATGCCATGGCCAAATGAGAGTTAGGATGCAAGTAGGTCCTAGTACAGACGGCTTTCACAGGGCACGCAGCGTCAGTAACCCAGCGTGCGTAGCACGGTCAAACCGGACACAGGGATTAGGACGTGGCGTCAATTCAAGCGTTTCAATTACTCCAGACTACTCGAGTACTAACTTTTCCTTATTGCTCTCCTATTTCTTCAAAAACTATATTAACTCAGTTACTTTGAAAGAGCACTACTCCATCAACCCGTTGTGGATTTCTCGTTAGAACACAAGGATATTTTTCCAAAGGAGAATACTTTGTTGCAAGAGCGGTATGGTGGTGTAACTTGGCAAAGGTGCTGGTCAACAACCTCGATACCAGTGCGTGCCGAGTAGCATCACCCTGTGGCAGCTGTTCCATAGGGGCCCTCGGTTTCATCACGGCACCATAAGCATTTAACCAGGCAACTTTACTGACTTACACACAATGAAAGCAGTGGAGTCATAGACTATGGAATCATAGGAGTATTGCAAGGGAAGATTCAGGCAACAAGGGTTCCTTTCACAACAAGGGACAAGGAATTCAAATCCCACAACATATTTAATTTAAGTATATTCAAGTGTTCTGCTGGGACATCCATAATTAGTTGATATAGTGTCCTCTATTATCCAATCATAGCTGGTCTGTTGGCACTTGAATGGTTGCTAACTAAGTCCATAACACCAGGGGTGTTACACCTGACCCAACTCAGCAACCCAGAGGCTTGCTTCTTCACCGAGATACAAACCTTATTCATGGAAAACCATAGCCCCCGGCGATGCCTCGATGATTTCACCCACGCTGCCGATGGCGGGCACAATCTGGCGGCCTATCTGGTCGTCCGATTGCTCTATAGGCACAATGGCACTGCCGGTAATGACAACACTATGAGGCAGTACATGAGACGGGTCAAGGGTGGGGAAGGATTGTGGGCCGCAATGGCAGGCGGCGGTGGACCAACGAGTAGGTGCCTAAGAAACAACAGGTGTGTGCTATGCCACCGCCCGGCCGTCAAACTGATCTACCAATCGACATGGGGCATGTTGTCGTTGCCACCGCCAGCATAGGTGTGCGGTGATCTTCCATGCGCAAGCAACGTCTATGGCAATATTGTACACAAATGGAAACTTAGGGCTCTGTATTGCAGTGAGGATTGTAGGCTTGTCCAAGAAATCCATTTTTTCGAATGGGATTTTTTGAATGCCAATTTTGAATAAGAGACTAGTAATATAATTCACTCTTTACGTGCGAGAGTGAGTTACTCCCTCTGTCCTGAAATGTAGTGTATTCCGACATTTGAAATTTGTCCTCAAATATAGTGTATTCTGTAGCTTTTGATTTCCTGTTGCTTTTCCTTAATTAATGCATAGAATAAAAATAGGAATGTGAAATGCATGACAATAGAAACTATTAAGAAAATGAAACAATACACGCGGGACTCACACTAGGCTTGGAAATTGACACAAAAGTGTTACCGTCCACACCATCTATAGGCGGCGGTGAAGGCAACCGGCGGTGGTGAATGGGTCCTACAAAGATGTTACCACCTACTCTAATAACCATGGCCGTGTCATACGTGTCAAAGGCGCACAAATAGAATGTTCTAGGCAACAGTAAACACAGATATGTTCAAAGTTCAAACTTATAGTAAATAGCAGTAGTATGCACAATTTTTGTATAGGATGCAGAGGTGGATTATAATCCAACTACTCATGGGGAGCGTTAATAATGATGTCCGGCACATCCATCATGGCCGAGATGGCCGTGGTCGCGGGCTAAAAGTAGATGATGAGGCCCTCTCAATTGTGAAAGGACAACCATGGCGGGAGCCCCGGCTCCAGCCCACGTAGGCCCCCACGCCAAAGCTGGGCGACGGCCAGGGCTCCTGTGGCACCTTGGCGAATGTCGTAGTTGGTCAGCTATGGCCAAACCACCTAATCTAATGCCTCCCAGGAGTAGTTGTCTTCCATTAGACACTAAGTTCCCAAGAGAGGACACTAAACTACGTAGTTCCATCGAGCACACCCCAAGGGAGAACTCAAAAATCCACATTTTTCCATCAGGATCATAAATGAGAGAATAAAGCTTACAACATTCTTAAGTCATTTCTTACATCACTTTATTACAGTACTAGAATATTACGTCAATTCATTATAACAGCGGAATATAACAATATTATCAGAGTTACAGAGGAAGTAGGATTAATTTAAGGACATGGTGGAGCATTAACATAGTGGACATTTTTATACAAGAGATGCTAGTAGCAAATTTTACATCTTTTCTTATAAAAACTTTTTGTGAGGGTTATAAATAAACATTACGGTTGTAGCGTGAAAGGAATCCTCTCTAAGCCCACTAGGAGGTTTCCACACACAAGAGTCAGCTCTAAGTATCCTCCGATCACCTGCAACAGGGGAATAAAACCCTAAGTACTCAATTGTACTAAGCAAGACTTACCCAACACGTGGAAAATAAAAGACTCCAAGGATATACAAGGCTATCTAGCTTGTGGGTTATTGCATCTATGGAAGCATTACTAAATGTGCGTCCTTATATTCAACTTCATTAGCAGTCATCATTAGTTCATTAACTACCCATTCTATGTACTATGCTACTTTCAAGTAGGTGGTAAGCAATCAGAACTATTTTACCATCTTTCGTATCCCAGTTCTTACTACAGTGCTAGACCATAGCCAAGTCAGTACCATCTCACAGAAACAGCGATTTGCGAACCAATGTATCCTAGCTAGGTACCCCAAAACACATGCCCTGTTTGTACCCTAGGCACAAACAAGACCAACCCATTCCACTCCTGTTATGGGGTCTAGGTCCCCGTCCAAACTTGGACTCCAAGCCCCCACACTTGAGACCCGGTCTTAGTATGGTGCTTAGACCTCCACCGTTTGCCGCCTCCAATCAGTCGGTCCGAAAAGAGCCGGAATCCACGACAAGAGCGTAATGAGCCTTCCCGCTCCCATAAGCAAGTATGTGCTCAGGATAATAAGTCTGACCTTACTACCATCCACAGCAACGAATGGTCCTCAATCGACATAGGCGGAACAAGTGCAATCCGAGCCTCGCTCGAATGCCCAACCAGGTCCAGATCCAAAGTACCATTCCACCCGGTCTCCAATTATCATTCATATATATTCCTTGTGACAGTAATATAATAACAATAATAATATCTTTCCTATCTCTCGCGAGTGACAGGTAATCACTCAACTTCTATCGAATCCTATAGCATAGCAATCTACACGATCTTGACATACTAGTAGGACTCATAGGATAAGGATATATATATGCAAGTGGTTTTCATTCAACTCCTTAAAACTTAATGCACAAGCATATGATAAAGTGCAGAATAGTAGGGGTTATGCACTGGGGCTTGCCTGGGTAAGATATAACCAAAAGTTCGCATTCCATCATAGTGACATGATCATGAAGGCATCATATTTTCCACTACTTCAGTCGACTCCATGATCCATCGTTGTTCCTATTATGATATACGTGGATACAACGTAGAGGCGCAATTAATCAATGGTAACCGTAACTCTTAAATATACGATTACGCTCCACAAGCTAACGAGCTAGATTTAATGAGTAACGTACTGGTCCACATATCCACGTCATCAAGTAAGGCTTTGTCTCCAGAAAAATGTTCTAGTTTTAAAATCCCAAGGTGCTTTGGTATTTTATTGATTAAATATATATTTTCGAACTAGGGCTCATTTGGCTACCTTAGCAAACTAATTATTATGGAGCTACAAAAATTACAGTGAGCACCTAATAATGTTAAGGATTTAATGTTAAAGTTGCAGAGCCAACACTATCACCAATTCATCACAAAAATTCCTACAAGTTTATATCTTACAATATTAAGCATCTTAAATTAATTAGATAACTCATGGAAATATTACAAAACTATGTGAACAAAATATACTAGTAGATAGATCATAATTTTAGGAACCTAACAAAAAAAAATTCATAATTTTCGGACACCTACATGATTTTAGATTAATTACACAAAACTAGTTCTTAAATAAAAATACAAAACCATTTCTAATTCTTTACTAAAAAGATGAACCAAACTAGCCCAACGCGACCCACGCGAGGCGCGGCCCACGCGTGGATACGGCCCATGGCGAGAAGCCCGCGTGCGCTAGCATTTTAGCGAAAATGCCCCCGAGCTTCCTATTATTCTCACAGCCACTATTTGTCCTATTTACTCACTCGGCACTTATGCACGAAAGACCCCGAGAGAAGTTGTCTTCGCATCGGGGAGGTCCTCGCGACCCCCGCGCTTGCCAGCATGGCATGGACCATACGGCCCCATTATGCTGGCCAACCAAGACCCTTGCAGACCTAGCTATGGGACCGATGCTCACCTAGGGGCCGACGCGCGACGATGGGTGGTGGTTGCACGAACAGAGGTGAAGCAGAGCGGGCTCTCCTCGATGGAGAGCGACCTGTGGCGGCAGCAACCGTGTTTCGGTGAGCAACAACATGCAATAGGTAATAGAAGTGATAGGTAAGCATCAGTGATGCACCATGATCCTACCCGTGGCGGTGGCCTGGCCGAAGACGCCCCGAGCAAGTCTGGGCGCGTGCGCGCGGCGAGCTCAACGACAACTGTAGCAACATGGCCATGTTAGCAGTGTGGAGGTGGCTATAGGGGCTATGACTTGGGTGTGCACAATGAAGAGGGGTTCTAGGCGGGGCTAGTGGTGCGGTCAATTCGACGTGAGATGGCAAGGTTGGAGTTGGTGACGGTGAAGTGGGCTAGGCCTTAATGGCGCAGTGGTAGGAGCAAAGCTCCAAAATTGGAGCTTGGCCTGGCTGTAATCAAGGCGGGGTGGGGGTGGTTGATGAGAGGCTGTGAGGATGAAGCTATGGGTGCATGGAATTGATGGGAGACGACCCTTCGCAGATAGGCACGTTGACGTAGCTCGGCGACAGAGAAAAAGAAAGAGAGAGAGAGAGAGAGATGGGGTACGGCCGGTGACTCAACGAGGCGAGCCTTGGTGGGACGCGGTTGACACGACCTGCGCGGCCCATGGCCAAACGCTAACCGACAGGCACACATGTGTAACATCCCTGATGTTAAAAAGTAATTAAAATTTTTATCATGATCATCATTATGCATAATTATTAAGCATCAAGTCATTAATGCATTTCATGTTTAATTTATAGCATGTAAATGTTGTTTATGAAGTGTTTTATATGTTACATGAAATGATGTCAATAATAGTGATCAAGAAACTTTGTGAATTTTTGGTGTGAAAATCTCCTAAACAATTAAAATCTTTTCTTAATAAAGTTTGAAGTGCTAAGTTGATACTTTACATTAGAATCAAAGATATGTTGTGTTTTTGAATCAATCATGTTCAAATTTAAGCTCAAATATTGAATTTAATAACTACCTCTCATACTTAGTCATTTTGCCTAAGTCCCAGAAAATTAGATATAGAGTTCAATTTTTGGGGAATTATTAAATCAATTTTCACGGATAAAAGTTGGACAACTTTTGTTTCATTGATTGGTATGAAATTTGTACTTTGAAACTGTGATATTGGTTGATGTGTTTGATCTATGTTTAATCATTAATTAATTACCAAAAATAGTTAATCAAACTATTTTTGAAATTCTAAAACTGAATTCAGTTTTACAGTTTCAAGTACCTCTCTTCTAAATTAAAAATCTCTCAAACCAGTAAGAATTAGAACTTGATCCTTAAAGCAATGTTGGATATCTCATCAAGATGAACAACTTTGTTTAAAGGAGTTAATCAAGTTACTGAATGGTTTTGTGAGAAATAGAGAGAGGAAGAGAGGCTGACAGTCATGAACAGTAGCACCGGGAGCAGTCCGTGCTGCCACGCAGCTGCTTCACCGGCGTCGCCGTGGCCTTCTCGCTGCTTCTTGCGCTGGGCATGTTGCTAGCTGTGTGTGGCTGAGCTCGCGTGGGAGCTGGCGCCTAGAAGCATCGCACTGCCCCTCTTCCTCCCTGCCACCCTCCCTTGCCGTGCCTGCGCCGCCTATGTGCGCTGTGTGCGACGCGCGTCCTACGCCCACGCCCTGCCCAAGCCACACTGCCCTCTCGCCCATCCTTGTTCCGACGTGCTTGCCTTCTCCCTCCGTTTAGCTCCCAGCTTGTCCTCTGCCGCTCTCTCTTTCGCGCGCTCTCGCCGCCATGGCCGCCGTGCCAGTTTCCACGACCGCCACTAGCTCCCATGCCTCCGCGCCTCCTTGTGCCTAGAAACCACCACCAGCAGCCTCCCCGGACCAGGTCGTACCTCTACAACCCCACTCTGACCTCGCTTTGCCATCGAGGCACCCTGCCGCCGTGCCACTCTACCGCCGAGCCGCTGGCTCGCGTGGCCAGGCCATCACGGGCCGCGACTGGCCGAGCTGCGGCCACCCTCAAGCTCGCCTCGCCACCCCGTCGCTCGACCAACCCTAAAATTGCCACCGGCGAGTCTTCACCGGCTGGAACCGAGCCACCTAACTCAAGCTCTGTTCTGATTCACAACCAGGGATTCCGCGCAGCAATAAGAACAAAGGCAAGGGCCTAACTGTGAATCTTGTGACTCAGATGAATAGTTTGCTACAGGGTTTTTCTTTTTCTATTTTCAGCTGAAACTTGTGAATTTGATTACTATTTATTGGTGCACGCTAAAATCATGAAACTTTTTGTGTAGCCTCTTCATGATGTCCTCTATGTAGGAAAAATATGAAACCATGAAAATCAACAGTTTTTGGATGCTTAAAAATTATCTCTTTTAAATAATAAATGCTTATTCCATGATTTCTCTAGGCTTAGTTATCATGTGATGAGCCTTCACAAAAATTTTGAGCTCATTTGGAAGAAGTTGATTTATTTCATAATTTTGAATTAAATAATTAATTCATAAAAACAAATAGTAAACCTTAATGACTTAGGTTTTTGTTTGAATTTTGGATTGAGTGATGACCTTGGGTCATTAGTATAAAATAATTCTTGATCCTTAAAGTAAGTGTTTGAGTTTCTAAAAAGGTTTAGTTAGTTGTTGGTTTGCAACTGTACCGCGAAGGAAAGTTGTATTCAAGTTATTAATTTTTGCATCCATTGTCAAGCATCATGTTTTATATCTCGCTTCATATTAAACATGGCATTGTTACCTCGAGTAGTGAACGAAAGCGAGAACATGGTAGTCAATCAAGTTGTTGAGGAAGTTAATCCGTTTGTTGAGGTCGGGTTTGATATCTGTGGAACATCTCTGGAACCTGACTTTTCCATCAATCAAGGCAAGCCCCGGATGCATTTAAACCTACCTTGTGTTTTACAAATTTATATCGCTTTTGCTTTCAAGTACTGCATTAAGTGATTAGGAGTTGAGTGAAAACCTAATTGGTGCATTACCAACCTTTTTTCCATATCAACCTTGTTACCAGTTTTAATTCGAGAAGGCCTATTTATGCTTAGCCATGCGTAGACCGATAAAAGTCAGGTGATTACCTGTCACCTACGAGATATAATTGGATTTGTGGATACGATTGGTTATTTATGTTATCATGAAATATGAGCACGTGGAGTAATAAATCTAGACCGAGCGGACTCGGTGTGTGAGAGCCATAGGACATGGATGTCGTGTGAGCGGGTTCCTTCCACCTGTGTCAATTAAGAACCGTCCGTTGTTGAATTGCATGAGGTGAGACTTTGTAGTACTGGCCACATACTCCGATAAGCCTTAACTCGGCTATTCTATTACGAGAATGGCTACACGCGCACTAGGAGTGGAGAGATGGTGGGAGTAGCGTGTACCCACATGGCAATGGGCTGGATTGGTGGAGTACTGTGCTCTCAAGTGGTGCAGACCCATTCTTGTTTTAGAGGATCTGGGGATTGGTTGATCTATGTAGGTCAGGGACCTGCATATGTCATGTGGTTATGAATCCCCGGCTGGGTTTTAATCGGTTCGAATCATCGTTGCTCCTCGATTATGGAGACTCAACTCACTGTTCATCATCGTAGTTAATAAATGAAACTTGAGTAAGATTTGAGAAAGAGTTTGATATGAAGTTCATGATCTCATTACGGATCATGGCAGATTCATATATGGTTTTTATGAAGAATTAAATGTTGAAAGAAAGAATCTTTTTAAAGAGCTTTTACGCAAAAGAACTTTGTTTATTGCTAAAGCCATACCTTGAATCCCTGAGCCTGCATTCCTGAGTCTTTTATATTTTTACTTCGGTTAAGTCTTGTTGAGTACTTTTGTACTCAGGGTTCGTTGACCCTTGTTGCAGGCGAGTCTCATGAGCAGGTCTGCTTTGGACCGTGCTGCATGACAATTGTTTCAATCGATGTTGATAAGTAAATATGTGATCCTTGGGCAGGGCACTTTCGTTGTGTGTTATATTTTATGTTACTAATGTCACTCCACTACTATGGTTTGTAATAATAATCATACTTAGTTTGTAAGGTTTAAAATAAATGTTTTGTAAACTAAGTTATTGTAAGACTTCTGCTATATTACTCTGATGTATATATTTGAATAAATTGTTGTAATACTGCAATGACTCTGTAATGGGATCCTGCTTGAAAATTGTGGATGATTCGGGGTTCCCCGAGGGCACCCGACAATCTTCTTAAGTTACCGGGAACATATGCATAGTCGTCAGAGGTCATTGGACAGTGATAGGTGCATGTGGGCCCTATAATTTAGGAGGTTCTACCATAGAATGGTATCAGAGCGATCGTTACATAGTTTTTGTAGTATTGTTTTACAAAAAAACTTCAAAATGATTTGGGGTAAATAAATTTAACCTTTTAATTTGGTCCAAATTGCTTCTGACTTATCTTAATTCATTCTCGCCATTCCTTATTTGATTAAAAAGGCTTTGTGTGGTGGAGTAGTAATCTTATTATGCCCTATATAATAACAACTATTGTTTATGTACCTTAGGAGCTTTGATGTTTAGTAACGTAAGAATCGTTCATGCATCATGTCAATAATGAAACACTGCACATATTCCAGTTATAATCATTCATATGAAGTTGAAATATAATGATGTTTAAAACTTCCTCCTTCCATTCAGGGAATGGCTTGTACTTGTTATAGTTATTTTGTCCCAATGAAATTGGTCATGTACCAAGCTTTGCTAGTAAACCACTCTTTGATTGTACTTGCTCATAAGTTCCACATCTTTGGGAATTTCTTGATGCACTTTAATTTTCCCCCATCTACTCAATGTTGAAACTTGGGACTAATCCTTGAATTCTTAAACCTATGCATGTGTCATGTCTTGGTTTCTCCTAAATTCAACACATGCTAGTTTCTTGACCTTGCTAGCTTGACAAGTGTTACTTGTCAGTTACTTTAGTTGTGCCCTATGGTGGTGCCATTATCCATGATTTACGGTATCGCGTCAAAACCTGGGGTCTCCTATGGACTACAGCCATAAGGAAATACTGCTAGGCGCTCGATGGTATCGAGGCCTGCGATCATGATCCATTATAGCTCCGTAATTAATGTGATTCACTCATCTTGGAACTTCAATTGTAATTCATGTTCCATCATTCCATTGAAGTTACTAAATCCTTTGTCCCTTACAACTGTCTTTTGATCTCGTTTATAATTTCAAGTCAACTCTTGTTGTTTTATGAACAATTTGAAAGTTAATGTGTTTGACACATTTCCTTTTCCACTACTCAACCCAACGCTTTTCATACTTTGTAATCTCGGGACGAGATTTCTTTAAGGGGGAAGGATTGTAACATCCGTGATGTTAAAAAGTAATTAAAATTTTTATCATGATCATCATTATGCATAATTATCAAGCATCAAGTCATTAATGCATTTCATGTTTAATTTATAGCATGTAAATGTTGTTTATGAAGTGTTTTATATGTTACATGAAATAATGTCAATAATAGTGATTAAGAAACTTTGTGAATTTTCGGTGTGAAAATCTCCTAAACAATTAAAATCTTTTCTTAATAAAGTTTGAAGTGCTAAGTTGATACTTTACATTAGAATCAAAGATATGTGGTGTTTTTGAATCAATCATGTTCAAATTTAAGCTCAAATATTGAATTTAATAACTACCTCTCATACTTAGTCATTTTGCCTAAGTCCCTGAAAATTAGATATAGAGTTCAATTTTTGGGGAATTATTAAATCAATTTTCACGGATAAAAGTTGGACAACTTTTGTTTCATTGATTGGTATGAAATTTGTACTTTGAAACTGTAATATTGGTTGAAGTGTTTGATCTATGTTTAATCATTAATTAATTACCAAAAATAGTTAATCAAACTATTTTTGAAATTCTAAAACTGAATTCAGTTTTACAGTTTCAAGTACCTCTCTTCTAAATTAAAAATCTCTCAAACCAGTAAGGATTAGAACTTGATCCTTAAAGCAATGTTGGATATCTCATCAAGATGAACAACTTTGTTTAAAGGAGTTAATCAAGTTACTGAATGGTTTTGTGAGAAATAGAGAGAGGAAGAGAGGCTGTCAGTCATGAATAGTAGCACCGAGGGCAGTCCGTGCTGCCACGCAGCTGCTTCACCGGCGTCGTCGTGGCCATCTCGCTGCTTCTTGCGCTGGGCACGTTGCTAGCTGTGTGTGGCTGAGCTCGCGCGGGAGCTGGCGCCCAGAAGCATCACGCTGCCCCTCTTCCTCCCTGCCACCCTCCCTTGCCATGCCCGCGCTGCCTATGTGCGCTGCGCGCGACGCGCGTCCTACGTCCATGCCCTGCCCAAGCCACACTGCCCTCTTGTCCATCCTTGTTCCGACATGCTTGCCTTCTCCCTCCGTTTAGCTCCCCGCTTGTCCTCTGCTGCTCTCTCTTTCGCGCGCTCTCGCCGCCATGGCCGTCGTGCCAGTTTTCGCGGCCGTCACTAGCTCATGTGCCTCCGCGCCTCCTTGTGCCTAGAAACCACTGCCACCAGCCTCCCCGTACCAGGCCGTACCTCTGCAACCCCACTCCAACCTCGCTTCGCCGTCGAGGCGCCCTGCTGCCGTGCCACTCCGCCGCCCAGCCGCGGGCTCGCGTGGCCAGGCTGTCACGGGCCGCGACTAATGAGTATAGGCCCGATCTTCCGAGAGGTAGCCGGTAAGTTCGATTTGTGGAGATCTCGACGTTGGCGATCCGGCTTCAAATCAGACGCGATTCGAACCCTGCAACCATTACACCACCGCTCCGTTGGTTATCAACCAAGCACAACTTGATTGACCTCGCCAAGAAGGCTTTTCCTGCAAGCAAATCGAAGAGCACAAGCAAGAAGGTAAAACACGCAATCTGATATTGCAAATATGAATGACGCGATTATCAATAGAGGGTTCTAGAACTCGGTTCCAAAGGACTAATCGACACAGTGGAGGAGATCAAGAACGGGGGCCCTGGATCACTGTAAAAGGATTTGTCACCACAGTTACAATGAACGATTCAGTTTCTCGATGAAAAACTAAACTCTAAACAAAACCCAATTGTGTAGCAGCGGTGGCGGCTGTGTTTATAGTCTAAGACTCGACCTAGGGTTGGGGACGGCCAGGGGTTGGGCGCCCACAACTTGGGCTTAAGGCCCGACACGATACATGGCCAAGTTGGCCCAAATAGGTGACGCAACACCTTGTCGTGGTCACACAGAATGATCCACGGACCTTCTGGAGCTGGGACCAGATCCAAAACGACGGCGTCGTCGTCCCCTTTCCAACGCATCCAAGAACGGCCCGTTTCGACGTCGTATGAGGAAGTTATGACCGAAACAGTGGACGACGTGTCTGCTGAATCCGAGGGTGACGTGGCAAATGTGAGTTGGGAACGAATTGCAACTTGGGGAAGACCATGGCGTTGGTGTGTCCAGCGTGGCGATGTCCTCATCATCCTCCCTTCTCGAATTGGAGTCATCCTCGACTCCATCTTGGCGATGTCCTCATCATCCCTCCTTGTAGAATTGGAGTCGTCCTCGACTCCATCCCATCATCAAAAACTCCCGCAAAAGATTAGTGACAAAGGGCAATGCACTAGACATAAAAGGTTGACAAAACATAGTATAACATGGTGCATCAGATTATCACATAACTCAGCAGAGAGCAGGAGTTGTAGCAAGAAAAGCACCTCCTTTTAACTTAATCCCATTATTTTTAGCAATGTCTGTTGGAGGTTTATTTTTGATCTCATTAGCATGTTTAATAATATCCGTAGGAGACAAAGGCAGCAATGTAATTTTCTTGTCCTTATGTATGATAGTGTATGTATTAGTTCTACCATGGTGTAAAGCATCATTATCAAATTCCCATGGGCGACCTAACAAAATGGAACAAGCTTGCATAGGGACAACATCAAAATCAGCAGATCATGATAAGAGCCTTGTGAAAAAGCTAATGCGTGCTGATTTAGTTACCTTAGTCTTACCACTATTATTGAACCACTGAAGTTTATATGGATACGAATGTTGTCGTGTGGTCAATCCAAGCTTGTCAACCAAATCTGAACTCACCAAGTTGTTGCAACTCCCGCCATCAATGATAGTGAGAACACGACAACCCTGCACAATGAGATACATGTGGAACAAATTGTGGCGTTGGATCTTCATCTCTTCTTCATGTCCCACACGTACTCAACACACGCCGCACAAGAAGGCTAGGGTAGTCCATGCAAAGCAGCCACGGAGTCAATGATGATGGCCTCCTTGTCTTGATCGCCCTCGGTGGGACCTGCATCAATGTTAGCAGCAAGGGCTAAATCATCTTCAACATCACTAGCACTTACATATCCATCCTCGGTAGCAATGAAAGCGCGACGACTGGGGCACTCCTTCATGACATGTCCCATGCCTTTGCATCGGTGGCAAATGATTTTAGAACTGGACGAGGAGGAGCTAGTAGAAGCACCGAGTTCCACCTTTCTTCACCGTGGAAACGCACATTAGACAATTTACTTACCCCGGAAGAAAATGGAGGTGTAGATGGCTGTGGTGCAACAGAAGCTTAGGCGTCTCCGGCTCGGAATGTCACTGAAAATTCCTCCCATTGTGAGACCTGAAAGGCTGGTGTTGTTTATGCGCCCAGTATTTCTCGTTCGCCTTAATAGCAAGATGATACAATTGGGAAAAATTAAGTCATTCTTTGTAATCAAGTATGTTCTCAGATATCATGGTTTAAACCACCAAAAATCTAGCACTAGCATCATCATCATCTTCATTTATACCACAACGTTCTAAACCAATAAGCAATTCTTGATAGTATGCTTCTACTCCTTTATCACCTTGTTTTAAAGTTTGTAGTTTCAAACGTAAATCACGTTGGTAATAAGGAGGAACAAAACGAGATTTCATACATTGCTTTAAAACATTCCAAGTTTGAGGCACAAAGCAGATTATTAGCATTGCAAAGATCACTCCACCGTAACAAAGCAAAATTAGTAAACTCACTAGTAGCAAGTCTAACTCTATGCTCGGGAGGAACATTATGAGAATCAAATTTTTGTTGAACAGCAAGCTCCCAATCTAAATATGCCTCTGGATCAACATTACCAGCAAAAGGAGGTAGACTAAATTTAATTTTAGCAAAAGGATCATTATTACCATGATTATTACCTCCCATGCCACGACGATTGAAGTTGAGGCGGCGACGGCACCACCGTCAAGATACGCATCTTCATCACCAAAAGCATCCGTGATCTTCATCATCAACCACGATAAGATGGCGGAGGGCGTTGCTCAATCTGCTTCAATGCGGGTGACCAGATTGTTCACGCTATGCGTCACTCGGTCATAAGATTGCGTTGTTCGGTCATGAACGTTGCAAGCTCGCCCTTGGACACGCACTCATTGAAGTCCGTCGGAGTTCCTGCCATGGTTAGAAGATAGAAAAAGACAACACCAAAGTATTATCCCTATCAACTAAAAGGAAACAAGTGGTGGTGGTGGTGAAAGTGGAATGCAAAATCACAAGCGGCTTACCACCGTCTTGCCTGTATTCTTACCAACGCCAAACAGGAGCAAAACCAAAGTGGCGAAGCAATCTGTTGTGGAGCGTGGGTAACAGTTGCAAGATGAACCTGTGCTGACAGAAGAATATGTGGAGCTATGGGTAGGCACACAATATGACAGCAAGGATTAGCAATTAACGAGTGCAGAGTAGCGATTGTTCAATCTGGATCCAAAGTACAAGTCACAGGTGCTGGCTAAGACATGTCGAGACGTAGCGCAACAAGGTGAAAACAAAGGACGATCGAAAGAACTCACAGAACAAGCAAATAGCCCGGAAACGAAATTGCAAAGGCACAAAGGGCGATAGGACAGCGGAAATTGAAATATTTTTGGGCTTTTTGTGGACTCTAGGTAATGAACAAATATGAATCTAAGGCAAACGAGATTATACCTCGCGGTAAACCTGAAATATCTGATACCAATTGATGAGTACAGGCCCGATCTTCCGAGAGGTAGCCGGTAAGTTCGATTTGTGGAGATCTCGACGTTGGCGATCCGGCTTCAAATCAGACGCGATTCGAACCCTGCAACCGTTACACCACTGCTCCGTTGGTTATCAACCAAGCACAACTTGATTGACCTCGCCAAGAAGGCTTTTCCTGCAAGCAAATCGAAGAGCACAAGCAAGAAGGTAAAACACGCAATCTGATATTGCAAATATGAATGACGCGATTATCAATAGAGGGTTCTAGAACTCGGTTCCAAAGGACTAATCGACACAGTGGAGGAGATCAAGAACGGGGGCCCTGGATCACTGTAAAAGGATTTGTCACCACAGTTACAATGAACGATTCAGTTTCTCGATGAAAAACTAAACTCTAAACAAAACCCAATTGTGTAGCAGCGGTGGCGGCTGTGTTTATAGTCTAAGACTCGACCTAGGGTTGGGGACGGCCAGGGGTTGGGCGCCCACAACTTGGGCTTAAGGCCCGACACGATACATGGCCAAGTTGGCCCAAATAGGTGACGCAACACCTTGTCGTGGTCACACAGAATGATCCACAGACCTTCTGGAGCTGGGACCAGATCCAAAACGACGGCGTCGTCGTCCCCTTTCCAACGCATCCAAGAACGGCCCGTTTCGACGTCGTATGAGGAAGTTATGACCGAAACAGTGACGACGTGTCTGCTGAATCCGAGGGTGACGTGGCAGCTGAGTTGGGAACGAATTGCAACTTGGGGAAGACCATGGCGTCGGTGTGTCCAGTGTGACGATGTCCTCATCATCCTCCCCTTCTCGAATTGGAGTCATCCTCGACTCCATCTTGGCGATGTCCTCATCAGCGACCGGCCGAGCTACGGCCACCCTCAGGCTCGCCTCACCACCCCGTCGCTCGACCACCCCTCCAATTGCCACCGACGAGTCTTCACCGGCCGGAATCGAGCCACCCAACTTGTGCTCTGTTCTGATTCGCAACGAGGGATTCTGCGCAGCAATAAGAACAAAGGCAAGGGCCTAACTGTGAACCTTGTGACTCAGATGAATAGTTCGCTATAGGGTTTTTCTTTTTCTATTTTCAGCTGAAACTTGTGAATTTGATTACTATTTATTGGTGTACGCTAAAATCATGAAACATTTTGTGTAGCCTCTTCATGCTATCCTCTATGTAGGAAAAATATGAAACCATGAATATCAATAGTTTTTGGATGCTTAAAAATTATCTCTTTTAATTAATAAATGCTTGTTCCATTATTTTTCTAGGCTTAAATAATTATCCAAAAAATTATGAAAATTATTTAGACACTTAGTTATCATGTGATGAGCCTTCACAAAAATTTTGAGCTCATTTGGAAGAAGTTGATTTATTTCATAATTTTGAATTAAATAATTAATTCATAAAAACAAATAGTAAACCTTAATGACTTAGGTTTCTGTTTGAATTTTGGATTGAGTGATGACCTTGGGTCATTAGTATAAAATAATTCTTGATCCTTAAAGTAAGTGTTTGAGTTTCTGAAAAAGTTTAGTTAGTTGTTGGTTTGCAACTGTACCGCGAAGGAAAGTTGTATTCGAGTTATTAATTTTTACATCCATTGTCAAGCATCATGTTATATATCTCGTATCATATTAAACATGGCATTGTTACCTCGTGTAGTGAACGAAAGCGAGAATGTGGTAGTCAATCAAGTTGTTGAGGAAGTTAATCCGTCTGTTGAGGTCAGGTTTGATATCTGTGGAACATATCCGGAACCAGACTTTTCCATCAATCAAGGCAAGCCCCGGATGCATTTAAACCTACCTTGTGTTTTACAAATTTATATCGCTTTTGCTTTCAAGTACTGCATTAAGTGATTAGAAGTTGAGTGAAAACCTAATTGGTGCACTACCAACCTTGTTTTTCCATATCAACCTTGTTACCAGTTTTAATTCGAGAAGGCCTATTTATGCTTAGCCATGCGTAGACCGATAAAAGTCAGGTGATTACCTATCACCTGCGAGATATAATTGGATTTGTGGATATGATTGGTTATATATGTTATCATGAAATATGAGCACGTGGAGTAATAAATCTAGACCGAGCGGACTCGGTGTGTGAGAGCCACATGACATGGATGTCGTGTGAGCGGGTTCCTTCCACCTGTGTCAATTAAGAACCGTCCGTTGTTGAATTGCATGAGGTGAGACTTTGTAGTACTGGCCACATACTCCGATAAGCCTTAACTCGGCTATTCTATTACGAGAATGGCTACTCGCGCACTAGGAGTGGAGAGATGGTAGGAGTAGCGTGTACCCACGTGGCAATGGGCTGGATTGGTGGAGTATTGTGCTCTCAGGTGGCGTGGACCCATTCTTGTTTTAGAGGATCTAGGGATAGGTTGATCTATGTAGGTCAGGGACCTGCATATGTCATGTGGTTGGGAATCCCCAGCTAGGTTTTAATCGGTTCGAATCGTCGTTGCTCCTCGGTTATGGAGACTCAACTCACTGTTCATCATCGTAGTTAATAAATGAAACTTGAGTAAGATTTGAGAAAGAGTTTGATATGAAGTTCATGATCTCATTACGGATCATGGCAGATTCATATATAGTTTTTATGAAGAATTAAATGTTGAAAGAAAGAATCTTTTTAAAGAGCTTTTACGCAAAAGAACTTTGTTTATTGCTAAAGCCATACCTTGAATCCCTGAGCCTGCATTCCTGAGTCTTTTATATTTTTACTTCGGTTAAGTCTTGTTGAGTACTTTTGTACTCAGGGTTCGTTGACTCTTGTTGCAGGTGAGTCTCATGAGCAGGTCTGCTTTAGATCGTACTGCATGACAGTTGTTTCAATCGATGTTGATAAGTAAATGTGTGACCCTTGGGCAGGGCACTTTCTTTGTGTGTTATATTTTATGTTACTAATGCCACTCCACTACTATGGTTTGTAATAATAATCATACTTAGTTTGTAAGGTTTGAAATAAATGTTTTGTAAACTAAGTTATTGGAAGACTTTTGCTATATTACTCTGATGTATATATTTGAATAAATTGTTGTAATGCTGCAATGACTGTGTAATGGGATCCTGCTCGGAAATTGTGGATGATTCGGGGTTCCCCGAGGACACCTGACAGTCTTCTTAAGTTACTGGGAACATATGCATAGTCGTCAGAGGTCATTGGACATCGACAGGTGCATGTGGGCCCTATAATTTAGGAGGTTCTGCCACAGCATGCTCACAATAAGTGTGGCCCACGCGTCGTAGTGCCATAAATGGCATGGCGACGGCGGTCCGGCATCATGCGTGCGGCATCAAAGCGGGCCAGTGACGTAGCGCGGTGCAGCGGCAGGCGACGTAGTGCGATGTAGCAGGCAGGCACGAGCACAACGTGATGCAACAGGAGTAGTAGCGACTGCATCACGGCACGAGGTGGGTCGGCAGCGCGCGTGGTAGGGCAGCGCAGCTCAGCCGGGCAAGCCACAGCAACGGTGGCTCCTCATGGTTGGGTCAGGGCGACCAGGGCCGGCCAAGCACGGCAGCACGCGTGTGCACGTAGAGCATGCCAATGCCATGATGGCGCGCCCCCGTGGCCTTATGACCACGCCCAGCCCAGAGGACTAGCCCGAGAATGTGCTGTGCATGGATTTTAAAGCAACGACTACCACTAAACCATTGCCTCTAAACCGAAACCGACTTCACCACGATCAAACTGATACATGAGGCTGCTCAACTGAGCTAAAACACCATATCACCCTCTAACCCAATATCTCTAAATAAATTGCTAAACTTAGCAATGTCCAGCTGTGTGCACAAGCTTGAAATTTTCTAAGTTTTGAGCTGAATTTGATTTCAATTTGCGATTTCTAAGCTATTGAAAATATTAGCTAGTAATATCATTTTTCAACAGCAAGTATTTCATTGTCATCTACAAAGTTCATATTTCAAACTTCATTTAAGTGTCACATGTGTGTTCTATAGTGTTTTTGCTCAATAAAAATTGGTTATTTTAGGCTACAAGAAATTTATCAACACCTTCTATCACATGCATTATTACACAAACACGATGCTCGTGACATGATTTAGTAGTTGGTTTAGGACGTAACACTGAGGGTGTTACATCAGCTCCATGACCTACGCTAGCAAGGCATGGAGACGCTCCTCCATTATCGCCCTCGTAGGCACCACCGCACTGACGGCGGCGACTACTGCCTAGTTGAGGGCGTCAAAGCGGCGGCTATTTTCCACTACAACTGGGAGGCGACATGGGCATTGTCGTCGGCATCCCGGCGAAGGAGGATCGCCTCCGCTGTCTTCCCAACCAAGTCATCATTGGCCCAATGCAACTTTGCCGCCTTGGCCAGCACGGTGTGGAGCTGCTCCTCGATGGCTGAAAAAGGTGACAACAAAACCCTACAACTAAACACACGACATCGCATCGCATGAAGAGAAAGAGCAAGATCGTGACCAATATGACTTACCAGCGAGCCGTGCTTGGGCCTCGGTGGCCACAGCCTTTACCGCAGCCATTCCGTGCTCTAACGTGACAAGCACTGTCTGCATGGCTATGAGGCAAAGCTATAGCCGGTGCGCCCTCCAGCTCTCCTCCCCGAGGGTGGATCGGGGCACCGGTTGTGGTGATGCCGAGGTGCCTTCCCCATCAGCGGGGAAGTGCGGTGCCGGATGCACCATGGAGATAGCACTACACAAAGGGGAAGCATCAAGACCATAAGCATAAGATAAAGTGTAAGATCCGTACTTAATTTCTAGTACTCCCATCGCAAACTGTCATGAAGGAGGGGAGGACCTCCGAACACCATCGGAGTAGAATAAAAATATGAATGCGAGTACCACAACGACATGAGCCAACATTTCGTTAAAAAGTAAATCTTTATTCATAAGTCCAGTAGGTTACATTCGAAAGGTGTACAATAACAAAGATGTGTATCAAAGACTACTGGGTGTGTACAATAACAAAGACCTATCGAGTACATAAAACAACCTATACTCGACTACGACGTCGCAAAACTTCCACTAACATCACCCAAGAAGGGGCATAGAGTGGAGTTTGAAACAACAAAGTTGTAGTACTCGTAGGCTTCTCTGATGAAGAGAGCTGATGCGCCTACCTCGCAAAGCTTCCACTTGCATCCCCCCATGTAGACAAGGGGTGAAGCGGAAAGCACAAGGAGACCTATCCGCGTGTTCGACTCCTCTACAAAAACAGAAGAGAGGATCACCCCTAGACATACCAAAGGCGGTGATCCTCCCTATATCTTCGCAAAACTTCCACTAGCATCGAGGATGGGCAGCTATTGCTGCACCCCAAATGCAGAAGAAAGCCAATCTTCATGGCCTTATCCCATCGCCGGTGCTGTCGCCGGAGAAGTTGAAGAACGAGCACCATGGCGATCAAGATGGATGACAGGCTCAAAAGCATCCTTTCACTAAAACTAAAGGCGGTTCTTGGAGGAAGAATGTGTGGAATGAGCACAACTGATGGCAAACTAGCTTACCTTGGCTTAAATAGCCCCACCTCAAGATGCGCGCGGGGAAGGCAATAGACAAGGTTCATGACATCCACGGCCAGCCACGTGATTCACGAGCACGGAGCGGTGAACACGATGTGGTTAAGATTCCCGGGCACATTTGATTCCCTGCCACATTTCATCCTCATCTAAAACTAGACTTAATGACAATGTGTACTCAAGTGTATGATACGACACGAGCGGGGAAGGCAACAGTCAAGGTCCGTGACATCCACGGCCACCCGCGCGAGTCACACGGGCGACAGAGCAGGGCAGATGGCGTGGACCATTTGATTCCCTACCACATTTGAGGCACATCTATAACGCGGGTGCATTGTAGTGCTTTTGAGGTGTCATTTTTGTGTAGTACTTTGGAGTGCCCTCATCAGCATTCCCCATGTACCCATAATATTAGAAATCAATATAAGTATTCTACTACTACTATAGTGCTTCTTCCTTCTTCATTGTCACGTAGGCCTTCCTCCTCTCAAAGTAGGGCGATGTCACACTAATGCTGAATCACCATATGAAACGGTAGCAGGAGCTGTAACACCACCATAACATACTGTTCGCACCAGGGAAATAAACTAATTTAGAAACACGACAAATTAAGATGGCACACTAGTTTAGCTGCAATAATGATTGCAATAGAACCACCCAATTTATACAAGCTCAAGCATGGCTGCCCCCGCTTAACATTTTGGCACGCACACAATTGCACTTATATAAACCCGGTAGTCCGCCGAGTGTCATGAAGGACCTTGGTAAATCAACATCATGACCAAGATCGCATGATTAAGCAAATACACATCACATACACGGAGTTTGCAGCAGAATAATATTACAATTGAGTTCACAAATAATAATATGTTGCCAAGTTTACAAATACGATGGCTAAAACAACATAGCTTTAAAATGATTACAATAACAAAAGTTTCAAATACACTGCTAGCATAAGTAACATCCTCCAACAATAGCATATAGACGAGAAATAAATATAGAGTTGTTGAGCCCACTGGCAGTTAGCCACCATCTTTAGTAGGCTGAGAACTTCACCTGCAACAAGGTGGGATAAACTCTGAGTACTCGAATGTACTTAGCTAGACTTACCTGACAGGAGAGAAATAAAAAGACTCTCAAGGATATGCAAGGCTTATTTCATGGAGCTGGATGGATAGCATAACTTTGCAAAAAGAGCATTACTATCATGAGTCCTTACTTTCAATCTTTTAGTCAATATTTTAGCATCAAGTTTAGTGAAGCTTATTATGGCTAACTTTGCGCCTATTCTAGAGCAATCACTTGATTAAGCTAAAGCAAACATTAGTAACCATATCTAAGTTATCATATAATCATCATAACCATCATGTTCCATCCAGTGTTACTACAAATGAAGGAAGCCTGGTCAAGTTTCTCACTATCCAGGAGAGACGGCGATTTGAATCGATTGCAACCGGCTGGGCAGCATTCCTGACACAAACCCAGACATACCTGCGCCAAGGTAGTCTTAGGTCACCTTTGGTACAACTCAGATACACATGTTGTGGGTTTGATTAGCGTCGCACAATCAGGGACAACCAGCTGTCAGAAAGGTCAGGCCCAGCCTGCCCATGGGCTCATGTCTGGCTCCCCACATATCCTTACTACCTCCTGTGTGCGCACTCTTATAGAATGGGGCCCGACCTGAGTTGAGCTACTCGGCTTCGCGGTCGATACGAGTTATCCAGCCAGCTAAGTGAGAGGCTGTGTTCAAAATTATCGAGGACCAACAATGATGCGGTCCTTAATCGACACAAATGGGATGCACACAAGACCTCCATGTCATGCTGCCTCTCAATCACCAGATCCCGTCCGATCTCCATTTATTCATCATCACATGATTTTTTTCCACGATAGCAAATATAGCCAACCATGACCAGGTATCCACCTATATTGTAGGTGACAGGAAATCACCCATTTCTTTCGGTCTAAGCATGGCTAAGCATAGAATGTCCTACTCATACTAGTAAGGGTCCAGGTATTTATATACAGTGGACAAGGTAGGAATTATGTACTAACGGTTTCATTCAACTCCTATCACCTAATGCAGCATACAAAAGTTATACTTATGTGCATTAGTAAAAAGAGAGGGTAGGAGACTTAGAATGCTCCGAGGCTTGCCTAGGATCCAACACAAAGTCAGTTCAGTTAGCTTGCACCGTCTTAGGGAACATCTTCACTCTAGGCATGCACTCTAGGGGTCCTTCTATCTTCGGGATAGGTCCTCCAAACACCATCTTTGGGTTCGGCTTCAACATCACGTCCTTCAGTTCTTTGCGTGGTTCATCTAGCATACTTAAATGAGATGCAAGATGCAAGTGCATGAATGCGAAGAATGGTAACATGAGATGCATCACATACAAGCATTTTAAGATAAGCATAAGGTTACACCACATGACATGAGCACCTAGAGAGCAAGTTATTTACATCAAGTCTAACATAGGATAGCAAGCACATCTAGCATGGCATGCTAGTCAACTCAAGTTCAGTTACATCAAGCATTTATCAATCAAGAACTAACTAACATGTTTAGCCAAAACAAGAGCAAGCTAAGGCAAGCAACACAGAAGGCACTTGTTTCAACCATAACTGGAATTATAGGCATCAAACAAAGGTGATCGTAGACTTTCTAGAAATCTTAGGAAATTGTCTACAATTTTGTTATTTATAGCTAGAGCTGATTCAAAGGTTAACAAGATTGAAAACACTAACAAGCAGATCTGCACAAACTAGGATAGAAAACTGACATCAACTTTAGAAATGTATATCTGAAGTTCTAGACATTCAGCAAACATGATTCTTAACTTTCTAAAAATCTTATTAAGTTATATATAACTTTCTTATTATCATCTTAAGATGATTCTATAGCTAACAAGGTTAAACAACCCAATGAAGACATCTCTGTCCAGATTTGGACAAAACCTGCCATTCCACTTTGAACAGCTATAACCAGAGTTCTAGGCCATCAAAAGTGGTGATCTTAGACATTTTGTAAATCTTAACAAAAGAACTATAACTCTTCTATTATCACCAATACATGATTCCATATTTAAATAAACCAAACAATACAATCATTCAGATTTATTCAAAGCACATGCAAAAGACGACAGCAAACTTGTAAAATCTATAACTCCTAAACCATCAAGCCTAAAATCATGAAATTTTAGTACAAGCAAAATAATGAAATTATCTACAACTTTTGTATTCAGCACATTCACAGAAAATATCATTTGCATCACAAAAATATCACCACCACAGAAACTATACATGCAGCCACTTTCAGCACATAAGCAAAGTGGTGCTTCACTTCATTCTTTAACAAAACCATACATGCATAACTAATCACATGGATTACAAACTACTATTAACATGGTTACTCAACATTAGTTATGGTTAGCATGGAGAGCACCCTAATCATATATTTAAACAAGGAATAAGGAAAAATAAACAAGTATGCATGAGCAATGTAAACACTAGTTGTTATATTCACAAGAGAGCATACACAAACTATTTACACCTCCAACCATGATGAATGCGACCATATCACCTTTAGCTCAAACCTCATGCAACAAAAGCATCACAAGAATATTCATGTGATTATTCGCTACTAAGCTCTCATTGTCTTTTATATATATTAAAACCTATATATTATTTTTAGGTGGTGTTGCAAACATATAGTTTGGAGCTCAGATTTTTATGAATGAAAGATGTTATCAAAACATGACTATTGTATAAAGATTAAATGCTCAGGTTTTATAAATTAATTATTACAATAAAAACAAGTTTTTATTGTAATAAAGCATGTGAGAGCAAGATAAATCTAAAACACACTATTTTCTGCAAACACATAGCCATATTATGTATCAACATGACATAACCACATCATAACAAGGTGATGGAACAACATTTTCCATTTTTGCATCTTATTTTAATTATAAATCGTTTAAAACCATTTATCAAGCACTAAGCAAGTTAATTCAATAACTAAACCATACTACATCCAATGAACATGAAATTTTTACCACAGCACACATATAGAATCAGTATCCTACCATAAAAATTTCACTTCATTTGGATCACCACAACTATAGATATGAATTTATTCCTAAAAACCCTAATTTACAAAGATAAATATGTGCAGTAAAAACTTTCTACTAAAACATATGATATTATGGAACTACTGCATAGAGCTACTCACAATGATTCCAAAACATGTTTATTTTACGATTTTTTTTGCAATTTACTATGAATTTCCAAATTTTCAGCCGATTTAGATGCATATAAGAAAAAGAAAAGGAAAAACACTTTTGCATCTGGAACCCTAGAGATTTCACAAATCAACTAAGCCCAGATCTACAAAACCTTTCTCTCTAGTCATTAAGCATCAGGAACCCTAACAAGAGTTTCTATTTCATTTTATACCCTTCTTCTTCCTTGAGCCACACAGAGAGCGAAGACGGATGGGGAAACGGCGTCGCTGGCCGAGGGAGGGGGGTCGCCGGTGGCAAGGTGGGCGTCGTGGCCCTACAGTGGCCAGATACGGCCATGTCTTGCCCTGGCTTGGCCTATAGGTTGCCGGCCATGGAGCCAGGCACCTCGGCCTTGGCAGCAACAGACGGCGGGAGCCACGTACTTGGCTCGCGGGCACGAGCGCGGGTGCAGGAGTGGGAGGCGAGCTTGGAGGCGGTGCGGCTGGTAGCGTGGCAAGGATGGGAAAGGGAGAGGCAGTGGTAGCTCAAAATTTCTCTAGTGCTGGCTCTAGCAAGCAGAAGACAGAGCGAGAGATAAGAGCGAGAGGGAGCGAGAAAGAGCGAGAGGGAGAGAGCAGAGGGCGTCGGCTTCTCCACATCGACTAGCGTGGGCGAGGTGGTGGTCATGTAAGCAAGCACGAGGGCCATGCGGCAGCGGCTTCCTACGCTCGGTTGGCCACGACGAGCGCTGCAGCCATTCGGTCAGCTAGCTTTTAGCTAGATTCAAAAGGTGCACAAAATTACGACTGAAACTCCAAACATCTCCCTCCGTAACTCCTCATCCATTTAGTTTTGGCACAAGCTGTAGTAACCAAATTTGTAGAGCTATGCGAGATTAACAACTTTGCTTAAAGGATCTTGACTGGTTCGGCTTGGTTAGGAAGATACAATGCTCCAAAGTGGGGTACACAAAACTGAAATTCGGGTTCAAAAAGTTCAGCCAAGCGTAGAGCAGAATCAGTGTTGTTGCTGTTTTTTAAACTGATTTTAAAGGTCCAATTGAGCTCTGAACTTGATGAGGCTTGTTTTGTTGCTTCCTTCACAAAGTGTAATTCAACTGATATTAAGGAATCCAGTTGAGTTACCATATGAATTTGGATGGGAAATTGCTAGGAACATGTCAACTTAATTTTGCTGATTAGTGACAAAAAATTATGGTGAAACCAAAATAGCACCGCATTCGAACTTGAAGCCCCTATTTGAGCCACTTAGGAGTTGAATCAAGGCTTGGTCCAGAAATGAAGTTTGTTGTACTCCACTCAAACTCCAACTTTTATTAAAGGTCAAACTTCACCACTAGTACCAAAATCATTGTTTTATCTTGGTCAAAGCAGCATCCTGATAAACCATAAATTAGAGTTTTAGACCAATTGAGGCATTTTCTTGGCACTTGATCAACATGAACCCTTCACGACTTTTGTTGTAGAACCAATTTGGAGTTGTTTGAGCAAGGTTGTGAGGTTTGGTTGACATCACATGTTATCGTTCACTTAATAAAGCGATTCAAGCAAGGATATAATTCATCATTCCATGTGACTTCCTGATTCCAAACTTCATGAAACTTTTCCAAAGTTCAATATGGATGCATGTCGATGTAATGTACATGAAATAAGCATGTGTAACATTACACATGCATAATCTTAACAAGGGTCCACATGTAAGCAAAGGTGTGTTGTCCTAGTTAAGTTGGGACTCAATTTCATAGATTTGACCTCAGCACTTCCATCACCACTTTCAAGATTATGAACTAGAGATCATGATCATTGCTTGACATATCCTACTTAAGTCCAAATTTGCTACTTAACTCATGACTAACACCTGGGGTGTTACAATGGCAACATCCATCATATACAAAATTAACATGGCCATAGACAATCAAACAACATTGGTCCATTTGAACATGTCGTGACACAGAGATACATCAAATGGAGCTTTATTCACTACTCTGCTAATGACTCCAAGAAAAAGAACAAGGGAACATAAGGAAGAAAGTAAGGTCTGCTTATGAACCATGCCAGAACTTTATGTCTACCATAGCTATGGTCGACACTGGCAGGGATGACATGAACTTTTCTTCGATCCATGTCATACGCAATGATTGTTCTTTATGCCCCAACAAAGAAAATCAAAATCCATTCTAGGTGAATTGTAATCGCTGTGTAGGCTAAATCATAATCCACGTAACCAAATTTAATATTAGTCTTTCCAAACACCTTCAGTGTGCTAACAATATGTTTCAATGTCCATTTATTAGTAGTATAGTCTTCAAGGATTCAGACTGAAAGCTGGGACATATTGTGACCACTAACACCACCAACAGTACATACACACAAGTGACCCTAAGCATGATGGATGAAGGGTAGAGTACCATGAGGCCTAGGAATTTTCCTCCATGTCTTTCCCTCCATATCCACAACAAGTATCAAAGAGTACCACATAATGTGTAGACAACCATTAAGAAACACACTTGCTGATCTTGAACATATCACATCATTAATATCCTAGCCCCATTCAGATTCCTGGTAGATCCATGCTGCGGTTTGAGATGAGTAGATCTCCACACCTAGGCACTAAACATCCTCCTCCTCCACAAATTCAATCACATGGAAGTGCGAGGAGGCTGTCGGATCGAACCCCAATCGAGCCTGAACAACAGCATGGATGCTAGGCGGCAGTACCCGCAAATTCTTGGTTGCCGGATTGTAGACGACATAGCAGGATCTAGCAGCCTCAATGCACAAGCATAGGACGAGGCCATTGTAGCAATCTAAGACAGCTACTTTATCAATGGGGAAGGGAAAGAAGGACAAGTCAGGGCGTTCACCGGTGACCCTAGTGAAGTTTCATTCACCTTTCTCGTCGGCGTAGAAGAAATCGGCCACAGTCTGGGGCAGCACCTTATGGTTATTGGAGATGAGGTGGTTCCAGGAGCGATAGACACATTTGCAGCATAACAAGGAGTAGGCGAGGAGGCAGTGGAGGATCTCCAGAACAACATCCTCTGTGAGGTTGGCCAGTGTGTTCCTATTGTTGGGGGCCGCCTCCATTTTGAAGAGCCTGCGATCGTCATTGTACAATAGGATGAGAGCTTCCTTAGTAATGAGATCACTAAAGAGGAAAATAATTCGACAAAGATCCATTAGTGTAATGCGAAAGCATTACCCTTGCCTTTGGATCTGGCGGCGGCGCGGCGTGAGGCGTGCAAAGGTTCACACAAATTACGAGAGGAACAATGCATCGGCCATGCGGGAGGTGGCGGTGGCGCTGCGCGAGGCGTGCAATGGTTCACATAAACTAGGAGAGAGGAACAATGTGCCAATCTTGAAGATGGAGAAGTGGAATGGTGATGCAACTATGTTGTGGGTAGTTGGGAAAAAAACTCGCTCAACTTACTACAGCCGGTAGACCAAACGGTCGTGTAGGGCCGACGGTAAGAACGCCTATCCAGTCGGCTTAGCTTTTCATGCAACAGAGAAAAAACCACTGCCACATTAAATCGTGAGTGGTAGAGGTTTCAACTGATGGTTTCCTTCCTCAGGAGGCCTCGCTATTGGTCCAACCGGTGGTGGAAGCATAACGCAGTCGCTTCTATCACTACGATAGTGAAAGTGGCGATAGTGATAAGTCAATCTGTAGTAGTGGACAATAGAGGCAAGTGAAAGAGAAGTGGCCATTGAAAACCTAATATTGTTACAGAAGTGCCTAGCATCCACATCGGAGCTTGTCCAAAGCCTCATGAGCTGGTCTAGTATGATTAGCGTATTCAGCTCGACCTTTCTACTGTGGCAATAGAATCTAGGAGGTTCTTTTGGAAACCTCTTCGCACCACAGTGGTGGCAATCTAGGACATGTTTTAGCATGTGTGTCTCCCTAGGCATGTTACTATACACCTTGTCATATGGGTCAGGTACTTCAGGGTTAGAAGATGTGTCTTTCTCAGGAGTATCACTTTGGACATCGTTGTCTTATTCCTCTATTGAAATGACATTTGAACATAAAAATAAAGGTTAGATAAAGGAGTGGATGTTTAGAAAGGCATTCGGTATTTGGTACAATTACCTTGCCCAGCAAGCAATTATCCCTTGTCCTCTTCCTCATCATCTTAGAATATATCGTCTATGATCGGCATAGTGCCATGAGATATTATAGCTTGGGCAACAATAAAGGAAAGCAAATAATGTAAAGGATGTTAAAAGTAGTGCAAATTACCAGTGTCATCAAATAATGGTTGTGCAGGTGTAGCTGATGCATTTTGATTGCTTGGTCCAGCACTTTCTATCATTCACATAATGGACATGGTTGAGATAGAAATAAAGTTGTTTCATGTCAAGGAATAGGGGTAGGAAGACCTCATTACTTACCATTGTTGGTCATGGTTGACCATGTGTCTGTGGCTGTGAGAGAGGCTGATAAGGAGGACAATGAAGAAAACATCGATGAGATCAAACAGTATAGGGATGCTAGATGGGTAACTCCACTAGAGGCCTTGTGGAGGATATATGGTTTTGATATAAGTGATACATCACCTTTGGTGTTGTCCTTGCAGCTCCATCTTCTTGACATGCACATGGTGTCATTTCACTAGTGTGAGGGTGTTTGATGAGTGCTTAATGATCCAGGTGTTGAAAGGTCAATGCTTATAGCCTACTTCGAGAAGAACAACACATCTGAACATGCTCGTGGTATATTGTATCGGGACTTTCCTGAGTACTACAAGTGGGACATAGGGAAAATCAAGGATTAGGAGGGCACAAAAGAATCATTTAAGACAAATCAGAAGAGTTGAATGTGCCAATCCGGCTGAAGGGGAACATTACTATCTTAGGGTTCTTCTAAACCACGTGGCTGGTGCAACCTCGTTCACCGATCTAAGGACAGTTTCTAGCCTACTCCTATCGACTTTTTGTGAAGCAACAGAAAGAAGGGGCCTTATTGAAATGGACAACACATTGCATGAGGGCTTCCTTGAAGCTACTCTGTGGATGATTCAATATGCACTACGAAGGCTATTTGCAACAATCTTGGTATTTTGTGAGCCGAGCAATGTGTCATAACTCTAGGAAAAGCACAAGGAGGCAATGTTAGAGGACTACAGGCGCAATAACCAGTCTAGCTTCGTAGTGGAGCAGATGGTCCTCATAGATATTCGAAAGTTGTTAGAATCAATGCAGAAGGACATAAAGATGTACCCACTTCCTGATATCGACGACACATATGATCCGTTTGGCGATATTCCTAGCGAGATTTTTGAGGAGGCTAGTGTTGATAACATGACACTATCAAAGACCCTTAACGAGGAGTAGCAGGCTGCCTACAATGAGATTATGTCAGCTGTAGATAGTGATCATGGGGGTTTGTTCTTTGTGGATGGACCTGGTGGTACCAGAAAGACTTATCTATACAGAGCCCTGCTTGCTACTCTACGTAGTCAGAAAAAGATTGCCATGGCAACGACAACATCTGGTGTTGCAGCCTCAATAATGCTTGGTGGCAGAACCGCCCACTCGCGTTTCAAGATTCCCCTCACCCTTGATGATGGGGCCTTTTGCAGCTTCACAAAATAGATTGGTACTGCCAAGCTGCTTTGGACCACATCCCTTATTATTTGGGATGAGGTGATGATGATGAAGAGGCAAGGTGTTGAGTCACTGGACAATAGAATCCGTGATATCATGGACCATCCTAACCTACCGTTTGGGGGAAGATTATGGTGTTTGGTGGAGATTACAGGTTCTCCTAGTTGTTCGAAGAGGGTCAAGGGCTCAAGTAGTTGGTGCCTCACTATGGATGTCATACCTTTGGAATTCCATGCGACATCTCAAACTTGTGCGCAACATGAGGGCAAAGAGCGACCCATGGTTTGTAGAATACTTGCTATGCATCAGGGGAAGCTCCGAGGAGGCTAATGGTGATGGTGAAATCTACCTTCCTGATGATATATGCATACCACGGATCGGGGAAGACAGTGATCTTGATGCGTTAATTGACTACATATTCCCTACCCTCAATGCCAATATGTCAAACAAGAGCTACATCACCTCACGAGCAATATTATGTATGTGGAATGACTGGGTTGATATGATTAACATGAAGATAATAAGTTGTTTCCAAGGGAATAAGATGGAGTATCATAGCTTTGATAGTGCGGTGGATGATCCACACAACTACTACCCATCTGAGTTCCTCAACACCCTGACCCCCCATGGTCTCCCTCCACATGTGTTAAAGCTCAAGATTGGGTCCCCGATCATATTGCTAAGAAACATCGACCCTGCGGGTGGACTTTGCAATGGAACTAGGCTGGTGGTTCGAGGGTACCAAAGAAATACCATTGATGCAGAAATTATGGCCGGAGACCATGATAGAAAGCGAATCTTCCTACCACGGATTCCGTTATGCCCCTCGGGTGATGAGATGTTCCTGTTCTAGTTCAAGAGGAAGCAGTTTCCTATTACACTTAGTTTTGTCGTTGTTGACGATCACTAACACCCATTTTGACCATCAACATTTAACCTAAAAGCATGATAAAGTGAGGTAAATCATCATCATATGTGTAGAATTTTGTTTATAATTCACCAAGTTCCAATTGTGCTTGTAGAATTATTTGTATGCCAGAAATATGGCAAAAATAGACCAAAATGGTGACAAACATGGACCAAGGAAGCAAGTGGACATGGCAGGGCCACCTGGGCCCACAGGAAGCACCTCCTGGCCCCACTTGGGTGCCGCCCGGCCCTATCAAGTGCCACCTTGGCACTTTGCCACGTTAGTGATCTGTGGGAGCAACTCCAGAAGCAATGTCAAGCATTGATTCAAGTCGGTTTGCACCTATGGATGAGATGGAGTTGACGCGGATCCACCGGCCCACCGTCATACACTTGGAGGCTCCAACTGACCTTGGAACCACCTTACTGGCCAAGTTTTGGCACGTGTTGGCTTCACAACCGCCATTGGGAGCCAGCCAGCATCGTTGGATGCAAAGGCGGTGCATCCAAGGGTCGACCAGCGCCCCTATGCCACTGCCTAGTGCCCCCTACCTCCACCGACCTCCTTGCTGCCTACAAGTACCCCCATGCCTCTCTACACTATAAATAGAGGGTGTGGATGTCGGTGGAGAAGTGCCCCATTCATTATCCAAGCTCTCCAAGCTTCTCTTAGCTTTCTAGCTTAGCTTAGCTATAGAGTAGTAGTCTAGTAGTGGAGTAGAGCAAGAGCGGAGCTGCTCTTGGAGTCTGAAAGAGTCTTCTAGGTCTAGTATAGCTCCTTTGTAATTCTTTCATTTCAGCATTTAGTTTATTCAGTATTTATTTAAGTACTTTATTCTAGTATTATTGCTTTGCTTTACTTTAAGTACTTAGTCATTAGTGTTCATCATTAGTGAGCTTAGGTGCTTGTTGTTTGGCATTAGTAGCATAGGTTATCTCTTAATTAGTAGCTATTCGTTAGTACCGGTTCCACCGTCTGGTTAGGGTACTTTGATCTTATTTTAGTGGAGCTCGGATCAAAGTAGTAAACCTATAGATTAAGCGTGGTGCTTAGGCTATAGATTACCTATGGATACTGCTAGGCCTCCGGATAGATTGCGGTAGGTGGCAAGTGGTGGCAGCCTTGTCCATCCTCTGTATTCCTCCACAATAGGTCTAGTTATTAAATCGTAGGGCTCATGGTAGACCTTGTCTATTTAACTCTCCTAGTTGGTAGGCGGGCTATGCCCTGAAGTACTATTGCATTTCTCCTAGTCATTTGTTTACCTTAGTTACTAGAAAGATAAAACTTTCGCTCTCCCACCTAGCTATCTCTAGGTTAGCTTGTTATTAGTAGTTAGTTTAGGTAGTTCATATTCACCCTTCACTATCGTTCACCTACCTAGGATTAACTTTGGCTTTACCTTAGCAATTCTTAGCTTAAATATAAATTCTAGCCTTTCGCCTTCCTGTGGGAAAAATATAAATTTGACACTCGGTACTCACTGAGTGAAGTGCTACGCGATAGTTCTGTGCACTTACGGAATCCTCCAATAGTCGTTAAGAAATATCAACAAACATTTCTGGCGTTGTTGCCGAGGAAAGCAACTGGCCTTGAATTTATATTGCTAGACTTGCAAGCTAGGTTTTTAGATATCCTAAGTAGTTTATCCCTTTTTCCTCAAATCCTATCACTACCCTCCACGACCATGGGCGACAAGTCCATTTGTGATTTTTCTGCACCCTCGGCTGCTAATGTAGCCACCAGACCCAATGTTATCAATGGGGGCGCTAACTTTGAGCTTAAGCTAGAGTTAATTACGATGGTTCAAGCTAGTCCGTTTTGTGGGAAAGCCCACGAGAATGCAAATGCTCACCTCCAACATTTCTTGGAGATTTGTAGCACCTTCACCATAAGGGAGTGAGCCAAGAGGCTATACGTCTTCGCCTTTTCCCCTTCTCTTTGTTAGGAAAGGCAAAGCAATGGTTTTATTCTAACCGCAATGCTGTAGATACCTGGGACAAGTGTTCCAACACTTTTTTAGTTAAGTTTTTCCCCATGGGGAAGACTAATCTCTGCATAATAAAATCTCTAGTTTTCAACACCTAGCAGATGAGTCAATTCCTAAAGCTTGGGAACAAATGCAAGAGTACGTCTCTGCATGCCCGCACCATGACATGGAAGAATGGCTTTTGATCCAGAACTTCTACCATGGATTAGTACCATTAGATAGGAGCCATTTAGATGATGTTGCTGGTGGAGCATTCTTTTCGCTAAGTGTTGCAGATGCAAAGACACTGATTGAGAAGATGGTTTCCTACCAAGGATGGAGCGACAATCGACTCCAACCCCATAAACAAGGCATGCATTCAATTAAAGAAATTGACATGCTTGCAGCTAAGATGGATCTACTCACGAAGCGAGTAGAACATTATGAGAAGGTGAGTGCACAAGAGACACTCAAAGCCATGGATTTCTACATGACCTGCGAAGTCTGTGGAAATGTTGGACATTCGGGCAATTCCTGTCCCAAAACCCAAGAGGACCCCAACTTCGTCAACACCGACAAACGGGTTCTGTCCACAACATCAAGGCTGGAATCAGTGCTCCAACAATCAGGGAGGTAACAATTATTACTCTTCTCCTCGCATGAATAATCAAAGTAATAATAGTTATGCTTTCCTGAAAGATCTTGTTTATAGCAATGGTAGAATGACTGATAGTATTAATAAGAAACTACATGCTCATGACAATATGTTGGAAAATATAAATGCTAAATTAGATGAATTTTCTTCTATCTTAAAGAATCAGCTTAGTTTTAATAAGATGATAGGAACCCAATTAGCTCAAATTGCTGTTGCTATCCCATCCTATGAAAAAGATAGAATTCCTAGCAAACCTAAGGGAACCATGGAGACAGCCAGTCTTGTTACAGCAAAGTATGGCTATGCTTTAAGTTCTTAGGGTTCCTATTTATTTGATTCCCCATTTACCATTAAGAAAGGTGATCCCGGTACCCCCATGATTACCTGCTCCATTGGAACTCATACCTTCCATAATGTTCTGTGTGATTTAGGCTCTAGTGTTAACATAATGTCAAAAGCAACATATGACAAATTATTCTACACTACCTTAGCATCAACTTCAATTTACCTACAGCTAGCCGACCAATCTATCTGTTATCTCGAGGGAGTAGCCACTGATTTATTAGTAAAAGTTAGGAGTACCTATATTCCTATAGATTTTATGATCTTAGACATGGGCAATACCGAGGATACACCTTTAATCCTTGGTCGTCCCTTCCTTAACACTACAAATGCTTGCATATATGTGGCTTCTGGCAAATCCAATTCCACTTTGCTAGAAGAACAGAAATATTTACTTTTGCCTCTGGACAACCCCTCTTTGATGAGAAACAAGAAAAGAAAAAGCATCCGAAGAGAATCAAGATGAAGAAACCAAAGCCGATTGAAGAACCGGAGAAACCTGTCAAGAAGAAGAAGAAAGAGATGGCGTAAAAAGAAAGATCCGTCCTCAAACTCGTCACCCCTGATCCAGACAAGTCCTCTGAGGTGGAACAAGAGGAAACTCCTCTGCCCAAGGACGAATGACCTTGAGCCCATCAAAAAAGGTAAGTTTTCTATCCCTTGCATTTAATTACCACATTTCATTAGTTGCATCTTATTTAGATTTCCAATAAATTTGCATTGCATGATAGGTTAGTTGCATTTAGCTACTCTATGTTAATGAATAAAGTTTTGTAGTAGCTAATGCATGATAGGATAGATTTGCATTTAAAACAACATATGAAAAAAAATCAGTAGTATTCATACTAAATCAATTATCTAGTAGTAATAGGTTTAGTTATTTAGTCATTTATGCATTCTAGTAGTATTAGTTAGTCAATAAAGAAAAGAATCAACAGAGCCACCAAAAGACATTCCAACCTATGCAAAAGGCAAACTTGGGGGAGATATCTCTCCCCGCTCAGGTATGAAAATCTTAAACCCTCTCTTTACATTCATGTTTACTTTACATTTCAATATTCATGATCATAGAATGTAGAGATGAGTGCCTTAAATTTATCTCGAGAGAAACTCTGCTCCAATAACATGATGATAAAATTTGGAGATGAGGAATAATTGCTCTGTGATATATTGTAAAAGCTTGTTATACAACCTTATACTTCTTAAGTTTTGAGCATGATAAACTTAGAGTTCATCTTAAGTTGAATGCTTTCGTGGGTTGCAAATGCTAGAACCAAGAATAAGCTTTTGTGAGATATGTTGTAGCCATGATTAGAGTAAATCTTTGAACCTATCTGAGGAATGGTAAAAAAACCTAGAGTTTTGTTTTATAAAATGCTAAAACTCTCTTGCTAGAAGTTCCTCAAGGGTGATAAATTCCTACCAGAGCCAAATAAATTCATTCATACATCATAAAGCCACCATAAAAGCTGCTTCTTAGTTTTGAGTTTTTTCAAGCCTTGTTGATCTGAGTAGAGAAACTTTTTATGCTTTTTGATTAAGATCACATACACCCACATATTTATGCTATTCCTACACTGGGGATACGCAACCACATATGCTTTCCATTCATTATTACTCTATGAGAATCAAAGTTACCTCTCTAGCTATCTTACATCAAAAAGAGAGGCATGGGCTACAGAAAAAAAAAGTGAGAAAGAATAAAAGAGTAAAAAGCTCTAGTATTAAAAAGAGAGAGTGAGTGAGAAAAAGAAAGTAGCCATGCCCTCTCAAAAAGAAGCTAGAGAAGAGAAACTTCTCAAAGGAGTACCACTTCCACCAAACATACCACACACATGCACATCTTGATCAATTTGTATGATTTGTTGCTCCTTGTGATCCAAGTGTTTGACTTAGCAATATATTCAATTCAAGTAAGCTATGCTTTTACCCCCTACCTTGAGCTCCACATAAGCTTTAGGATAGAAATTAAGGATAAATTTCATGGCCTTGGTGAGGATTTCAAACACCATTGAGTGACTTGAGTGTACCATCTGAGGAACTTAGACAAGATTTCTTTTCAAATCTGTTGAAAACCTCTAGGAAGTTTGAGCTAACCCAAAGTAAGTAAAAAAGTATCTATCTAGCTACACATTCTTGCAATTGCTTATGTCAAGGTGAAAGCTATAAGTCCCACATTGCTAAGACTGATGGTGAAATTTCTAAGTACTAACATGTTAAACTCAAAAGATAGTATTTTTTGTATACAAGTCTTTGCAGGGCGTTACGTAGTAGCAACTCCTGATCCAACACCTATTCCATGCTAAACCTGCATCTTTGCTGAGGACAACAAAGGGGTAGCTTAGGGGAGCTTGTTGACGGTCATTAACACCCATTTTGACCATCAACATTCCACCCAAAAGCATGATAAAGTAAGGTAAATCATCATCACATGTGTACAATTTTGTTTATAATTCACCTAGTTCCACTTGTGCTTGTAGAATTATTTGTATGCAGAAAATATGGCAAAAATAGGTCAAAATGGTGACAAACATGGACCAAGGAAGCAAGTGGATGTGGCAGGGCCACCTAGGCCCACAAGGCAGCACCGCTCAGCCCCACTTGGGCACCGCCGGGCCCCAACAAGTGCCACCTTGGCACTTTGCCACGTTAGTGATCCGTAGGAACTACTCCAGAAGCAACGTCAAGAATTGATTCAAGTCAATTTGCACCGATGGATGAGATGGAGTTGACGCAGATCCACCGGCCCATCGTCATACACTTGGAGGCTCCAACCGACCTTGGAACCACCTTACCGGCCGAGTTTTGGCACATGCTGGCGTCACAACCGCCATTTGAAGCCAGCCAGCACCGTTGGATGCAAAGGCGGTGCATCCAAGGGCCGATCGGCGCCCCTATGCCGCAGCTCGACACCCCCTACCCCCACCGACCTCCCTGCTTCCTATAAGTACCCCCTATACCTCTCTACACTATAAATAGAGGGTGTGGAGCTCGGTGGAGAAGTGCCCCATTCATTTTCCAAGGTCTCCAAGCTTCTCTTAGCTTTTTAGCTTGGCTTAGCTATAGAGTAGTAGTCTAGTAATGGAGTAGATCAAAAGCAGAGCTGCTCTCAAAGTTCGAAAGAGTCTTCTAGGTCTGGTAGTCCGAAAGAGTCTTCTAGGTCTGGTATAGCTCCTTGTAATTCTTTCATTTCAACATTTAGTTTATTCAGTATTTATTTAAGTACTTTATTCTAGTATTATTGCTTTGCTTTACTTTAAGTACTTAGTCATTAGTGTTCATCATTAGTGAGCTTAGGTGCTTGTTGTTTGACATTAATGGCAGAGGTTATCTCTTAATTAGTAGATATTCGTTAGTACCGGTTCGACCGTCTTGTTAGGGTACTTTGATCTCATTTCAACGGAGCTCGGATCAAAGTAGTAAACCTATAGACTAAGCATGGTGCTTAGGCTATAGATTACATGTAGATATGGCTAGGCCTCCAGATAGATTGTGGTAGGTGGCAAGTGGTGACAGCCTTGTCCATCCTCTGTATTCCACCACGATAGGTCTAGTTATTAAATCGTAGGGCTCGTGGCAGACCTTATCTATTTAACTCTCCTAGTTGGTAGACGGGCTATGCCTCAAAGTACTATCGCATTTCTCCTAGTCATTTGTTTATCTTAGTTACTAGAAAGATAAAACTTTCGCTCTCCCACCGAGCTATCTCTAGTTTACCTTGTTATTAGTAGTTAGTTTAAGTAGTTCACATTCACCTTTCACTATTGTTCACCTACCTAGGATTAACTTAGGCTTTACCTTAGCAATTCTTAGTCTAAATATAAATTCTAGCCTTCCGCCTTCATGTGGGAAAATATAAATTCGGCAATCGGTACTCACCGAGCAAAGTGCTACATGATAGTTCTGTGCGCTTGCGAAATTCTATCCCCAATGTTGGTGTGTATTTGCCTGAACTGATGTTCTCTCATGGTCAGTTGTATGTTGCGCTATCTAGAGCCACTGCCAGATCGAACATTAGGATCCTTGCTATCCCACCTAGTGATAAAGAAGGATAAGAAAAAAAAAGACAAAAATAAATGGTACATACACGAAAAATATTGTCTATAAAGAGGTCCTCACTCCATGAAAAGGTATTGTCTTCTGTTTTGCATAACTGTTATATTCTTATATTTCTGTCCTTTATTACTAATATTTTTTTGTATCCATCTGAATTTTAGGTAATAGAGGAAGTCGGAAAGAAATGAGATACAAGTAGTTATGACTTGTTGACATGTTATTGATTGGATGTATAGATTATATATAGGCCCCATTTGGCAGGGCTTCTCCAGCGGCTTTAGGAGCCGTTTTCTGCCAAACGGGGTAAAATAAAACGGCTCCACCGATGAAGCCTCTAAAAACGTGCTCTCATAGAGCTTTGGGGTGGGAAGGAGCCAAAAATAGTGGCTTCTTCCGGCTCCTCCTCTAGGCTCCTAAAAATATGCTCTCACAGGGAAGCCATTTTGCCAAACGGTTTACCAAAACCGCTTCAGCTCCACCGGTGGAGCTGTTCGTGGAGCTGAAGCCAAAAAAAATGACTTCACTAGTGAAGTGAAGCCCTGCCAAACGGGGCCATAATTGAAACATGTTGATTATAGTATTTCTAACACGTCTTTTTTCTTGCCAGATTTCTACTCGTGCGAATGTATGTCATAAGATGTTTTGTATACCTGTAGCAACACGCGGGCACCCTTAGAAGGAACATAAGACCTATCTAGCATTCTTTAATATACTCCTATTGCAATTAGCATGACATATATGGTCAAGCTGCATGGAAGAAAAATTCCAAAATACCAAAATGACTACTCTCATCTACAAATATTAAGGAATCAGGTGCTATGTTCTAACCTTGGCCTACTCACCCCCCAAACCCCCCTAAAAATTTATCATATCATATATTCTCACATGCACATTAACACAGGAGTGCGTAAATAATCATATGCTAGCATCATCAGATTAGCTATGTCCAGACAAATGCAAACCTAAGCCTATGGACTCTTAGCGTCAGAGTTCATTGGCCTAAACCTGCACATTGCTTAGGACTCTTTACTGTGATCACAATTGCTTAAAAAACTAAAACTATGAACTCATAACCTGAATCTGAACTATCTCATGGTTTCAACATTATTTTTCCCAAATAAAAGAAAGATCCAATAGAAGGAACTACAATGCACTGATACAAACACAAATATTTGCCAATGGGTGCATACCAAATGCAGCATTGTGTGGTGCCCTACTAGCTACTGCATCCTATACTAGAGCATGCACTGATGAGGACATAACACCTTCGGATACGACCATTGATTATAAGGTGAGCTCGTTCCTATATTTGCATAATGGTAAAACTAATAATTGGTTACAACATAATATTGGTATTTCATATGTGCTTAGAAACAGTGGTGATGATGATAGGGAATGGATATACCATGAATATGGAGGCGCCATTTCAGAGATGGACATCTTAAGAGGTCCGAAGCCCAAAAAACCCATTAGCTAGCATATATATTGGAAACTTGGGGTTTGGAAACCAGGTTATCTCTTCTCTCCTCATAGCAGTCTCTTATTTCTCTGTTCTGTGCTTCCACGAGACCACGACTCTCTCTTCTCTCCCATGGCTCACGAGACACCAGGCGACGGTGCGGCCATCTAGCTGCGGCACGAGTTCACGACTAGGAGGCAGCGGCGCGACCAGGAGGCTAAAAAAGATATTTCCTCAAACTTTTTTTTCTAAAATCTAAAAAATAAATAAAATAATAAGTCGTGTGTTTCGGCAAACACTTTCGTAATGGTACGGAAAAAGTCCACATTATCTCCCTCAACTTTTACGAAAGTCTATTTTTCCTCCCTGAACTCTAAAACCGGGTAAATCACCTCCCTGAACTTTTAAAACTGTTCGTTTTACCTCCCACAGGTTATAAGCGGTTTTCAAAGGGGTTTTGTCTTTTTCTTTTTTATTTATTTCGGCTGAATCACAGAAAAATCATAGTAAATCACAGAAAAAATCATAAAATGAAAAATCCAATTTTATTAGACTACACATGAGTAGATCTACACAATGAACATATAATATGGGATGCTTTAGTATAATTTTTTTATTGTAGCTTTAGATCTATACTTTTATATAATTAATTTATAGCTGCAGTTTATATGGTCCAATTGAGGTGAATTTTTTATGGTTAGCCATTGTATGCTTGAATTATAGTAAAAATTTCATATTCATTGGATCATGTATAACTTAGTTATAGGTGTATGCTTGTTATAAAATATTTATAAATCTGGATTCTTATTTTATAATTTTTCTGTGATTTACTATGATTTTTCAAAGATTCAATCGAAATAAATAAAAAAGAAAAAGACAAAACCGCCTTTGAAATCAGCTTATAACCGGTCTGGGAGGCAAAACGAACGGTTTTAAAAGTTCTGAGAGATGGTTTATCCGGTTTTAGATTTCAGGATGAAAAAGCAAACTTTCGTAAAAAGTTGAGGGAGTTGGACTTTTTCCTAATGGTACTATGCAAATTATTTGTGGCTAAAATGGACCTTCATTTGGCGGCAGCTAAAAATCGATGGGCCAGAAGACGGTCTACCGAGCGGCCCAAATAGCCTCCTCCGAACCGTGTAGCCCAGACACTCTTCTCTCCCACTTGACTGTCTCGCACTCTGTGCCTCCCGGATCCCCGAAGGCGGCGGTGGACCGGAGACGGCGGCGCGGCACGACTCTCCCCAAGCGGCAGTGGCGGCGGCGGCTACGAGCGGTGGCGGAGGCGGCTACGACGGGTCGGCAGCTGTGAGATACTGAAATCCCCACTCCAGTTCTCTTCTTCCCCAATCAGCACCACCAACTCCAAGTGGCAATCACCATGGGAGAGCAATCTGGCAAGTTTCTTCTCTGTTCACATTGCATTCTCATCTTTTGCTTGTATGTTTTGGACATCTTTAGTAAAGATTAAGATCTATGCTTGTTGAACTAGTTAATTAGTTTTATTGTGGCTTATTTTTAGACTTCGCATATGATCTACGCTTTCAAGTAGTAAAGGTGATGAATCAATTAGTAATGGTTATTAGGTTATGCCAAGGTTCTGTGTTTTTTTCCTATTTCTTGTAAAAATAGCTAAATAGCTTAGCTGCAGACAACAGCTAAGAAGCTTAGCTGGAGATTTAAAACCTTGGTATATACATTATCTATATCACAATCCATACCCACTAATTTTGAATTTTGGCGAAAGAAGTATTGATGTACACCAAAACTGTGTGTCCCACCCTTGTGCTGCTGACTTTTGCTGGTTTATTTGATGTTCTGAAGGTTCTAGAAATGGACCACAACAAAGTCCGTATCCTGATGCTGTTACATTTCAGGGGCCCAGAATGCTTGGGATATGCTCTCTGACGAGCAGTCACAGAAACACACTACTACTGGTTCTGGTGACCTCAATGACTTACTTGGTGGCGGGATTCACTGCAAAGAAGTTACTGAGATCGGTTAGTTTACTTTCTAATACTGTTCCTAACAAAGGATCAAATAGGAGCTATTGGGCAATTTTTTAATCAATTAGCTAGGTATATGTAACCTGTGCTTCTTTTGTTTGCTTCATGTCTACTAGTGATGATCTGTCAAACTTTTGTGCTATTCTGAAGAATCGTAGAGCTTAGTGTGTCTCTTGTTCTATCATGCTTTGCTCCTCGCGTTCAGAGATCAGAAAATGCCCTCAATTTCCCTCTATCAAGTAATTTACATAATTTTGATTCTCTCAGTTGATGTATCTGAAGCGACTGACCTAATGCACAGTACTAATTTTATTCAGGTGGTGTCCCAGGGGTTGGTAAAACTCAACTGGGGTATGTTGTAGTTACTAATGAATACAAGTGCAGCAGATCTTCCTACTAAATACGATCTTTTCTTCAGGATTCAACTAGCAATAAATGTACAAATCCCAGTGGAATATGGTGGCCTTGGTGGGAAAGCAGTTTATATCGGTAAATAGCTTCACACAGGAATACATATCATCTAGTGCTTTACTGAGAAAGCCTAATAGCAGTTGTCTTCATCATAACAGATACAGAGGGCAGTTTCATGGTTGAACGTGTCTACCAGATTGCTGAAGGGTGTATCAGGGACATACTGGAGCACTTTCCACACAGCCATGAGAAGTCCTCTTCTGGCCAAAAACAATTACAGCCTGAGCATTTCCTGGTGGACATCTATTACTTCCGAATATGCAGTTACACCGAACAAATTGCAGTCATAAACTACCTGGAAAAGTTCCTCGGAGAACATAAAGATGTGAGTTTCTTCAACAGTTGACTTCTCAAGTCTAACTTTAACACAACTATTTCTGTTCTGTTGTTGATCTTTTTTATCTTGATACTTTACCTTTTCTTTGCAACCAGGACATTATAACACTAGTTTTTTCTCTCCCAGTTTTCCAATGTACTCCAACTGACCTTGTGTTCAAAAGTAAAGATTTGGCTATCTACTTTGCAGGTGCGTATAGTTGTTATTGATAGTGTTACTTTCCACTTTCGACAAGATTTTGAAGATCTGGCACTGAGGACTAGAGTGCTAAGTGGATTATCATTGAAGTTAATGAAGATTGCAAAGACATATAACTTGGCAGTAAGTTACCCATCATGTGTATGAAGGTTATTAATTCTGACTGTATGTTACCTATTTCATGAGGCTAACATATTTATCTTATTCTGCTCAGCAGGTTGTCTTGTTGAACCAAGTCACTACTAAATTTACAGAAGGGTCATTTCAATTGACTCTTGCTCTAGGTCAGTTTTGTGTCATAGAAGTATAATCCTCCATTCCTTCATCTTCAAATCAGTACTGGATGCTTGTGGTCTTTATTGTTCACAGAGCAGCAGGAAAGTAGCAATAAAAATTTCCAAATTATGTGCTTATGTTATCAAGGTTGCCTTTCTGTTCTATTTCTGGGCACACATTTCCAGTGACTAAGTCAAAACGGCTGAAATGCATATGGGCAAGCTTTTACTAATTGCAGCCAAAACTTTGGTGCCGTGATAATGTAGGTGGATGAAATTATCTAGGCAAATCATACACTAAAAACTGAAAATCTTGTTGTGTTTTTTGTATAATTGTATCATATGTAATGTACATAACTTTCAATCTATACCGCAATCTTGTGGCTCCACTACAATTAGTGCCACAAGCTGTGCCAAACCTTTTGCACCAGCCATACACCAGAGACTCCCTTAAAAAAAATTCTTCTAAGAACAACTTGGACACTTGGTGCAGCACCATTAAAAACACACTCATTTCTATGTCGCTAAATCACCCATGCTCCCAAGGAGATCAACAAGCTTACTCCACTTTTCCAATGTCCTGGAATTAAAGTATTATTCCGAAGCCACCAATCACAGAATACCTCATCCTCAACTCGTGGTGAGAGATCCGTAAATGAGATAGGCACATGAGTAAATACCAAACTTGTCAAGAGAAGACACAATTTTTCAAAATTTGTTGAATTGTCTCCTGCTCTTGATCACATAAAAGGCACTGATTTGGATGAGGCAGCCCTCTGCAGGCAAGTCTATCAGCAGTCCAACCCCTATTATGAGCTGCTAGCCATAGGAAAATTTGACATTCTTAGGTGCCCATGATTTCCATATAAGCTCCCATAGGGGACGGAGGTGCCATGATCTCTTTTCAGTCATTCATATTTATATCCATGTTTGTGTCATCAATATTTTTGTACAAAAGTAAATGCAACCCCCCCCTCCTCCCCGCGACCCACCTGGAGATCGTGTCCAACAAGATCCACATTTTCCTACCTTTGCAGTAACCCCACTCCCCTGCATTTATTCCTCTGTTTGTTTTATAAGAAACTGGTATTACAGGCTAAGTTCCTATAAATTGATAAACTGGTTATAGTTCTGATAGTGTCCACGTTATGACAATAGCTACATTTTTTTCTCCAGTGACCTTGGATGAATGTTTGCCAAAAAAGAAAAAAGAAAAAAAAAGGTTTTCAAGTAGATGGGTGACTGTAGCTTATCTCTTCTATTCAGTGACGTATTTCTTCTGAATATTTCATGGGCACTGGACACTTGAACCGATTATTCCATGATAAGATAATGACCTTGTTATGCAGGTGACAGCTGGTCCCACTCATGCGCGAACCGGGTGATTCTGTACTGGAATGGGAATGAAAGATACGCATGCCTTGATAAATCTCCTTCACTTCCAGTAGCCTCAGCACCGTATGCAGTGACAGGCAAAGGGATTAGAGATGATGTGAGTTCAAACCACAAGCGAGCCCGAGGAACGTAGCATTCTTGGTGTCAAGCACTTGCATCTCCACTGTGCTCTTGCAGCTTTCTTCACCACGGATCTTTTGGGCACGTTAGGTGAGACTGGAGAATCATACCATTTTGCTGATTCTCAATTGCTTTGTGCTGTTAGCTACATACCAACCTTAGAGAAGTAGATGCAACAGAACAAGCTACTATAGTGTTTTTGTATCTGAACATGTGGCACATCATACATTCAGTAAGCCTATAACAACCGGCATAAATGTGCTTCTCTGATCACCGATCAGCAAATCAACACTGTTATTAGGGAAAAACAGCTGCAGGGTGGGCAATTGCCAATTGGCATGGATAACAGTTAACAAAAACATGTGTGGAAGAATATTCTGAAGTTTAGAATATGATGGAGTGTTGCTCAGTTTCCTATTTTTCATTGCTTTACGATTTGTGGGCATATCAAGATTCTCACACTGGATTGAGAATGGTAAATAGTATGAGCTTTGATTATGCTGGGTTGAGAATAAATTCCAAAGCCAATTTTCCTTTCACCTTAGACTCTAGGGACTTATCACCATCGTGTGATCCTGTGTTTGGCGAGACACATCCACATGGTTCCTCTTGAGTCTTCACTGTTATAATATAAGTGACCAACTTAATAGTTTATGTCGTTCCACTTTGTCAGCTATCATGGCATCTTCTTTCGCTGTCAGCTGCTTAGTAGACTCAGTTGCATGAATCTGTCATCAACTCATCAATGAAAAGAAAAAACTGGCGGAATAAATAAGTGAGCGGCAATTAGTTCTGTAGTCTGATACGAGAATCGTAAAATACTATCAGAAGTTCTCGTCTTCGCAAATACTGCCACATTGAAATAATGAACTCACATGTAGATGTTGCATTCTGTGACGCTCAACTCAGTTCGGCGCGAGGTCGGAAACTTGAGTCTTGGACCGCAGCCGCAGCAGCGCTTGTGGGCCTGTGGCCGAGCATGAACAGCATGCGGCGGCTAAACTATCGACATAGTAGCCATGCGGAGGCTCGTACGCGCGGGTCTCCACGACCATCCGCTATCCCAGCTCTTGGATCGTTCGTCGAAGGAGGCCGCCAGGACTGCCACAGGGAGCCAAAAGCGGGAATCCTCGACTGGAGTTTATGACTAACGTGTGTTTTGGACACATAATTTGAGTAAGGTCATCGTAATGAAAATTGATTGGGCAATCATGGTTGTCATGTCCCTGTCGATGAAAATTGTTTCGGTTTTTAAAAGATGGATGACAAGATTAAGGACGGACTAGTTATAAGTGTCGTTTGGTGTTGGAGAGACACTTATAATAGTTTAGAACTTTATTTTTTCTTTGGTCGTACTATTAAGGGATGTATGGACTACTTTGTTTTTTTGTTGCAGAGACGCCCTTGGCCTCTAGCCTCTGGGTCATCGTGGTTCCAAGCTCGGCCTAGAGAGAGCCGACCTTCTGCTGTGTGTCGTTGTGCTCTCGGAGGGCCTGGTCGCGCTCCTCGCGGGCCGCACCACGCTCTGAACGGAGCCTCTCCGCGGTTTGGAGTAGCTTGTCCCGCTCCTTGCGCAGCTAGGCGACCACCTCGGCATCCAGACTCGCCCTTCTCTCTAGGGCCACGAGCTTCTCCTTGGCTCCCAGTTTCAGCTCCCGCTCCTTCTCAACCTCGACCAGAAGGTCGAGGATCTGCCGGTGGGTCTTGGCGTCCTTCTGGAGTAGCTCGTCCCGCTCCCTCCTGACCTTGGCGGCCTCCTCATTGTCCTTTCATGATCTCACCGATAGGGCCTCGAACGTCCTCTCGGCCTCGTTCGCATGCTGATGGGCCTTGGCCACTCACGATCAGAGACTGTCCACCTCCTCAACAAGGGGAGTCAGCACGTCCACCCTTTGCTGGGCGGCAACGAGCTAGGCAGTCACATCCCCACGCAGCCATGCCTCCTCGATGAGGCAGTCCCAGTTCTCCTTGTGCTCATGAAGGAACCAAGATTTCTCCTGGTTGTGAGCAATAAGGGACTGAAAGGAGATGATGGTCACAACACAAAAAAAACATAAAGAAAGAAGAGGGCGAGAGGTAGGATCAAGCGAATACCTGGCCAGTGGGAACGATGACGTCGCGCAGGGCATCCCTGGCATGGTCCAAAGCTTCCAGCGCTGACGCGATCCCCGCGTCGAGGCTCTCCCTCTCCATGCTCTCGGTGGCATCGTCGAGGGTGAAGAGCATCGACGTCGGCTCCTGCGGATTTTTCCACCGTAGCAGGGGCTCACCCCACGCGGGCTAGTCGCTGCCTCCTGATGTCAAGGTCAGGGATGATTCCCCGCCGGTCCTCTCTGCCACCACCACAATGTCCGAGGACCCCTCGGCCGCGTCCCCCTCCGTCTGGCCCACGTTGGGCGCCGTTGCTTGGGCTGTCGCTGGCATGGGTCGCGCCGCTGCCTCGGGCGATGCCACGGTTGTTTCCTACTATGGCCCACCTGCCATAGTCACCGCCACCTCCACCTACATTGGTAGGGCCTCAACCGGCTATGTTGTGCCCGCCATGGTCGACGCCACGAGCGCGGTCAGCAGCTCCGTCCGTCCCATCATCGGCAGTGGTATCACCTCCATCGCCAGCTTCTCAGCGACCTCCGAAGGCATCCCTCGAGCCCCTGTGCCCACTTGTCCTACCGAAGGCACGGGCGCCACCTTGGGCGGCGCCTGACCGGCCGGTGATGTAGTCACACCGACGCCACTCCTGTCCGAAATGGGTGCGACGCCAACCGATGGCTGCAGCCCCGCTTGAAGGGCGACGCTCTTCTTTGGCGCCAGCGCCAAAGGATTACGCCACCTCATGACGCTGCAAGGAACAAAAAGCATAAGTCACGATGAAAACAGAGAAAAACAAAGGATCTGGTGACTTACATCGGCGCTGTTGGGCGGCAGATATGTTTAGGGGGCGAACCCCCAAACCTATGCTCTGCCTCATCGGGGCGAGGTCGTTTCGAGCCCGCCCCCTGCTCCTGGGCAGAGGGGCTCACTCCCCTTGCATCTTGGGGCGCGACGATGGAGCCACCCTCCTCCACTGGCACCTCGGGCACAGCGGTAGATCCGTCGGCCCCTGTTGGCTCTTGGGGCAGGCTAACGGTCTAGCCCGTCTCCACTGGCCCCACGGATGCGCCCTCCCCTCCATGGAATGGGAAGGGTCCCGACTCCTGCAAGGATGAGTAGATACTTGTCAGCACATCCTCGCTCTCCAAGTCATCCCACTCGGTGTTGTCGACTACCTCATCATCATCGTCGTCGTTGTCGGTGTCCTCCCCTCGCTCCCACGCCCGTAGCTTCTGCTGCCTCTTCTTCCTCTTGTCCTCTTTCACCTTCCTAAGCCGCTCACCCTCGGCGCGATTCACCACCCTCATGGATGAATCCCTCGGCAAAGGAGCCGGGTGATCCATGAGGACGAGGTCCCTCGGCTGATCCCCCCATCTCAATGTTAGTATTAAGAGGTCAGGAGATTAATTGAAGAGAAGGCATGAGGAGGGGAAAACTTACGAAGATGACGTAGCCTGGTTTCGGCCACATCGGAGGATGCCCTAGCATCGGGTACACAAAATCAAGGGGGGCGCCCGCGTCGTCCCGCGAAGGCTCCATCGCCTCCTTAATGCGCTGCTCGACTTCGGAGGGGGAGAGCGCTCCCTCGGCAAGTGTCGTCCCAACGAATGATGCCTCAGGCGCCATCGCATACAGCGGAAGCGCGCGCCTCATCAACGGCGCCACCCTCCTCGCGTGGTAGGCCCTGATGATGCCCGGCCCCTTTAGGCCCCTCTCCTTTAGGATGCGGATGGTGGTAAGGTGGTCCCGGATCTTCTTCTTGTCCTTCTCTAGGACACCCCACTTCCTCCATGAATCAAGGGCATCTTTGATTAGGCACCCGGTGAACTCCGGCAGGGGGGCGGCAGCGTCATTCTTGAGATAAAACCACTACGAATGCCACCCCTTTTTGGAGGTCAACAGCCACATCGATAGGTACTCGCTGACCTGGTTGTTCTGGAGGTGGATGCCGGCGCATCCCATCGTCGTATGCAGCTCCTGCTTGCTGCTCTTCCCCCTCTTCTTCTAGAGGGTGACGGTGAAGAAGTGCCACCACGGATCAAAGTGGGGACTGATCCCCAGGAATCCCTCACACAGGGTGATGAACGCCGCCATGTGCTAGATTTTGTTGGGATTGAGGTGCCGCAACTCGATCTTGTAGTAGTGCAGTAGCCCCCGAAGAAATATATGACCAAGGGTAGCGAACCCGCGCTCATGAAAGTGCACGAACGACACCACGTAGCTGTCAGGCGGCGATGGCATGTCCTCCTCACTGGACAGTAGCCACTCCTCAGCAGCGGTCCACGCGCAGAAAAGACCGTGATGGATGAGGCCCTCCATGCGCTGGAAGGTGATGTCAGAGCGGCACCATAGATCCATTGGAAGATGGTCGCGGGTGGATGCGAGCTTGATGGTGGCTGGGACACAGATGCAGGAAGCCTAGGCGATTGGCGGTGGAGGTTGCAGATGTGAAGGCAACAAGGCAAGGTATGAAACCCTGGGGGCAAACCCTTTGGTTTTATAGGGGCAACGAATGCGAGGAAACTAACCGTTCGCCTAGATCTCCATGTCTGCCACGATCTGCCACAACGTCACGCCGTGGGATATGCGCACGCAATCCCTATCCTTTCACTCGAAAGACTCATCGGACATTTTGCCTCCCCGGGCGGGCCACGACTCCTTACAAAGTAAGAGGAATATGGATCAAAAAACACCTCTACGGCTCGTCTAGGCCTAGGAGTTCATCGGTTGGCCCATCAACGGGTTCAACAGCTGCTCCAGGCACCCTTACAATAAGGGATGGAAAGGGATGGGCCCGCAAGCGGCCAATACCCAGGCACACGAGTGCCACGGGCATCTCGGCCCACGATCGAGTCTTAGCCAGGCTGACCCCAGCCGGATCCTTGCGAATGGGATGCCAAGATCCCAATCGAACTATCTAGCTAACGAACCACCAAATCTCATGGCCATACCCATGATGGGTCCGACCTCGGCAAGAAGGAATCACCATTCCCAGGACACGCCATGGGCGACAAAAGAAGGCCAGGGCCCTCAGAGTCCTCCCTTTCGAAAAAACCTCCAAAGTAGTATTCTACTCCATAGGCTCAAGGGCTACACCCACTGGGTGCGCTCACGTGCACCCACTAGCAAGTCAAAAAATCCCCCAGGCGATTCTACCTGAATCACCCGGGGGCTCGGGGGCTACCGTCAGAGACCAATACTAGGGTACCCGAATAGAAGGAGCTAATAACCATCAATGTTGATTCATTCGAGTGGTCAAAAGCGCGACTACACCTCTTGCTGGGCTCCACCTCTTCCAACCACCGAGGACATGGGCTCCGCCTAGTCTGACCCCCGAGGGTTGGCTCTGCCTCGGTGGATACTAAGGCCATAGGCTCCGCCTTCCCTAACCCCCGAGGGTTGGCTCCGCCTTAGCTGACTTCCAAGGGTTGGCTCTGCCTCGCCCGACGTCTGAGGGCTGGCTCCGCCTTGCCCGACGTCCGAGGGCTGGCTTCGCTTCAGCTGACTCCCAAGGGTAGGCTCCACCTTGGCCGACCCCTAAGGGTTGGCTCCGCCTCGACCGGCATCTAAGGGATGGCTCCACCTTGCCCAACATTTGAGGGCTGGCTCCACCTCGCCCAATGTCTGAGGACTGATTCCGCTTCTCCCAATCCCTCGGACACGGTTCCTAACGAAAGCTCACGCCGCCACCAACCACTACGGGCCAGAAAGTACTACCCAAGGTCAAACTTCTGGCATCATGCAGGGAGCAGTCACATCTCAGCACGACCCATCCCCATGACATGTCATTCCAGGGAACTCACATCGCCTACAGTGATGGACACGTGGTCACTATGCTGCCCACTCCCTGTACGGCCGCTAATCAGCACGCTGGTTTGCCGCATCGCCCGCTGGGGTAGAGCAGGACGTTATGACCCACTAACAACACTAGGGCATGGCAGTGTCAGTGGATAGGTGCCCGGCGTGGGGCTGTCCATGTCGCCACCTGCCATGTTAGCGGGGCCTGCTTGGAGGAAAAGAATGGCCCGGTGACCCTGAAGGACTTCCTCTGGCTCTCGTTCTCCTTTTTTCTCCCATTTGTAACATGTGCTTTCCCTTGGCCTATAAAAGGAAGAGCAGGGCGTCCCACTAAGGGGCATCGCATATCACACCACATCACACCAGAACCACTAGCATCGAACCTCGAACATATAGCTAAGCAGCGACTGAGCTCTCGGCGCCCATTCGAACTTTCCATTAGAGATTTGGGACCTGACCCTCTCTCACTCATTTTAACCCCTACTATGAACTTTTTAGTGCTAGTAACATGAGCAGCAGCCATGAACTGGACGTAGGGACATTCTGCCTGAACCAGTATAAACCTTGTGTCTTCTTAGCATACCATCCGGGCCAGATGCGCAATAATACAAATTTACTTGTTGGTGTTTACTCCAAATGCCGACAATGATCATCTGGCAGAGCTTGTGGATAACCCAAGTCACTTTGTGAGCGGTTGTGGGCGATTCATCACGATGGAGTGTCAAAGAATCAGCCCGTAGAGAGCACATGATCCTTGAGCGGATCAAGAGGGAGCTACACCCTTGCGCGGGTGCTCCAACGAGGACTAGTGGGGAGTGTTGACTCTCCGATACCTCAGGAAAACATCGCCGTGTTCCTTTCCCTCTCTTTACTTTGAGCATTTATGTTTGAGCAATTCATTTCATGTCTTTGCATTCCTAGAATTGCCATGCTAGAGTAGGATTGGAACCTAGGGTGCAAAACTTTTGTACGAGAGAACAATAGAAACACATTTTGGACACAAGGGGTGAAATGGGCTAAGTGTAGGGCTTAATTATTGCAAAAATTTAGAATTAGCCCAATTCACCCCCCCTCTTGGGCATCTTGATCCTTTCAATTGGTAACGAAGCCTCGTGCTCACTAAATTAGGATTAACCGCCTAGAGCAAGATGTCCCACGGGGATGGACCCCCTCCTATCTTTGAGGGAGATGATTTTTCTTATTGGAAAATTCGCATGGAGGCATACCTAGAAGCTTTAGATGTTGGAGTTCTTAGAGCCGCCTCCCAAGGCTTCCCAAAACCTAAGGATCCCACAAACCTTTAAGGCGATGGGGTTAACTATGAGAAGTGGAATGCAAAGGCTAGAAACACCCTCTTTAGAGGCCTTTGCAAGGATGTTTTTAACTGTGTGCGGAACCACAAAGATGCCCATGCATTATGGTCGGACATTTGTGCACTCCATGAGGGAACCAAGAATGAGCGTGAGGAACGCTACCACCTTGTGATGAAAAAGCTTAATTCATTTGAGATGTTTCCTAGAGAAAGTGCCAATGAGATGTATTCTTGCTTGAATGTTCTTGTAGAGGAAGTCAATGGGCTTGGACTCACAAAAATGCAACCCTCTAATGTTGTGAGAAAGATCTTGAGTGTCCTCCCCATTGACAAATAAAGGTATATTGTGATGGTGCTTCATCAAGGTGATCTTTTCACCGCTACACTAACTCAAATATTGGGAAAGATCAATGCACATGAGATGTACATGCACATCACTCCACAAGATGGCTCTTCTTCCACCAAGAAGAAAGATTTAGCATTCAAGGCTAGCCAAGAGAAGAGGGGCAAAGTAAGAGTTGATCATGATAGATCAAGTGATGATGAGATTGATGATGCAAGTCTCACTCTCATGGTGAGAAGAACCGCTAAGATGCTCAAGAAGCTAAATAAGAATGGTGTCAAGTTTGATGGCAAGAAGAAGAAATTCTTCACTAGTAATAGAAGGAAGCCCATCTCTAAAATGGATTGCTATAATTGTGGAGAACTTGGTCATCTAGCCCATCAATGCCCCCAACCTAAGAAAGACAAGTACAAGAAGTACAAGGGCAAGAAAGATGACTCAAGTGATGAAAATGATGATGAGAAGAAGAAGAACAATCCATACAAGAAGAAGGATGGCAAGAAGAAGGAATTTCACAAGAAGAAGAAGAATGGCAAGGCATACATTGTTGGTGATTGGCTCACGGATATTGAATCATCAAGTGGCTCATCCGATGATGAAAGTGAGAATGAGAAGGAGAAGGTGGCCGCTCTTGTGATTGATTCTTCACTATCTTCACCAACACCGCAGCCGTCATCCTCTACACACCTATGCCTTATGGCCAAGGGTGAACGAAAGGTACAAAATGATGATGATAGTAGTGGTGATGATAATGCTAGCAATGATGAAAGTGGTAGTGATAGCGATGAAGAATTTGAATCACCTTCTTATGATGATCTTATCAAATTGCTAAACCAATACACTAAAATCATTAGAAAGACAAGAGCTAAAAAGAAAAAGCTAGAACTTGAGACGGACTCACTCTTAGCAAAGCATGACATAGCCGAAAAATCTAGTGTTGAGCTTAGAGAACAAAATAAAATTATGTCATCCAAACTCAAGGAGCTCAAATCCTCTAAAAAGGAGCTTAGAGAAAAACATGATAAACTTGAGGGGATACATAATAAGCTCACCACTAGTTACAATTTGATAAAAGAAGAGTACACCAATCTCAAGATTAATCATGATAATCTTGTTCTTTCTCATGAGTTATTATTCAATGAGACACATGATGCTACTAACAATGTTGTTAAGATTGATATAGCTATATCATGTGATGACTTGATTGTTGAGAGCATTGAGCAAGGTTCTAGTAGCAAAGGCAAGAAAGTGGTTGAGTCCGACAACTATGATGATAATATCAAGCTCAAGAATGAGAATAAAAAGCTCAAGAAAGATCTTGAAAAGCTATCAACCACCAACACAATTGTGATAGAGAATTTTGACAATGATTATGATATAGCTCTTGAGAATGAGATGCTTAAAGAAGAGAACAAGAGACTCAAGATAGAGAAAAATCATGATGAACTTAGAGAAGAAAACAAGAAGCTCAAGTTGGAGAAAGAACATCTCAAGACCGGGTTGAGCAAATTCACAAAAGGCCAATATCTCCAAAGTGAGCTACTCATGAACACCGTGATGAAGATGGATAGAAGTGGTATTGGGTACTTGGCAAATCAAGAGAAGAAAGCTCAAGCTCAACATCAACAATAATACAATTTAAAGCCTAAGCCAAAGAGATGTTTTGAGTGTGGACAAGAAGGTCACTTTACTCATGAGTATCAAACTCCACCACCACAACCTTTGCCCAAGCATGCTAGACCCTTTGCCTTCAATGCTCACTACATGCTTAGAAAGAATTTTAGTGGAAAAATGAAAGTCATGTTCTTAGGTCCACCCAACAAGAATAGGCCTAATCAATTTTGGGTTGCAAAGTCACTAGTTGAGAAAGTAAAGGGCCCTCATCAAGTTTGGGTCCCTAAACAACAAGATTAATCTCTTGTGTGTAGGTGAACTACAAGACCAGTGGAAGTCATTGGGTTATTGATAGTGGTTGCACTCAACATATGACCGGTGATCCTCGTATGTTCACCTCACTAGATGAAGAAGTAGATTGTCAAGAAAGGATTACATTTGGTGATAATTCAAAGGGCAAAGTTCAAGGATTGGGCAAAGTTGCAATATCAAATGTGCTATATGTTGCTTCATTAAGTTTTAACTTGCTATCCGTTGGTCAATTGTGTGATCTTGATTTTCAATGTTTGTTTACCGAGAAGGAAGTGGTTGTGTCAAAGAAATATGAAGATCAAGTTATGTTCAAGGGTTTTAGATACAACAACCTATATCTAGTGGATTTCACCTCTAAAGATGCAAACTTGAAGACATGCTTATTCACCAAAACATCACTTGGGTGGCTATGGCATAGAAGACTTACACATGTTGGGATGAGCTCACTCAAGAAGCTAATGAAGAATGAATTGGTGAGAGGTTTGAAGGATGTGAAATTTGAGAAAGACAAGCTTTGTAGTGCATGTCAAGCCGACAAGCAAGTTGCAAACACTCATCCAACAAAAGCCTACTTGTCAACAACAAGAGTGCTAGAGCTTCTTCACATAGATCTATTTGGACCAACAACTTAAAAGAGTTTGAGAGGAAATCTCTATTGTCTTGTGATAGTTGATGACTACTCTAGATATACTTGGGTGTTCTTCCTTCATGACAAGACCGAAGTGGCCGCATGTTTCAAGAAGTTTGCCAAGAGAGCACAAAATGAATTTGAAGTGAAGCTCAAAAAGATAAGAAGTGACAATGGAAAAGAATTTGACAACACAAACATTGAAACATATTGTGATGAAGTAGGGATCAAGCATGAGGTCTCCGCAACATACACTCCTCACCAAAATGGCATAGTAGAGAGAAAGAACCGGACACTTATCACCCTTGCAAGAACAATGCTTGATGAGTACAATACACCCGAAGCTCTATGGGCAGAAGCTATCAACATTGCATGTTATGCATCCAATCGCCTATTTCTTCAAAAGTTTCTTGGTAAGACCCCTTATGAGTTGCTCAATGGGAAGAAGCCGGACGTATCACTCATTCGGGTGTTTGGTTACAAATGCTACATCTACAAGAAGCGACAACACCTAGGGAAGTCCTAAAGACGTTGTGATATTGGTTTTCTTGTTGGTTAGTCATCAAAGTCCAAAGCATATTGAGTATGTAATCTTGCCACCGGCTTGGTTGAAGAAACATATGATGTGGAATTTGATGAATCTAACGGCTCCTAAGGAGCACATGAGAATCTTGATGATGTAGGTGATGAACCATTGAGGGAGGCCATGAAGAACATTCTGGTTGGAGACATCAAGCCCAAAGATGATGAAGATGATGTACAAGTGATTGATCCACCTTCTTCATCAAATGTGCCACAAGATGATGATAAAGATGGGAGAGTAGAAAATGAAGATACTCATGTCTCCCATGATCAAACGGTGGCACAAGCTCAAGATGTTGATGCTCCACAACCTCCTCCTCAAGTGGTTGATAGAAGAAATTTGTAACACCCTAGGTGTTTGTCACTAGTTAAGCAATGGGTTTGAGCTCAAACATGGCATGTTAAGTGGTGATGAAGATGTCAAGATCAAATCTACAAGAGTGAGCTCCAACTTAAACTTGGACAACACACCCTACTTCCATGTGGACCCTTGTTAAGATTATGCAAGAGTAATGTTAAACATGCTTATTTCATTTACATTACATCAACATGCATCCATCTTGACCAGTGGAAAGTTTCATGAAGTTTGAAATCAAGAAGTCACATGAAATGATAAGTTATAATCTTTCTTGGATTGCTTTATTAAGTGAATGGAATTATAGATCATCAACCAAACCTTGCTACCTTGCTCAAATGACTCTAATTGAACTCTACAACAAAAGTCATGAAGGGTTCGTGTTGAGCAGAAGTCAAGAAAATGCATCAATCGGTCTAAAACTCTAATTTAAGCTTTACCATGATGCTACTTTGACTTGGTTTGAACTATGGCTTAGAGTGTTTGCATGGCCACGGACCCTAAATAAAAGTTGTAGTCCATGTTATGTAGAACAAACTTTATTTTTGGATCAAGGCTTGATTCGACTTCTAAGTGTCTCGAATAGGGATTTCAAGAATCAACTCAGTGCTGTTTTGAAGCTCCAAAAATCAGCTAAGTGTTGGAACTGAAGTATTCAGTTTTAAAGTTTCATGAACTTCACTTTGGAACCTTGTATCTCTCTAACCAGGCCAAATGAGACTTTGATCCTTTAAACAAAGTTGGAGATCTCGCGTATCTCTATAACTTTTGTTACTACATTTTGTGCCAGAACTAAACGGTTTAGGAGATATAGAGGCGAGAAAATAGAGGTTCAGTCGGTTTTGCAGGTGTTTTTGAGCTAGCCTGGAACTTTTGAACGTGGCCGACCTGTTCAGAGGCTTGCTGCCATGTGGCCTCCCGTGCCTATGCCCGTTCGCCACCTTGCCCCCATGTGCAAGAAAACCGAGCGCCTGACCTCTCCACTCCCTCTGGCTCACTCTCTGCTCTCCCTCGACTCCGCTAGAAAGTGAATGCCGAGCTCCGCCATGGCCACCGAGGAAGCTCCGTGGACACCGCTCGTTCCTTCACTACTGCTCATCACGCAGCCGCCGCCACCACCGAACCCTCCTTGACCCGTCCTAAACCCTACCACACCACGACCTCCCCTTTTCCCAGCCTTGTCTACCACCGACTGGCTCCGCCGACGGAGCAGCCATGAGCAGCGCCACTGGTGCGCGTAACCCGGCCCCTATGAGCCACCTCTAGTGAAGTCACTGCCACCCATGGATGCGCGTGGGCCTAGGGCTGCCGCGCTGTCCTTTCATCGCCGTCGGCAGGCCTCCGGCCTGCCGGTCCCGACGTCCTCCCCTACCTGCTCTGTTTTTGGAAGAAGGCGAGGGACTTCGCTCATCAATTAGAACAAAGTCCAAGTCCAATTGGCATGTTTGACCTAGATAGCTTTGGAATAAGCTTTTGGTGATAATAACAATGTTGTAGACAATTTCATTATCTTTCCAGAAAGTCTAGGATCACCTTCCTTGGATGTTTGGATCTCTAGTTATGGATAAAACAAGTGACTACTATGTTGCTGCCTAGATTTCTATATATGTGCTAGGTGATTGCTTTAGCTTGCTCTTGTTTTGGCTAAACATGTTGGTTAGTTCTTGATCGATGCATGGGTGCAATAGCTGAACTTAAGTTCACTTGTGTGCCATGCCTAATATGCTTGCTATCCCTTTACAATAGCTTGTGTGATGTTTAGTTAAATAACTAGGTGCCTATGCCTTGCATGATCTTATGTTTGCCTTGAATGCTATTATGTGATGCATCTCATATTACCATTCTTCATATTCATGCACTTGCATCTTGCATCTCATCTAGGTACGCTAGCTGAAACACGTGAAGGACGTGATGTTGGAGCCGAACCCGAAGATGGTGTATGGTGGACCTATCCCGAAGATAGAAGGACTGGACAAGTGCTAGGATGGGAAATACTCATCAAGCGAGTATCGTCTGACAAACACTAACCTAGTGTTGGATCCTAGACAAGCCCCGGAGCATTCTAAGCCTCCTACGTTTTTATAAATATCACTTGAGTTATTTATGTTTGATGCATTAGGTTATAAGAGTTGATTGGAACCACTTCATGCATAGAACTACCTTGTCCAAAAATATACCTTGAACCCTATGTAGGTCCAGGATTGAATGTATGCTTAGCGATGCTTAGAGCGGTAGAAGTCGGGTGATTTCCTGTCACCTGCGAGATATAGGTGGATACCAAAGCACGGTTGGCTATATTTGCTATCGTGGAAATAACCATGTGTTAATAATAAATGGAGACCGGGAAGGATGTCGATAGAGAAGCAACAAGACATGGAGGTCTTGGGTGTGGATCTATCCCCGTCTGTGTCGGTTAAGGACCGATTTGCTATATGTCCTCATGTCATGTTGAACACATGCCTATCACTTAGTTGGCTGGATAACTCGCTCCGACCGTGAAGCCAAGTAGCTCAACTCAGGCTAGAAGGCCAGGAAGTGAAAGTGTGCACTCTGGCGGTAGTAAGGATGTGCGGGGAGCCATTGGCGTAAGTCCAAAGGTGAGATTGACCACCTGGCAGAGTGGATTCCTTGAGAGTGCGGCGCTGCTCGAAACCACGAATTTATTCCTGAGTTGTACCAAAGGTGACCCGAGGCAACCCCTGATCAGGTTGATTGGGTTTGTGTTAGGAATAATTCCCCAGCTAGGTAGGAATCAATTCGAATCGCCGTCTCTCCTGGATAGTGAGAACTTGACTGAGCAGCGACAACGTAGAGACACTTAATTGAACTTGATGGTTATAATGATGATGATGATGATGATGATACAACATTATACCAGCTATGGTTACTATTGCCTGTTACTAAATGATATTCCACATGTTTGTCACATGTTAGTTGCTAATCTAGAGATGAATAGCTATAATTAACTTGGTTACTAAATTGTAAAAATGTATAGCTCAACCCTTGGCTTTTATGCAAAATGTTGTCAAGCTAGCTCCACCTATAAAGCCTTGCATACTCCTTGGTGTCACTTTATTTCTGGTTTATGATGGGTAAGTCTAGCTGAGTATATTCGAGTACTCAGGGTTTATCCCACCATGTTGCAGGTGAAGTTCTCGGCCTGCTGAAGATGGTGGCTAACTGCCGGTGGGCTCGGTGACTCTATATTTACTTCTCATCTATATGCTTTTATCAGAAGATGTCACTTATGCTAGCAATGTATTTAGAACTTATATTAATGTAATCATTCGAAAGCTATGTTGTTTTCACTAATCGGTTTTGAAACCCAAACTTGTACTATTATTTGTAAACTCATTTGTATTATTATTTCTGCTACAACTCTGTGTATGTGATGTGTATTTGCTTAATCATATGATCTTGGTTGTGATGTTGATTTACCGAGGTCCTTCGTGACACTCGGCGGACTACTGGGTTTATATAAGTGAAAGTATGTGCGCGTCAACATGCTAAACAGGGACAGCCGTACTTGATCTTGTATAAATTGGGTGGTTCTGTCACAAAATTCACCCCTACTACAAGCACATCCAAAAGATCTCATCATAGGGAGTCCTTCAAAGGGTGTAATGACTCGCTCTCAAAAACTTGCTTTATTTATTGAACATCACTCGTTTGTTTCTTGCATTGAGCCTACAAATGTAGAAGAAGCTCTTTAAGATCCGGATTGGATAAATGCCATGCATGAAGAGTTGAACAACTTCACCCGAAATGAAGTTTGGACACTTGAAGAGCAACCACAAGATGCAAGAGTCATTGGAACAAAGTGGGTGTTCCGCAACAAACAAGATGGTCAAGGCATCGTTGTTAGGAACAAGGCAAGGCTGTTGCGAAGGGGTTCTCCCAAGTTGAAGGGTTGGATTTTGGAGAGACCTTTGCACCGGTTGCAAGACTTGAAGCCATTCGTATCCTTCTTGCATATGCATCCCATCATGAAATGAAATTATATCAAATGGATGTTAAAAGTGCATTTTTAAATGGTTTCATAAATGAACTAGTCTATGTTGATCAACCTCCCGGGTTTAAAGACCCTAGATATCCTAATCATATCTATAGGTTGTCCAAGGCACTATATGGGCTTAAGCAAGCCCCAAGAGCTTGGTATGAGCGCCTTCGGAATTTCCTCATTGAGAAGGGCTTCACCATTGGGAAGGTCGATACCACACAATTTACCAAAAAACTTGATGGAGAGATCTTCATTTGTCAAGTATATGTTGATGATATTATATTTGGCTCATCAAATGAAGACTATTGCAAAGAGTTTGGTGAATTGATTTCAAAGGAGTTCGAGATGTCTATGATTGGAGAGCTTACATTCTTTCTTGGTTTTCAAGTCAAGCAAATGAGAGAGGGGATTTTCATCTCTCAAGAAAAATATACCAAGGACCTTCTCAAGAGGTTCAAAATGGATGAATGTAAGCCAATCAAGACACCAATGCCATCTAATGGATATCTCGACTTAAATGAGGGAGGTAAATTGGTTGATCAAACTCTCTACCATTCTATGATTGGTAGTTTATTATATTTGACCGCATCTAGGCCTAACATTATGTTTAGTGTGTGTATGTGTGCTAGATTTCAAGCTAATTCTAAGGAGACTCACATTGTTGCCGTTAAAAGAATCCTTAGGTACCTTAAGCACACACCAAGCAATGGTCTTTGGTCTCTCAAAGGAGCTAGGTTCCAACTAGTTGGCTATTGTGATTCAGATTATTGTCGATGTTTTACCACCGATAGCCTGCCACGGGGGTACCCGGGGCAGTATGTTCGGGCTTCGGCGTATGCTGAACTCGATGGTAAACGCAAGAGACAGTCGATTTATCCTGGTTCAGGCCCTCGATCGTAGATCGAGTAACAACCCTACGTCCAGTCAGCGTTTGCCTTTTGCGTTGGATTGATTATGAAGTGTTATGTTGTACAATTCTTGTTCTTCTTTAGGAGCCCTGCCCTCCTTTATATAGTCAGGAGGCCGGAGTCCTAATCGGTTTACAATGAGATCTCCTAGTAGGATTACTTAATAGATCTATTACTAAGATTACGTGGGAAGAATCCTAGTTGAACTAGATCTTCCCTCTCTCTTGCGGGGTATCCTGTGGGTCCCGCATCGACAATTATGCCGGTTGTAAAATTGATAGAAAAAGCACATCCGGAGGGTGCCATTTGCTTGGTAGATCACTAGTGTCTTGGTCCTCCAAGAAGCAAAATAGTGTGGCATTGTCCACCGCCGAGGCGGAGTACATTGCCGTGGGTGCTTGTTGTGCACAAATTCTTTACATGAGGCAAACTCTTCTAGACTATGGTATAGTTCTAGAAAAGATACCTCTCTTGTGTGACAATGAGAGCGCGGTAAAGCTTGCTAATAATCTGGTTCAACACTCTTGCACCATGCACATAGACATCAGCCATCATTTTCTTAGAGATCATGTTGCTAAAAATGATATATCATTAGAAGGTGTAAGGACCGAGGATCAATTGGCAGATATCTTCACTAAACCGCTAGATGAGGCTACATTTTGTTGGTTCAGGAATGAGCTAAATGTGCTTGACTTTAGTAACTTCACTAAAAAATAAGCTTGTGTTGTCCATTGCATTGCATTATAATATAAAACATGTTTTATTTTTAGTAATACACTTAGGGCTTGTCTAACATGGTTAAGATAATCGCCAAAAAGCGTGTGAAGAAGCTTAACCTTGGATCAAACTTGACAAGCAACTAGACTTATTTTCAAGTATTGCATTGCATGTGCATGTGTGTTGCTTTGTCGTTTCTTTCCGGTTATCTTTTGAGCACCCGCTGTGTTTATCCATAAATAGGGAGAGCATTTGAAGCTCCTATTGGTCATAAAACCCTCTTGTGTGGTAACATGGTGTTCCTCACCCCTTTTGTTGCCTATTTTCTTAAAAAGAATTATAGCCGAAGGCAAATCATTTAGAAAAACTTGAGAGTTTGAGAGAGGTTTTTCATATCAGTCCCAATTGGTGTTTATTTGGATCTTATTGAAGTTTGGGACTTGATTGGGAGAAAGTGTCGCGAAGAAAGAGGAGTTTCTATAGTTGAAGAGGGACTGGACGCAGGGACCGAACTCACTTAATGTAGCATCCGATCAGTACAAAAGGAGGAGATAAAGTTGCTAAAGCAGGACCGAACGATGAACAGTATTTCTACAGCGTCTGGTGTGACGTTGTTTCTGCGTCTGGTCAGCGTAGGATGGATCTAAGGAAAGGACCAGACTCTGTGATGCGTCCGAACAAGGGCCATCAGACGCATCCGGTCATGATTTGAGGGTCTCTAGACCTCTCTGTTGTTGACCGAACTCCGGAGGGCTGCGTCCGGTCATCTTTGCCGGAGCGTCTGGTCACGGAAGTGCAAGCGGAAAAGATTTCTCTTTTCTTTCCTTGTTTGTCACAGGGGGCCACCATATACCGTTCTCTTTCACCGTGCCCGCGCCTGTGACTTCATCTCCACCGCCTTGCCCTCGTCGTGGCCCTGCCGTCATACACCACCGCGCACACGCGCCGCCTTGCCCTTGTCGCGGCTCCGCCGTCGCGCACCACCGCACACCCGCACCTCCTGCCTCCACCGTTGCACCACCGCGCTCGCTCTGCCTGCATCGCGCCGCCATGCCACCACACGCATGTCGCCTGCCAGCACATGCTCGTGCTCCACTGTGCCGCTGCATGCTCGCAAACCACCACGTCACCGCGTTGCCTCCTCTCACGCCGATGGTTTCCTAGCGCCGCGCCTTCTCGGCCGTCGCACTACTTCGTGGCACCAACCCGAGCCCTAAGGTGCCATTGCCATTCCTGTGTGGTGTCCCTGTGATTGACAACTTATCCCTTCGCACGTCTCGGGATTGTTCTAAGGTAGCAAGCCATATTCGCTCATTACTTTCCTACTGCTTGCTTTCCATAGGTCATTCGCTTCCCTAGTATATAAAGTTGCTTATATATATACTTCCTATTCTATCATGCAGTCAGTTCGGGCAGTGAGTCAGCTTGGCAGTTGGTCAGTGGACAGATTTACTTGGGGCCAAGCCTACGAGTATGGATTGAGGCCAAGCCTCATGAGTGTCAGTTGGCAGTTGTTCCTTATCAGTGGCAGTGATTCTTGTCAACTTCAGAGATGGCTCATTGCAAGAACATCGGAGGTGGTCCCGGTGATGAGGATCCAACGCCTTCACCTTGCCTGACTACTCAACAAAAAGGAAAGGAGAAAAAGACTACAAAGAAGAAGCGCAAGTTCAATGATGTTGAGGCAGAGAGAGCAGCAGCAGTGGCAGCTGCCACAGAGCGAGCCGAGATAGGTGGATCTGGCAGTGGCATTCGCATAGGTGATCAGTTGTCACCAGCTCAGAGGACCGCCATCTAGAGGATTGAAGCTAATCTTGGTAGTCCACCCAGGACCATCATGCTTGGAGGACGGTGTGTCTCTTTAGAGGAGAGTCAAACTTAGGGGGTGACTGAGCAGCAGACACAGTCGATAGAGCAGATAGAGGATGCTCAACAGGGAGAGTAGGTTGAGGAGACAGAGCAGATAGCATAGCCATAGCTTCAATGTTCTAGTCGCACACCCACTCAGGTGTCACAGAGGCCTCAGACACAGAGGAGGGGCTCTCGTCCACCTCCCAGACCATAGGATCCACCTTCGGTGGTTCATTTGGACCTGAGGGCAGCCACAGCCAGACAGGTGTAGCAGCTACGGTTCGTACAGTTTGAGGATTGGTTTCCGCCAAGGTGAGATGAGCGTGCCTCAGAGCACTTCTACACTAGGTTGCAGGAGGACTTCTATAGTGCATATCTCAACAGCGGTGTTGCTTTTAGATCTCAGTGGGTCTGCCCCTTAGAGTCTCTAGTTGCAGCTACTGGCAAGCAGATCCATCCTCACCTCACTTATCTGCCAGGCTTGTCAGATCTCCTTGGATGGACTGGTTGATATGTTTCATCTTGGGTCCGTGAGTCCTACTCTTCCTTGTGGATTGACCCGAGACACAGGTTTATTCATTTTGCTTTCTGAGGGAGTGACTACAGGCTCTAGAGCTCAAGGGTCAAGAAATACTAAGGATTCTAGAGTCACCTATTCGTCTTCATGAGACATTTGGTGAGACGCCCTCATGGCGAACTTGTGCCACCTATAGATCTTGTCAGACCATGCTTCATAGAGCCATTTGGCGAGGGGTCGAGTAGGACACCACGTGACCTTACACCTATAGCTTGGCTCCTTGATGCTATTATGAGGAGGACTCTGCTTTCGAGGATGGGCTACCATGAGGGCCTGACTTGAATTCAGCTGTGGCTAGTGTATTACCTGGTGTCTCAGACTGTCTTTGATATTTAGGATGTGATGCTTTCAGAGATGGAGGACACACTAGCAGAGGGCTTCAGAGGTCACCGTCAGCTGTCTTATGCTCATTGGATCACTTTCTTACTCCAAAAGGCAGTTTCACATAAGTCCTCAGAGACAATGGCAGAGTGGACAGGTGCTACTACTGAGTTTCCATAGTATGACATGAGCTAGATGCTACATCATAGTTGTGCAAGGACACCTCACCAGCCGAGTCATCGCCTAGAGGTACCAGAGAAAGTAGCTCAGCAGGATGAGATCATCAGGGGCATCACAGAGACTGAGGAGGAGGAGCTCGATGCACAGTAGGTAGATGAGGTCGAGAGCGATCCAAGTGATAGCTCAGACAATGACTATCAGCCGACTTCATAGATGGCACCTCATCCTCACAACAGAGAGGCCAGTGGCTCTAGCTCAGCTCCACCACAGCCACCACAGACAGACCCGCCACTTCTAGCTATACTTGAGCGGATGAGGCAGGACCAGGCACACTAGGCATAGAAGACCGCAGCTGCACTTGCTCAGGTTTAGGCATGATAGGATGAGTTTCAGCGGCAGCAGCAGGCCATGCAGCAACAGCAGCTAATGATTCAGCATCAGTTACTTGGCTTCATGTAGCATATATTCACTGCTATTGGGGTTGATCCTCAGCAGTCTACATTTTAGATAGGCTAGCCTGCCACCACCACTCTAGTGACTCCAACTGTATAGCCCAATGGGCTTTCGAGTTAGAGACAGCTAGCTCCTCAGTTTGCCTCACCTATAGAGCAGGTGTCTCAGTGGTTTACTTCACCAGAGACAGCTCAGGGTCTGCACTTTACTCCTATTGTTATGGCTTTCACTCTGACTCAAACTTCTTCGGTGTTAGTGATAGACACCCCAGTTGAAAGGTCCTTGTTGGTTTTGGTAATTGAGTGACAACCTAGGTGGACTAATTGTGTTTATGTGAGATACACAGGTGATTAGTCCACATGTACATGTGTATGAGCAACATATGCCATGGAGGTGAAAATGGCTTGGAGATGTTGCAAAGCTCACACATGTGATGATGAAGGAGCTTATTGCACATGAGACATGACATTGAGTCATGTGATCAAGGTGGAGAAGATCAAGACAAGACTTGGCTTGATGGACCGGTTGCAAGCGTGAAGGGCAAGTCGAAGGCTTTGGAGTGATGGACCGCGTGGCGGTGAAGCTTGAGCAAGACTTGGCGCCGATGGACGATGGCAACGGTGAAGGGCAAGTGAAGTCAAGATCGATGAACCAATATGATCACGTGATGATATGAAGTGGATCATATCATTGTTGATAGTGTTGGTGCATGTGTTGCATCGACATTGGAGGAGATGGAATGGAATGCACAAGGCAAAGGTATAACCTAGGGCATTTCATTTCACCGGTCATAGGTGTGTAGAGAAGTTTATGACCGGGTTTAGGATAGATGGTCGTATTATCAAGAGGGCAAACTTGTTTGCATATCGGTCATCTAGTGCCACTCGAGTGATCTAACTTTGCATTGTCGCTAGGATCGAATGGCGTGGCAAGTTGAGTGGCTAACATCCTTTGGGAAATGATTGTGAAAATGCTAACACACATACACATGATGGTGTACACTTGGTGGTGTTGGCACATTTACAAAGGAGGTGGTGTTTGCAGGGTGAGATGGGTTTGGGTCCTCTCTCCTCCCCGCCGAGAAGCTTCTGAGATGGGATTCGGCGCTTCGGGAAAATAGAATGCCTATTTTCTATTGCGCCGATGCAAATTCTTGGTGGTTAGCACATTGGAGCAAGGGTGAAGAAGTTAGAAGTGAGAACGAGTTGGTCGCGAAGATGTCGGGCGTCGGTCAACCGACCGGACGCCGGATCTAAAACGACCGACGCTTTAGGCCGGCTCGGCCCGGTCACGACGCATCGATGACGCAGATGGAGGCTGGAGAGTGACCGGACGCTGGCTGCGTCCGATCAAGGCTCGACCGGACGCGTCCGGCCATGCTCGGAGCTTCTTGAAAACGACCGGACGACGAGGGGTTCTCGTCCGGTCCGCTGAAGTGCTTCGCGTCCGGCTGGCGAGATGACCGTTGGGATCGGAAGATGACCGCTGAACGCAGGGGACACGTGGCGAGTATCGCGCGACCGGACGCCGAGAGTCCAGCGTCCGGCCGATCGGACCGAGCGTCCGGTCGTCCCCGACCGCTGCCAGAGAAGGGGTAACGGCTAGTTTAGCCTTTGGGGCTATAAATAGAAGTGGCCCTCGGCCATGGTGGGCCGAGCACCTCAAGGGACTTAGTGTCCATGCTTGTGAGTGCTTGGGAGCCTCCATCACACACATACTTGATAGCGATCATTCGATTGTGTGAGTGAGCGATTCTAGTGCGATTGCATCGTGAGGTTGCATCGAGTGGCACTAGGTGATCGAGTTGCGAGCCGGTGGTGCTTGTTACTCTTGGAGGTTGCCACCTCCTAGACGGCTTGGTGGTGGTCTCCGTCCGAGCCGCAAGAAGCTTGTGCGGCGCTCCGGAAGTGCTTGTGAGGGGCATTGTGCTCGCTTCAGCCCAGAGTCGCGAAGAGCAACCTTAGTAAAGCGTGTCATTGAGCTACCCTCACTCAAGGGGTAGGTTCTTGCGGTGCCCGACGTGCGGGCTTAGCGGGTGATGCTAATTAGCCAGAACCACCAAGTGAGCGGTCGACACAACGGGGACTAGCGTGTTGGCAAACACGTGAACCTCGGGAGAAAAATCATCGTGTCAACCTTGTTCTTCCTGTTGGTTTGCATCCCCGTTACACAAGCTTGCAATTACTTATATATATATCTTAAGCTTGTGTAGTTGCTCTTGTAATTAGATAGCTTGTGTAGCTAGCTAATTACCTTCTTGCTTGTGTAGCATAGAAGTAGCTTCCTTGCGTGGCTAATTTGGTTTTAGTAACCTTGTTAGTCACATTGCTTAGTTTGTGTAGCTAAGTATTTGCGCTCTCTAATTAGGCGTTGGTTGCCTTGTTATTGAGCATTGCTAGTGAGCTTAGTTAGCTTTGTGCTTTTGCTTACTAGCATGTGTAGGAGCTCCCTTGTTACTTAAAGTACTAGTGGCATAGGTTTGTGTGACCTTGCTCCTAGAATTGTTTAGGAGAGCTCTAGCTAGCCCGGCACCTTAGTTGCTTTATTAGTATCTTTGCAAGGTGCTAGTGAACATATATAGAGGGGTGTAGTCTTGGCTAGACCGATTGTTTTAATTCCGCATTTATATCGGTTAGCCGACGCGATTAATTTTAGAAAAGACTATTCACCCCCCCCCTCTAGTCCGCCATCTCGACCCTTCAAGTGGTATCGGAGCCCGGTCTCTCATTTGTGGTCTTCACCGACCCGAGAGGATGGCGTCTAATGGGCTAGATGGTTGTGAGAATCACATTTTTAATGGCACTAACTTTGCACTTTGGAAAAATCATATGCTTGATCATTTTCGTGCAAAGGGACCTAAATTTTGGTGGGTTGTCACTAGTGGTCTCTCCCATGTCTTGGATCATAGAACTCTAACCAAAGCTCAAAGAGTCCTCTATGAATTTGATGCACATGCTTGTTGTTTTCTATTGGATGCTTTACATTTTGATTTGATGAAGCAAGTAAACTACAAGGGGACCGCTCGTGAGATATGGGACTCCATCAAGGACACCTTCGGTGATTCCTCCACATGGGATGATGGTAAATTCAAGAAGGAGGATGAGCCCAAGAAGGAGGCACATGAGTGTGTTGAGCATAACCACAATTTGGTGATTGTGGAAGATTGCTCCACCTCATGGTCAAGTGATGATGATGATAGATCAACTACAAGTTCACTTGACAAGGTTGATGATGATGCCACAAGTGTTGCAAGTGATGATGCTACCCCAAGCACACTTGATGGTGATCGTGATGATAATGGCTCATGCTCAAGCCAAGATGATGATGCTACTACAAGCCCATCCACTACACCACTTTGCTTCATGTCACAAGGTGACACCAAGGTATCAAATGGTAATGTGGTTGATCATGTTAAGTCATATGATGAGCTTGTTAGTAGACTTGCTAGCATGACCATGTCTTTAGAAAATGAGAAAGCTAAAACATTGAAATTAGAAAATGAAAACTCATTTCTAAAGAACTCTTGTGAAGAACATAAGAAATTGCTTAATGCTTATAAATCTTCACTTGATGAGCTTAAATTGAATCATGAGACACTACTTACATCTCATGATGAATTATTAGAAAAACAAGCTTCTCTCATTAAAGTGTTTACAAAGAAACTTAAAAATAATGAGAACTCATCACATGGGTCAAAAGATCAATTGAAAATGTTGCTAAACCTTGTGATGTAGAAAAGAAGCATGTATCCACCTCTTGTGATGATTTATTAGATATGCCATGCTCTTCACATATAGATGCTTGTTCTACTTCTATGTCTTGTATGACTAACATTTTGAAGGAGAACAATGAGCTCAAAAATGAAGTGAAGAAATTGAGAAATAAGTTAGAGAGGTGCTACAACTCAAAAGTCACCTTTGAGCACATATTGAAGACTCAAAGAATCTATGGTGACAAGTGTGGCCTTGGCTTCGAGAAGAAGATGACAAAGGGCGAAAGAAAGAGAGAAAGAAAGATGAAGAAGATTCAACAAAGAAAACTTTCTCACACCATGTGCTACCGGTGTCATGAAGCGGGACACCTTGCAAATGGTTGCCCTAACATTGAGAAGCTCAAGATGATGAAAGAAGAAGAGAGGCTAAGGCATGTTAAGTGCTTCAAGTGCCGCACTTGGGGTCATCTTACCTCAATGTGCCCAACCAAGCAATTGGTGAAGCAACTAGTGAAGCCTCAACCAAAGCCACAAGTTGAGCAAAAGAAGACACCCCAAGAACAAGTCAAGATCAACCATGAAGATGGTGGTGATTTGATGATAAAGAAGAAAAAAACAAGAAGGGGTGGAAAAGGAAGGCATCCAATGCAAATCCAAGATGCCAAGATGATGAGCAAGAATGAAGATGAGAAGAAAGTCTATGCTCACATCAAGTGCTTCAAGTGTGAAAGTATAGGACACTTTGCCTCTAAGTGTCCTACCAAGCTTGAGAAGAAGGCTCAAGCAACCCATGAGAGGCAAGGCAATGAGAAGCACAACATGAGCAAAGAAGAGAAGGCTCAAGCAAAGAGAAAGTGCTACTCATGCCGGGAAAGGGGACACATGGCACATTCATGTCCCCTAGGTAAAATTTCTAAGCCTATTTCAATTGATGATCATGATATGTTTAGAAAGGATGGTAATGGTACCTCTATGGTTGCTATTGCAAAACATCCCGCTACTCATACTAAGGCATTGCCTAAGTATGTTGCTCCTAACTTGAGAGGACCCAAACTTGTTTGGGTACCATCAAAAGGTGGATGATTGATTATAGGTACCATCGGCATTGGAGGCTTGGTTCAAATGATATTCATCTTGTTAATTATGTAGTTGAACCAAGTATTGCTAAGTGATGATCATTATCCCAATGCCATGACAAATTGAATGAAGTCCAAATGTGCTACAACTTACAAGTGTCATATTCAAGTTTGTGGTGATTTATTGGAATATTTGATGACTTGCAAATAATTGAGTTGAAGCTTGCTAGTTGGATGATCATGAGCTAACCAAGGTATATCTCTTGTTGATTATTTCATTTGGGTGCATATGAGTTGATTGAATTGGATAAATATGCAATGTTGCTTGCTATGAGATGTTTGAATGGATAATTGCTTAGTAATCAAGTTTGGATTGATTTGTGTTGGATAAATTCATGAGATGACTTTTAGTAAGTGGTTTGAATGGATATATGTCTTATGGAAGTATTCAAACAAGTTAGTATCAAGTTTGATTCATATTTGATGAAGCATAGCTCAATTGTTGAAATCTGTCCTATATTGCAAAATCTGAGCTAGCTGTGATCATAGCCATGTTTGAGTAATCAAATCTTATTGGATTGGCTTGAAAATTGGTATACATGCTCTAGACATATAGTATGAGATGCTGTAGAAATTTCATGGAAATTGGATAAGAAATGCTTTGGTTTTGGAGTGGTTCTTGTCAGCTATAGTGCAGCAGTTTTCAGCATGTAGCAGTGGTGGAAGAATTGCAATTTAGCAGCAATATATAAATCAAATGAAGCTAAAATTTTTATGACTGCTAGATAACTTAGTGAAGCCCATCTCCACCAAATTTCATGGTATTTGGATTTGTACTTTGGGAGATATGCTTATTTCTTTGGAGAGTACAAAATCTGCTAGAAAAGTGACAAATATTGGATTGATTTAGAGTCACTTTAATTGAAAGGTCCTCAAGTTGGAAACATGTCTATAAGTGTTTGAGGTACCTAAGTTTGGTTTTGATATAATCTAGAAGCATGACAAGTAAAGAGTACAAGGCTATTTGATTGTGGAGTGTACTTTGCACACTTTTGGTACTCGAATTAGAAGATCAAGATCAAACTCAAGATGAAGATGAAGTTTAAGTTCTAGATATGATTGGAAATCATTTGGTAGAAAGAAAAGGACTTAAACAAGTAGAAAGAAAAGGACTTAAAGAAGGAATTAAGATTACTCATCAAGTTAAGTCCATCACTTGGATCAATCAATCAAGTTATTTCAAGTGAGTGTCAACAATAGTTCTTGGAGAGAGGTCACTTCTCCCTAGTGTAGGGGCTTGCCACCTATGAGTAGGTAAACCAAGTGTGGTACTTGGAAGGCTAACATGGAAGTGGTGATCCGAGGGACATTTAAGATGCTTAGTTGAAGCAATCAAAAGGATTGATCAAGAAAAGCAAGCAACACCCAAAAGAGAGCTAGTCATGATATTTCAAGTGGTATTCTCATATTGATGCTCTCATGCAAGCTAACATCAAAAGAGAAAGCAAGTCAACCACAACAAGAAAGTGCACTTGATCATAAGTGGTATTCATTTCATATGGGTGAAGAATGAGATTCAAATTGGTATCTATCGGTGTTCACCAAGCTTATAATTGGACTTCACATCGCTATTGGAGTAATGAATTGGAATCTATGTGACTATCCTCTACTCCAACATAGCAAAGGTATCATTGTAATGTGCATGATCATTTCATCCCTTACTAGTATGCGGTTAGTGCATATAGTACATGCTTCATAGGATCATGCATAACAAATGAAATGTTTAAATTCATAGCCTACCACTATTGTTTGAATGATTACTTGATCTAGTGGTTAGTACATGAATTTGTTCATGAGCTAGTGAACCCAAGTACTTGTCTTAATTTGTATCGTTAACAAGTGACAAGTACAACATTGATAAGATAACCCTTAAAAGAGGTGTGAAGAAGCTTGTCATTGGTTCAAACCGGACTTGAAAACTTAAGCAAACCAATTTAGTTCAAGTCACATAAGAAGCTCATGATAGTAATAAGAGTACAAGCACAAGACAACAATGCAAATGGATATCTAGTTTATATGTTTCAACTCACAAGTGATATCCTATAAGTGGTACTCATGAAGATAGCAAATGTTCAAGAAATGGTCTTTATTGATAAATCAAATAAGTGGTTCCATACTAGAAGATTCTTTCAAATGGTATTCACTTCCTACAAGTGGTATCTATACATAGTATCAATCATGCAAGATGATGGTTCCACAAGTGATCCTCAACTTTAAATGATCATCAAATAAAGAATGCATCCCTCACCTACAAGAGCTTAAGTGAAATAAAATGGATGACCCATACATAGAATACAAGTTACAAGTTCTAAATGGTATCTACATATGGTGTCATTCCAATATTCAACTAATGTCCATAAAAAATGCAAGTCTCAACCATCTACCCCAAAGAGCATACCTTTGCATCAATAAGAATCACACCTTTTATGGAAATTGATGACAAAGGGGGAGAGATTGTACAAAGATATGAAGCTTGGGGAGAGATTGTACAAAGGAGGAGAGATAAGAAGATAAGATATGAAAAAGGTTGGACATGGATATGGACAAAGAGGGAGCAACATTGGAGAAAAGAATGGATCACAAGTCTTGGACAAGAGAAGCACACAAGTAGGGGGAGCAAGCTCATGAACTTTGATTGATTGCATTTGATATGTGCATATTCATATGCTTGCTTGCATTGCATAAGTTTTTAAATTTAATATGCATGCTTGTGTGGTGTATGCTAGTTATAGAACTTGAATGATGATTTGATAACTAGCATGCATAGGATGATAGCTAGACACTTGGTATATTCTTTAAGTAATGCTAGTACCTTGATTTTAATGTTGATCTCATGAGGTATCTAGTGCTTTTATTTCCAAGTGATATCTAGCTAACCATGTTGCTAAGGATGAACTTAAAGGTGCAACTACGATTGGTACATGCTTCAAAGGTTTATTCTATACACCTTAGCATCATTTTGTAGTATTTACTCTCCCACAATTTCAATCTATGCATATGTGCAAGCTTCAAATTAAATACTCTAGCAGATATGTAGGGGGAGCTAATACTACCATTTCGGGTTTGTGGTACTTGTCCAAAATCATTTACACATGGTAAAATTGCTTGGGCAAGCAACATGAATCCAAAAGAGCTTAATTTTCATATCTTTGTAGAGTTGTCATCAATTACCAAAAAGGGGGAGATTGAAAGGTCCTTGTTGGTTTTGGTAATTGAGTGACAACCTAGGTGGACTAATTGTGTTTATGTGAGATACACAGGTGATTAGTCCACATGTACATGTGTATGAGCAACATATGCCATGGAGGTGAAAATGGCTTGGAGATGTTGCAAAGCTCACACATGTGATGATGAAGGAGCTTATTGCACATGAGACATGACATTGAGTCATGTGATCAAGGTGGAGAAGATCAAGACAAGACTTGGCTTGATGGACCGGTTGCAAGCGTGAAGGGCAAGTCGAAGGCTTTGGAGTGATGGACCGCGTGGCGGTGAAGCTTGAGCAAGACTTGGCGCCGATGGACGATGGCAACGGTGAAGGGCAAGTGAAGTCAAGATCGATGAACCAATATGATCACGTGATGATATGAAGTGGATCATATCATTGTTGATAGTGTTGGTGCATGTGTTGCATCGACATTGGAGGAGATGGAATGGAATGCACAAGGCAAAGGTATAACCTAGGGCATTTCATTTCACCGGTCATAGGTGTGTAGAGAAGTTTATGACCGGGTTTAGGATAGATGGCCGTACTATCAAGAGGGGCAAACTTGTTTGCATATCGGTCATCTAGTGCCACTCGAGTGATCTAACTTTGCATTGTCGCTAGGATCGAATGGCGTGGCAAGTTGAGTGGCTAACATCCTTTGGGAAATGATTGTGAAAATGCTAACACACATACACATGATGGTGTACACTTGGTGGTGTTGGCACATTTACAAAGGAGGTGGTGTTTGCAGGGGTGAGATGGGTTTGGGTCCCTCTCTCCCTCCCGCCGAGCTTGCGAGGCGGGATTCGGCGCTTTCGGGAAAATAGAATGCCTATTTTCTATTGCGCCGATGCAAATTCTTGGTGGTTAGCACATTGGAGCAAGGGTGAAGAAGTTAGAAGTGAGAACGAGTTGGTCGCGAAGATGTCAGGCGTCGGTCAACCGACCGGACGCCGGATCTAAAACGACCGGACGCCGGGCCGGTCAACGTCCCGGTCCGCGCATCTGACGATGACGCAGAGAGTCGGAGAGTGACCGGACGCCGGCTGCGTCCGATCAAGGTTCGGACCGGACGCGTCCGGCCATGCTTTCGAGCTTATTGAAACGACCGGACGCCGAGGGTTCTGCGTCCGGTCGATTGAAAGTCTTCAATTCCGGTTGGCGATGACCGTTGGGATCGGAAGATGACCGTTGAACGCAGGGGACACGGGAGATCGCGCGACCGGACGACGAGGTCCAGCGTCCGGTCGATCGGACGGAGCGTCCCGGTCGTCCCGACCGCTGCTCAAAGAAGGGGTAACGGCTAGTTTAGCCCTTGGGGCTATAAATAGAAGTGGCCCTCGGCCATGGCTGGGCCGAGCACCTCAAGGGACTTAGTGTCCATGCTTGTGAGTGCTTGGGAGCCTCCATCACACACATACTTGATAGCGATCATTCGATTGTGTGAGTGAGCGATTCTAGTGCGATTGCATCGTGAGGTTGCATCGAGTGGCACTAGGTGATCGAGTTGCTGGAGCCGGTGGTGCTTGTTACTCTTGGAGGTTGCCACCTCCTAGACGGCTTGGTGGTGGTCTCCGTCGAGCGCGCCGCAAGAAGCTTGTGCGGCGCCCGAGAAGTGCTTGTGAGGGGCATTGTGCTCGCCCATGGAGTCGCGAAGAGCAACCTTAGTAAAGCGTGTCATTGAGCTACCCTCACTCAAGGGGTAGGTTCTTGCGGTGCCCGACGTGCGGGCTTAGCGGGTGATGCTAATTAGCCACGAACCACCAAGTGAGCGGTCGACACAACGGGGACTAGCGTGTTGGCAAACACGTGAACCTCGGGAGAAAAATCATCGTGTCAACCTTGTTCTTCCCGTTGGTTTGCATCCCCATTACACAAGCTTGCAATTACTTATATATATATCTTAAGCTTGTGTAGTTGCTCTTGTAATTAGATAGCTTGTGTAGCTAGCTAATTACCTTCTTGCTTGTGTAGCATAGAAGTAGCTTCCTTGCGTGGCTAATTTGGTTTTAGTAACCTTGTTAGTCACATTGCTTAGTTTGTGTAGCTAAGTATTTGCGCTCTCTAATTAGGCGTTGGTTGCCTTGTTATTGAGCATTGCTAGTGAGCTTAGTTAGCTTTGTGCTTTTGCTTACTAGCATGTGTAGGAGCTCCCTTGTTACTTAAAGTACTAGTGGCATAGGTTTGTGTGACCTTGCTCCTAGAATTGTTTAGAGAGCTCTAGCTAGCCCAAGACCTTAGTTGCTTTATTAGTATCTTTGCAAGGTGCTAGTGAACATATATAGAGGGGTGTAGTCTTGGCTAGACCGATTGTTTTAATTCCGCATTTATATCGGTTAGCCGACGCGATTAATTTTAGAAAAGACTATTCACCCCCCCCCTCTAGTCCGCCATCTCGACCCTTCACCAGTCTCTAGGAGTCTAGGTGCTACCTTCAGTGAGCTTACAGGGCAGCCTACACCTCCAGTGTTCTGAGTCTCTGGTCCTACCACAGCCGCTCTAGTTATCGGGACTACCGAGATAATTTCGTCTTCTATTGCATCATCCGAGCCACCTCAGACAGTCACTCCTACACTTGAGGCTTCAAATGACAAATGACAATGGCAGATGTGGCTCCCCTTCCCACAAAGTGTCATAGGCCATGCCGATTCTTCGACTGCACCTGCACTGCTTCACCTTCACTTCTAGCTATAGAGGGTCAGACCCCTCAGAGTTTAGGGTCAGAGGATGATGCAGCGTAGTTCTAGGTCTTTCACCGCACCTCAGCGCCCGACTCGACTGCTCCTGTCCCACTATCCGACCTTTAGGTTTTGATCCTTGACGCCAAAGGGGGACCGAGTATGTTAGGGACCGAGTATGTTAGAAGGGATCGAGTATGTTAGGGACCGAGTATGTTAGATTTAGGGGGAGCATGTGAGATGAACTCGATTCTTTTGGTCTTTCGTGTGTGATACTTCGTGCATTCACGTTTACTTTCATGCATTGTATTATATACATGTGATGGTGAGACTTATGTGACATGTGTGCTCTCTACATTGTTTTATATATGTCATGTCATTTGGTTATGCTCATTGGTTTTGCTTTCGCGTTTTACTCTGATTCAAATGAGCGTTACTTCATGTACTCATGCTTAATTCATATCTTTTGAGTACACCATGTTGGCTTGAGTCATATAAGCATGCCTAACTCCTTTGTTCTTATTGTCAAAAGCTTATGTGAACCAAGCATGTTGAAAACCTCACTCATCTCTTTTACATACTCGAGGTTGTGTTGTCATCAATCACCAAAAAGGGGGAGATTGAAAGTATCTAGGCCCCCAGTTGGGTTTCGGTGATTAATGACGACACGAGATTACTATGACTAACGTGTGTTTCAAAGAGGCAATTTGAGTTAGGTCATCGTAATGGAAATTGATTGGGCAATCATGGTTGTCATGCCCCTGTCGATGGAAATCGTTTTGGTTTTCAAAGGATGGATGACAAGGTTAAGGACGGACTAGTTCTAAGTGTCATTTGGTGTTGGAGAGACACTTAGAGTAGTTTAGGACTTTGTTTTTCCTTTGGCCATACTATTAAGGGGGGTATGGACTAGTATCTTGACCTAGGTGGGTCTAATGAATTAGGTGTGGTGCACACTTGTCAAACTTAGCACTAGGTAGTTTAGGAATAGCCCTAAAATCAATAGAAGTCAACTTCATTCATAAAGAATTTCGAATTGCAAGTAAATGGAGAGTCCAATGATTGATCGGACGCTGGTTTGGTTGTGACCGAACGCAGCTTGGAGAGTCTGGTCAGCTCATTTGATTGGCAGCAGCTGTCAGAGTGCGACCGGACACTGGACACTAGTGCTCATCGAAAGAGACGCTACCCATATCTGTTGCAGCGTGGATAGGCCGTTGACCATGGACCAGACGCTGAACAGAGAAGTGACCAGACTCTGGGTGCCAGCGTCCGGTCAATATCAGTAAGGTTCTAGAGAGGGTTTTTGATGACCGGACGCGTCCGGTGAGTGCTGATTGGAGGCAGGCCAGAGTCCGGTCAGAGCAAACGGCTCTTTCTGACATGCTGACGTATTACACTAACTGGTGCGTCCGGTCATCCCGATGTTTGCTGAGTTGGACCTCAACCGTTATGTTTTGAATGGGGGGGTATAAATACATATCCCACTTGTCCATTTGAGGTCTCTTGCCTATTTGTTCAGTTGAGAAACACCTTTGGAGTGCAAGGGAGAGCAAGAGCCTAGTGGGGTGATTGAGATTTGATAATCCAAGATTAAGGACCTCATTAGTGCATAGGGAGTAGCAAGTGTGCATCCACCTTACTCATTAGGCTTGTCTTGGTCAAGTGAGAGTTTGTGCTTGTTACTCTTGGTGATCGCCATCACCTAGATGGCTCGGTGGTGATTGGGAGCTTGGTGATCATCTGGCGGAGCTTGTGGATGACCCAAGTCACTTTGTGAGCGGTTGTGGGTGATTCACCGCGACGGAGGTAGAGAGCACTTGATCCTTACGCGAATCAAGCGGGAGCTACACCCTTGCGCGGGTGCTCCAACAAGGACTAGTGAGGAGTGGCGACTCTCCAATACCTCAGAAAAACATCGCCGTGTTCCTTCCCCTCTCTTTACTTTGAGCATTTACATTTGAGCAATTTATTTCATGTCTTTACATTCCTAGAATTGCCATGCTAGAGTAGGATTGAAACCTAGGGTGCAAAACTTTTGTACGGGAGAACAATAGAAACATATTTTAGACACAAGGGGTGAAATGGGCTAAGTGTAGGGCTTAATTATTGCAAAAATTTAGAATTAGACCAATTCACCCCCCCCCCCTCTTGGGCATATTGATCCTTTCACATGGTTACATCTTTATCTCATTTAAGCTTCCGTATTTAATTTGAGTATCTAGGTTGTGAGTTTACATTTCTAGTTTAGCTTGCTAGGCTAGTTGATAAGATTGAAACCTAAGTTTCATAACTCTTGTGCGGTAGAAAATACACTTCTCAAAACCTTAGTTGCACATCTAGATAGATTACTTTATTGCATAGGTCTTAACTAGATGAAAATTAGAGACTATAGTTTAGAGTATAAGTTTTAGAAAGCTTAATTCAAACCCCAGGCATTCCAGTCCCTACAAATACGAAAGCCCTACAAATACGAAAGCCAAATTCCAGGCCCGCGCCATCGCTGCCTGCACATGCAGGATAGGGTTTGGGAGTTTGGAGTTTCAGAGGCCGCTAGCTGTGCCGAGTTGGGGGATGAGAGATAGGTAAGGAGCTGATAATTCTACTATTGTCGACCCTTGTGGTGAGAAATGTGAGTCCGACGCCTGTGGGCCTTGTTAGGCCGACCAACAAACAACAAAAATGAAGGTATAACTCAGCCCATCCTACACAATAAATTCATGGCGAAAACTCTATGGGGTTCAGGGAGGGCTCCACAGGCTCGGCGGCAGTAGGGGGCTTGAGCCCCCCCCTCCCTCCGCCCCTAGTGTCAAGCCACACCTGCAACACAACCGACGACTAATGTGTAGACTTCTTCCTCCGTTAGGAGAGGAGGCACCACAAATGACAGAATGCCCACAAGACTCCATCGATTGACTGCAGGACAGTATGAGCAGGAAGATACCGACATCAATAACATAGGCGAAACCATGAAGATGGTCAGCAGTTCAGCATGGTGAGCCTCCCAGCACTTCACACGCGGCCAGCGGAGTGCAGCGATGCAGAGGAGGAGCAACAGGAGCACGGCCTCGTACACTGTTGCAACAGAGTTGTGAAAGGTCCAAAATAGCTAGAGGGGGGGTGAATAGCCTATTTAAAATTCTACAACAACACTTAATACAAGAGGTTAGACAAATAAGTGGCGAAGCGAGTGTTGCGCTAGCCTACTAAAAATGCAAGCCACCTATCCACAATTCTAGTTGCTATAATCTCTATGTCACATAAAGGCTAAGTTGCTACTCTCTACGACTTATGAACAAGCTAGCAAAGAATAAAACAACTAATTGCAACTGAGCTAAACAACTAGCAAGAAAACTAGTGGTGACTGGGTACAACTGGTTCCAACTAGCTGCAACTGGTTTCAACTAAGTTCAATAACTAGAGAGAAAAACTAACTAAAGCTAGTTACAACTAGTTGCTACTGGTTTCAGCAAGCTACAACTGGTTACAATTAGCCTAGGCAAAGAAAGTAGCAGTTACCACAGGACAAGTATATCAATGAATTATAATACAAGTAAGGTAGAGATATATATACCACCGTGGCAAGTGACAATCAATCAATATATCAATAAAAACCTTGGAGACAAGATGATACAATGATTTTTTTTCTCTGAGGTTTACTTGCTTGCTGGCAAGCTAGTCCCCGTTGTGGCGATTAACCCACTTAGAGGTTCACGCGCTAATAGGCATCACACGCCTAACCCGCAATCGGGTACCGCACAACCAACATAAGATAGGGATCACACAAGTCACGCGCAATCCACTAGAGTACCTTTTGGCTCTCCGCCAGAAAAAAAAAGGTCAAGAACCCCTCACAAATATAATTCTTGATGGGGGACGGACACAATCACCAAATTCTTTCCCCAATCAACAAATCACCAACCGTCTAGGTGACGACAATCATCAAGATTAACAAGAAATTCACAGTTTGTAGTCACCACCTAGTGCCACCAAATATGCAATCACAAATGCACGCACTGGGGTTTCCCTCAAATCCTCTCGAGAATGAGCATCACGCTTGAGGAAGGAGAGGAGAGGGAGAAGATGCTCTTGAAGCTCTCAAATCATTCACTTGAGCTAAATCTCTCACTTGAATGAAGCACAAATGCTTGGAAGTGAGAAAAGAGCAAGAGAGAGCTTGTTCTCTGTTTTTGGTTCACATGATGCAAGAATAGAGAATCGAACGAGAGAGAGAGAGAGAGAGAGAGGAAGGAAAGGAGTCCACTGCCTTATCCCTTCGCTGTCAAGGCCAGGCGCTCCCAACGGGCAGAACCATGGCAACGGCACGCTGCTTTCCCTTCCAACGGATGGCGCTGGCAACGGGCGGCCAGGCGTGGCCCCCACGCGCCGCGGCAACGGAGCGGCACCCCTCCATCCGCGGGCCCTGCGCGGAACAGCTGCGCCCCCACTCGGTTCACCGGTCACGGGAGTCAACGAGCGAAGCAGCGCCGCACCTGCCTCTATACTCCCAAGCGGGCCCCAAGAACCAGTGGCTGCATGTCTCACTGCCTATTCCTGGCATGGGCCCCGCATGCTCCTCTTCTCTTCTTTTTTTGAACGCACGAGCGGCACCGAGCGCAAAGCGCTCCTACAGCGCGGACGACGGGCCGGCCTGCTCAGCTTTGCCAGAGGCCCACGCACGCCTCCACCGGTCGATAGGCCAGCCTGCAGCGGCAGGCCACGCACCTGCGCTCAGCAGCAGGCCGATGGGCCAGCCAGCAGCGGCAGCATAGCAGCGCAGCAGTTCCAACTCCTTTCAATTCCCTTTAACTGCTTACAACTGCTTCAAACTCCTTTCAACCCATTCCAACTGCTTCCAACTCCTTTCAACTGGATAGCAGTGCACCACTTTTCAAGCCTTTTCAAGATGCTAACTTCACTAAAATATACCAAGATAAATTGGACACCTAAGTTGGCTTTTGACAAATATTTTTCCACGGCTTTCTCATGCATCTCACCACGTCACTAAGCGCTAAGTATATGCCAATGAGACTCACACTTAGTGGCACTAGAGAACCATTGCAATTAAAGATTTTTTCTCTTTATACTACGGCTATCTATCCTAAATTCACTCACACCCACTTGGTGTCTTGAGTGGAAAAATAAAATGGCCCTATCAATTATATATTTGCCTTAAGCTTATTTTGTTTTTCTCTTTCTTCTTTTCCAAGTTTAGAGCATGATCATCATCATCACATGTCCATCACCGTTACCATGGACTTCATCTTGCTCCACCACTTGGATTGGACCATCCTATCTAGTCACACACTTAGATGCAAGGATTAGTCCAAATAGATTTCATCAATTATCCAAAACCAAACTAGGGCTTTCAAGTTGGCAGCCGTGATCTCTGATTCTTGGGGTCGCTGGCCACTGTTCTTCTCACCTTTTTTTTCTTCGAGCATCTTACCGGAGCATAGTGCTAACTAGTCACATGGGTTATATAGACAATTTGAAGAATCCCCACATTGATCGAAACCCCTCCCGCGGAGGACAAACTCAGTATTGCTCAGTCTTGACACTTTCATAGGGCTAGTAGCAATGTCAGAGAAAAACTCTGAGCACTTCAGTAGTAATCTTATTTTTTTCTCGAATGCACAAAAGATTTGTGCATCGTTTTTCATACAAACAACACCCTTCTGGCAAGCGCCCTAGAAGGTGTACAAGATTACAACTTGTGGCTAGACCATCCTAGCATACATGCTCAAATCATTTGAGACACTTCCTACTTCATATAGTAGAGATGGAGATATATAATAGAGATTTATATTACAAAAATATATAGAGGAAGTGAAAGGGCATGCAGCCTAGTGGTTACAAGAGTTTTAGTAGCATCCTGGGTTCGACTCCCTGTAAGAGCGAATATTTCAAGATTTAACGGCGTTGTGCTTTTAGTGGTAGGTAATGTTTCCGTCGATAGTGAGGCGTCTGTGGTGACTTCGCTAATCTCAAAGATTTATCGGTCTAGTGAAAGTGCATTTGCTCCCTATGTGGGTTTTGTTGTATTGATGACATCCAAACTAGGGACTAATGAGATCTTAATGAGATATATTGCAGCTTTAGCCTCATGAAAGTTTTAAAGAGTTGGTCTAAGATGAAATGGTATCCCTCAATTCTTGAAGTTGAAAAAGCGGACAAACTCAAAGCGCTCTCTAAAGTTTTTATCTTTTGTTTTGAGTTTAGGGTTCATCGTACTATAAAGAGAGATGCAGGTTTAGATGGTATGAGAAAGTTAAAGTGCTCAAGCATAAAAAAATCAAAAGAGTGACACTAAATCACCTCACGAACACTTAGACATTGTTTGTGGACTTTTGGTCGCCGAAAGTCCCGGCGCGAGCCGGAAGTTCCGGCTGTCGGAAGTCCTGACTCCCGAGAGTCCCGACGCCTTGGACTTAGTTGCCAGGCTTAGTTGGTCGTCGGAAGTCCCGACGGAAGCCGAAAGTCCTGGCTACTGGAAGTCCCGACAGTCGCCGGGAGTTCCGACTCTAGTTGAGCTAGCCTAGTGGTATACGTGTGTGAACAATGTTTTGCGTAGAGCCAGAAGTTCCGGCGATCTGCGTCGGAACTTCTGACGCAGATCTGAACGGTTAGTTTTTGCCTAAGAGTATAAATAGCTCTCTTCCTTTTCTAACCGTTACCCACTCATTCATTGCGACCTAACTCTGTCCAAAAGAGCTCCCAAGCATTCAAGCCTCCCCTTTCCTCTCCCCTTTGCTCCTAACTTCGATTCCCCTAAGGATTTGAGTAAAAGGAAAGTGGATTGAGTGAGTGAATCACCTCAGCAAGCTTGAGCACTTGATTTCTTCATCAAGCCGTTTGGATTTGTGTCTATTACTCTTGGGGCTTTGCCCTAGCCAGCTAGGCGTTGCCCAAGAGCTTCCATCTTGTGGAAGAGCTTTGGAAAGTTTATATTACCCTTGATTTCTTAGAGGAAAGCTCAAGTGATCTTTGTGGTTTCCTTGAGAGAGGCAAGGAAGTGAAATAGATTCTGACCTTTGTGGTCACCTCAACAACGAGGACGTAGGAGCTTCTTTGTGGGGTCGCCGAACCTCGGAATAAATCCTTGTGTCCCGCGTGCTTGTTGTTGAGATTTGTGCTATTATATTTGTTCTTGTTGGTTTCTCTTTCTTCCCAAAGCTCCTCTTAAGGTTTGGACTTGATCTACGGAGTGGTGACCTTTCGGCGTCAAAGAAGCAGCCCCAACATTTCACCTTACCACTAGAAAGTGGGGTTGTAAGAAATCTCACACTCAAAGTTCATTTTAGCACTTGTAGTAGTTTCCCTGTAGGAGTCAGAACTTCCAACTGTTTGCGTCGGAGCTTTCGGTTGCCGGCGGAAGTTCCAGCCCAAATTGTCGGAACTTCCGACTATTGCTGACATTTGACTTTGAGTTTGTCTAGAAATTTTTAGATACGCCTATTCACCCCGTCTAGGCATTGTTTAGATCCTTTCACCTAGTCTTCGAAAATTCTCATAGAAGTAGGATTTGCGTACGTGCGTTCTAAGTGTCTGCATTGTACTCTTATTATTACGTAATGACAGGTCAAGCGTAACCCTCCCACTTGTCCACGAGTGAAGCCTCCCAGTGTCAAGTTGCACCTGTAACACGACCGACTAACGTGCGGGATCCCTTCGCCAGGAGCCCTTCCAGTTGTCCATGAGTGTAGCCTCCCAGTCACCTGCAACACGATCGGATCGGAGGCGGTTGCTAACGTGCGGGATCTCTTTGCCAGGAGCCAGGTGGCTGCAGGACATGATGTGCAACAGAAGGTATAAATTAAGGCAATGTATCAAGTGCAAACCAACCTCTCCGTGCAAACCGTGCAAACCAACTGCGGGGAAGAGGTGGGAGGGAGGATTTGCAACCTAATTACACTTTTGCAAATCCTCCCTCCCACCTCTTCCCCGCAGTTGGTTTGCACGGTTTGCACGGAAAAGTTGGTTTGCACTAGATATGTTCCCATAAATTAAACCTGTGTTCAATAACGTTGATACCATAAGGGAAACCATGAAGATTATCAGCACGGTGAGCCTCCTGAGCACTTCCTTTGTATATAGCTAGCGGAGCGTAGCAACACATAGGATGGACAACAGAAGGAGCGTGGCCCTGTACACTGCCGCAAAGGAGTTGGCGGCCGCATTCTTTCCCTAGGGTCACTGGCCATCAAGATTTCGGCTGTTCCTTCGTCATCCTTGAGTTATGCAGCTGCAGGAAGCTAAAAAGTTACTACAGTACCTGTCACATCGAATGTTTACGGCCCATGCATAGAGTATTAAATGTAGACGAAAAGATAAACTAATTATACAGTTTGGTGGGAAATTACAAGACGAACGTTTTGAGCCTAATTAGTCCATATTTGAACACTATTTGCTAAATAAAAATGAACGTGCTACAGTAACCCCAAAATCCAAATTCCTACAACTAAACAAGGGCTAAAGGAGAAAAATCTATGATGGTGCATGGCATTTAAGGGCATCCATAGTAGTCCTATCAATCTCTTAATTGTTTGTCAGCGTTCTTTGTGATGAATGCCTGTTCCCACAGCCTGTGGTTGCTGAGAGCAAACTTACCTTATTTGAGGTTTAGGGGCTGTTTGGTTCTTTAGATTGGATTTTAGTCCCTGTCCAATCGAATGTTTGGATATATGTATGGAGTATTAAATATATATTAAAAAAATAACTAATTACACAGATTGTGACTAATTTGAGAGACAAATTTTTTAAGCCTAATTAGTCCATGATTTGATAATGTGGTGCTACAGTAAATATGTGCTAATGATGGATTAATTAGGCTTAATAAATTCATCTCGTAAATTAGTCTACTCCTGTGTAATTAGTTTTTTAATTAGCTCATATTTAGTCCTCTTAGTTAGCATCCGAACGTCCGATGTGACACGGACTAAACTTTAGTCCCTGAATCCAAACACCCCCTTATTCGTGCATATCAATATACAGTAATGATAGGATGCGGGCATTCGTACCTCTAGACATCCTGCACCCACATGGCCGCACTCTGCTCGTTGCTTCAGAGCGCGTCCGCACTACGTCTCTATATCTCCAAAACAAAAAAAAAGACAACGCCGCTAGCGGAGCTGCGCAAAGCCACTTGCCGCAGGCAGTGCACCAGCCCGCCGTGGCCTTCTCCAGCATGGCGGCACCGGCTGCACCCGCACCCCATCCCTGACTGCTCGCGTGCCCCATCCTTGGCTACTCCATGCCCCATCCCTGGCTGCTCCACAGTCTGCGCCACCATCCCGCGCCACGCCCCCATCCACCTCGCCCATCGTGGAAGGGGAGGCATGTGCCTGCGCGCGCCCCCATCAACCCGTCGGCAGGAAGGGGAGGCCTGCGCCCGCGCCTTGGTGTACGCTAGGCCGTTGACGTCTCCCTGGCTAGCTCATGTCGCAAGAGTATGTTTCAAGTATTTCAGAGGTATGTTGCAAGTGTTGTATATTAATGTTGCAAAAGTAGATCGGGATATTGCACATGTTGTAATGGTTATACACGTATGTTTCAAGTGTATGTTCCAAATGTTTTATTTGGTCCAGACTTATATTGCAAGTGTTTTATCTGAATGTTTCAAAAGTAGATCTGGATGTTACATATACATGCATGTTGCAAGCATATGTTTTAAGTGTCTCTAGGCGTTTTGTACGTATGTTTGCAAGTGCTTCATCTGGATGTTGCATTGCAAATGTTTCAGACGTTTGTTTCAAGTGTTTCATCTGTCTTTTTTATATATTGCAACTATTGCATCTAGATGTTTTAAAAGTAGATTAGGTGTTGCACATGGGATGCGTGTGGGAAGCGGCTGGTGGTGCGGACGAAGTCTAGAGTAGCGTGTGCGACATCTGAGACGGCATGGGCCCACCGCTGGTGCACTCGCTCCCTCGCTAGCAAGTCTGATATACCTGTTCCCACCACATGTGGTTGTGGGTGCTCGGCGTGTCACTCACAGGCTACTCTATCTTACATTCAGTAAGCCCTGTAACAACTGGCATGCATGTATGTGCTTCCCTGATCACCCGATCAGCAAATCAACACAATTATTACAGAAAAAACAGCTACAGGGCGTGGGCGATTGGCATGGATAGCAGGTGTGGAGAATGTTATGTACTTATGTAGTAGGACACTAGGACATGATGGAATGTTGCTCAGTTTCCTATTTTTCATTGTTTTACGATTTGTGGGCATATCAAGATTTGCACGCTGGATCGACGGTGGTAAATACGAGCTTTGATTATGCTGGTAGCCGTTTTTTGCCCTTCATTAATAGATTCTAGGCACTTATCAGTTATCACCATCGTGTGATCCTGTGTTTCGCGAGCCACGTGACTCCCTCTTGAATCTTGACTGTTATAACTGAACAACATAATTGTTTATGTCGTTCCACTTTATCAATTAGCATAGCATCTTCTTTCGCTGTCAGCTACTTAGTAAATCGACTCAGTTACATGAATCTGTCCTCAACTCATCAATGAAAAGGAAACACTGGCGGAATAATAAGTGAGCGAAAATTAGTTGTGTAGTCTGGAAAGATCCGAGAAACGTTAAATACTACACCAAAGATTTCATCTTCGTAATTACCACTGAAATAATGAACTCTTGGATCGATCGGCGAACGAGGCCGCCTGGACTGCCACGGGGATCAGCCAGAGGCGAGTGGTGAAGGCGTGAGGCAGCGCGTGCAACCCGGACTGCTGCTAGCTGTTGTGGTAGGCCGAGAAGGACGAGGACGAGTGGACGACGACAGCAGGAGCGGCTGCTGCCTCACCGGCGGCAAGCCGGCAACTGCTGCTACTGCTAGTGAGTGCCTCACCGGCGTGGGCGTCGGTTGCTGCAGCTGGAACCCACGCTCATGCAGTCTCCTCTTTGCTAGCGAATAGCTATCTCGGCGAAAAACTTCTTTCTTTTGGGATTTTTTCTAATATAGAGAAATATCTGTTTGCTTGTTGGTTTTAGCCAGGGCTTATCAATCAGTCAACAGTATTTTCCTCTCACAATAAATCAGCACCAGCTGGACTTATCAGCCCATAACCAACCAGCGAACAGACCGAAAAACTCGTTTCTAGACACCGTGGTAGCTACTTGGTCACTATGATTTTTCAGACAGGACCTATGTTACGGCTTCTCTGAAACTGCATTGTTTCGCATCGCCATGGGGCCGATCTAGGGTACCTCGCTGACATTTTTTTTTTGCTACTGTCGACGATGTCACACTATGCCTGTTCGTTTGACTGATAAGTCATGACTGAAATTACTGTTGGCTGATTTGTTGTAAGGAAAAAGTATTATTTGTTGACTGAAAAAGTATGGCTTATAAGCCCAAACAAACAGGGTGTATACTTATACTCCCCCCCGCCCCTCTTTGTCTTCTAGTGCCAACAAAATTGCCCCCCCCCCCCAGGCAGTCCTATAATTTCCGTTCACACTTCGCATCCTCTAATTAACAATTCGGAGTGTTCTCTAGACTCAAAGCCTCAAGGGTTCCCACTTTATTTCGATCTTTTACCCGTCCAAACAAACTGTAATTCAACCAGAGAGGGTTCAACCAAAGAGAGAATTCTGTATTTGACACCGAAATAAATCATTCTTCCGTATTTGATACTGGAAATTTTGAACTTTTTTATTTAACATCAGCTTGAAAATTCCTTCCGTATATGACACTTTCGTCCATTTAATGCAGTAACGGTGTCAAATGCCACCTAAAATGACATATATGCCCTTCTATATACCAACAACATGTAGTGCCAGATAGAAAAAAATAAATAGACATAATGACAAATAAGGAAAGCACAAATATCACAAATAATGAAACATAGCATTTTAATAATTAAAGAGTGGCAATAATAATCAATAAATTTGATGCACAAACTTCACAAATCTGACCACATTGTCAGCATACTTAAAAAACAAAAAAATATAAACACCTTGCACACCTCGCATTAGCTCAACAAATCCATACAATAAGGGTCTAAAGTTCACATGTCCAGGTTCATAAATATGCATGCATTATCAGGTTCATAAACATAAACACATGAAGGTCCATACATAAGGGGTCTAAGTTCACATTACAGAATAGCAGATTCATCATACACACATCAGTTACACTACATTATAGTTCATAGAGCATATGACTTACACATTGCCAAGCACATCTACATAGAGAATCACAAGCTTAACCTTCTCTCGCTTTTTGTGCTATTTGCACGACTACCAAGCTTAGCTGTTTTGTCTCTGGTACCCATTACAGGGCTGTTAAGTGGCAGCATAGGAATTTTTTTCAGGTTTGAAGCAAGCTGTTTCTGGGTCCTTTTAGCCTTCTCCTTTGTTCGAGAATGAAACTCGGTGGAAATCAGCAGTCCAGTGGGGGCTCATCATCAAATGGAGGAAAGCGCATTCGTTTAAAATGACGTCTATCCCTCCTCTCGACGCATCTGTGAAAGCACATTAAACAGAGAGGTTTATAAGCACAAAAGAAGACAGAATGTACATGAAACAACAGATTGTACAGATGCACAAAGAATAGCAGTTGCAACCATGTAAACGCAGCTGGGTATGTCGTTATAGAAGGATACGAGAAAGTCTGTAGATTGTTAACTGTGCAAGGTATATGGGTTCAACAACCCATGGGATTTCATTTACGAAAGTGATAGCCCCAGTGATATGATACAAGATTTTCACAAGGCGAACCTGAAAACAAGTGTGTATTAATCAAAAAGAATGCCACACGTAAACACAAAGGATAAGCTATTTAGCCATACATCTAAGGACATGAAAAATTATGTACCTGCTCCCAAGGCATCGGCATGTTCTCCAGCAGTTTGTACACAGCGTGGGGCACAAATTTGAGTGCTCCAAGATAAACACGCTTGTCGTGCCTGTACTTCTTGGAAGACATGTCTCCATGGTCCCTGTTAAATAAAATAAGGATAAATGAAGCGCATCAAAAATAGGATACACTCTACAAAGCAAATAGGTGTCATTGAAACTTCTAATTCTGCTGGATGGATGACAAATGCATCTATGTAGAAGGTACAACCAGCTTGCAAATGAAAGCTAAATGCATCTATTTTGGAGTTTCTCCTCCAGGGACGCCAGCTTTACAGGCAGGAACCAGAAACTCAGATCCCACAACAGTAAATGGAAACAGCAATGAACACCTAACCTAAGCATACCGACAACAAGGAATGGAACCCTAAGAATCCCACACAAACAGAAGTGCATAACCTTTCAACTGCCTATATAGAATCTCATTCTTAAATCTGCTGAACTCATTAATAGAGCTGCTTCTCCAGTCATCAGTCAAAACTGAACTCAAACTTACTCAAGGATAATTAACTTCCAACCATTGACTCGTGTCACAGAAAATTTCTAAAAATAATACTTCAGATTTTCCAAGAGAAGGTATAAATAAACAACAAACAGAAATTGATACACCAAAAGCAACGATGAATTGGCTAGCTTAACTAGAATCATCTGCGGATGCCTGCAGTGACAACGAAATCAAAAAGATGGTCCCATAACTTGAGATGGTGATCTAAAGCTAGCGCTGCGTCACAAACCAAAACAGCTAAAGTTACTACCATATCACTACCATGCCCTACATCATCAAAATAGACATAAATTGGGACTCAAGCCAACTTAAGGAAGGGTGAATGTGTGCATAGCCAAGTATATCAAAACATGGTTAAAGCAAAACCTGGATACTGCCCTAGCAGCTGTAGTCGGAAAGAACATCAGATTCTCTACTCGTGTAACATGTACCACCAAGCGAGAGGCCAGCCTACCCAATCAGTTCAAAGCTACGCACAACTACATAAACGCCTAAAACCATATCCACCATAGCTCGACACGAACCAAAAAACAAAAGTAGAACTTAGCCATGCGCATCTAGTAAAGCCTAAAACATCAAGGGGCAGGGCGGATCTGGAAGTTACCTAATGATTTTGCGGACGTGCTCAGGGGGGCATGTCCTCCTCCTGCGCCTCGACGAACCCGAACTTGCGCTTGTCGCCGTAGCGCTTGGAGTTGACCTGGTGCCACTTGCGGGCCTTCTCCACCAGCTGGGCCTCCAGCTCCGCCGGCGTCAGCGGCTTGCCGCTCTGCGGCGCCCCGGCCGGCGGCGGCGGGGGCGGGGGCTGGCCTGCCCCGGGCACCGTCGTGCCAGGGGGAGGCGGGGCCGCCGCCATCTGCGGCGGCGGCGGAGGCGGCGCGCCGTTCCACATCGGCGACGGGGCGGGCGCGGCGCAGCGGCCTCCCGCAGCTGCCGCTAGGGTCTAAGCGTCGTCAAGCCGGGTGGTGTGTGTTCGAGAGAGGTCGGGGTGAAAAGGGAAGGGGAAAAAAATGGGAGCCTTTTACTGCTGCTGCTCCACTGGGACCATCGCCAGGGGAGGCCGCTCCACGGCCTCTACGCGAGGACCTCGCCCCGCCGCGCAGCATCCTGGAACCAGCCCCGGCGGGCGAGGCCGTCCCGCCGCGCCCCCCGCCCCGCGAGATGGGGCCAGCGCCGGCCGGCGAGCCCGCCCCGCCGCCGCGTCCCCTGCCGGAAGCTCGGCCTGCCCCGCTGCCGCGACCCCTGCTGGACCCGCGCGTCGATCTGCCACCATGGGGAGACCTCGGCTAAGGGACCGGCGCCTCTAGCTGAAGGAAGGGCGCCGTGATTTCCTGGGCGCCGGCGGCCGACGGCTCCTCTGCCCCATCCTCATCTCCTCCGGCTTCCATCTAGGGTTTTGTTTTTTTTTTCACAGGAAGAGAAGACTGACGGGGGAAGAAGGGGATCCAGTGTGCGAGTTTCGCCCGTAGCGACTGCCGAGCAGTTGTGTGCGACCAAATTAAATACATGAGTATCTTGGTACTTATCAAGAGAAAAACTGACATGGCTAAGAAAGTGAACAAACGGATGGATGGTTTTAACGGAAGTGTCATATATGGAAGAAATTTTCAGTTGACGCTAGATAAGGAAGTTCAAAATTTCCAATACCAAATACGAAAGAGTGATTTGTTTCGATGCCAAATACAGAATTCTCCCTCAACCAAAAGTGTAAACAAACAAGATAGGAACCGACAAATCAACGCCGTGTTCGGCTGGGGCTGGCTGACTAGGCTGGCCAGCCCCCTCACATGGACACTATTCCAACGAACCAGCCAGCAGTACTTCTCTCTCACGTAAACGAACCAGCAACGATACGAATCAGCCAACCGAACAGGCCCTCGCAAGTCCCAGAACGCTAACTACCTCGCTTGCCTAAACATTAGCTCCGTCCTAGCCTACACCTGTAACAATCCATGGAGCAAAGATGGGAGCCTAAAACTTTTATTGGAAAAAACTAAGGACCCCAACTTTACAGAAGAGGGACCTTCATAATTCATATAGATCCTAATGATACCGTTAGATCCATCTCTGCCTGAAATCTACATAGCACCACCAGCAGCAACCTCTGAACCATCAGCGGCTTCAGTTCTGCCAAAGCAAGAAACATGTGGTCATCATTCATCAACAGCCAGTCCGCAAACAAAAACCCACTTGTCGATAGAGATGACATGGGATGGGACAAATATATTGTACCTCTCAATCCCTTCTCCAACCTCCATTCTGATGAAGTTACCGATTGTTACTTTAGAACCGACCTCTTTCGACAAGTCATTCAGCACGGTCTGAAACGAATGACACCAGGAACTAAAGCTATCAGAGACAAACAATCCAGACAGTAACATAATCAAGAAGTACAAAACCCTATCGACTTACCTTAACGTTTGTGTTGTCATTTAAAACATATTTTTGCTCCATGAGCACAACTTCTTCAAAGTACTTCCTCAATCGGCCTTCCACCATTTTATCCATAGCCATTTGGGATTTCCCTGAGCTTTCGGCCTACAATGTCACACGGTGTCATCTCATCTCATTTCTGAAGCAACTTGACACAAACAAAGTGACCATATGAAGGACTGACCGTATCACACGTATGAGTATGTGATACAGCGCTAATAAAGTGTGGCATGACATAGTCGTGTAAGTAAACTAAACACAGCCAAATATGCCTAACTTGAGTATGGCATAAGTCCTGTTATGAACCAAACATGCTGGAGGAAGTGTGGTATCAACCTGTGTTCGAAGTATTTCATGCTCATTTTCTAAAGCAGAAGCAGAAACCAGTTCTTTTGATAAGAATAATGGCTTTGTTGCAACAATCTGCATCGCAATAGATGACCCAACACTTTTGACAGCATCAAGGAGAGTACTGCTATCTTCTGCTTCTAGTGTGACCAATCCAGCAATACGACCCATACCTGAAGCAAAGAAAAAAAAAGAATGCTCAGGAGTTAAGTGAAAGAAAAAGGGGCCCTTATTTTTTGCAAAGTATCAAAACAACCAAAAAGAGCCTGCAAACTAGGAGAGTTTTCAAATTACTAACACAAGTCAGCTCAGCAGAACAAACAACAATTAGGACCAAACTAACATGCTCAATTATTGTACCTCAGGAGTACCCAAACAAGCATTATCCACTCAGATGAAATTTCATTTTCCTCCTTTCTAAAAGATCGTAGTATTAGTGGAACATTTAAGACAATAGTTGTGTTCAAATTCTAATTTATCATTAGGCTATTTATCATGAGTGTACATGCATGGCTGCATTATCATCAAAATCAAAGAAATTGCATCCGTATACCAGTAAAAGTGTAAAACAGGAAAAGAATTTAAATTCATCAGTGGCAAACCTAAGAAAATAGATTATTTACTAGAATTAGTGTGAATACACACAAACATACTGTGGTTTCTAGTTGTCAAAAAGTTTTAGAATGGTGAAGAGATTAGAAAAGGTGAGAAGCAGGTAATGATGCCCCCTAGTCAGTAGGAAACTGCTTATTAATATTAATGGTTAATCTAATTTAGTCTTGGGGGGGGGGGGGGGGGCAGGAGGGGTGATAAAGTAAAATCTGAAGGATAAAGAATACACATTCTTGAAGAAAAAAAAACTGAGATTCCATCACCTGGCTGGGGACAGGTATGCATATAAGATGAAACAACACCATGTGCAGTTGTGGACAGCATGAAGCCTCTTCTGAGTTTCACATTCTCCCCAACCATTGCAGCAACTTCTGTAACAGCACTTTGGACAGTTGTTTCCCCGCTAATCATCGGATGATCAAGATTGATAGACATGTTCTGCAAGGTTGGAGAAATGTATGGTTTCTTAGAAATGACTGAAACCAGGGATAATATATGATATAAAGCAGCATTATATTTGTGTATAAAATCATGAATCTGGGAATACGCCACATAGGGATAATGGCATACCTCTAAAAGTTCAGGACCAAAAGGCATGAACAATTCACCGGGACCCTGAGAAGATAAAGCCATCTTTGCCAATGATGAAGCCTGCATGGTGACAAAATAGAAAAATATTTAAAACAAAGCCACAGATCTATATAAATAACTCAAAGCATGCAATTGCTACATAACTGATATATCTGCAACTTGATCAACAGATGAGTGGAAAATATCCTTTACATGCATGACTAACATTGTTTACATAATATGCCTACACCTGCAAATATGAATATAGTTCTTGGCACGTAAATATGCCAGCTACCTTTGTATTTCACAACCACTAAAAGAGATATTGGCATTTACTTTTCAAGTGATGAACAAATGATTCAGTGTTGCTTTTTTTCTCGAACGCACAAGAGAGATGCGTATCATTAATATTATAAGAAGAAAAAAGGGGACGAGCCCTTACAAACACACACACACACCAATACCACAAAAACCATGCCACTAACAAATGTAAGTATCCAATTACTATGTACTCGTCTTGAAGAAATGAATTTAAAAACCCTTGCATTTAAATTGTTAATGTCGTTCCGTATGTAACTTGCATTTTATGTGTGAAAGGTTTAAGAAGAGATCAACAAAACAGCTAATTAAGATAAAATTGTTACTGGGGAATGAAACCAACCAGGTACTGGAAAACATCATTTCTTGCTACGAAATCAGTTTCACAGTTAAGCTCAACTACAGCAGCCCTTTTGTCATCTTGTGCAATAGCTAGCAAACCTTCAGCAGCAGTGCGTGAAGACTTTTTGGCAGCAAGAGCAACACCTCTCTTCCTTAGGTCCTTCTGCGCAGCCTCTGAAAGAAATTAACAAACTCAAATAGGAAAAGTGAACTAAACAAATAAGTCAACTAAATCATGACACGGCATGGAGCTAGAAGAGCTAACCAATATCCCAGTTGCAGGCAACTAGGGAGGCCTTGACATCTTTGATTGGAGCACTCGTTCTTTGCCTGAGTTGCTTAATAAGGTTCATTTGCTCTGAAGAAGACACCTCAGAGCTGAATCTCCTAAAAAACACGCCATCTTGGGGAACATGAGTGCTCAATTGATGAGTCTGGAATGCTGAAGACGAGTATGCCCGAGCAGTTTGCTGCTGAGCACGAAAGAGGAGCCCTAGTATGGACTTCTTAGCACCTTGACCACAGGCCATAATCACAGAATATACTGCACCCCCTGACGGCGTATGCGTGTCAATGACCTTTTTTTCAGCCTAAGAAACAATATATGAACATCACAACAGTGCATTTTCCTTTGAGATTAAATCTTTTTTTGAACGTAAACTTTGAGATAAAATTTATTTTACTCTTTTCACAGTCCTGTTAATTATCACTCCAGCAGCCGATGCATTCCATCAAAGCAATTAGACAATATCACACAGATAAAAAAATAACAATTGCAGGTGGAGTGACTTTGGAATGGGAACAGAGTTCAGCGGGCACACACCAGGGACGGACCCAGTAAATAATTCACGTTGCAATTAGATCAGGTCCGATTCCAAATAGCTTAGGTTCTGCTCGGTTTCGCACAGCAGAAAGTGAAGAGAAGGGGCGTACCTGTTAGGTTCTCGTTGCCGGAGAAGGGGCCGACGAAGACCTGGGCATCTGGCGTAGGGCGGCGGCGGTAGCCTTCGTGCCGCTAATAGAGGGGACGCTTTGTGCGAGCGCCGAGCGTGCGCGTCCTAGGCCCGCCTGGGCGCTTGGGCCGCGCTTCTGCGCTTTCCCGTGCTTCGGCGAGCGAACGCGCTCAGCTCTGCTTCTGGGCCCACTTGGACCGCGCTTAGCTTCGCTTCTGAGCCCACTTCGGCTGCGCTTTTCCGTGCTTCTGCGAGCGAACGCGCTCAGCTCCGCTTTCTCAAAAACGATGAGAATGATACGGAAATAAATGAGAATGATAAAGAAATATGCGAAAACGTGCTCAGCTCCGCTTTCTCAAAACGATGAGAATGGTACGGAAATAAACGAGAATGATAATAAAGAAATAGAAAATAGGAATAAAATTAGTGGGTATAAGAGTTGAGCAGGTCTGTTCGCTGTAGCTATTGTTGTACCTGTTGCTGCTGTTTACACAGTAGCCTGTGAGAGGCAGCTGCAGCAACGGTTTCCGAGCAGGCCCAAAACCATGGGCTTAGGATAAAAGGATGTCATTTCCCACCACTACAACATGTTGATCTTTTTGTGTTAGATATGAAATATTTTTATATTATTAAATGGATAAGACCATTTAAGTTCAAGTAGAAAACATTCCATACTCACAAGAATAATGTTGTAGACCAAAATATGCCATAAAACATCTCATGGAATATTAAAGAAACCTACATAAGGGCCCGTTCTTTTACTAGGGAATGGAAGCCTCGAACGGTTCCGGATGGAATGGCAGGTTTATTTTTAGTAGAAATGATCATCTAAATTATTTCTAGCCCTCAATCCCCCTTAAACGAATGAGGCCTAGTAGAGAAAATAAACAAGGAAAAAGAGAAGGCCACAACAATAGAGAAGGCACGTCGCCGACAAAAATGTTTGAATGATCAGGTAAACAGCGAGCTTCTTATACGGGTTCCGATGCATCCAGCAGCGCTCTATTCTTTTCAGGGGCACCCTTCCGCATTGGTGGCGAGTGGGGTGCCACAATCCCATTCATCATTTTTTATCCACATAGCCCAAAGCCCATAGCATTGGCATCGTCTCCAGCATAAATGCAAGGAGGATGCATAGCTGATATAGGATCTTTTGGAACAGGATTTGATTCTGCAAGCGGTTCAGTACGAACGAAGAACTCGCTAATAGGAAAGGAGAGAAAAACAAAGTGATGCCAAGAGCTTCGTTCATCGATAGACGAAGTGCTCTCTCTCTCTCTTTCATGTCATGCCAGATGTAAAAAAAATATTAGTCCTTTTTTCCTTCTCGTGAACCACGGGAGCGGCCAGAATGGGTCAAGTGGCGCATCTAAGGGCCCGTTTGGTTACAATAGAAACAGCCCAGGAATTAATCCCACTCATGAAGTATATACAATTTTAACTAGCATTCCCGCCAAGATTTTTCTAGGTGGTCATTCCTGGTGTAATGAACGGACCCTAAAAATGTTGACCCCTTAAAAGAACGCTTACTTTGCGAACGAAGTTCATGAAAAACACCATGATAAAACTATGGAAACGAAATGAGAATGCGAAAGAAAGAAACAAAGAAAAAAATAAAATAGTAATAAAAAATAAAGGAAAATAAAATATAATATGAAACAACATATAAGAAAGAACATAATATAAACACACATAAAACATCACATGAATACTAGAACAATCTATAATATATCATAGAAAATCTTATGAGTACGACATGAGTACTCAAAGATTCCCATTTATGCTACATGAACATTATAAAATATATCAGAACATCACATATATATATACTACGTTAGCATCACAACAAGACATAAAAAAACATAATTGAAAAAAGGAAAAATACAAGCAATACAAAAAACTAAAAAGTACATCACATAAATATTACTTGAACAACTTAAAATATACCTCATAAAATCTCACGAGTAATATGTGAATATTCAGAGCTCAGCCCATTTATACTACGTGAATATCTAAAAACATATTACAGCACATCATATATATATATAATATGCAAACATTACATGTATCTTATGTAATAAAGAATATAAAATTTTAAAATATAGGCATGGAAAAATATTCAATTAGAGTAAAATAACACCAAAAGAAAATAAATAACGAATAGAAAATGTTAGAAGTATATAGAAAGAAGTAAGTAAACATCGAATAGAAAATAAGTTAATAAAAAATTAAACAAAGGGGAAACAAAAATAATAAAATACATAATAAAGGGGAATAAAAGAGAATATCACATGAAACCACTTGAACAACCTAAAATATACCACCCCCCACAAAAAAACCTAAAAACCTAAAATATATAACAAAACATCTCATTGGTATTACGTGAATACTCGAAGATAATCATGAAACATCCCACTTATACTACGTGAACACCCAAAAGAAACACATCATAGAATATCATCTGTATAAAGAAAAATAAATGAGAACATCACATAGATACCACTTGAACAACCTAAAATATATCACGGAACATCTCATAGGTACTGAGTGAATACTCGAAGACAATTTGGAACATCCCACCTATATTCTGTGAACATCTAGAAACATATTATATAATATTGCATGTATATTAAGACAACGTTACAACAAGGACATAGACACTTTTAAAATAAATATATATAAATATATAAAAACTAAAAATAAGAATAAAAGACAAAAAATGAAAAATGAAAAAGAAAGCAAAAAAGAAAAAGAAAAAAATAGAAGCCGGTAAAAAAAACAGGCTGTGAGCGTTATGTGTGTTGACTCCAAATAGGCCACCCATGTGCTGAGCGCTCCGCTCCGCACTCGCTCACTCGAGTTGGGCGACCTTCACTCAAATTGGGCCACACTCGCTCGCGGTCTCTCCCGTCGCTGGTCGGCGGAGTGCACGCTGCCGACTAGTCGGACCGGTAGAATCCCGGCTAATTGATCTTGATAGAGCACGCGGGGAGAAATGATAGCCGAGTCGGTAGTCGGTAGCTGTTGGGTTGATGGATAGCATAACGGAGGGATCTCGTGCAGGACATGGGCCATCCAATCTTTTTTCTTTCAACATTACTTCTACATATTTTCTTATTTTCCTTTTTTGTATTTTAGTTTTTATTTATTCTTTCTATACAATTTACATTTATCCTTTTCATGGAAAACTGCAATGGTCGGCGGAACATTGATTTGAAATTAGGGGAACTATAATAGTATTTATTGAAACATTGCAAATGAGTAAAGAGAACATTTTTATTTTATTAAGCGAGAACGTTTTTTTTGTCATGAACCTTCAAACATTTTTTCCTGGTGAATTTAAAATAATTTTTGTAAAGCTAGAATAGTTTTCTTATGAACTTAGAACACTTCTAGTCTAACATAGAACATTTTTCTTTTGAACATAGAGCAAGTTTTTCATGAACCTAAAATATTTTTGTCTTGAATATGGACCAACCATTCCGCAAGATCATAAACCAAGGACATTGTTCCGCTCAATAGAAAAATGTTTCCATTTTAATAAAAATATTTTATAAGAAAATATCGTCCAGATGTATCCTAGCAGTGATCTTGATTTTAAGATTTTCTTGTAAAAAATACTATGGTGCAATTGTAATTTTTATTTGGGTGCATTGTTTAGTAACCGTGACTTTTATGTCTCAAAATACTTTGGTACATATGGTGAGGTTGGTGGTGAACCAAGTTTATTCACTCAAGCAAATTACTATCATTCTAGTATCAGCCGAAATGGTTAGTATACCCCATTGTCTCAAATGAAAAGAGTTGTATACTACGAAAGTATTTTCTATTGAAAGGAAACCTGACGTCTAAGAGAGGAGTGAATTAGACAACTTAAAACTCCAACTCTAAACTATGGCTTCTTTTTCTATCCTTAGCAAAACCTAAGCAAAAAGATAAACTATCTAAATGTACAACTACGGTTTTGCTAGTGTGTTGCTATCTCTACCGCAAAAGGAGTTATGCAAATAATGTAAATGCGGAAGCTAAAGAGTAAGGTAGAGATATGCAAACTCCTGTCGACGACTCTGGTATTTTTACCGAGGTATCGAGAAGCGCGGAAGCGCGGAAGCTTCCCGCTAGTCCTCGTTGGAGCCCCTCGCAAGGGCCAAGCTCCCGGTCGGGCAACTCCGTGGATAGCCTCGGGCCTTCCCCACGCGCAAGTGGGTCTCCGACGTGCCTTTTGGCAAGCCTCTCCCGGATGCTCCCCGCCGTCTTCACTATCAAGCTTCCGGCCGAACCGCCGCGGGCCTTGTTCCCTTCGGTACACGGTGGTGGCCACACTACAAACACAGTTGGTGTGATCTCGCAAGACTACAAGCCCCTCCGATGTACAACAATAGTGCACGCAAACACTGAGCGATAAGAGGAGTGCAAACCTCACTAAACACTAGGCCTAAACTTAGAGCAAGCGCATAAGCGGTGGTCTAATCAACATAAGCACTTCGCAAAGCACCTACGCTAATCATCTAATGAATCACTAAGCACTATGCAAGTGAAGATCACTAAAATAGTGTATCAACACCCTTGGTATGTTTCCTCAACTCTCCACCTCACAAATGGCCGGTTAGAGGGTCTATTTATAAGCCCCACTAAGAAAGTAGCCGTTGGGGGCAAAACTTAGCTTTCTGCTACTGACCGGATGCTGCTGTCGTCCTGACCGGACGCGTCCGGTCGTCCCGCTAGAGCACGCGCGTTGATCAGACTCTGGGCCGAGTCCGGTCTCACTCGATCGGACGCGTCCGGTCGCGCTGGCGTCGCTTTGGAACCTCTTTGGACTTGATCGGACGCTGTACTTTGTGCGCCTGGTCGTCCAGTGCCGCTGCGTCCGGTCACGCTAAAAACATTGTCGTGACGAAGAACAGTGTCATCGGTGCATCCGGTCACTGCTTCGCTCAGCGTCCGGTCACAGCTGTTGACACCTACTGTTGCTGAGCAACTGATCGGACGCGTTCGGTCCCTATGGACGTGATTGGTTGTAGACCAAGCCTTGAGCTAGGATGGCCAGGCTATGCAGGACCAAAGAAGCTGGGTTGAGCTTGTGCAAGTGGTCGTGTTTGGTTGTCTTTGCTGTTGGTCTAGTACGAGACGGAATTGTGTTTGGTTGCATGCATGCATCAATTTTTTAGGTGTCTGACGCATGGGTCCTTGCATCCTTGGTGAATCAAGTCATCCTGCACCATGAAGGAAGGAGAAATCCAGAAGACAGAGGCATGCGGGATGGAGGAGGGCAAACGAATGAAAAGATGCAGGCAAAAGGTGCAAGCAGGGCAACCAAACACGACGCAAGTGCACGGAGGGATGCAGGATGCCCCTTCGGACGCCCTGGTTCGAGCAACCAATCACCCCCTATGGCCGTGTCCGGTCACCTCTGCCGAGCTTGTTTCTTCGTGATCTTGCGTCTGGCTTGGGTCCCATCTTCGTGCTTGGACTATGCTTGATATCTTGGGTCTTCTCTTGTGCTTCTAGGGTCTTGCTTATGGTGTTGATCGTTGGATCATCATGTCGTCTTCGTCTAAGTCATGCCTTACACCCTATTGAACTATAAAACAACTACTTACAAATTCATTAGTCCAATTTGGTTGTGTTGGTCATCAAACACCAAAATTCAAAGTAAATGGGCCTAGGGTCCATTTTTCTTACAATCTCTCTCTTTTTGGTGATTGATGACAACACGACCAAAGCAATCAAATAATAAAATTTTGGAATTTAAAAATTATTTACTTGCTAGGATACAATGCAAAGGGCAAGGTTATATGATGCTAAAAGATACCACATGTAAAGCTAAAAGATACTACATGTAAACATCTTTGAAAACTTATCTTGCCCTTGTAAATGTCCCCATGTGGCATTATGGATTTAAGCCTCCCCCTAACTCCATAATCCACTATCCTCCCTTTCTCGGACCATTACCACTTGTAAATTATTATGATCGGACTTGCTTTTGGTCCTACAAATTCTCCCCCTTTGGAATCAAACACCAAAAAGGAAGATATTAGTAGCACAAGAGAGGGTCAAACTTTGTGATCCTTTGTATGTGGAGTGGAATAGATCACAAAATTTGACTCTCACATTACATAGACTAAGCTCCCCCTAAATATATACATATATATGATGGGGAATGAAGTTTATGCATAATTGGCAAATTAATGCTCAAAGGAGTTTAATCTATATAATGCATGGAGAAAGCATATAAATACCAAAGTGAAATCAACATGATGACATCGGTTTAGAAATACCACATGTGAAAACCAATTTGATTTATACCACTTGCAATAGGTGGTGGATATTTGAAGTATGATGCTTAACTCCGGAGACTCTATTTTCCTTGTAGTGAGACTACTACACATATGATAAGCTTGAAAATGTGTTAGTCTCAAAGCATCCAACTTGTAGAGTAACCTCCCCCTAAATTTGTGCACACAAGTATGGAATACTTGTAGGAGACATGCACATTGATTTTAGAATAAAAAATACCACTTGAAAGATGACATCACATGAATGTGAGAAACATTTTCGAATGTGATATTCGGGAGAAATTATCTACAATTTGGACTTTGACACATATTAGATGAACAATTATAAAACAAGCTATGTGCCGTGCTCCTAAACAATTTAAACCATGTAGATTTGCTCCAAAGGTTAAGAATAAAATCGAGCAAGCCTACCATAAGATATGACTAGTGTATGCAAGACAACAGATTAAACATGCAAATGCAAACCTAGGCATGAAAATGAACTAGATGCTCATTGAAATTGTAAGAAATTAAATCTAGTTACCTAACATAGGAAGGGGAATTTGGGTCCATAGTATTTACTAACCCACTTGGCAATTTCCTTGTCCATAATGATGCACCCCATGAAATGCACCCATACTTTGCCAAGTCTCCAAATTCCTCGAAGTCCATCGGACTTTTCACTTACCTTTCGGGATCTAAATCTTCTTGGTGCTTTTCATGTTGAAAATGATCTCCTTTGGCACCCAAATGCGTTTGGCCCCATATTGGCTTGCTTGTTTACCTTGATGGCCACCACCTTGTCTTTTTTCTTCTTCTTCAAGAGATAAGGTGTGGAGGCCTTTTTGTCCACCTTGTTGGTGTAGGTGTTAGAGAGCTTGCTTGTTTCCTTTTTGTTTTTCTCTTTCTTCTTAGCTCCTCCCCCATCTTTCATCTTGTACTTATAGGACTTGTGGCCTTCCTTATAGCATACATAGCAAACCACAGTTTGTCCTTCATCAAACTTCTTCACTCCCTTGACGGTGTTATCTTAATGAAGTTGGACTTGCTCCATCTTGCCTTTCACTTGAGTCAAGTCCTTAGTGAGGCGAGCCACTTCTTGCTTGAGTTGCTCATTCTCCATTGTGACCTCTTGTGTGCATATTTCTACAATAACTTTCTCAACACAAACTTGGTTGCACAAGGATGAGTCTAAACATAAATCATTACAAGAAGTAGAGGCATCCTTTTTAGGTATGTCAAAGATTGAACCTTTCTTTTTAGGTGCCTCAATGGGGGTTATACCGATGGCTTCAAGATTAGCAACTTTATTAGTTAGCTCATCACAATGTTTGCACATGATTTCTATTTTACCAAGCAAACTTTTATAAGCATCTTGTGAGCTAGCTAACTTTTCTTTTAATTTTTTATTTTTCTTTACAAATTGCTCATCATTGATTGTGCATGCATTTGTTATTGCACTAGCCTTAAGTTGCTCAATTTTAGTAGATAGTTCAATATTGAGATTAGCAAATGTCTTATATTGTTCAAGCAAGATTTTATATGCTTCTTGTGAACTATGTAGCTTTTCTTGCAACATTTTTAGCTTCTTTTGTTATATAGTGCAAGCCTTAGCATATTTAAGATTTTCTTGCATAAGTTCATTAAGAGAAGGTATTTCATCATCACTATCACCCTCACTAGAGGATAAGCTTTCGTTACCTCGTACCATAAGGCACACACGAGAAGAGCTTGATGATGAGTGCTTGTGACCTTGTCTCTTGTGATGGTCTTCTTCTTCACTTGAAGAATCATCCCATGACCTTATTGATGTGAGGGCTTTGTCCTTGCACGCCTTCTTCTTTGTCTTAGGTGTGGACTTGTTTGGACAAACTTCCACAAAGTGCCCCAACTCGCCGCATCCATAGCATCATTTCTTTCTTTGCTCATTTCTTTGATTGGTGAAGATGAGATCTTGAATTTGGATAGGCACACCCTTGACATTGAGCCTTTGGATCATCTTCTCCACCTTGTTGATAAGTTTGATTGATTCTTCATCAAGATCGAAGGTGGAGGAGGAAGATTAATCATCATCACTTGAATCTTCATCATCATCATCATCATCATCTTCTTCATCTTCACTTGAGGAGCTTGAGCTTGAGCTTGTCTCAACTTGCTTGCCCTTCATCTTCTTTTTCTCACTACATGCGAGAGCTTTGCCTTTGCTTGATGACAAAGCTTCTTCTTGACCCATCTTCTATGACATTTCAAATGCCACTATCTTGCCAATGACTATGGCCGGGGTCATGGTGCTCAAGTCCTCCATGTTGTGAAGGATGGTGGTGATGCTTGCATATTTCTTTTATGGTAGCATGGAGATGATCTTCCTCCCGATGTCCACATCATCTAGCTTGGTTAATCCTATTGAATGGAGCTCATTGATAATTAGATTTAAACGAGAATACATATGACGAACAAGTTCATCATCATTCATTTTAAAGGAATCATAATTTTGTTTAGCTAGACAATGTTTTTGCTCACGGACATTAGTTGTGCCGTCATGGAGCTCTTGGAGTTTTAACCAAATTTCATGTGCCGTATTTAAAGTGAACACTTGGTTAAACACATCCATGCTAAAAGATTCAAACAAGCAATTTTTAGCTCTAGCATTGAAATGAATTTCTTTTTCTTCACTCTTTATGGGTTTATCGGGATTCTTAATGGGTTTCATCCCATCACGAGTGACTCTCCAAACACCCAAATCTACTGCCTCAAGGTGACAAGCCATTCTAGCTTTGTAGTAGGGAAAGTTAGTACCGTCAAAGTACAGGTATCTATCCCAACCACTGTAAATAGCATCGGCTCAATGGCGGTGAAGCCAAAAGTCCAAATTGAGCCAACCTGCTCTGATACCAATTGAAAGGAACCGTGACGCCTAAGAGGGGGGGAGGTGAATTAGGCAACTTAAAACTCCAACTCTAAACTATGGTCTCTTTTTCTATCCTTAGCAAAACCTATGCAAAAAGATAAACTATCTAAATGTGCAACTACGGTTTTGCTAGTTTGTTGCTATCTCTACCGCAAAAGGAGTTATGCAAATAATGTAAATACAGAAGCTAAAGAGTAAGGTAGAGATATGCAAACTTTCATCGATGACTCCAGTATTTTTACCGAGGTATCGAGAAGCGCGCAAGCTTCCCCCAAGTCCTCGTTGGAGCCCCTCGCAAGGAATCCCTCGCATGGGTCAAGCTCCTGGTCGGATAACTTTGTGGATAGCCTCAGGCCTTCCCCACGTGCAAGTGGGTCTCTGACGTGCCTTCCGGCAAGCCTCTCCCGGATGCTCCCCACCGTCTTCACTATCAAGCTTTCGACCGAACAGCCGCGGGCCTTGTTCCCTTCGGTACACGGTGGCGGCCACACCACAAACATGGTTGGTGTGATATCGCAAGACTATAAGCCTCTTCAATGTACAACAATGGTGCGTGCAAGCACCGAGTGATAAGAGGTGTGCAAACTTCACTAAACACTAGGCCTAAACCTAGAGCAAGCGCATAAGCGGTGGTCTAATCAACCTAAGCACTTCGCAAAGCACCTACGCTAATCACCTAATGAATCACTAAGCACTATGCAAATAGAGACCACTAAAATGGTGTATCAACACCCTTGGTATGTTTCCTCAACTCTCCACCTCACAAATGGCTGGTTGGGGGGTCTATTTATAAGCCCCACCGAGAAAGTAGCTGTTGGGGGCGAAACCTAGCTTTCTGCTACTGACCGGACGCTGCTGTCGTCCTGACCAGACGCGTCCAGTCATCCCAACCGTTAGAGAGTGCGTGTTGATTGGACTCTAGGCTGAGTCCGATCGCGCTGGCACCGCTTTGGAACCTCTTCGGACTCGATCGGACGCTGTACTTTATGCATTCGGTCACACTAAAAACATTGTTGTGATGAAGAACAGTGTCATCGGTGCGTCCGGTCACTACTTCGCTCAGTGTTCGATCACAGCTGCCGACACCTGCTCTTGCCGAGCAACTGATTGGACATGTCTAGTCCCTATAAGGGTCGCGTCCGGTCACCTCTGCCGAGCTCATTTCTTTGCGATCTTGCGTTCGGCTTGGTTCCCATCTTCATGCTTGGACTATGCTTGATATCTTGGGTCTTCTCTTGTGCTTCTAGGGTCTTGCTTATGGTGTTGATCGTGGGATCATCATGTCACCTTCGTCTAAGTCACGTCTTACACCCTATTGAACTACAAAACAACTACGTGCAAATTCATTAGTCTAATTTGGTTATGTTGGTCATCAAACACCAAAATCCAAAGTAAATGGGCCTAGGGTCCATTTTCGTTACATCTATAATGATTAATCTGAAATTATAAATCTTTATAGGTTTTTAGAGTTTGATGGTCAAGATTAAAAATATGATTTGGACAAATCTAGATAGTTAGATGGGTTAATTCGAACTATGACATTACAAATATCACTGTTTGTACCATTACTATTCATCTATTTAGGATCATACCATTACAATTTGATCTCTACCTAAACCATACTACTTTCTATGTTCTCCGCAACGGTTGGCCCACATGTAGGCATTTATATTTTTGTTTGGCCCAAAATGCCCCTATTATTCCCCCCTTCCTCAATCTCAATGACACATTGGCCCCATGCGTTATCCACTTCTCTTCTTCCTCCACGTATGGGCCTTCATCTCCTTCCTTGTAGGGCAAGTTCGGCCTACCTATTCTCTAGTCATGCGTGCATGCCTGTTGATAGCCCTATGACCTCATCGCGCCATGCCCATGTCTCACCGGTCCCCACGCCCATGCCTCGCCAATCGCCAACGCCCGCCCCTCGTCAATTGCTATTGAGCTGCGGCCATGAGCGCCTTCTTCCCGGGCGCATCGGAGCTCCATGCCTGCTTGCCACCGGCCTTGCGGCCTCACCACGCCTAGAGTATTCCCCACAACAAGAATCAGACGATAACTGAGAAGAATTTGGAAGATAGAGTTGGCAAACAGAGGAAGTAGAAGTGCAGAGAGCAAGAAGAGAATGAGTTCAGGATTCTGCTTCATTAACGATGTTTTCACAAGTTGGTTACAACTTACAAGGCCTTTTATACTCTAGGCTCACACCACCAACTCCAGCTAAGCCACCAGCTAGGCCAGCACAACAACCGACTCCACACGCTATCACACTAACAAGATCACCCCACTAGCAGCACCTCCATCAATGTCTTCACATCCTCAGCCCAAATTGTCGGACACCAATAGTGTTCTTCAGAGTCTCATTCTTCTTTTTCTTCAGACGTCGACCTCTCCTGACACACTTCCTGGAGAATTTGGGAGTGACCAAAAAATACTTCATTCGTACCAAAAAATAAATAAAATAAAATGCAGTGGCAGTGACCAGTGAGTGTCCATAATTGATAAATAAATAAAATAATTGGGAAGTACCTACTTATCATGCATTGTGTTCCCTGTGGAAGTGGAAGTCTTGGGGAAAGGAAAGAAAGTGTGCAGTTGTGTTGGTATTCGAGCATCTGTAGCAGCAGGAGAAAAACTCAACCTCAAAACTAGTTATTGGGGGAGCTACAAACCTTTGTTAAGGGTTTTGAAAAGCCTCATCTCCAGCAGAATAAGAAAATCTCATCCCAATATCTTCTCTAATGAGTGGGTGTAGGTATTTATTAATGCAGACAGATAAATCCGCAAGTGCATGGATACCGCTGTAGCTTTCATCCAGAAGTATTCTAAGTATCGTATCCACAGGGAAACATATGAGACTAACTACGATCTAACTTAACAAGGGTAGCAACAAGGTTAGGATAAATAGGAGCGTAGAAAGGATAACTGAGGTTCTCTAATTCTAACTTGGGTAAGCTATATCTTCTACTATTCAACTGGGGACATTACTAAGGAAAGACACCAGCAGAGGATGCTTTCCTATGTAACCGAGTCCTACTTGGTCTACAAACAGGAGGTGGACTACAAAGGATCAACGATGTTATATAGTACTCAACGAGGCTATATAGTACTGATGTCACACACGTGATCTACCACCGATCCAGAATGCAGGGTGCATCCACGATTAACCTAAGTCTAAGCATCATGCTTACACTCGTGATTAATACTTTACTCCCTCTAGAGCAGAAATAAAGCACTCAAAAGACTCGCGAACCTGATGAACAATATAAACACAATGCTTACTTTAATCAAAAGTTGATTACTAGAGAAATCTCAAAGGCAAGCTCAGATAGAACTTGGATCCACCAAGGTATAAGCCATAGAGAGAGCGCTGATAGGCCAGCATCTCCTCCAAACTCTTCCCTCATACTCTATCTCACTATTATTTATAAGACTAAGTCCTATGAAGAACTAATCTTGTCTTAATAGCTGGCTCTGATCCTAACAAGGAGAATATGAATTAGGGTTTTAGGATGGCTCTAGGGAGGGGGTAGGGGCTGCTATATATAGGCCAAGGTGGAGTAGGGGGCAAGGAATTGAGGTGGAGTAGGGGGCAAGGAATCGCCATGTCATCAATCCGCGTCAACTCCCTTGATTATCGTTGGATGAACCAACCTTGATCAACGGCGGAGATGGACTCTCAAAAGCGATGGAGAACCAACATTCAAAGTAGAGCCTGATGGGTGGGTCCCATGGGCTGGCCGGTCTACAGGTGGGGTCGGCCGGCCCCACAAATTAGCCCCTCGGGGTCTGCTTTGGTGGGTTGCCCTCCGGAGTGTTCTAGATTCTTCCCGCATCAGTTTCATTGCGGATAAATGTGCTTTGCTTTGACGAATAGGTCCTCCTTGATGGTTTTCTAATTAAACCCAGCTAAAAACACAGATTCACCAAAACTCGTGGAATTTATTAGTTTAAACCCCTAAACCTATATTTGGTGATAGAATTAAATATAAATGCAGGTTATGTTGATGGTTTATAATTGGTGTTAGTGACCGTTAACAAGCTCCCCCAAGCTTAACCTTTACCAGTCCCTGAGCAAAGCTAAACTCAGCAATGGATCAGGAGTTGCTACAATGCTTTCACGCCTCAAAAGTACACATGTGTTCAATCAAAAATTCTCCTCCGGATTATAATAAACTAATTTGACTTTCAAACTTACCCATATTACCTTCAACCATAGGGCTTCTTAGCCTTCACTTGGGTGTTGAGCAATTGAAAGATAGAACGATCAAGTCAAACGCTATGTCTCAAGTTCTTTGTTCCACCATTGTTCCAGAGTTTTTATAAGTTTTCAAAATAAAACTCAGAGGTTCCATTGTATGGCACTCTCAAGTCTCTCAATATATGTGATATTTGTGGATCCTCACCAAGGCAATAAAGATATTATGCTTTTTTCTTCCTACCACTAAGGCTTTATGTGGAGTTCATAGGTAGGGAGAAAGCTAAAGCATACTTGCAATGCATATATTGTAAAGTCAAACAATGGATCCAAAGAGAGTTGAGTCATATAATCAAATCAAGATGTGCATGTGTGTAGATGTAAATGGTGGATATATATAGTGGCTAACCTAATTCTACTTTGCTCCATGAAAACATCTCTCTTTTGAAACTTGGAAACATTTGCTAGAGAACAGGGGCTATCTTATTTATCTTCTCTTCTCTTTTTTTCAGGTGGGCATCTAAGTACCCATTGTTTTAAATATCTTGGACACTTTTGTGTCCATTTTTTTCTCATCATTATTTTTTCTTTTTTTATGAATAACTTTTGCATAGCCCCATGTCTCTTTTCAATAAAACTTTGAGAGATAGCAACAAGAACTTAGAGCATTTATTTGGTGGATCGAAAACCTATCAAGCATGTTTTTGTGTTCACCCCCAGTGTAGGAGTAAAATATTTTTGGGTGGATCTAAATGAAAAGCATGTTTTTGCGCCTACCCCCAGTGTAGGAGTAGTGTATATATGTGGGTGGTGCGTACTTGATCTTGATTTTAAGAGCATGACAAATCTCTCATAAAGGTCAACAAAGCTTGACAAAATTCAATGCAAAAGCAAGCAGCATATATGCGGAAGTTTTCCTGGCCTAAATAACATGTATGGCTCTGGTGGGAATTCAAGCTTTGTCATACAGGAGCTCATCATTTTTGTGTTTTTTAGAAAGTAAATCTCTAGAACTTTAGTGTCACTTGGAACAAGATAAACAGTTGCTCAGACCTTCTCATATCATATCCGTCAATTACCTAGACTTAGATCAAGCATATGCTACCCAAGAGTTTCAAGTTAAGAGTAAATCCTTATATCAAAATAGTCATATCCAAAACTCGAGAGAATTCAAGGATGAAAACTAGGCACTTGAAAGGAATTACAACAGAGCAACTATTCATCATTTCCATTTAAGAGATTATTTTGAGTCCTATTTATTTTATTCAGCTCTCAAATTAAAGCAACCTAGATACACACTCTTTTTATTTTGTTTTTAATTTTACTAGATCACACATTATTACTATAAATGATTAATGCAAAGATAAATTTTTATTTTGTTTTTTATTCATCATTCTTTTAACTATTAAAAGAAACCAAAACTGAAATAAAAGGGGAAAGAATACTTATCTAGATATACGGAAGTGCTTCTCCCCCAAGCTAGCTCTTTCGGTGAGGGTTCGGTGTTGTAAGTTCTTTGAACCGGACTTCTTGTGAAGTTTATTGACTAAATACCTCGGTTCGCTCTGAAGAGGAGGATTCTTGTGATGACGCCTTTAATGGTGATATCACCTCCTTGGTTTTGAGTTTGGACTTTGGTTTGACAGGTTCAGAACACTTGTAGAAATTTGGAGAATCAACTAACTCTCTGATACTTTGCTTGAAGTGTGTCATGCTCATGATACAAGGTAGAGATCAAGTGCATGGGCTCTGTTGGTGAGAAAACACCATTAGAACCAAAATTTTATTCTTCTTCTCCAACCTTAGGCATATTGAATATGATGAAGTTGATGTTTATGTGCTTTGTTCAATTACAACATGGGTGATAAGATCAGAAGATTGAGTATGAATGTAGCATTTAAGTATATTTGGCTAAAAGGGTTGAATTGCTTAACTCATGGAAGGATCGTCTATCTGTGCATAATGTATCAATCTTTACTTGATTATGACTATCATCTTCCAGAGATAGGATATGCAATGTTTAGCTCATTTGGTTAAAACTATGAGATCAAGAAAGTGGTGCTAGGAACAAGCTTAAAGAACATGTTTAGTTAGTCAGGTTGGATTAAGTGATGGAGTTGTAACCCAAACATGTTTTGTTTCTTATTTATGTGCATACCAGAATCAAGGAAAAGCCTTTTAAGTAATGACCATTTACCTTAGGATGTTACCTTTATCATTGGAGCGTGATGACACCATGTGACAAAAGAGTAAGTGACTCGTGATGGTCTTTCCCTTTTTCTTGAAGTTTTCCTTATTTGGCTAGCCTCGCAGTACGAGTTATTCATGAGCTTCTTGTCTCCTAGATTGCATCCTTTCTTTCTCATCCTTTTGTCATGCCATCTTTCTGCTCTTTGATATTTTGACACCTTGTTAGACCTTTCACCTCACTCATTGTTTTATGCCTGCAAAGGATTAGTGGACAACACATACCCCAAGGAAAATACAATTTTGAAATATGGGTTGTTTGTCCAGAATTTTGTAATTTCCCTCTATGCTAATGAAAAGATAGTGTTAGAATTATTTTAGCATAGTTTTTGTTTATCATGTTCTATAAAAGGATGGCTTCAAGGCAAAGGTAACTTGCAGTTAAAGACAAAATGAATGATCTTTGATACTTACAATTCTTTCATCCATGATGAATGAGCTGTGTCTTCTTCGTGCCATGTTATTGGAGTTCGACATGTGCCTTGCTTTATCTCTGATTTGAATTTATCTCTAGACTTACCCAAATTAAATTGAGAGTTTCCTACATGGGGTTAGTCCAACAAAATATCCAGTATCTGCTAAAGCAATTTTTAGTTCAATAACCAAACTGGACTCCATGTCTAATTTGATTAAGGAAGGCATTTTAACCTAAGCACCTCGCTTAATTAAAAAAATCTTTGGAAGTATGTCGAGTACTTCCAAACCAAAACTTACTATGGCAGACAAAGGTAACATGAAAGCACTATAGAGATTTACTCAAACAGAGATGAAAGAACACGATTGTTTTTTAGCAAATTGAGCATGTCTTAAAGGTAGAGACAACCAAAATAATTTAGCAACATGGCAAGAGATGTTTTTAGAGAAGTCTATCCCCAGCTTGAATTTTGTAGAAAAATCAAGTTTGGATGGATGTGATTCAATGTTGCATGATGATTAGTTGGACATACCTGGCGTTGTCATCCCTCATTCTTTTTGCTTCAAACCTAGAACGGTTAGTGACAAAAATACCCGAAGGAATATTTTCACAATTATATTTCTATGCTCATTTCACAAAGGCATCACAACAAAAAGGTGAAAGCACATGTTATCTCCTGAAAGTGCTTGTTTTAGGACAGAAGCTGATCCTTGGGAAATCTTTGAATTGTGTTTTAGGTTGGTGAAGTGGTTTCCCCTCTAATACCAACCTTTGTGTACCTATCTCAAGATTCATGCCAACAAGATTTGCAATATTTATGATAAACATACGCGTCTACAAACACCCTTTCAAAGTTTTTATGAATAGGAAGCACGAGGGGGTAGAAGATCTCGTGTGTGGCAATGTTAGAGAGACCAATTTATTTAGGAGATTTCTCATGCGAGCATGGATTTAATGATGTGCTCATGAAATAACTTTCTTGCTCGTCTATGTCATCTTCCTTTTCAAGTTCCAAGGGTGTTTCTTCATGAATGTCTATAGGCAAAAATAGTGTATCCATCATTCCATGCCTATAACATTCGTTGGTCATTTTATTGTCTAAGATTTCTCTCGGATTGGTGACTCTCGGTTTGATCTTGTCCAAGACCTCTTCCAAACTTCGATGAGTCATGTTTATTAAAGAGATTGATTTAAGCTCACTGTTTGGATCTAAGCCAAGTTTGGATTCTACCCATAAGGCTTCGTCCTTGTCCATCCATTCTCTAGCAATGGCATATGAGTTCTTAATATATTCTAGCCATTGCCGTTGCTCTTCTTGGTCATCCTTCTGGCCTTCATGACTCCTATGCTTTGGGTGTCTTAGTGGGTTTCTAGGATCATCATGAGATTTAGAAGAAAGAGCGTAAGAGGGATCATCGAGGTCCAAGATGGGTTTAGAGATGTGTTCAGATGAGACATCTAATATGGGCATAGAAGGGGAGAGAATAGGAATGGCTTCTAGATAGCTTGGCTCTCCTTCTATTGTTTCACTAGACATGCCACCCTTGTGTTCTTTCCAATGTCCTATATGGGAATAAGGATGCTTTCTAAGAGATCTCTTCTTGAGAGGATTTGAATTATATTCACTTGAAGGTTTCTTATCAGCATAAAAAAGATCATCCTCACAAGAAATTTCAAAGGGTTAAATTTCTTCTTCCCTTGGAGAATTTTGGGGTATTGATGATTTGGGATTGATTGCTAAATCTTTGGATTGGAGTGGTTGTGATTTGGCTATCAAAACTTCTTCTTCTTGTTCAGGAGATGATTCCTTCTCTTCCTCAGGGAGTTCATTATGAATGCTAGTGTAGGGAGTCTTTTCACTAATTCTATCAGGCATATATCTTGCTTCACTAACAAACAAATGAAGGAAAGCTCCTCTAGAGGCTTGATCAAGGGTTTGCGTAGAATCCTCACTAAGACCTATATAAAAATATTGAAGGAGCATCAGGTCTAAAATAGCAAGGTCGGGTCCAGTGGTAATGAGGTCATTAATACGATCCCATGATGTGCCAAGAGATTCTTCTTCTAGTTGTCTAAAATTTAGAACCTCATTTCGAAGGTGACTACTTTAGAGATGGGAAAGAAACGTAAACAAAATTTAGAGCATAACGTTTCCCAATCTCCTTGCATACTTCCTACAGTTTGACTATATCATTGTTTAGCTCTTTTCATTAAAGAGAACGGAAACAACTTCCATCTTAAGGTCTTGTCAGACATGCCAGCGATACGCAAGCATGCACATGTCTGTTCAAACTCTTGTAGGTGTGAGTATGGGTTTTCATCGCCTTCTCCCGAGAAGGATTTATCCCGAATCAATTTTATAAAACACGTGTGCAGCTCATAGCCAAGTGTTAGGATGTGCTTTGAAGATTCTGGTGGCTTTAAGTGCATGCTTGTAGGTGCAGCATATAGGTGGATAGGAGTGGAATTCATGATAAAAGAAAAAAGAATAAAAGAAAGTAAAAGATATAATGTACAAGGTTAAGCTAGGTTCAAAGTTAACTCGACAATGGTTTCCCCGGTAATGGCACAGATAAATCCACAAGTGCACAGATACCGCTATAGCTTTCACCCAGAAGTATTCCAAGTATCGTATCCATAGAGAAATGTGTGAGACTAACTATGGTCTAACTTAACAAGGGCTAGCAACAAGGTTAGGATAAACAGGTGCGTAGAGAGGATAACTGAGGTTCTCTAATTCTAACTTGGATAAGCTATGTCTTCTACTATTCAACTAGGGACATTACTAGGGAAAGACACCAGCAGATGATGCTTTCCTTCGTAACCGGGTCCTACTTGGCCGACAAACGGGAGGTGGACTACAAAGGATCAACGATGCTATATAGTACTCAACGAGGCTATATAGTACTGATGTCACACACGCGATCTACCACCGATCCAGAATGCAGTGTGCATCCATGATTAACCTAAGTCTAAGCAACATGCTTACACTCACGATTGATACTTTACTCCCTCTAGAGCTGAAATAAAGTACTCAAAAGAGTCACGAACCTGATGAACAATATAAACACAATGTTTACTTGAATCAGAAGTTGATTACCAGAGAAATCTCGAAGGCAAGCTCAGATAGAACTTAGATCCGCTAAGGTACAAGCCGTAGAGAGAGCACCGATAGGCCGACATCTCCTCCAAACTCTTCCCTCATACTCTATCTCACTATTATTTATAAGACTAAGTCCTATGGAAGACTAATCTTCTCTTAATAGCTGGCTCTGATCCTGACATGGAGAATATGAATTATGGTTTCAGGATGGCTCCAGAGAGGGGGACAGGGGCTGCTATATATAGTCCAAGGTGGAGTAGGGGGCAAGGAATCAAGGTAGAGTAGGGGGCAAGGAATCGCTATGTCATCGATCCGCGTCAACTCCCTTGATCACCGTTGGATGAACCGACCTTGATCAATGATGGAGATGGACTCTCAAAGGCGGTGGAGAACCGACATTCGAAGCGGAGACTAATGGGTGGGTCCCATGGGCCGGACGGCCTACAGGTAGGGCCGGGTGGCCCCACATGTTAATCCCTCGGGGTCTGCTTTGGTGGGTTGCCTTCCAAAGTGTTCTAGAGTCTTCCCACATCGGTGTCGTTGTGGATAAATGTGATTTGCTTTGATGAATAGGTCCTCCTTAATGGTTTTCTAATTAAACCCTGCTGAAAACACAGATTCACCAAAACTTGTGGAATTTATTAGTTTAAACCCCTAAACCTATGTTTGGTGATTGAATTAAATATAAATGCAGGTTATGTTGATGGTTTATAATTGGTGTTAGTGACCATCAATAGTGGGGTGCATTTGTCATTCAATATAACTTTTTTCCTCCCCACCTGCTTCTTTTATGCTCTGCCTGCCTTCACGAGCACTCCCTCGTCGCTCCTTTTCCCATCCCGCTCCTCTAGACGACTGCTTCACCGCTCCTCTTCCCATCTTGCTCCTCCACACCATGGGAGTGGAGGTGCCAGGAGCCATGGCAGGCGGCACGCGAAGCTGCAGCAAGGTGGGTGTCTTCTTCGCCTCCCTCCGCCATGGCACCCATGGCACCATCTTGTCATCATTGTCCCCTTCTGCGTCCTTGGAGCCGAGAGTTGGAGCTTGCGCCAAAAAATCTCAGGTATTGGAGGGAACCAACTCCTCTAACTTAGTCAGTTCTGCGTCTAGGGACATAAAACGCCTGATGCCCTCCATTGGTGATCCAGCGACAGGAAGCCAGCACTGAGGTTGGCCCATGTACGTGATGAGGCCTAAGTAGCATCGAGAAGCACTGCTCCGGATTCTCGCCGCCGACACGCTTTGAAAAATGGAGGCGCGAGAAGAGGGGAAAAACGTGGGCAGACCGACAGATGGATGCAGGGCTATGAAGAAAAGGCAAGATGGCGAGAGAACTACACAGATGGTGCACGAAGGAGTGATCTATGGATTATTCCATCGACGAAGGGGACGATTTACTATGTCGTTCAAGCGCTTGAGTGAAGACTGACGAGCTGCCCTGCTTCTCCATTCTATTCTATGGAGATCGAAGAAGAGGAAATAGAAATAAGGCCAACCAAGTGAATTGTGATCCTAACAAGTGAGTATATAACCTTTGTATTACTTGTTATTTAGTATCAAATGGATTTTGTTGTTTCAATCCCATGCACAGCTACTCTTTGCTTGTATATTCTGTTTGCCATGAGATCTAGATTTAGTAATAGAATTTTTTTGCAATTGCATAAGTCCCCTTCTCATGTTATGTTTTCTTTTTTAGAGAAATGCTACCCGGTTTGGTACCTCACATTGGCCTGGAATTTGGAAATTCGAATGAAGGGCATTTTGGCTTAGCTACGGTGGACAGCAAGGCTTTGAAGTCAGAAAAAGGTATACAAATAAAAGACCATCTGATGGCAAGATTACATCATGCAAATTTGTTTGTGCAAATGAGGGTCATTGATTGCCAGACAAAAGAGATCATCTAACAAAATGCCCTCGAGCCGAAACTAGAACCGGTTGTCAAGTCCACATGAATCTGAAAATGGATCGAGAGAGGGGAATCCTGAAAGTGTCTGAGCTAGTTTTGGAACACAATCATTCACTACACCTGCCAGAAACCTTACACTTAATGGTGTCATAAAGGAAAATTTCAGATTTACAAGCTTTTAAAATTCAAACAACAGATGATGCAGGAATTGGGCCAAAAGCTACCCATGAGTTGGCTACTCGCCAAGTTGGTGGTCCACTTAATCTTAGCTACACCCTCTGTGATCACAAGAATTATTTGCGGACCAAGCGCCAGCGAGAGATGGTATATGGACAAGTAGGTAGTATGCTTAAGTATTTTCAAGACAAAATTGTTGAGAATCCATCGTTCTAGTATGCATTGCAAATGGATTGTGAAGAACAAATAGCAAACATATTCTGGGCTGATGCTAAAATGATAATGGATTACGCATATTTTTGTGATGTTGTTAGTTTTGACACTACTTTTGGAACAAATAAGGAGAACAAACCTTTTGGTGTATTTGTTGGATTCAATCACTTTAAAGAAACTGTAGTTTTTGGTGCTGCTCTCATGTATGATAAGACATTTGGATCCTTCAAGTGGCTGTTTGAGACCATTCTAAAAGCTCATAATGGACAACAGCCAAAAACTTTGTACACAAATCAGGATGCAGCAATGTGAAAGGCAGTTGCAGAAGCATGGCATGGATTATGCTCCTTCCACATCATGCAGAATGCTATCAAACATCTACACGAAGAGAAGGATGAAGAGAAGGAAAAGGAGAAGAAAAAACATAACAAAACAGAGAAGAAAATGGAGAAGAATGAAAGCTTAAGTATTCTATCAGATTTTAGTGCATGCATGTTTGAGTATGAAGACATGGCAGAATTTGAACAAAAATTTGACCACATGAGGCAAAAGGTGAGCAAACAAACTTTGTTAGATAGTATATACAAGTTGAAAGAAAAATGGGCTGAATGTTACATAAAGGATGTCTTCACATTAGGGATGAGAAGTATACAATTGAGTGAGAGTTTGAATAATGATTTGAAAATCCATTTCAAATCTGATTTCGATATCATCTGGTTCTTTAAGCATTTTGAAAGGGTTTTGTGCAAGGAAAAAGGAACAATGAACTAAATTCTGGATTTAATTCAAGGACAAATTTACCTAAAATGGGTATGAGGAGACCACAGCCTATGTTGTTGCAAGCCAGCAAGTTGTATACACCTATTGTATTTGAAGCTTTTCAAGATGAATATGAAAGATCCTTGGCAGCTTACACCAAGGCATTAGATGAAAATAATGCATATCTAGTAGACTATACATATGAGGAGGAGTATAAAGTTGTCGGTGATCCTTTGAAGCAAACAGTTGTATGCAGCTACAAACAATTTGATAGAATTGGGATATTGTGTGGTCATGCTCTTAAGTTTCTTTATTTGATGAATATCAAGTCACTACCAGCACAATATGTGTTAAAGCGTTTGACAAGGGAAGCACGGTCGGGGACTGTACAAGACAACCAAGGGAGAAACATAATCGAAAATCCAAAGATAGATGCTATACTTCGCTTCAGATATATGTCCCATAAATTTCTCAATTTGGCACAAGAAGCAGCAAACTTTCCTGAATGTACCGCGCTAGTGGACAACACACTTGACATCCTTGGTAAGCAAATTAAAGAAAAAATCAATGCAAGTACAAGCACTTTTGAGGATGTATGTATAGTTCCCACAAATGCTAGTCCACCAAATGATTTGTTGAACAATGCTAGTTTGAAGAAAAAGGATGTCCAAACAACAAGTTCAAAACGAAAAAGAACTTGGCTTGATAAGAAGCACAAGGCTAGAAAAAAGAGACAAAACAAAGCTACATCACAGTTTGGAGTTGAGGCTAAGAATGATGTTGCACATGCAAAGGAGGCAAGTAGTGGTGGTGCAATCTGTCCATTATTTCCTCAAGCCTCAAATTCAGGTGGTACACAGGCAGAAGGAAAAGTTGCATTGTTCCCATTGTTTCCTGAACATTCAGATGCTGCACAAGCCCAAGCACAAGGTGGAAATGCACAAACACAAGTTAGCTTCACTCAAATGTTGACGGTAATATGCTCATATAAGTTAGTTTACAAATCTAGAGATGATAATTTTGTTTTAAAAACACTACTTCATTTAATTTACAGGGGCCAATAACAGACGATCTTCTGACTAGATTTTGGTGAAGTATTCCTGTTATGAAGAGGTAGTAATATTTGGGGAAATAGAGGACCATATGCCACATATCAGTCATTTGCTCTCAGGTGGATGTATCTATACAGCTAGCTCCCTTTTGCCACATATTAGTTATGTGCTCCCATATGTATATGTATGTTTGTAGCTTTCTGTTCCCACATGACTCTACTTATGTATATATATTATTTAGCTTTCTTTTGGTATTTTGCAAATATCTATGATGATTAAACAATGCATTCCTTTATAGCTGAAATATTTGCATCATCTGAATTGACATTCTTTCGGCACAAAATCTGATACTCTTTTGCCGTTCAGATAGAGTTCTCAAACTGACACAATTATCATAATACCACTGAAGTTTCAATATGACAAGGTAATCAGGACCTCAAATTGACAAACATTCCATCATCATCACCAATACTAAGCTACAATCTCAATTCACGTCATTTTACATTTTCAATTCAACCAACTATCTGTCTACTGCTACTCTGAACCTTTGGCAAGTATAATAACAGGCTGGAGTTTCAAAATGACAAGGTTCAGGCACTCAAATTGACAAACATTCCATCATCACAATTCACAACCAATATAGAGCTATAATCTCAATTCATGTCATTTTACATTTTCAATTCAATCAACTATCTGTCTACTGCCACTCTGAACCTTGCTTCTCAACCTGTCGCTGTTGCCCTCCAACCAGGGTGGATGTCGACGACAAACACCTCGCACTACTACACAAATAATTTTAGGAGACGGTGCCCAAACATTAACGGAGGCGGGCATAAAATTCAACCGCCTCCTAAAATACCGGGCTATTAACGGAGGCAGTCATTTTTATTTACCGAGGCGGTCATGTTTGCCTGCCTCATAAAATCAATTTACGGAGGCGGTCAAAAAATAACTGCCTCCTAAATCGATTTATGGAGGACCTCCTAAAAAACCCGCCTCCAAAAATAAGGCCATTTTCGGAGGTGGTTAATAGTCCGCAGGCCCATGAAAATCGCGGCACATACCTCATTATCGGGTTCATATATATATATATATATATATATATATATATATATATATATATATATATATATATATATATATATATATATATATATATATACAGGCTCTAGGGTTTCTCTTTCCTTCCCTCTGCTCTCTCTCTCTCTCTTAGCTGGCCCTTGAAAATCACCGAGCGCATCTCGTCCCCTTCACCAAGCGGTGTCTCTCCCCTACCCTCACCGAGCGCATTTCTCTCCCTCGATCCCTCCCTCACTCTCTCCCCCTTAGAGCGGCGCCCCTCCCCCACCCTCTGAGCAGCGGCATGACGCCCCTCAACCACCCCTCTGAGCAGCGGCGGCGGCGCTCCTCTCCAACCCTAGCAGCGGCAACGACGCTCCTCCCCCACCCTAGCAGCGGCGGTGGTGCTCCTTCCAACCCTAGCAGCGGCGGCGCGCGCTGCATGCGGGGCCTTCGGCGGTGGCGCGTCGGATCCGGTATCGGGGCTCGATGATCCGGCGGATCCGGCCTCGGGGCTCGTGGATCCAGCGGATTTGGCCTCGGAGCTCGCGGATCCGACGAGTTCGTCGGTGTGCCCGCTCTCCGGCGGCGGATCGAGGGCGAACGCGGGCGAGGTGGCGGTGCTCCTCTTCATCAAGCATTGATCCAGCGGATACGGCGGCGTGCAACGACGAGCGGCCCGATCTGGCGGTGGGAGGCCGGATACGGCGACGGGCGGCCCCATCCCGGCAGGCACCAGCGAGCAGCTAGCGGCGGCGACGGCAACGGCCCGTGGATGGGCTCAGCGGGCCCGTCTATGGGCTCGGTAGGCCTGTCTACTGGTTTTTCTTATTTTTATTTTTCGTGTTTGATTTACGAAGGCAGGCAAAGTAATCGCCTCCATAGGTCACGGATTAACCGTGACCTTTGAATTGGAGGCGGTTGCAATGCCCGCCTCCAAAAACAAAAAACGCCTGCCTCCAATATTCATTATGTAGTAGTGTTGGACGCGCCAATCTGGAGGAGGAGCGCCGCCGCGGAGCGGCACTCGGACCAGAGCCCATGCGCGGCGAGGTGTGCCTGAAGGGCGACGAATCCCTTGTAGTAGAGGAAGCAGTGCAGCCGTTCGCGCACCGCCGGTAGCTTAGTGCGCGCGGCGCGGGCGGCCTCCGGGTGCGCGGCCAGCGCGGCGGCTAGGAGATCCTGGAGCGCATCCTGCGGCACCACGCCGATGACACAGTGCTTGGTCGACAGGTGCGCGGTGAGCCGGCGAATGAATTGTGGAGTGCCTCTGTTTTTTACCTTTTCCTCGAACCGAAGTGCCTCTCGCTGCTACTTGGGCCACATCGTGTACATGGGCCGCCGAGGTGTGTGCGGCTTGTGCTTGCTTCCTTGCGCTGGGTCAGGAATGGATTCCAGCCGCTGGATCAGAAATGGAAAGCATCGGGCGCAAGTACGTCCCAGGACGTAGTAGTTGAGTAAGTCAGAGGAGCCGGTTCCGTATTGGAGGGGGGAGAGAGGTTTTCTTATTTTTGAGGGGTTGGAGGATAAATTTTGAGGGACTGAGAAAAGATTTTGTCATTGAGAGCTAGAATGGGGATACGTTAGAGCTCTCAAATCCCTCGAAATATAGGATTTTCTCATTAGGGATGGAAATTGGGGGACTGGTGGAGATGCTATTAGAGCCGTCCGTTCCAGGGCATTCTGCCGCAAAAGTTGCTTTGGTAAGCTGTGCCAACCGATCGAGTGTGTGGGATCGTATGATATTCCTAGGCTCTCCCAGTGCATGCAAGTGGGGATCAATATACACTCCTATGCAATCATCATCCTTGTACAATGCTGTTACCTTGTACAATGCTGTTACAGCTTCGCTGAAATTTTGTGAACGTCGCCTACTGCATAGTACTACTCCTATGAATGATCTTCAACATCAACTGCCTACCCTAGCAGTACTAGTAACTACAGGTTGATAATAATTCATTATCTACTGTAGAGGCTCTAACAGTGGTACTCGTAGATAATTGCAGGAAGCAGGAGGTTGGTCCAACAAACACCTTGACGAATGTTGGTTGTCTTGCATTGGATTTGCTGCTGATCTGACTACTGACTAACAAACGCACTGCACAACAACGAGGAGCACGGAGCAGAGAGAACGGCAAAAGATTGAACATCGAATCAGTCAGTACTCCATACTCAGCCCCATTGGTGCGTAAAACCGTGCCCCCTCACAATATATCCAGCGCTTAACGGAATCGGAGACACTATATCTCGCTGAATCCTTGACACTCTATCTCAGTCAGTATGGCGCTGAATCCTTGACTCCGATGGACGTGGATTGAGTTTTGTGCGAGCGGAGCAGAGCAGAGCAAAAGAAAAACTAGTAGGGGATAAAGCAGCTGGCCGGAGGGAGGCAAGGTAGCGATGGATGCCGAAAGGTGCAAATTGAACTAAAGCAGCAGGCAGCACAGATGGCCGGGCCCGTTTACTACTCGATGGAGCAAACAGTATTATAGATAGATGCTCCATGGACATGGACTGCAAAGCCAATTTTTCTCTCTTCTGAAAAGGTCCGTCCGGCGCAAAAGGGGTGGTGCATCAGCTGGAGTGTATACGTACTACTACGCGGCCTGGCCAGCAAGGCAGCGCTTTCCGTCGCCCGCCCATCCCGTGTCCTGCACGTACCCCTGCCTCGGGAAGAGGGAATCCAGATGCGATGATGCATGATCCAGCTCGATCAATACAATATATCGATCCTCAGCTTCTTGCATTGCTTTCCTTTCCTGTAGTACGTATCTGCGATAGCTACTGGTGACCGCTGAGGTGACCCGGTGCTGCTCGTCTACCGACCCATCGATTCTATGACTATGCATGGTCCCGGCCAGCCACATCACACATGCGGCGCATCTATGATCTAGTCCGTAGTATCTCAACTCTAGCTATGCACCACGTGCCCACGTCACGCGTGCATACATGCAAGGTGTGTCTACGAACCATCTTTTGTCGTCTTTTCCCCTATATACATACAATGCATACCCATTTTGGTTGCTGAGTATATCCATCTACGATATCATTCTCCGCGGATGTACTATAGGTGCATGATGGGGCCGGTACAACTGGAGCCCCCAATTTTTTTTAATTTTTTTGTACAAGTGATAAACATGTATGCCTATAATACACTATGTATCTATATATAACACTTTATCAATTAGCAATCTCTTAAACTCAAAGTGTTCATCCGAGTGGGAAAATATCCTACACCACTATACTAGCACCCTAAACCCAATGCACATAAATATACAAGTACAAGATAAAATGACGTTAAGGGAAAGGTAAATATGTAAGTTTGGCTCTTAATTTTTTCTCTTCTATTTTATAAACAATCATTATACTTTCAAATTGTGAAGTTTGAGTCTTAATCTTGTTTAATATACAATAGTGAAAGGTCCTTGTGTGGTTTTGGTAATTGAGTGACAAACTAGGTGGACTAATTGTGTTTATATGAGATACACAGGTGATTAATCCACAGGTACATATGTGTGAGCAACATATGCCATGAAAGTGAAAATAGCTTAGAGATGTTGCAAAGCTCACACATGTGATGATGAATGAGCTTATTGCACATGAGACATGACATTTTGTCATGTGATCAAGGTGGAGAAGATCAAGACAAGACTTGGCTTGATGGACCGGTTGCAAGCATGAATGGCAAGTCGGAGGCTTTGGAGCGATGGACCGCGTGGCAGTGAAGCTTGAGCAAGACTTGACGCCGATAGACGAATGCAACGGTGAAAAGCAAGTGAAGTCAAGATCGATGAACCAATATGATCACATGATATGAAGTGGATCATATCATTGTTGATCATGTGTTGCATCGACATTGGAGGAGATGGAATGGAATGCGCAAGGCAAAGGTATAACCTAGGGCATTTTATTTTACCGGTCATAGGTGTGTAGAGAAGTTGATGACCGGATTTAGGATAGATGGCCGTACTATCAAGAGGGGCAAACTTGTTTGCATATCGGTCATCTAGTGCCACTCGAGTGATCTAACTTTGCATCATCGCTAGGATCGAGTGGTGTGGCAAGTTGAGTGGCTAATCCTTTAAAAAATGTTTGTGAAAAGCTAACATACATACACATGGTGGTGCACACTTGGTGGTGTTGGCACATTTGCAAAGGAGAAGAAGTTAGAGTTGTTGTGAATCAACTTAGAGAAGAGAAAAAGGTTTTTCGGTGTACTCCGAACTATAGGATGGTCCTTGGATTGGAATACTGCTTTGACCCATTGTGATTTGGATCAAGTATGCATGTGGGATGTGTAGCCCTCTGAGTAAGCTTTTCAAAATGTCCAAGATCATTGAAATCGGAGTTCGGAGCTAAGAGTTATAGCCGTTTTAGCGCTAAAAGGTCTGTGACCGAACGCTGGCGCGAAAAACAACTGGACGCTCAGGGTCTACGTCCGGTCAGCACCTGCGAGTCCAGTCACAGCATCCGGTCAGTGTTTTTAGCGTGTCTAGAAGCGACCGGACGCTGGGAGAGTCTGGTCAGTGATGACTGGACGCGTCCGGTCGCTGAAAAACATCGCTGGAACCTCTCTGTAAGTGACCGGACGCTGGGTTCCAGCGTCCGGTCGTTATGACCTGCGCGTTTGGTCAGTACGCGCTTTGCCCAGTGAAAGGGTAAAGGCTATTTTAGCCCTTAGGGCTATAAAAGGAGTGTGTGGCCGGCCTTGGGTTGGCAGCTGAGCACCCTCACGCCTATGTGGCTTGTGTAGGAATGCTTGGATGCTCTCTAACTCACTTGTGATTGCAAGAGAGCGAATCGATTACGAGTGAGTGTGATTCTAGTGCATTGCATTGTGAGATTGCATCGAGTGGCACTAGGTGATCAAGTTGCAAGCCAGTGGTGCTTGTTACTCTTGGAGGTTGCCACCTCCTAGTTGGCTTGGTGGTGGTCTCCGTCGAAGCCCGCAAGAAGCTTGTGCAGTGCTCCGGAGAAGAGCTTTGTGAGGGGCATTGTGCTCGCCCTGCGGGAGCCATGAAGAGCAACTCTAGTTGAGCGTGTCATTGAGCTACCCTCACTTTCGGGGCTGGTTCTTGCAGTGCCCGACGTGCGGGCTTGGCGGGTGATGCCAATTAGCCACCGAACCATCAAGTGAGCAGTCGACACAATGGGAACATAGCGTGTTGGCAAGCACGTGAACCTCGGGAGAAAATCACCGTGTCAACCTTGTTCTTCTCGTTGGTTTGCAATCCCCTTACACAAGCTTGTGATTAATTTTATATACATTATGCGTGTATAGTTGTTCTTATAATTAGTTAGCTTGTGTAGCTCACTAGTTACCTTCTTGCTTGTGTAGCATAGAAGTAGCTCCCTTGCGTGGCTAATTTAGTTTGTGTAACCTTGTTAGTCACTTTGCTTAGTTTGTGTAGCTAAGTATTTGCGCTCTCTAATTTGGCATTGGTTGCCTTGTTATTGAGCATTGCTAGTGAGCTTAGTTGGCTTTATGCTTTTGCTTACTAGTATGTGTAGGAGCTCCCTCATTGCTTTAAATACTAGTGGCATAGGTTTGTGTGACCTTGCTCCTATAATTAGTTAGGTGAGCTCTAGCTAGCTCGACACTGTTGTTGCTTAATTAGGATCTTTACAAGGTGCTAGAGAACATAGATAGAGAGGTATAGTCTTGGCTAGACCGATAGTTTTAATTCCGCACTTGTTTCGGTTAGCCGACACGATTAAGTTTTAGAAATGACTATTCACCCCCCTCTAGTCGCCATCTCGACCCTACAAGTGGTATCAGAGCTAGGTCTCTCATTTGTGGTCTTTATCAACCCGAGAGGATGGCGTCTAGTGGGCTAGATGTTTGTGAGACACACATTTTTTATGGCACAAACTTTGCACTTTGGAAAAATCAAATGCTTGATCATTTTCGTGCAAAGGGACCTAAGTTTTGGTGGATTGTCACTAGTGGTCTCACTCATGTCTTGGACCATTGAAATTTCACCAAAGCTCAAAGAGTTCTCTATAAACTTGATGCGCATGCTTGTTGTTTTCTAATGGATGCATTGAGTTTTGATTTGATGAAACAAGTAAACTACACGGGAACCGCTCGTGAGATATGGGAGTCCATCAAGCGCACCTTCGGTGATTCCTCCACATGGGATGATGGCAAGTTCAAGGAGGATGAGCCCAAGAAAGTGGCGCATGAGGATGTTGGGCATGACCACAACTTAGTGATTGTGGAAGATTGCTCCATCTCACGGTCAAGTGATGATGATGATCGATCCACTACAAGTTCACTTGACAAGGTTGATAATGATGCCACAAGTGTTGAACATGAAGATTCTACCTCAAGCACACTTGATGGTGATCTTGATGATGATGGTTCATGCTTGGGCCATGATTGTGATGCTACTACAAGCTCTTCTCCATCACCACATTGCTTCATGTCACAAGGTGACACCAAGGTATGAAATGATAATGTGGTTGATCATGTTGATTCATATGATGAGATTGTTAGTAGACTTGCTAGCATGACCATATCTTTAGAAAATGAGAAAGCTAAAACAATGAAATTAGAAAATGAAAACTCATTTCTAAAGAACTCTTGTGAAGAACATAAGAAAATTATTTGATGCTTTTAAATCTTCACATGATGAGCTAAAATTGAATCATGAGACACTACTTGCATCTCATGATGAATTATTAGAACAACATGCTTATCTCATTAAAGTGTTTACAAAGAAACTTAAAAATAATGAGAGCTCATCACATGGATCAAATGATAAATTGCAAAATGTTGCTAACCCTTGTGATGTAGGCAAGAAGCATATATCCACCTCTTGTGATGATTTATTAGATATGCCATGCTCTTCACATATAGATGCTTGTTCTACTTCTACGTCTTGTGAGACTAACATTTTGAAGGAGAACATTGAGCTCAAAAGTGAAGTGAAGAAATTGAGCAACAAAATAGAGAGGTGCTATAACTGTCAAGTCACCTTTGAGCACATGTTGAAGACTCAAAGAAGCTATGGTGATAAGTGTGGTCTTGGCTTCAAGAAGAAGATGACAAAGGGTGAAAGAAAGAGAGAAAGAAAGATGAAGAAGCTACAACAAAGAAAGCTCTCTCACACCATATGCTACCGGTGTCATGAAGCGGGACACCTTGCAAATGGTTGCCCTAACATTGAGAAGCTCAAGAAGATAAAAGAAGAAGAGAGGCTCAAGCATGTGAAGTGCTTCAAGTGCTGCACTTGGGGTCACCTTACCTCAATGTGTCTAACCAAGCAATTGGTGAAGCAACTAGAAGATCCTCAACCAAAGCCACAAGTTGAGCAAGAGAAGACACCCCAAGAGCAAATCAAGATCAACCATGAAGATGGTGGTGATTTGATGATAAAGAAGAAGAAAACAAGAAGGGGTGGAAAAGCAAGGCATCCAATGCAAACTCAAGATGCCAAGATGATGAGCAAAAATGAAGATGAGAAGAAAGATTATGCTCATATCAAGTGCTTCAAGTGTGGAAATATGGGACACTTTGCCTCTAAGTGTCCTACCAAGCTTGAGAAGAAGGCCCAAGCAATCCATGAGAGGCAAGGCAATGAGAAGCACCACATGAGCAAGGAAGAGAAGGCTCAATCAAAGAGAAAGTGCTACTCATACCAGGAAAGGAGACACGTGGCACATTCATGTCCCCTAGGTAACACTCCTAAGCCTATTTCAATTGGTGATGATTCTATGCTTAGGAATGATGATAATGATACCTCTATGGTTGCTATTGCAAAACATCCTGCTACTCATACTAAGGCTTTGCCTAAGTATGTCGCTCCTAACTTGAGAGGACCCAAAATTGTTTGGGTACCATCAAAAAGTGGATGATTGATTGTAGGTACCATTGGCATTGGAGACTTGATTCAATTGACTTCATATTGATCATCATATATTAAGTCAAGTTATGAAGCCTAATGCACAACCAAACCCAATGCCATGATAATTGAGTGAAGTCTAAATATGCTACAACATACAAGTGTCATATTCAAGTTGTTGGTGATTCATTGGATTATTTGATGGCTTGCAAATATTTGAGTTGAAGCTTGCTAGTTAAATTATCATGAGCTAACCAAGGTATATCTCTTGTTGATCATTTTATATGGGTGCTATAAGTTGATTGAATTGGATAAATATGCAATCTTGCTTGCTATAAGTGTTTGAATGGATAATTTGATTAGTAATTAAGTTTGGATTGATTTGTGTTGGATAAATTTATGAGATGACTTTTAGTAAGTGGTTTGAATGGATATACATCTTATGGAAGTATTCAAACAAGTTAGTTTCAAGTTTGATTCATATTTGATGAAGTATAGCTCAACTGTTGAAATTTGTCCTATATTGTAAAATCTGAGCTAGCTATGATCTTAGCCATGTTTGAGTGATTAAAACTTATTGTATTGGCATAAAAATTGATGTACATGCTCTAGATTTATGGTATAAGGTGCTGTACAAATTTCATGAGAATTGGATAAGAGATGCTTCGGTTTTGGAGTAGATCTTGTCAGCTATAGTGCAGCAGTTTTTAGCATGTAGCAGTGGTGGATGAATTAAAATCTGGTAGCAATCTAGAAGTCAAACAAATCTCAAATTTTTACAGCTGCTATATAACTTAGTGAAGCACATCTCCACCAAGTTTTGTGATATTTGGATTTGTACTTTGAGAGATATGCTTATTTCTTTGAATGGTACAGAATCTGCCAGAAAAGTGACAAATATTGGATTGATCTAGAGTCACTTTGATTGAAAGGTCCTCAAGTTGGAAACATGTTTACAAGTGTTTGAGGTACCTAAGTTTGGTTTTGATATGATCTTTAAGTATGACAAGCAAAGAGTACAAGACCATTTAATTATGGAGTATACTTTGCACACATTCGGTACTCAAATTGGAAGATCATGATCAAACTCATGATGAAGTTGAAGTTTAAGTTCTAGTGACTATTGGAAATCATTTGGTAGAAAGAAAATGACTTAAACAAGTAGAAAAAAGGACTTAAATAAGGAATCAAGATTACTCATCAAGTTAAGTCCATCACTTGGATCAATAAATCAAGTTATTCCAAGTGAGTATCAAGAATGGTTCGTGGAAAGAGGTCACCTCTCCCTAGTATAGGGGCTTGCTGCCTATGAGTAGATAAACCAAGTGTGGTACTTGGAAGGCTAACATGGAAGTGGTGATCCAAGAAATATTTGAGATGCTTAGTTGAAGCAATCAAAAGGGTTGACCAAGAAAAGCAAACAACACCCAAAAGAGAGCTAGTCATGATATTTCAAGTGGTATTCTCAAATTGATGCTCTCATGCAAGTAAAGATGAAAAGAAGAAGCAAGCCAACCACAACAAGAAAGTGCACTTGATCATAAGTGGTATTCATTTTATATGGGTAAAGAATGGAATTCAAAATGATATCTATTGGTCTTCACCAAGCTTATAATTGACTTCACATTGCTATTGGAGTTATGAATTGAAATCTATGTGACTATCCTCTACTCCAATATAGCAAAGGTATCATTGTAATGTGCATGATTATTTCATCCTTACTAGTATGCGGTTAGTGCATATAGTACATGCTTCATAGGATCATGCATAACAAATGAAACGTTTAATTTCATAGCCTACCACTATTGCTTGAATGATTAATTGATCTAGTGGTTAGTATATGAATTTGTTCATGAGCTAAGTAAACCCAAGTACTTGATTTAATTTGGATTGTCAACAAGTGACAAGTACAACATTGGCAAGATAACCCTTGCAAGAGGTGTGAGGAAGCTTGCCATTGGCTCAAACCGGACTTGGAAGCTTAGGCAAATCAATTTAGTTCAAGTCAATTTAGAAGCTCATGATAAGTAACAAGAGTACAAGTACAAGACAACAATGCAAATGGATATCTAGATTGTTTGTTTCAAGTGGTATCTAGACTCAAGTATTTCATCAAGAATTCATAAGTGATGTCTAGATCAATTCACAAGTGATATCCTATAAGTGATACTCATGAAGATAGCAAATGTTCAAGAAATGGATTTTATTGATAAATCCAACAAGTGGTTCCATACTAGAAAATGCTTTCAAGTGGTATCACATCTACATATGGTATCAATCATGCAAGAAAATGGTTCCACAAGTGATCCTCAACTTTAAGTGATCATCAAATGAAGAATGCATCCCTCACTTACAAGAGCTCAAGTGTATCAAATGGATGACCCATGCTATCACATAGGGGGAGGTGTCACAAATTGATATCAAGATCAAAGATTCTATGTGTGGTATCTCAAGAAGCCCTACACAAGATACAAGTAGTACAAGTTACAAGTGGTATCTACAAGTGGTGTCATTCCAACAATCAAGTGATGTCCATAAAAAATGCAAGATTCAAGCCTCAACCATCTACCCTAAAATGCATATCTTTTGCATCAATGAGAAGCACACCTTTTATAAAAATTGATGACAAAGGGGGAGAAATTATACAAAGATATGAAAGCTTTGAAATTGAGATTGAACAAGGGGGAGAGATAATATATGAAAGCTTTGGGAGAGATTGAGACAAAGAAGTAGAGGTTGGACATGGACATGAACAAAGAGGGAGCAACTTTGAAGAAAAGAGATGGATCAAAATTCTTGGACAAGAGAAGCACATAAGTAGGGGGAGCAAGCTCATAAACTTTGATTGATTGCATTTGATATGTGCATATTCATGTGCTTGCTTGCATTGCATAAGTTTTTAAATTCAATATGCATGCTTGTGTGGTGTATGATAGTTGTAGAATTTGTTTGATGAAATAAAACTAGCATGCATAGGGTGATAGCTAGACACTTGGTATGTTCTTCAAGTAATGCTAGTACCTTGCTTTTAATGTTGATTTCACGAGGTATCTAGTGATTTTATTTTCAAGTGATATCTAGCTAACCATGGTGCTAAGGATGAACTTAAAGGTGCAACTCCGATTGGTATCACACTTCAAAGGTTTACTCTATACACCTTAGCATCATTTGGTAGTAATTATTCTCCCACATTTCCAATCTATGCATATGTGCGAACTTCAAACCAAACACTCTAGCACATATGTAGGGGGAGCTAATACTACCATCTTGGGTTTGTGGTACTTGTCCAAAATCATTCTCACATGGTAAAATTGCTTGGACAAGCAACATAAATCCAAAAGAGCTTAATTTTCATATCTTTGTAGAGTTGTCATCAATTACCTAAAAGGAGGAGATTGAAAGGTCCTTGTGTGGTTTTGGTAATTGAGTGACAACCTAGGTGGACTAATTGTGTTTATGTGAGATACACAGGTGATTAGTCCACATGTACATATGTGTGAGCAACATATGCCATGAAGGTGAAAATGGCTTGGAGATGTTGCAAAGCTCACACATGTGATGATGAAGGAGCTTATTGCACATGAGACATGACATTGAGTCATGTGATCAAGGTGGAGAAGATCAAGACAAGACTTGGCTTGATAGACTGGTTGCAAGCATGAAGGGCAAGTCGGAGGCTTTGGAGTGATGGACCGCGTGGCGGTGAAGCTTGAGCAAAACATGGCGCCGATGGACGAAGGCAATGGTGAAAAGCAAGTGAAGTCAAGATCGATGAACCAATATTATCACATGATATGAAGTGGATCATATCATTGTTGATCATGTGTTGCATCGACATTGGAGGAGATGGAATGGAATGCGCAAGGCAAAGGTATAACCTAGGGCATTTCATTTTACCGGTCATAGGTGTGTAGAGAAGTTGATGACCGGGTTTTGGATTGATGGCCGTACTGTCAAGAGGGGCAAACTTGTTTGCATATCGGTCATCTAGTGCCACTTGAGTATCTAACTTTGCATCATCACTAGGATCGAGTGGCGTGGCAAGTTTAGTAGCTAATGCTTTGGAAAATGTTCGTGAAAAGCTAACACACATACACATGGTGGTGCACACTTGGTGGTGTTGGCACATTTGCAAAGAAGAAGTTAGAGTTGTTGTGAATCAACTTAGAGAAGAGAAAAAGGTTTTTCGGTGTACTCCGAACTATAGGATGGTCCTTGGATTGGAATATTGCTTTGATCCATTGTGATTTGGATCAAGTATGCATGTGGGATGTGTAGCCCTCTGAGTAAGATTTTCAAAATGTACAAGATCATCGAAATCGGAGTTCGGAGCTAAGAGTTATAGCCGTTTTAGCGCTGAAAGGTCTGTGACCAGACGCTGGCGCAAAAAACGACCGGACGCTCAGGGTCTGCGTCCGGTCAGCACCTGCGAGTCCGATCATAGTGTTCGGTCAGTGTTTTTAGCGTGTCCAAAAGCGACCGGACGCTAGGAGAGCCCGGTCAGTGATGACCGGACGCGTCCGGTCGCTGAAAAACGTCACTGGAACCTCTCTGTAAGTGACCGAACGCTGGGTTCTAGCGTCCGGTCGTTATGACCTGCGTGTTCGGTTAGTGCGCGCTTTGCCCAGTGAAGGGGTAACGTCTATTTTAGCCCTTGGGGCTATAAAAGGAGTGTGTGGCCGGTCTTGGGCTGGCAGCTGAGCACCCTCACGCCTATGTGGCTTGTGTAGGAGTGCTTGGATGCCCTCTAACTCACTTGTGCTTGCAAGAGTATGAATCGATTACGAGTGAGTGTGATTCTAGTGCGTTGCATAGTGAGATTGCATCGAGTGGCATTAGGTGATCGAGTTATAAGCCGGTGGTGCTTGTTACTCTTGGAGGTTGTCACCTCCTAGACGGCTTGGTGGTGGTCTCCGTCGAAGCCCGCAAGAAGCTTGTGCGGTGCTCCGGAGAAGAGCTTTGTGAGGGGCATTGTGCTCGCCCCGCGGGAGCCGCGAAGAGCAACTCTAGTTGAGCGTGTCATTGAGCTACCCTCACTTTCGAGGTTGGTTTTTGCGGTGCCCGACGTGCGGGCTTGGCGGGTGATGGCAATTAGCCGTCGAACCACCAAGTGAGCGGTCGACACAACGGGGACGTAGTTTGTTGGCAAGCACGTGAACCTCGGGAGAAAATCACCGTGTCAACCTTATTCTTCCCGTTGGTTTGCAATCCCCTTACACAAGCTTGTGATTACTTTTATATACATTGTGCTTGTGTACCTGCTCTTGTAATTAGTTAGCTTGTGTAGCTCACTAGTTACCTTCTTGCTTGTGTAGCATAGAAGTAGCTCCCTTGTGTGACTAATTTGGTTTGTGTAACCTTGTTAGTCACTTTGCTTAGTTTGTGTAGCTAAGTATTTGTGCTCTCTAATTTGGCATTGGTTGCCTTGTTATTGAGCATCGCTAGTGAGCTTAGTTGGCTTTGTGCTTTTGCTTACTAGTATGTGTAGGAGCTCTCTCATTGCTTGAAATACTAGTGACATAGGTTTGTGTGACTTTGCTCCTAAAATTAGTTAGGTGAGCTCTAACTAGCCCGGCACCGTTGTTGCTTAATTAGGATCTTTACAAGGTGCTAGAGAACATAGATAGAGGGGTATAGTCTTGGCTAGACCGATAGTTTTAATTCCGTACTTGTTTTGGTTAGCCGACACGATTAAGTTTTAGAAACGACTATTCACCCCCCCTCTAGTCGCCATCTCGACCCCATAAATAGTCAACTTTAAAAAAATCATTTGTAAAATTACTCAATAAAAAAATAATTTTACTTTTTTTAGAACATGATGGCATTAAGAGGAACAATGACCTAGCTTTTGTGTGGACTGCTCAATAGAGCACAAAAGATTTCTTCATCCACTCAGAATCAATTCATTACGGGTAATAACAAAGAAGCAAGAAACTAATATGCGTATCAAGACCTTGGCGATGACTACCTTTGTATACTCGAGGACGAATGTTGGTGAATTGTATCCTTAGATCCGCACACCTAACTAGTTTACCGTTGATCGGTCATCATATAAATCTCGTTAACAAATTTTATCGCTGAATTAGGTGCGTACCCTATGATTGAATAATACTGGTCCGCCACTGTCATCCTCTCTCTCAAATCATTACTATACCCTTCTTTCTCAGTTCCGAACATGTACTCCCTTCAGTCCAATATTTGCTTGTTTGCTCGTGCTATTCAGCCGGTTTTAATTCGTACAAATCAGCCGTGGAACAATGTTTCTCTCTCGCAACAAACCAGCCGTACAAATCAGCAGAAGCCGATTTAACGGTGACATTCAAAATTATTCATTGCACAGAAATAAGACCTAGGACTGGGAGTGGCAGTGTGTTGCTTCTTCAGTACCGGCCAGTTAGAATTAATCTGGGACGACGGACGACCTGAGTGCTTGTATACCGTACGCTAGAAATAGTTTCTGCAGCAGTGATTCCCATGCAACTAAGCTAAGGTTAATTTTTAGACGCATTTCCGTCCATGGAGCTAGCGATGCCAATGCCGTAGGTTCGGGGACCTTCAGCCTGTTCGGGAGGCCGTATCGTATCGTGGATTATTTACTGCTGGCTGGTTTGGTGTGAGAGAAAAATACTGTTTTCGACTGGAAATTTACGATCGTTTACGATAGGCTACTTGTTGCCTCATTGGGTAGCGCTAGCTATTCCCTCGGTCGATCTCGCCTTGCAGCATTGCAAACAAGAGAATGATCGAGCACCGGCCGGCCAACCGCATAGTCATGTGCATGCACCGATGCACGCATGCTCAGCTCTGACGATGCTCAGCCCAGTGGCTCCCTCACACAGCACGGGGAGCTGAAGCCTGAAGGGCGAAGACCTCACTCGCATGCATGCACTTGATAGCCTGGCGGTCAAAATACAGACCTGCGGGACTGGACCATCGAAAGACACTACCTGCACTGCGTGCCGGACTTGCGACTCGCTCAGGGCCCCTGACATGTACGTAGTAGTGTGCCGTGCCGTGCCGTGTACAGGCGAATCGTGACTGTCCACAGGCGAGCGATGTGCATTCGATATGATCCTACGCCTTGTTTAGATGCCATCCAAATTCCAAGTTTTTTCACTTTTTCCATCACATCAATTTTTAGCCACTTGCATAGAGTATTAAATGTAGGTAAAAAAATAATTAATTACATAGTTTAGTTGGAAATCACGAGATAAATATTTTGAGCCTAGTTGATCCACGATTGGACAATATTTGCCAAATAAAACGAAAATGGTACTATTCATCGAGTTCACTTTTTTTTATAAAGTGAACGAGGCCCTGCTACTCGCAAGATACTCAACGCGGCCTAGGTGAAAAGACGTGTGCATGGCATGCATGCATTCATGCTCTTCCCCTGCAACAACGATGCATGCCTTTTTCGGGGAAAAAATTGGGTGCGAATGGGTCCGTACCTGGTCCTGGGTGGAGTCCAATGAGATGGCGACCCGTGGCCGACTACTCAAAAGGCTCACTTCGCCTCCCAGCGCTGGCTCGCTGCCACCTGACAAAATGGCTCGGCTGCTGTGGTCGGCTTCTACACACACGCGAGCCCCATCTTCGTCGTCACCGCCGCCGCCGGTACCCTCAATCATCCGCGATTCTACTACCACGGGTGCTGCTCCACTCCAAGCGCTCACCACGCGATACCTGATTCGTCCGTTGCTGCCTCCACTGCCGTCGCCACCGCCGCCACCTGAGTTCGGGACACCGACGCCATCGCGCCGATCTGCCTCGCCTGGGCTTCAGATCCGCCACCACCGCCCGCGCTATCATCTCCGCCTAGCCCTAGGAGCTCCGGTAATCTCTCTCTCCAACTCTACAGTTTGTATCTTCTTCGTGCTAGTGCTTACTCTCTGAGATTACTCTCTGAGATGAACTCGAATAAAATTTGGGAAGTTTCGCACAGACTCAGCAAGTGAGAATCTGAAAGTTTAAAAAAAAAAGCAAGTGAGAATCTGATACAGAAGCAGCAATAGGTCATTTCCACTACGCTAGATTCTTACAGCAGAAACGGAAGCATTTTTACTGTAGCGGCGGCTGGGGCTAGGGACGTCTTTACAGTGGGCGTCCTCGAGCCCAGCAGCCCAGCCACCCCTACATATGGCATTATAGGGACAGCTGGTAACCTGAGCTGCCACTATAGTTGAGGCTATTCTGTAGGGGCGGCTCAATCACCAGCCGCCTCTGCAGTGCCCACTTATCTTTTTTCAAATTTTAAAATTTGAAAGATTCAAATTTAGTCAAATGACAAGATAACCAAAATAAAAGTTGTAAATCTTGATGAGTTGAACAACTTTTGTATTCATCACTTTTACATATGAAATCATTTAGGGTTTGAAATTTTGGTTTGAAGTTATCAAATTTCAAATTTTAAATTTCAAATTTTAAAATATGTAAAACATTGTCACATCCAAGTTTGATCAAACTTAAATGTTGAAGCATGATTTTAGAAATTTTTAGAAAAAAAACCATCACATTTGGAGTTAGTACGAGGGAGAACAACTAGTTATAAAGTTTACACACAGATTAAAAAGAGAAATCACACTGTTCTAAATGATCCTTACATGATCATACTGAACAGTGTGATTTCTTTTTTTAATCTGTGGGTTAAATTTGTAACTGGTTTTTCTTTCTCATACTAACTCCAAATCTGATGATTTTTTTCCTAAAATTTTCTAAAATTATTTTCTATCAATTTATTTTATTGGTTTTGTTAATATATACATATGAAAAGTTTGAGCAATTTAAATTTTGAATTTTAAAAAAATACAACTTCAGACAAGATTTTGGTTTCCCAAATGATTTCAGCTGAAAAAATGATAAATACTAAAGTTGAATAACTTATCAAGATCTACAACTTTTATATTGGTCATTTTTTCATATGACAAAATGGTAACGACATTGTTCACAAATGTAACACATCTCTCGTAAGGTTTTATAAACTATATGGGACATGTGTAAGATTAGTGAACAATGTGTACTAAGAATTTGTCAAATAAAAAAATGATCAAAATAAAAGTTGTAGATATTCATGAGTTGAACAACTTTGGTATTCATCGCTTTTTATGTAGAAATCAATTTGGGTCTCAAATTTTGGTTCGAACTTGTCGTTTTTCAAAATTTCCAATTTAAAAGGTTCAAATTTTGTCAAATGACAAGATGACTAAAATAAAAGTTATAGATATTAATGAGTTGAACAACTTTGGTATTCATCACTTTTTATGTTGAAATAATTTTGGGTCTGAAATTTTAGTTCGAACTTGTCATTTTTTAAAATTTCAAATTTGAAAGATTCAAATTTTATCAAATGACAAGATGACAAAAATAAAAGTTGTAGATCTTGATGAGTTGAACAACTTTTGTATTCATCACTTTTACATATGAAATCATTTAGGGTTTGAAAATTTGGTTTAAACTTGTTAAATTTCAAATTTCAAAATTTAAAATGTGTAAAACATTGTCACATTCAAGTTTGATCAAATTTAAATGCTGAAGCATGATTTTAGAATTTTTTAGGAAAAAACCCATCACATTTGGAGTTAGTACGAGAGAGAACAATTAGTTACAAAGTTTACCGACATATTAAAAAGAGAAATCACACTGTTTTAAATGATCCTTACATGATCATAGTAAATAGTGTAATTTCTTTTTTTAATCTATGGGTCAACTTTGTAACTGTTTTTCTTACTCATACTAACTCCAAATCTGATGGTTTTTTTTCTAAAATTTTCTAAAATCATTCTCTATCAATTTATTTTGTTGGTTTTGTCAATATATACATATGAAAAGTTTGAGCAATTAAATTTTGAATTTCAAAAAAATATAACTTCAGACAAGATTTTAGTTCCCCAAATAATTTCAGCTGAAAAGGTATTAAATACCAAAGTTGAATAACTCATCAAGATCTACAACTTTTGTATTGGTCATTTTTTCATATGACAAAGTGGTAACGACATTGTTCACAAATGTGACACATCTCTCATAAGGTTTTATAAACTATATGAGTCATGTGTAAAATTAGTGAACAATGTGTGTTAAGAATTTATCAAATGAAGAAATGACCAAAATAAAAGTTGTAAATATTCATGAGTTGAACAACTTTGGTATTCATCACTTTTTATGTTGAAATCAATTTGGGTCTCAAATTTTGGTTCGAACTTGTCGTTTTTTAAAATTTCTAATTTGAAAGGTTCCAATTTTGTCAAATGATAAGATGACTAAAATAAAAGTTGTAGATATTAATGAGTTGAACAACTTTGGTATTCATCACTTTTTATGTTGAAATCATTTTGGGTCTTAAATTTTGGTTCGAACTTGTTATTTTTTAAAATTTCAAATTTGAAAGGTTCAAATATTGTCAAATGATAAGATGATAAAAATAAATGTTGTAAATCTCGATGATTTTTGAAACTTTGTAGCAGACGTTTTTTCCATTTGAATTCATTTACAGTTTACAAAATTAATTGCAATAGTAACTATGAACTTTACTAGAAATTAAAAATAAAAATAACACAAGACAGTAATGGGCCTAAACCTCAAAATGAACCCGTTACTATGCTCAGCCCATAATTGCTGACCATCGATTCAAGATCCAACGGCCTTCGTTACGCCCATGGAATATAAAATGGAGTGAAACCCTAGCCCTCTCCCCACAGCCCCGCACACCGTGCCCTCCCCACAGCTCCGCGCCCCTCGCCGCATCCCGCAGCCCCGCACAGCACCGCGCCCTCTCCCTAATCCCCCGCACCGCGTCCCCCCCACAGCCCTTCACCGCACCCCTCGCCGCAACCCGCAGCCCCGCACCGAGCCCTCTCCCCACATCCCCGCGATGCTCAGACGTGGATCCGGCGAGGGAGGCATGGATCCGGCTATCTGTTCCTCAAGGCATGTCGGCGCAGTCGGGAGGAGGCAGCTGCAGCGTCGGCGAGCGCGAGCCAGGGAGTCGGCGGCGGCGGAGGGCTCTTGACCGCTCCTCCTCTGCAGGCGGTACTTCGTTCCGTGGCCGCTGCTGCACCCATCCGGCAAAACTCGAGCTCACAGGTACATGTACTCGCACGCCCCTGCCTACTTCCTTTACCATTCCGTGTCTGCATTGCGTATACTATGGAAGATTTTTCAGTGTGTACTAGAATGCAGCATTGACTATTGTAGTACTAGAATGGGTAATTACAAAGCAGATATCAAAGGTTCATATATATCTTCGTGAGTTGGCAGTATATGTTGAGAGCCTGAGATTGGCACCTGAAATGATAGTCTAAGAGTAGAGAGTTGAGAGCTAAGTATTGTGCTGAGGTGTTGAATTTCCAGCAGGAAAACATTTGAGAAACAAATCTGAGCAGTAGTACTTGAGGAGGTTCCAAAACAAGATGATTCATCAATCATATCATATATATAGAAGACATTAATTTTGTATAAATTATATGGTGAAATTTAAATTACCTTGCAGCCGTGTTCTCAGCCTATTCTGTAACTAAATTAATTTTGTGGTCACGTAGAGATATAAGTTTGTCTCCGAGAAGGCTTGGCGGCACGGGGCTTGGAGCCCGGATTGATACAGGGCGCGGCGACCTCAGCGGCCAGGGAGCTCCTCCTCCTCCGGCAGCTACATCCACAGCGAGCCCCATCCCCGGCGTACATACTTTCGTGGGTACCCATGCTTTTAGGATCTCTCTGTGCACTCTGCAAGCAGAGACATCAGCTAGGCCCTTTTTATTCTACAGTGAACAATCTTTATATTAACTTGTGCTTTGTTTGTTCCTTTAGCCAGATATGTCATTTCGGTTAATGCATATGCTAGCACTTAAGAATTACTTAATTCATTCATGTTGTTTAGTGCTTGTCAGTTGTTTTTGCAAGCTGGATTCTGTTCATAAATGTTTTGCATAGCAGCATCTGCAACTGGTTTGTAATGATGAATAGGAATTTTTGGCTATTAGTCTCTCTTGCACTAAGCTTTATAGAATGCTTGCATGTGTGTTGACAGTAGCACTAGATCAATAGCAGCATGTGTGTTGACACTAACAGATTTACCGTTGTTCTATTAGCTATCAATATAGTTTAAAACCTTAAATATAGATTAAAATCTTTAACTCTAGCTGGTTCAATACAGTAGCAGCAGTGCAGTTCTGCAGCACAACAGTTAAGCACCTTTCATCTTGATGCAGTCAAATTAATGTCATCATTATTTCCAGAAAGCAGTTTATTTATGAACATAGGCTACTTATTTCCATTGATTCAGAAAGCAGTTCAGTTTGAGTAATTTATTTAGTCATAAATCTTACTCTGTTCGGCAGCTATTATTGCTTGAAATATAATGTAATTTAGCAAAATCAGATTCTTAACCTATTCTGTAACTTCATTCATTTTGTGGTCATGTAGGAATATAAGTTCGGCTCTGAGAAGACTAGCGCTTTGAACACATGCTGTACGTGAAGAGGCAGCATAAATTGCAGCCATGAAGAGGATGACAACATAAGTATCTATATGTCCTATATATATGTATGTACTACTAGAACTTATTATGTTGAATGGCTAGGACTATGAACCAATATTGTCTTTTAATGTAATGGTTGAACACTTCGATGAAGTTGGAATATATTGGGATTGGAAGCAGATACATATATCCATGTATTGGTATTTATTGTATTTGTGTTCTAGATTGACATTTGGACCATATGTGTGCATTTGGAATTTGAATTATTTTTTTTGCTGGAAAATCCATTGTAGGGGCGGTTCTTGATTGAACCGCTCTTACAAATACACACAGCAGGGGCGGCTGGTGATACAACCGCCCTTACAGAAGTCCACTACAGGGGCGGCTGAAAACACCAGCCGCCCCTACAGAAAAGCACTGCAGGGGCGGTCAGGAAACCGCCCCTACAGAGGCACCCTTTGTAGGAACACCCTGGGAAGGGCGGCTGGCGCAGCCGCCCCTATAGAGGCTCTAGAGCCACCCCTACAGTTAACTTTTGTAGTAGTGTTCGCTGATAGAGGTAATTTCCACCCGAGGAGATCACTACGATGATATGGTTATGGACTAGGAGTCTATGATAATCACAATGGATATTTTATTTCTCCCTAAAATATGCAGGAACTCTGGATGAAGAAAAGAGAAGTGTCTATAGAATTTTATTATATAAATCGAGGGAAAAGGTCGTAGCTCTGATGACCGATCGATGTCGCTTTCAACCATGTCCCTGTGGTTTCTGCAGAGTGGATGATGGCTTGTATTTCAGAATGATCAGTTGCTTTGAACAAACAATCTGTGCAACTTGTCGTTTCTTTTTTTGAACTTGCTTTGTAGGAGTTAGTAGCACAGTTTGTTTGAAGAAACAATCTGTGCAACTTGTCGTTTCTTTTTCAGAACTTGCTTTGTAGGAGGTTGTAGCACCGATGGTGTAAAATGCAGAGATAATTCTTTATCTGAAATAAATATGGCATTTTGAGTTCCTTTTGAACTTTACAGTGTGATGGATGTGTTACAAAAAATTATAGTCGATTTACAGTGAAGTTTCCGTTCTACTGCACATGGATGGCTTACTGTGTTACAGAATCCTTGGCATATATGTATAAGCACAGATTGAGACGTCTCAGCATGCTAAAAAAATCACATTATCTTCTGGATGTGCTCAACAAAAGGAGGTTAACAGCATAGGTCACCAAAACAGTATCCTGCTCAACATAATGAGAAAAAAATCACATCATCTTCAGCACTTGCATCTCTATTTTCTGTAGCCTGATTTGTATCTCCTGTACACAGAGATTAAAATAAGAAAAAATACTATAGTCGCAGGCAATGTGGACGGTGATTCAGTCACAGTGGACGGCAACATGGGTATGATAATTTCATTGGTGTTTCCTTACACAAAAAATCATGTTCAGACATTACCATTGAAAAAAAAAGAAATCTAGCACAAAGCCATCTGATTGTACATGTATGAATTGCATCATTATAGTTGGTGTTGGAGGAATTCACTTCGGTTGTAGGGTCGTCACCGTTTGGAGCATCAACAATAGCATCACATTGAGGGCAGGGTTAACCTCCATGGTGCCTGCTAGGGCAATTGATGGCCTCGTGGCTTGGAAACCTATCTGCACGCTGGTTTTGTGATGATGCTTCTCTCCTCTTCCAAAGAGAAACATCTGATCGTACTCCCTCGTTGCCGTGTGACAGTGGCGGCCGTGATCCCTAGTTCCTCTCTGATGGTGGCGTTCGTAGAACCTGACCGTGCTCCCGTCGAAAAGCCGGAGCGGCCTAGCTTACGTGAGCGATTGGAGCCGACAGCCGCCGAGGCTAGGAGGCGAAGTGAGCCGACAGAATATGCGCTGGGAGTCCGGGTGAGCCTGTTGAGTAGTCGGCCACGCGTCGCCATCTCATTGGAGTCCGCACAGGACCAGGTACGGACCCATCCGCACCCAATTTTTCCCTTTTTCGTCGTCTTGTTCCGCACGCTCATATGCGCATGCCTGTTACGCTGTGCCCTTTGCCTGCCTGCCTACTTGGCTATTCCCGGACCCTGGCCCAGAGATCAGTAGGGAGGAGATCCACGGCGTATCCTCCGACACTGCTTCTGCTATATGCATGCATGATCCAGCGGGCTATCAACCTCACCCCAACTCCAAAGTCCAAACCACTCGAGACATCATATTGTTATACCTTAGGATCACCTAGTGTAGATCAAGAGGGTATGTTCTTAAAAATCTACGCATCAAGTATGCAGCCTGTTCGGTTGGCTGGTTCGTTTCGTTGCTGGTTCATAAAGAAGTATTGCTGGCTGGTTTGTGTGAGAGAAAAATACTGTTCCGGCTGAAAATTTACGATCGTTTACGATAAGCCACAGCCAAACGAATAGGCTGATGATCTACGGTATGAAACCTAGAGGAAAAGAGAGGGAGAGAGGGGATAGAAATCGCTGACCATCAGGCTTGGTGGAGGAGGAAGCCATGGCGGTGAAGAGGATGCTGTTGAGTCGGCGGTCGATGGAGAGGGGCGACGCAGTCCAGTGATGGCGGCGGCGAAGGCACTGTAGCTTCCCGTCGTTTCCAGCGCCTCCCTCTAAATCGGATTAGGGTTGTAGGTGAGGTTTGTGGCAGAGGTGAACCTTGTACCTTGAGCCCCGGCACCCCACCTCCTTTTATATGGCACTACGCGACGGGGGCCCACCAACCACGACTTGGTTGGGCGCTCCCGATCAGGGCGCGGGATCAAGGCCCAACTCGGTCGTTGGACCGAGTCGGAGGAGATCAAACTAACATTCTTCCCCTTGATCTTAACTTATAACTTTGAACTTAAATACTTATCTAATTTCCTATTCCATCATAGATTAGCGCATAGAGCGTGTCTCATCATAACGGTTAGTACCATTAGATTAACAGCTACAATACACCCCTTTGTTTTGAAACAGATTCTCAACTAGACCATTATTGTCCAGAAATCATAGGCTTTCTCGTAAACCCATGCCGGCTAAGTGTTCTCTGAATACATTGGGCGGTAAGCCTTTTTGTAAGTGGACCCGCAAGCATTTTCTTTGTACTTATAAGCTCGAGACTGATAGAATGATCTCGGACTTTGTCTTTCACAACATAAAACTTTATGTCAATGTGTTTGACAGCACCACTTGACTTATTGTTGTGAGCATAACATACTGCTGGCTCATTGGCACAGTACAACTTGAGCGGTTTATGAATGTCATCGACCACTTTCAACCCGGGCATAAATTTCTTTAACCAGTTCACCTACCTTGTGGCCTCATAACATGCTATAAACTCGACATACATCGTGGACGATGCAGTGACGGTTTGCTTGGAGCTTTTCCACGATATAGCTCCCTCCTGCGAGAGTAAATACATAGCCTGATGTAGATTTTCTATCATCTCCATCTCTCGCAAAATCTGAATCTGAATACCCCTCTATTTGTAGAAAATCAGATCTTTTGTACGTTAGCATGAGGCCTTTTATGCCTTGCAAATAACACAAAGCTTTTTTTACCATTCTTCAGTGTTCTATTTCTGGATTACTTTGATATCTGCTAAGTATCCCGGTAACAAAAACTAAGTCAGGGCGTGTACATACTTGAGCATACTGTAAGCTTCCTACAGCTGAAGCATATAAAACTACTTTCATTCGATCGATCTTATATTGGTTCCTAGGACATCGAAATTCCCCAAAACTATCACCCTTGACTATAGGAGCAGGTAAAGGCTTACACACATGCATACTATATTTCTTTAGAACCTTTTCTAAGTATGCCTTTTGCGATAATCCCAAAACCCCCTTTTTCTATCTCGATGAATCTCTATTCCTAAAACAAATGAAACTTCACCGAAATCTTTCATATCAAAATTTGAGGACAAGAACTTCTTCGTCTTCAGTAGTAGATTAACATCACTATTAGCAAATAAGATGTCATCCACATACAAGATTAGGAAAATGAATTTTCCATTCTTGAACTTTGTATAAATGCAATTGTCCTCTACATTCTCTTTAAACCTAAACTTCCTTATCGTTCCATCAAACTTTAAATACCACTGTCTAGAGGCTTGTTTTAATCCGTAAATGGATTTCTTCAGGTGACATCCCATACATTCTTTTCCTTTTATGACAAAACCTTTTGATTGTGTCATATAAACATTTTCATCCAAATTTCCGTTAAGGAAAGCCGTCTTTACATCCATCTGATGTAATTCTAAATCGTAGTGCACCACTGACGCCATTATGATTCTAAAGGAATCCTTACATGATATTAGAGAAAATGTCTCATTGTAATCTATTCCTTCCCTTTGCCTGAAGCCTTTCACCACACATCGTGCTTTAAATCTTTCCACATTTCCTTTGGAGTCATATTTAGTTTTGTAGACCCATTTACAGTCTACTGTCTTAGCTCCTTTAGAAATTTTTTCTAAGTCCCAAACATCGTTGGTACTCCTTGATCTCATTTCATCTTGTATGGCTTCAAGCCACTTCAACGAGTGAGCGCTTCTCATGGCTTCTTCAAAAAAGGTGGGATCACCCTTCATTTGAAATTCTTCACATTCATAGACTTCGTAGTCATCAGGAATGGCTGGTTTTTCTGGCTCTTTGAGACCTTCTGGGGGCCTCATTATTTGGCGCTTGTTCCATATGGGGCTATTGTTGCTCTTCCTCATGTGCGACAACGGGTTCTATATGATCCTGAAGGACAGATTCCTCATGTTTATTTATTGTTGCCATGAGAGAACTAACAACAGGTGCTGTCACTACAGTGTCATATACTGTTGGTACAGCAGCAATAGGTAGCGAGAAAAATGGCTCCTGAACCATCAGAGTGGGCACATATACCCGCTTCTCCACAAAGTTAATTTCTCGCGCTACCATGCCCCCCTTGACCATATCATCCTCCAAAAACACAGCGTGTCTTATTTCTACAAACTTCGTATGTCTGTCAGAATAGTAGAAACGATAACCTTTTGACTTATCTGGGTAGCCAATGAAATGGCAACTGACTGTCTTGGAGTCTAGCTTCCTAATGTTTGGGTTAAATAATTTAGTCTCAGCTGAACAGCCCCACACACGTAAATGGTTAAGTGAGGGTCCCCTTCCTGTCCACAACTCATATGTTGTTTTAGGCACCGACTTGCTTAGTACTCGATTGAGAATATGAATGGCGGTTTTTAACGTCTCCATCCATAAACTTATCAGTAAAGTGGAGTAACTTATCATACTTCTCACCATATCCATTAATGTACGGTTACATCTTTCAGCTACTCCATTCTGTTGAGGCTCGCCCGGTGTAGAGTACTGGGCAACTATGACATTTTCCTATAAGAACTTTGCAAAAAGTCCAGAAACTTGGCCATATGGGGTATGTCAACCATAGTACTCCCTCCACGGTCAGATCTTACTACCTTGATCTTTAAATTGTGCTGATATTCTACTTTAGCCTTAAATATCTTAAATTTATCCAATGCTTCTGATCTTTCCTTAATTGGATAAATATATTCATAACGAGAATAATCATTTGTGAATGTTATAAATAAATCATAACCATCCACACTTTTCACAGGAAAAGGACCACATATATTTGTGTGAATTATTTCCAAAATTCCTACGCTTCGTTTGGTGTCTTTCTTTATTTTCTTAACATACTTTCCTTTAATACAATCAATGCATTATTCTAAGTCTGAAAATTCTAATGGCGGAAGAATTGATTTCTTAATCAATCATTCTATTCTCCCCCTCGAAATATGACCTAAACGACAGTGCCATAATTTTGATGATATGTCATGAATTCTCTTCCGCTTATTACTTTCATTTATAGATGAGGAGGCATTCTCATTATTAGTGCTCACAACATTCATATTCTCACAAAGTGATAACAAATAAAGCTTGTCTTATCGGAAGGTAAGACCAACACACTTATGATTAAACATAATCTTACATAGGCCATTACCAAAATGGTAACAATATCCATCATCATCTAAACGTGAGACACTTATTAAGTTTCTACGCAAAGAAGGTACATAAAGGAGATTTGTAAGCTTAAGTACAAAGCCATCATTTAATAATAATGGGAGTTCTCCAATGGCTTTAACTTTAGCTTTGACTCCATTTGCTACCTTAATGTGTCTTTCTCCTCTTTGCAGGGTTCTCCTCATATGAAATCCCTGTAATAAATTTACAACATGAATAGTTGCACCTGAATCAATCCACCAAGTAGATTTTGCATAACTTAAATATAAGGACTCATCTACAAAAGTAATAATGTCCTCACCTTTTCTCATTAGGTGCTTCAGGAACTCTAGACAATCTTTCTGGTAGTGTCTAGTCTTCTTGCACCATCTGCAGGTGTCCTTGTCTACTTCAACATGGTTGGGTTTCTGATGGTGATCTTTCTATGGGGCCTTTCCTTGTGACTTAGAAGAGGAGCTATTGTCCCACTGAGGTTTCCCTTGTGGTTTAACGTTCTTGTTGTTAAAGTTCTTCTTTTTATTTTCCTTCACATGATTGATGGAGTCAGCATGTGAGCTCTTAAGCCTCTCCTCTTCTTACACACACATGGCAATGAGCTTCTAAATGTCCCACTTATCTGGCTGTAAGTTGTAATTGACAACAAAGGTCTCATACTCTTTGGGCAAAGATGCAAAAATCAAATGAACTTGGAACTCATCCTTGAGCCCCATGTCCATTGGTTTGAGCTTGGATGCCGTGTTGCTCATCTTTAATATGTGCTCTCTAATTCCTCCACCAGTGTATTTCTCATTGACTAACTTCTTAATCTGGGTGCTCGCATAAGCCTTTGAAGAGCTAGTAAACTGACTCTCCACCTTCTTGAGATACTTAGTGGTGGTGGTGCATTCTGGGATTGATCCCCTTATTGGATCCTCAATAGAGCCCTTAATCACCATCAAACACTTGCGGTTTGAACTATCCCACTTCGCACGATCAAGATCGTACTTCATTCTTACTGTTGCATGGTCACGTTCCCAAGTAGCGAAAGCTGCATCGGTCTCATTTTCTGCTCTCACCGGGTCCACAGGCTCAGTGGGACAGGGAGAGGTTAGCGCTAAATCATTGTCAGACAGCGCAAGTGCTATCTCAAGCTTCTTTCGCCATACGTTATAGTTGTTTCAATTAAGAGGCAGAATGGATGAGATAAACATCATTGGGTTGTATCCTGAAAACAACATCAGAGAAAGTGAGAAATATTTGACATAATAATTGTATGCCATAATTTAACATTTATCAAAATTAAAACATACAATGTGCTTCTATATTAACTCTACATCACCGTTGGGTAGAAATAGAACTAATGCATAAAACTCATAAATAAAAAATATAATATTGTTATCATCAACTTTGGTCAGAAAATAGCAATATCATAAATACAACATTCTTTTTCATTAATTCTACATCACCGTTGGGCAAAAATAGAACTAATGCATAAAACTCATAAATAAACTTATAATATTATTATCATCAACGTTGGTTAGAAAAATAACAATACCATAATTTAACTTAAACAAATCATTCTACTCCTCCAATTAAAATTTTTCTATTGGTTCCAATTTAATTAGAGGATAAACATATTCATAGCAGTGAAAACATGAAAATACTTAAAATAATAATTGTTGATCAGAAGCACTTCAATGTACTTATCTACTCTCTAGACAATTTATCCCATTGGTTCAAAATTGAATAGAGATGAAATCTATGCAAAAAAAGTCATCAAAATTGCTTCTAAAAAGAATAAACAAAAGCAAAAGGCTACTGTTCATTCGGCTGGTGGCCCAAAATGGCCTAAAGCCTAGCCGCGCGTGCCGCGCTCCTCGTGCCCAGGCCGCAACCTAGGCCTAGGCCGGGAAAGTGCCTTCCCGCCTGGGCCGCTTTTGGGCCGGCCACTCTTAGCCGTCCGTTCTGATCGGACGGCTATCTGGCCTCCTCGGCGGAACAAAACCATGCGCTGGCCTCCTCCCCTGAAACCCTAGACCCATTCAAACCCTCTCCTCTTTCTTTGCTGTAGTTGAGAGGAGGAGCGGCAGCGGCGGCGGTCGCGGTGGCTGTTGGCGCCGGTGAGGAAGAGTGTCGCCAGAGCAAGTCTAGCCCCTTTTGTCCTTTTCTTTCTCTCTCCCCTTCCTGTCTCTCGCTCGCACCCGAGTGAGATGCGGCGGTGGCCACCCATGGTGGCCTAAGGAAGGTGGCAGCGCCGTCATGAGTCCCCTCTCCGGTGCGCGTGTTTGCCTGAGGGTGAGCGCATCGCCGTTGAGTGGTCTTACGGCGGTGCCCTTGGCCCGAGCCCGAGGAGGAGACCGCACGGTGGCGAGACCTTGCTCCCCCTTTGGCGGCTCAGGTTGACTTCCCGCACGGCGTCCTGTCGACAGCCGGTGGTGGTGATGGGGCGGGCGGGGCCCCTAGGTAGAAACCCCTTCCTTTCCTTCCTCTTCTTCTAGGGTTAGGGTTAGGTTTCTTTGATTTCTTAATTTTCGAATCAAATTCGAATCACCTCCTTCTAAATTCTTCTGCCCTGATCTAGATCTACTCACTAGGTAGGCAACTGATACCATTGTTATACTTTAGGATCACCTAGGTGTAGATCAAGAGGGTATGTTCTTAGAAATCTTGGCATAAGCATCAAGTATGATCTATGGTATGAAACCTAGAGGGAAAGAGAGAGGGAGAGAGGGGATAGAAGTCGCCGACCATTGGGCTTGGTGGAGGAGGAAGCCATGGCGGTGAAGAGGACGCTGTCGAGTCGGCGGTCGATGGAGAGGGGCAACGTAGTCCAGTGACGGTGGCGTCTCGGCGGTAGCGAAGGCAGTGGAGCTTCCCGTCGCTTCTAGCGCCTCCCTCTAGATTAGATTAGGGTTGTAGGTGGGGTTTGTGATGGCGGTAAACCTCGTACCTCGAGCCCCGGCACCCCACCTCCTTTTATATGGTGCTGCGCGACGGGGGCCCACCCACCATGACTTGGTTGGGCGCCCCCGATTAGGGCGCGGGATCAAGGCCCGACTCGGTCGTTGGACCGAGTTGGAGGAGATCAACCTAACACATATTTTATCCTCCAATTCAACTGCTTGGTTGAAGATGCTGTACATCTATCAAGCTACTTGGTTTAAGTCCTCTTCAGCTCTGAACTTAGGCGCCATTTTTTTCTCTTTTTGATGATTAATCAATAAAAACTGATTGGATTGGTCTCATTTTCTTACATAACAGGGGCTCCCATGCATATCTATATTACATACTCCCTCCGTTCCAAATTATAAGTCGTTTTAACTTTTTTGGTATATCCATTTTGTTATGCATCTAGATATAATAATATGTCTAGATACATAACAAAATAGATGAACCAAAAAAGTCAAAGTGACTTATAATTTAGAACGGAGGAAGTATCATATTTCTCTCCTAACATGCTCCAACCAATATCGTATATTCGTCTCCTCATATTTATTCCACTCACCTATATTGTGTATAGATACTTTAAACCTCTCCACATATAAAAGAAAGTCATCCTGTTTTGTCGTAAGGCAAACCATCTCAGCCAAATATCGTATATGTATGACTCAATGAGTGATAATATACATACTTTGTTTCAACAATCATGATACTAACAAATTATTTTAAAAATATATTAATATCCATGACATATAATTTACGTAAATTGTTACTCTATATAATTTTGTACATTTTTAACTGAAATATTTGGCATATCTATATTAATATTATAATTATAAGCACGCTATGTTTATAATTACACATAAATTGTTGATAAGAGAATCCAATATCTTGAGAAATTGGGGAGACTAGTGCATACCAAAGGTAGCTATGACCCTCATTGTCTTTGAGATTCCTTTAAAGTAAACAATGATTATAAGGTTTAAAACATCAATATCCTTTTGAGATTAGCACTACTACTCCACCCTATATCTCACTTCAAGCTCTATCACCAATCTTGACCAATAAGGTATAGATCTAAATGGACATCTATGCATTGTGTACTTCAGAGTGCAGTCTATGACTTAAAATTCTTTTTTTAGAAAAACACAAAACAAAAATTAATAAAGATACAATAAGCCCAAGAGTTTCAACTTAACTTGAGGATAGAAAACTTGTAACAACGAATGAGAACAAAATTTAGATTCGTGATGTCATGGGATGCAACAAGAACCACCATAACTTAAGCTGCGGTTTCAACTAAATGCATAATGAAATACATAAAGGCTCCATATGCAGAGGATAGAAACTATACATATGGACAAAAAAGCACATAAATCAGTAATCGATAAATTCATCACAACTAGATAGAGATCACATTAGTGTATATATATGCCCATCATGTTAGAAAATAAACAAAAAATATAGAAATAAACTAACATAAGTAATTTTTATTAACTGTAGGTATTAAACATCAATATCTAAAGCTTATGCCTTCTAAAAGTCTTCCCACACAGGTTGATAGACTACTGGTTAACAATAGCCATAGGATTTAATTTATCTTCTAAAAAGTTATCCACATGTACCATTATAAAAAATATATAACACTACTACAAAAATGATTTTCAGAGACGGAAGGCTTTTTTACTATAGAGGCGGATCAATATACATCTGCCTCTAAAAATCGATATGATTTCTAGAGGTGACAGTTGTTTCCAGCCTTCTCTACAAGTGCCCCTATTTTTAGAGACGGCTAGCCGCCTCTAAAAATCGATTTCCAGTGGCCTCTAAAAATAAGAGCTACATAGTAAATTTTATTTTTTTAAATGATCTTGGATGGAGAAACAACCAAAACGAAAGTTGTAGATCTCGAAAAGTTATGCAACTTTGTAGTTGACAACTTTTTCATTTGAAATCATCTATGCATGAAAAATTACGTTTGAATTTCTTACATTTGAAATTCAAATGCTTCAAACGACCTCGGATAACGACCAAAACCAAAGTTGTATATCTCCTGAAGTTATAAAACTTTATAGTTGATAACTTTTTTATTTGAATTCGTTTATGGTCTCAAATACTCATTTTAAAACTGAATGAGGATAAAATGAGGTGGATGAATATCTCAACTGGATATAAATGTCCTATGGGTGGAGTGGTTATAGGGGAGAAATGCACGAAGGCTTAGGTTGTGGATTCACCCCCCCCCTCGGCCGCCTCCACGAAAAATTGTGCGGCACGTGTGTTGCCTGGTGGGGTCTCCTCGGGCTAATTTTTTTTTTTGCTATTTTTTGCCTTAGTTTGTGATTTCTAGGCAACGATTTGTAGAGACGGCTCAAAATACACCCGTCTCTAGAAATTTGATTTTTAAAGGTGGCTGGCGCCCGCCTCTACAAATGGTTGGTATGTAGAGGCGGAAATACATATGCCTATAGAGGCTTTTCAGCCGCCTGTGCTGTGTTTTTTTTATAGAAGTGTAAAATATTTCTAGAACATGCATCTTCGCCTCTGTAATAATAACTCCCTAAATTCACATCCAAATTGCTCACTTTTGATGTAACGTCTAAATTTGCTTTTAAGTTAGCCAACCCTGATATTGTGAAAGATAAAAAGTAACCCCTTTGGTTATATCTAAATCATCTATATCTACCGTTATAGAAAAACAAACTAAAATTTCTTTCAAGGCAAACGTGGCAAAAGAAGTTTTGTTTGAGCGTAAATTATGCAAGATTAAGTAAGTAGTTCGGCCAGATTGGTTGACTCTTGGGGCTGGTTTCCAGAAGGTCCAGTAGGCCCGCTCCATGGGAAGCACAAGAAAGTCTTCAGAGCAAAAGGTCGTCGAAGGCTTGAAAATCCGGTCCATTTCACGTGCTAATGGCGCCTAATCTCTCTAGCTAATCTTGTTCACAAACAAAATTATTAGGTCTCCGTCATTAGTTTGTGTGACATTGTGTTTCCAATCATCCACTGAGATCAGATCAGAGAATGACGCTGATGATGGCAACATTTTTGTTGACGTTTTTAGTTAAATTTATTTACGACGAAAGAAGAATTATATTAGATAATATCTGGGTACATCAACACGTTACAAGCACTCTCGATTACACAAATATGTAGAAACTGAGCGTTGTGGTACAACTCATAAATCTCCATAACGCTCTGTTTACGGTAAAGTTACCTCTCACACCGACAAAGATGTCAAGCAAAGCAATGCTGTGTATTTTAGTACTAGTGAACCACTCACTGCCCATGCAGGGACGATGCTCTAATAGTATAATTAAGTCACAGATGCCGTGTCAAGCAGTAGTTAATCACAGTACAACAACATGACTGTGAAACTCGATAGGAAACCTCCGCCACGTGATCCTGTCCGTGCTTTAAGTTTAATGCTAAGTATACTCCCTAATTAATCAGGTGATTGGAAAAGGCTTCAAAAGTTGGAGAACACAAAAGTAAAAAAAAAGCTAAAGACCTGACATCTACTCCCTCCGTCCCAAAATATTTATCGTTTTCATTTTCGAGAAACAACTTTGACAAAATATATATTAAAAAATATTAATATTTATGGTACATACTTGGTATCATTGAAAAAAATTTTGAATCTAGATTTTTAATAAATTTATTTGGAGATACAAATGTTACACGTATTTTCTACAAATCGAGTCAAACTTATGGCATGGAAACCAAAAGCGACAGATAATTTAGGACAGAGGAAGTAGTATTCTAGTTCCCCGGCCGGCATAACGGGAACTTCCCCATTTCCGCCGAAGCTGGTGTGCATGCAATGCAACAACTTAAGTGCTGTTTGGATGGACTAGGACTAACAACTAGTCCTATTAGCTCCTACAAGTGGACTAGTGAACTAACAACTAGTTCATGACTAGTGAATTAATAATTAGTCTGCATATTTAGATGTTTATGGACTAAAAATTAGTCAACTAGTTGTTAGTTCTATGAATCAAATAGAGCCTAAAATGTTCTAGAGCTTGCCGATGTGTATTTATTTTATATAACATGCCGGCGGCCATACGGAGGAGGGAAGGGGTGAAAAAGGACAGGGAAAGAAGTTAGGGGAAGAAGGGAAGAAAAACGAAAGCAAATGGCCATATGGTCTAAACTCCTATACTTCATCTGTTCAAAATGGTAAGTCGTTTTAATTTTATCCTAAGTTAAATATCTCTAGTTTTAACCAAGTTTATTGAAAAATATACAAACATTTACAATATCAAACAAGATTAATGAGATAAACCATGAAATATATGCATTTATTTAATATTATAATGTTAATATGTTTATAAATTTGGTCAAAGTCATACAAGTTTGACTTAGGCCATTGTTGACGGTAGTTAATGTCAATCATAAAATATCAATATACCCTGCATAAATGATTAAAATGGACCACTAACATAGGATTAGAGGTTTAAATTAATAAATTCCATGAGTTTTAGTGAATCTATAACTGCAGGAGGATTTAATCAGAAAACCATCAAGGAGGACCTATTCGTCAAAGAAAATCACGGTTATCCGCAACGAAACCAACTTAGGAAGACTCCAGAACACTATATAAGGCAAACCACAGCAACAGGGACCGAGCCACTAACATGTGGGGCCAGTCGGCCCCACCTCCAGGCCGACCGGCCTGTGGGCCCCATGTGTCAGCCCCTCCTTCGAATGTCGGTTCTCCACCAACTTAAAGATCAAATCTAAGCCATTGCTCAAGGTCGGTTTGATCCGAGGATCCAGAATTGACGTACCCCCCCTATATATACGCCCATGTACCTCCTCCTGCAGAGCAGATCCTGATATTTAGAAACCCTAAGCCACAATTCCTATCCTCATTATTAGGATCAGAGCCAGCAATCAGGAGAAAATTAGTCCTCCAAGTTAGGATCTAGTCTTTATAATTAGAAATAGTGAAATAGATAGTGAGGGTAGAGTTTTGGAGGAAGTACCGGCCTGTCGGTGCTCTCTCTATGACTTGTACATGGTGGAATCAAGTTCTATTTGAGCTTACTTCTGAGATTTCTCTGGTAATCAACTTCTGATTCAAGTACATATCTTGTTTATATTGTTCATCAGGTTTATGACTTTTTATGAGTACTTTAATCCTTGTCGCTCTTGGGTTAGAGTAGTATTCATAGTGCAAGCGTGGTGCTTAGACTCGGTTACTCGTGGATGTACCCTACATTCCGGATCGGTGGTAGATTGCAAGGGTGACTATAAAGCCTTGTTGAGTCCTTTGTAGACCATCTCCCGTCTGTAGGCCGAGCAGGATCTGGTTACTATAAGAAAACATACTCTACTTGTGTTTCTCCATAGTAATATCCCCATTTGAATAGTAGAAGATATAACTTACCGAAGCTAGAACTAGAAAACCCTAGTGATCCTTTCTATGCTCTTACTTATCTTAATCCTTGTTGCTACTCCGGGTTAAGTTAGACTTAGTTATTTCATACACATTTCCTTGAGTTCAATATTCTGGAATACTTTCCAGTGAAGTGCTACATCGGTATTCGTGCACTTGCGAATTTATCTGTGTGTATTTAAATATACCAACAAACATTTCTGGCGTCGTTGTCGGGGAAACGGTTGCTGAGTTAACTTCGAACCTAACATAACCTTGTATCTTTTTATTCTTGTATTCTTGTATTCTTTTCTTTTACTATGGATTTGGAATCCACTCCTATCCATCAATATGCCGCATCTACGAGCGCACGCCTAGAGCCACCAAAATCCTCAAAGCCTATCCTAACACTTGGCTATGAGCTGCGTCCATGTTTAATTAACATGGTCCGAGAACGATCCTTTTTGGGTGAAGATAATGAAAACCCTTACTTCCACCTACGTGAGTTTGAGTAGACCTGCGCATGCTTACATATTGTGGGCATGTCGGATGAAACTTACGATGGAAGATTTTTTCGTTCTCTTTGATGGGAAGAGCTAAACATTGGTATAATTAAACCATAGGAAGTAGGCAAGGAGATTGGGAAGCCTTATGTTCTAGCTTTTGCTTGAATTTCTTTTCCATCTCTAGAGTAGTCAGCCGGTTCTATCTTTTAAACAAAAAGAAAAAGAATCTCTTGGCATGTCATGGGAACGATTTAATGATCTTACTAATACCGGCCCTAACCTTGGCATTCAAGACCCCTTTCTTCTTCAATGCTTTTATATGGGTCTTAATAGGGAAACCTTGAAGTTTCTTGACATAGCTTCAGGAGGTTCGTTCTTGCATGTCTCTGCCAATTTGGGGAGAGGCATTCTTGATAAAGTTTTAGAGAAGACCCCATTACCTGAAGAAGTGCAAGAGAAGCTACTAGAGGCAGAATCCCAGATAGCTGAACCTTTGCCAAACCCATCACATACTTCAGTTGTCATAAATCCCAAACCACCGGAAAAGGAGGAAACTCCAAATTCAGATTTTATGCTTGAATTCGAGGATGAACTTTTTGCTGAATACGGAAACATCTTGAATTATCATACTATGAGGAAGCCCTAGAAGTCTAGAAAATCATCACCCCATGAAGCAATCTTTGATCCTTCTAAGGAAGCTTTCCTTAAAAAGACTAGGAAAAAGCTAGTATCTATTATAAGCAATGAGTGGTTGGAAGAATCAGAGCTTTCCTCTGATGTGATTCGACTAGACTTACCTTCTATTTCTATTCACTGCCAAATTAACAAAGCTCCTTTCGGTGCTCTTTATAATCTAGTTGTGGGTGTTAATATCATGTCTGCATCTTTTGCTCATGATTTATTAAAAGACATGCCATTAATCCCAACAACAAAGTTGTTGAAAAGTCTTTCAGGACAGATTCTTCTAAGTTTGGGAATACTTTATGTCCTCTCTATCTAGGTAAAAGGAACCTTGGTTTATTTGAGCTTTTATATCTTTGATATCATGGAGTTCAACTGGTTGATAGGACAACCACTTGAAAGAATTATCAAAGAAGGACAAACAGGGAATTTGAAAATAAGCCTTAGGAAAAACTTTAAACTGTCTTTACCCATTACTCATTCTCTAAATTCTAAGACTGAGTTAAGTCCTGAGCAAGACCCAATGGAAGAGGTTAAGGTCGCATCTCTTGATGATTTGATCGAACCCAATCTTGAAGTTGATGCCCAGTCCTTCATCGAAGAGGAGGACGATAATTTCATAGAACCTGAACCCCTAGATGAATTAAAGGAACCACCTAAGCCCTCCATTGAGCTTAAACCCCTGTCTTCTGGTCTTAGATATTCTTTTCTCAATAATGATCAGGATTCTCCTGTGATCATCAATGATAAACTTTCTTAAGAAGAAACCCTCTGCTTGCTAACTGTCTTAGAAAAGCATCGTTCTGCTTTTGGCTACTCACTCCAAGACCTTAAGGGAATTTGTCCTGCTCTTTGCACACATCGTATCCCTATAGACCTCGATTCTATACCTTCTAGGGAGCCACAATGTAGGCTTAATAATGCAATGAGAGAGGTTGTTAAGAAAGAAGTTTTAAAACTCTTGCATGCCGGGATCATCTATCCCATCCCAAATAACAAGTGGGTTAGCCCTGTACAAGTTGTGCCTAAAAAGGGAGGCATGATTGTTGTTAAAAATCAAAAGAATAAATTCATCTCACAAAAAAACATCATAGGATGGCAGATGTGTATTGACTACCGAAAACTTTACAAGGCAACAAAGAAAGATCATTTTCCGTTGCCCTTCATTGATGAAATGTTGGAGCGACAGGCAAATCACTCTTTTTCTATTTTCTAGATGGATATTCAGGTTATCACCAGGTACTAATCCATCTTGGTGACCAAAGCAAAACCACCGTTACATGTCCATATGGAACGTATGCTTATCGTAGAATGTCTTTTGGATTATGTAATGCTCTAGCCTCTTTTCAAAGATGCATGATGTCTATATTTTCTTATATGATTGAAGAAATCATGAAAGTTTTCATGCATGATTTTTCTGTTTATGAAAAAAAATTGATGATTGTCTTGAAAACTTAGATGAGGTTTTGCAAAGATGTGAGAAAAATCACTTAGTCCTTAATTGAGAAAAATGTCATTTCATGGTTAGAGAAGGCGTAGTGCTTGAACACCTGGTGTCCGAACATGGGATTGAGGTAGATAGAGCTAAAATAAAAGTAATTGAACAGTTACCTCCACTCGAAAATATCAAAGGGATCCGTAGTTTTCTTGGTCATGCAGGGTTTTACCGCCATTTCATAAAATATTTTTCACATATTGCTAGACCACTAACAAATCTTTTGGCCAAGGATGTTCCCTTTGAATTTGATGATGCATGCTTGAAATCTTTTGAAATTCTTAAGTAAGCACTCATCTCTGCACCAATCATTCAACCCCCTGATTGGTCTTTATCTTTTGAAATTATGTGTGATGCAAGTGATTATGCTGTGAGGGCAGTTTTGGGACAAACAAAAGATAAGAAGCATCATGCAAATTGCCTATGCTAGTAAAACTCTAACATGACCTCAACTTAATTATGCAACAACTGAAAAAGAACTCTTGACTATTGTTTTTGCTATAGACAAATTTAGATCTTACTTAGTAGGAGCTAAGGTGATTGTTTACACTGATCATGCTACTTTGAAATACTTACTCACTAAGAAAGATGCTAAACCCTGACTTATAAGATGGATTTTGTTACTCCAAGAATTTGATTTAGAAATAAAAGATAAAAAGGGAGTAGAAAATTATGTTGCCGATCATTTGTCTAGAATGCAATTTGAGAATCTACATGAATTATCCATCAATGATTCTCTGTGGGATGACATGCTCTTCAAGATCATGAGATCCGACCCCTGGTACGCGAATATTGTCAATTTTATGGTTGCATGTTATGTACCACCAGGGGAGAACAAAAGAAAGCTCATTTATAAAAGTCGTCTCCACATATGGGATGAGTCGTACCTCTACAGAGTCTACTCTAACGGTCTACTCAGGAGGTGCATACTAGCAGAAGAAGGCTTCAAGATCATAGAACGATGCCATTCATCACCATATGGAGGACATTATGGTGCATTCTGCACTCATGCAAAGATCTAGCAAAGTGGATTTTTCTAGCCAACTATGTATGAAGACACAAAGGATTTTATCCGAAGGTGTGGTTCATGTCAGAGGCATAGAAATATCAATTTGAAAGATGCCATGCCACTCACCAACAACCTTCAGATCGAACTTTTTGATGTCTGGGGTATTGACTAGATGATACCATTTTCAAAGTCTAAGAATTGTGAGTACATCTTGGTGGCAATTGACTATGTTTCCAGGTGGGTTGAAGCTATGCCATGTAGAGTTGTTGATGCTAAGAGCTCCAAGAGGATGTTTGAAGAAATAATATTTCCACGTTTCGGTGTTCCAAGAATGGTGACTAGTGATGGAGGCACTCACTTCATCGACAAGAACTTTTGCAAGTACTTGTCAAAGCATGGGATCTGTCACAACATCGCAACTCTATATCACCCTTAGACAAGTGGCCAAGCAAAAACATCAAACAAACAAATCAAGAATATTCTACAGAAGACAGTCAATGAGATGGGGACTGCATTGAAGGATAGACTACCCTATACGTTATGGGCCTACCACACAGCCTATAAAACACCTCTTGGAATGTCACAATATCAACTTGTTTACGGGAAGACATGTCATCTACCCGTTGAGCTAGAATTAAGGCACACTAGGCTATCAAATGATAGAACATGGACTTGGAATCTACAGGAACAAAGAGGAAGATGCAACTCTTTGAGCTTGATGAATGGCATGAAAAAGCTTATCACAGCGCCAAGATATACAAGGAGAGAATGAAGAGATGGCACGATAAGAGGATCAAGAAGAAGGAATTTGCCCCAGGAGATAAGGTATTACTTTCTAATTCTAGGGTGAAATTATTTAGGCATGGGAAACTTCAGAACAAATGGGAATGACCATTCAAAGTCATAAGCACTTCATCGCATGGAGCGGTAACACTTCAAAATGATGAAGGTACGTTATTTAAGGTAAATGGTCATCATCTCAAGATCTTTCTAGAACCTAAAAACCCTTGAGGATTTGGATGAAATAGAATTTATTATTTTACCATAAATATTTATCTCTATCCTCCCTTTTATGATTCGTAACACGAAAATAGATTTTTTTTGGATTAGATAAGCGTTAGGAGGCATAACAAAAAAGATGACCGTGAGGCGGCACCAGGAGAGGCTGGTTGGCCTACTACTAGGCCGCCCGGCCCACCTGTCAGTCTCCTCGTCCCCATTCAATTCTCTCATGAATCTTCGATAATTATCCAGTAGAATTCTCTAGATTTCCAAGTCATTCGATCATCTATCATTACGAGAGCCATTATGGATAGATCTTGATCCCTATTGCCTGTATCTTACCCCTATATAAAGAAGCCCCTGCTAGCCTCCAAAGCCATCCCAACAAGCCTTTCATCTCTAGCAGCGTAGAAGCTTTCGTCCTCCTAAGTTCCAATGGCCGAAAGAGAGATTGTCCCCTTCGGAGTTGACCTCAACAAGAAGCCTGAAGAAGCTTTAGCGCTGAGTGTCGTTCCAACGAGAGAGATAGCTCTAGTCCCCTCAAATCAGTCCTATTTTGCCCAAGTTGTTTGTCGTCCAGTGATCGCTCCGCCGCCGCCTCGTCTACTTCTGGAAGACAAGCCATGCCAGTGGGAGCCTCTGTTCGGTCAACTCGATGCGCCAAAGCCGATCAAGGTGCCCAAGGAGATCAACCTTCTTCCACCCAAGCCAAACAAGACGCTGACAGGGGTGCAGACCAACAAGTTTGGAGATGTCACCTATGCCAAGTACAAGACGGTCATGAATCGTGTGACCATTGATGGTGTTCAGGCTGCACCCGAGCAAGTCAAGGTTGTGCAGCCTAAAGAGAAGAAGAAGAGAGCACCACCACCTTCTCAGGAGAATGAAGAGAAGCACCAGTGGATGACTGTTGCAATGCTCCACAACAAGATGCAAGATCTTACCCAGACCACCCATGCTTTGCAGCATAGGATTGACCAAGAGCATATCTATCGCAAGGATTTAGAATACGAACTCACTATCTTATGCCATTATGTTCTCAGTAAGGACAAGTATAATAAGTGAGAGTTAGGATGTTGATTGATAAGACATGCTTAGTCATTTAGTTCGTTTAGTTTAAAGATCATGTAAGCTCGTGTTAGACAGATATTGTGTTAGTTAAAGTTTGCTTAGTTTGAGATTGTAACAAAAGTGCCTTAAATGATATCAATGGAATTTGGTTACTATTATCTGCTCTCTACTTTTTGGATATGCGTTTGTCACCACATGTTGTGCATAAAGGTAAATAGGAACCAAGTGTTGGGGGAATGACACCGCGACAACAAAATGAGATTCGATCGCGAAAATTATGAATTTTAGAAAGCTTCGACGCAAGGACCACGTATGACAAAGCTGGACTCGAGCGAGCCCTAGAGTGGGCCGCTCGACCTCCTACATGGTCCGACTGGCCTAGCCCAGCACCCTCTCATGCCACGCTTCGTCCACGGTCAGGTTTGTGTCTCGTATGATCAATTTTTACCTATCTTGCTTTCTATTTCGAAACCGAATTGAAAATCCTTTAATAAACAACTTTAAAACATAAGGGAAGATTATTTCAATTATGACTTGAAGGATAGATTCACATAATACTTTTCCTGGAAGTCTTGCTACTGTTGGGAACTTATTGATAGGGACCCCGTGTTACTTAAGTTATTGTGGAATGAGATATAGTAGAATAATGAGAACTTGATTCTTGATGTCTTGTTATTGGAGAATTTTATTTTAGAAAGTGAAAAGAATAGCTATACCTCTTCTTTGTGGTAAAGCAATGTCTCACCAGAGCCATACATAATATATTAGACTAGGAAAACCTTCTACATATACTACTTGACATTGTATTGAGTTTGGTCAAGCCTTGTGACCCTTGTTGAGAAACTTGTCATGCACTCAAGATCAAAATCACGTACACTCCACATATATCTGCTGCTTCTACACTAGGAGTACGCAAAAACATGCTTTCCATCCACTCAAAAATGTTCTACTCCTACATTGAGAATAGACACAAAAACATGTTTATTAGGATTTTACCGAATAAATGCTCCAAGTTTTTGTAAATATCTCTCTTAAAAAGTTTTGTTATAGAAGAGAGGCATGGGCTATGCAAAAGTAAAAAAAGAGAAAAGACAAGTGTTGAAAAAAATGGACAAAAAAGTGTTCGATATATTAAAAACAATGGGTACACAGATGCTCGCTTGAGAAAAAAGAGAGAGAAAAGAAAGATAGCCCCTGCTCTTGCAAAGTATTTCAAGTCTCAACAAGAGGGATATGTTTCAATGAGCATAGTAGAATTAGGTTAGCCACCATATATATATATATTCATCCACACATAAGCACATCTTGCTTTAAGAGTATGACATTTTTCTTCTGGGATCTTTGTTTTGACTTTACAATATATGCAATGCAAGTATGATTTCATATTGATTCCTACCTGAGCTCCACATAAACTTTTAGAAATAGGTAAAAAAGGCAAAATTATCTATGCCTTGGTGAGGATCCAAAAATACCACAAATATTGAGTGATTTGAGAGTACCACAAAAGGAGAAGGTAAGCTATGTTTTGTTTTTAAAAATCTTAAAATGTTTCTCTAATTGACTAGATCAAAGGAAGATGGTGATCCGTTTTAGCTGTTCCGTTCTTCAACCGCCCAAAGTTTCATGGTAGACACTTTGAATCCTGCAAAGCATGTATGACTGGGAACAGTTTTATGTTGATTTCTTGTCCCAAGGTTCTGTCTAAAGTAATCCATCCTTTTATCGAGGATGAGTAAAAGCCTAAGTGTGAGGGAGCTTATTGACGGTAGTTAATGTCAATCATAAACCATCAATATACCCTACATAAATGATTAAAATGGATCACTAACATAGGATTAGGGGTTTAAATTAACAAATTCTATGAGTTTTGGTAAATCTATGACTGCAGGAGGATTTAATCAGAAAACCGTCAAGAATGACCTATTCATCAAATAAAATCACAGTTATCCGCAACGAAACCGACTTAGGAAGACTCCAGAACACTCCTGAAGGCAAACCACCGCAACAGGACCGAGCCACTGACATGTGGGGCCGACCGGCCCCACCTATAGGCCGGCCAGCCTATGGGCCCCACGTGTCAGCCCCTCCTTCGAATGTCGATTCTCCACCGCCTTAAAGATCAAATCTACGCCGTTGTTTAAGGTCGGTTTGATCCGAGGGTCCAAAATTGGTGTAGGCCCCCCATATATACGCCCCTGTACCTCCTCCAGTAGATCAGATCCTGATATTCAGAAACCCTAAGCCACAATTCCTATCCTCATCATCATGATCAGAGCCAGTAACCAAGAGAAGATTAGTCCTCCAAGTTAGGATCTAGTCTTTATAATTAGAAATAGTGAGATAGAGAGTGAGGGTAGAGTTTTGGAGGAAGTACCGGCCTGTCGGTGCTCTCTCTACGACTTGTACGTGGCGGAATCAAGTTCTATTTGAGCTTATTTCTGAGATTTCTCTGGTAATCAACTTCTGATTCAAGTAAGTATCTTGTTTATATTGTTCATTAGGTTTGCGACTCTTTATGAGTACTTTAATCCTTGTCACTCTTGGGTTATAGTAGTATTCGTAGTGTAAGCGTGGTGCTTAGGCTCGCTTGCTCGTGGATGTACCCTACATTTTGGATCCGTGGTAGATCGCAAGGGTAACTATAAAAGCCTTATTGAGTCATTTGTAGACCATCTCCCATCTGTAGTTCGAGTAGGATCTGGTTACTATAGAAAAACATACTCTGCCTGTATTTCTTCTTAGTAATATTCCCATTTGAACAGTAGAAGACATAACTTACCGAAATTAGAACGAGAAAACCCTAATAATCCTCTCTACGCTCTTATTTATCTTAATCCTTGTTGCTACTCCGGGTTAAGTTAGACTTAGTTAATTTCATACACGTTTCCTTGAGTTTGATATTCTGGAATACTTTCCAGTGAAGTGCTACATCGGTATCCGAGCGCTTGCGGATTTATCTGTGCGCGTTTAAATATACCAACAGCCATGTTTGTTTGAATTGCAGTTGTCTGGCTTTTGGCTTTTGGATTTTTTCTATTGGCTTTTGTAATAAACTTTTAGCTTCTTAGCACCTCAAAAGCCAGAAAACTCCTTAGAATAAGCTATTGAGTTTTTTCAAAAGCCTGCTCAATAATTAGGACATTTCTGTTTCAACATTTGGTTTCTAGACAGCAGAAGCCAACAAAGGCTCAAACAAACAGGCCCTTAAGATAAAATTTAAATGAGTTACAATTTTAAACGGATGGAGTATATGTCAGAGGTGAAGAAAATTACAATTGCACAACACCAACCTTATTTAAACCTTTGTAATGGCGTTCTCCCTCCGTCCAGAAATAAGATATCAGGATTGTAGAACATATTAAGAGAGTTGAGAAAGGTCACATGTGCCTCTATTTAAAACACAATCTCATTTATTTAATTGGCACTTGATTGGAGAAATTAAAGGACTAATTGACCAATTCCTCTCCATGAAAGAATTGACATCAGAATACCATTAACCGGTGCTAAGTCATTTACAGAAGGCTAAGATTTGGCATTAATAAACGATATGGAAATTAAGCCACGTAGAATCCCTTATGATTTAGAACAAAATACATATTCTTCTATCTCCTATGTTTTAAGACGAAGTATTTTAAATGCTAGTTATATCCATACTCGGTTGTTTTAGCCCCTGTAATCCCAGTCCCCGCCCATCATAGGCATGGATCATAGTAATCTGCACAGCACACTATTTTCTGGCCATGAAAAAGTGCTATTTTGAGGTAGCCGAAAGTCAATCCTAAAATTTTGGCTGTGAAGTTTTAGTGGAATACATCTATAAATATTATATATATTATGAAACTATGTTAAGGCAATAAGTCTACGTGTATCACTTTCAAATATTTGAACTCAACACTACATGAGAAAGCTATTTTGTAGTTAATGTCTAGAATTTTATTCACTAAACCTCACTTATTTGGGACTGGAGTGAGAACTTGCTTACGTAGCATGCCAATGTGGCATCCCTCTCCATTCTCAAAAAAAAAAAAAGTTGGCATCCCTCTCCGCCGACCACAATCCATGATTCTTCGCCCTGACCAGTAGAGAGAGCCAGAGAGAGTGGAGATTATGCAGGAAAATGTTAGGGCATGTTTAGTTGGCAAAATTTTTGGTTTTGGGTACTGTAGCACTTTCGTTTGTATTTGACAATTAGTGTCTAATTATGGACTAATTAGGTTCGAAAGTTTTATCTCGCGATTTCTCACCCAACTGTGTAATTAGTTTTTTTTCGTCTATATTTAGTACTTCATGCATGTGCCACAAGATTCGATGTGATGGATACTGCACAAAAAATTTTAGGTTTTGGGTGGAACTAAACAGGCCCTTAGAGGATGGCACGTGAGTGCTAATGGAATTTTTAAAACTTTTTCATTGTTTTCTATGTGAGGCCGAATAATGACATGAATGATGAGTCAGCAAACTATAGTTCCACAGACTGTTCAGTTGGCTGGTTTATATCGTTGCTGATTTATTTATGTGAGAAAGAAATATAACTGACTGATTTATGTAAATAGTATTTATGTGAGGGGGCTGGCCAGCCAGTCCAGCCAGCCAGCCCCAGCCGATCAGGCTGATATGACTCTTTGCATGCGTACGTACGCAAAGTAGGTCAACGGAAGTAGAGAGCATCCGGTGGTGTCGTAATCACTTCTGTTTTTTTACTCTGAGTAGTAGTCTTGTTGTATGTACAGTGTATGGTACTACAACTAGTATCCACTGACACAGTGTCCGTGTTAACACCATAGCTTTATTCTAGGATGCACATAAAACAATCAAACGACGATATTTTTTCATAGTTTAAGTTTCATGCAATTATATATGACCATATATATAATCGAAAAACACTTATGTATAACAATGCATAATAAAGTCATGTCTGGCCTCAATCATCTAATTTATGATTTGCTAGTTGATTGCCCATGCATTGCTACGGACATATATAAAATTCCATCACATAACATCACACGAGAGCAGAAAATAATAAACGCAATAAAAGAAGCATGAAAATAATTAGTAACATGTTTTCGAAATGAATCAGTGGTCACTAATAATCTTTTTTGCTTGACAAACATAATAAATTTGCATATGGTACATGATGAGTTGATGTTTTCCTCTGAATAATAAGCATTTCTTGCAATTTTGAGCTTGGACAAAACAAGAGCTATTCCCTAGTTCGTTTCATCTCACAAGAGTCAGACAGTCAGCTCTTGATCTTTTTCTCTTGCTGTAATGCATGAATATTTCATTTGCCCCAAAAACATATTTTCCTGCAAACAACCAACCAAAAACTGAGTTCAGCAACATAGCATATATATATTTTGCCAGTAGCATTTTCTTTCATATCTAGTCCATGTATAATGCCATTGACTGTCGTGCCAATAGCATACCTACAATGAGAAGATCATCTGGATCATGCTTGTTATCAGCCTCTAGATAGAGCTACTGGCATCATGTAGATCTTCATATTGAAATGCTTACATCAGCAACATGAGGCATACAAAAGTCATGTTTTATGTTGTGCAAAGATCCTTGTCAACTGACATATATAAGATTGATTCAGTAACTTTTTTTTGAACTGTCACCGGGGGGATTGAATCCCCACCTGAATATATATTGATTCAGTAACTCACATACAGCTTTATCTTATATAGAATTCATTATATTTGTTAAAGGATTTCTGCCGCTTTGACATGGAAGAAACATTTGATAAAATTGGACAGGATATGTCAAATGAGAATCAACGTCTCCCTTTTCTGATTTTAAATAAAAAACCAGTAAATATTATCTTCACCACAATTGAATCAGCAAGGAAGCACTCGAAAAAGAGATCAATATTATATCCGCATTACCCTTGTAACATAGAAAACCATATATGAAAATATAAATATTCCTTCAGTCTTAAAGCTTGGAACACAGGATTAGGCTTGTAACATAGAAAACATGAAAATATAAATATTCCTTCAGTCTTAAAGCTTGTAACATAGTAGAGATTTGTTGGACATTATTTTGAAACAGAATCTGTACAAGAGAAAACTTACTCAATTAATTTAGGCTTCAACTTTTTCCAGCCAAATGGGATTATTTTTATGCACCAGTTTTGCAAAAAGAATAATAGTTTACGAGCCTTAACTCCTGCAAAGGAAACTAACAAACTGATGGTTATTCAGTTTAGATGTGCTTGCGAACACTATGGGCTACATGAAACAATATTTATAATTGTTTTTGGTGACATAAACTATAAAGAGAAATTTACGCTTCCATTAATAAAATGTGTCACTGATACTGAAAAGTCAATGTTGGTTGAAAACATCATCATCAAATTTTAAGTAGCAGTCCCTTTTCAGTATTCTCAAACAGAAGCTAATATTACCCTCTTCTTGCAACCAACATAAATGTTGCAACCAAGTATCCAGAAACCAACTACTTCCACTTCCAGCATGGACTAACTTACAGTTACATAATGTTTTCTCTAATATAAGCTTAGTAATAAGGGGAGAAGTACATAACTATTTATTTTTGGAAGAAACGGTAATGACTACACCTATTTCTTGTGCCTGATGATCTGGGTGACACATCAGGCGGAGATGATCTGATTACAGTTATAGGTACTCTCATCCTCCTTGTTGTTGAAGGAACTGAGTTTGAGCCCAGCGAAGCAGCTGGATATCGCCCATCATAATTTGTATCCATACTGACAAGTGAAGCGCAATCTCGAGAGCCTTGGGATCTTTGAATGTGATGTAGGCAGTCCTCCCCGATGCCACTTTATCGCCTACAACCACCAACCAGGTGCCAAAATCACAATGCAGTTCAAAATACAAATCGAAAAGGGGGGAAAAGCACAACTAAAACATAAAAAACAAGAGGCACAACAAATAGAGAAAGAAATCAAGAGGCGCTCACAATCTGATTCGACATGCTTGATTTGGCCGAAAAAGGAGAAGAACTCGCACACCTCCCGCTCAATCACCAGATCTGAAAAGTTTCGCCCCCGCACCATCATTCCTGAAGAGAAAATTGCAATTGACTTCAGAATTGCTTTACTCTATCCCCGAAGTTCCTGAAGCAGACTTCTACAAAAGCGAGGATTTCTTCTCTGCAAAACATGGTAGAAGCAACTTTCAGGTCAAAATATATGCACTTTTTTGTGGTGCTGAAGGAGGCTTCTCGCTCAGCACTTACATGAATCTAGGGCTGAGAAATCCACCGTATTCATTCTGAAGGACCTGAGGAAGATCGAAATGATAGATGGTGGCATGAGGATGAATCCCTACATACATGACAGGAAGAATGGAGCCAGTTTGTTCAGGAATGAAAGGATAGCAAGTCAATTTTTTTCAGGGAAAAATTAAGAAGCTATGACAACAAGTCAATAATGCTTGGGGTCATGGGTCAGTACTTCAATCTTACGACAAAGTAACAGTTGCATCGCCTTACCACACAGTATCAGTTCATCTATGAGATTGTTGTAGTATTCCAAGCCTTTTGGGTTGATCTTTCCTCCTCCATCTACACAAGGACATCACAATTTTTTAAGAATACATACATTCAGATGCAGAATTGTTTTTTTTAAAAGGAAAAACTTGCTACTGTAAAATTACCTACATGCAATCAGCCTTGGCCAAGCAATGGAGAATATGTAAGCATCTAAACCCATCTCATGCATAAGCTTCACATCTTCCTGACAAGAAAATATTTTTGATACTTGCCTTTAGGATTATGCTGGTACTTCCTCAGACCTTGTAATGGTGATACTGCCTACTGTAATCATGTGGAACGATGCACCCTCATGAGTGAAGTGTGTCAGTAATATATGTTTTACACAGCTATTGGACCAACATTCTGGACTTTTTTGTTAATACGCAGTAACCAATTTTCTATTAGACTACCATCTTTTATTGTATCTACTAATAATTTGACATTCACATTGGTAAAAGGGAAACAATCTACAATGACATGGACAACAAACATCTGACCTGATCAACCTTGACCCCGCAATCCTGCTCCTTTAGTAATCATGGTGTGAAGCTACATTCCAAAAAAAATTCTACATGGTGTACAAATATAATATTGAGACCAGATTTAGAGGCAAATTAATAGTATTTTTCAAAACATATATGTATGAACAAATTTATTGGCAAATTTTGAGGTCATGGAGGAGTCATCTCCTCTCATCAGCTATCTTGCGCAGCCATTACAGACTAAATCAACCATTAAATAAAGGGGGGGGGGGGAAATCTGACCTGGCATATGATCGAGAGGTCTGCTCTTGATGCGGTTAGAGTAAAGGGGCTACACCAGACAATCACTATCCTACCCCAAGTCTGCTTTGTAAGCATTCTATCAAACGCCTTGCAGTCTATATAGCCTTGGTGCATGCACTTCATCAAAATAGAGAGCATCAGGACTGTAATCACAATGAGCGCTGGTCCGCTACATCAGGCGAGTAGAAGAGAGACGGGGAAGAGGCGCAAAAACCAAAAGGGAAGGTGGGCATGGGCCATGTGGTGAGCTTACCAATGAAAGTTTACATCTGGCAGCGGCGTGCGGCCTGGTGGCGTGAGGATGAGCCGTGCACGCCTCCACAACGAGCAGGGCTAGGCAGCGGGGTGACTCTCTGTCGCGTCTGGTAGTGCTGCGGTGTTAGCCTGGTGGTGTGCTCGGCGAGAGGGTCGGCGGGGTTGAACCAGGCGTTGGAGGCCCGGATGGAGAGAGGACCTCGGCGACGGCTGCTGGACACATGGAGCCTGGCCGCCCTAGGTGCTCGCGGTCAGGGGAGGCAGCCTGGCCTGGCGCCCTGGCCTCTGCACACACGCAAGCACACAAATCCAAGTCGCCTTAAACTCGAACCCTAACGAATCGAGTTGGAGTTAGGGAACAGGAAAGGATAGGGCATGATTGTTACCATTGTGTCGAAGGAGACCACGCATCATTGGGGGCGGCGGCGGGAGCGGGAGGCAAGCGGAGGCGCGAGCAAGATGGCTACGGGCCGACGACGGCTGCTTGGCCGGCTTAGTAGCAGCGGCCTCCGCACGCGGCCACACGCTTGCGCTATGTTGGGAGGTGGGCCGGCGGTGCCGGGAGACGGGCCAGTGCAATGGCTATGTGGCGCAGGCGAGATGCGGCGGCATCGGCCTTGGCGTCGGCGAGGCGTGCGCGGAGGGAGGAGGCGGCGGGTCCATGGCGGTGGCGGCGGGATCAACGGTTGCTTGCACGGCGTTTCCTTCTTATTTTATTCCGTGCTTGCAGCCTTCGATCCTTGCTCGTGCGTGGGGCGCGTTTGAAGGCGTGTGTGTGAGGCAGAGTGCGCGCAGGGTGCTGATGGGTGAGAAGACTGGCATCCCACATGAAATCATGGTCATGGATTTAGTTTAGATATTTTATTAGCCCTTGATTTTAATGTATATGAATTTCTGTATGTATTTTTCTGAATGTATAATGATTAGAGGTTCTCCACTGGGACTCTTTACTGGAGGATAATATAATTATTATTGGTCCATTGTAGTAAAGATGTCCCATGCATGATGATTAGATTTGAGTTTGGGGCCTTCACAGTGTCGGCCGGCCCTACGTTCTGACTAGTTCCCGATGGGTTTGATGTGCACTGAAACCGCTGCTGCAGCGTGACGCCCGGCTCCTCGTCAATTCAGCCCTGGTTTAGTTCTTCAATCAAAATTTTACAACCTATCAAATCAAATATTTGACATATATATATATATATATATATATAGTATTAAATATAGACTAAAAAATAACTAATTATGCAGATTACGACTACTTTACGAGACAAATCTTTTAAGCCTAATTAGTTCATGATTTGATAACAACGTGCTATAGTACACACATGTGCTAATGACGGATAAATTAGGCTTAATAAATTCGTCTCGCGGTTTACTGACGGATTCTGTAATTTATTTTTTTATTAGTATCCGAATATCCCATGTAACACTCCATGTAACATCCGATGTGACACCTCAAATTTTTACGCCCTAGTTCTAAACACCACCTCAATACTGGCAGCTCAGCTTTGGCAATGCTAAACCCCAGTCCCCAAACGTCGCAGGCAATGCAACAAAGGTTTGGCATTCCAAGTCGGATTCTCGGACACAAGCTGCATGCTGCGACACGACATATATTGGATTCGTCGCTAAACGCTGCGACGTCATAACGCCTTGTTCGATTGTGTTTGTTTGGCTGATAAGCCATGGCTGAAAGGACTGTTGGCTAATTTGATGTGAGAGAAAAATACTATTTATTGGTTGAAAAAGTATGGCTTATAAATCAAACAAGTCCAAATAAATAGGGTGATAGCATAGTTTAGACGGTGCAGCTTGCTGCCATGGGTCGTTGTTAACCTCTTGTCCCACCCTCAAAAACATACTTTCAACCCTGGCTTTATTTGATTTTGTTCGCTAATCTCTCCAGTTACGAGTTAGGGACCAACGAAATGTGAGCCAGCGAGTGTGGTAATGCACCGATACCTTCTTTGGGCGGTAATTGAATCGAACTCCACGTAGTTGACCGGAGATCAAGCATTCAAACAAGTTGAAGACTTTGGGGGCGTGTTTGGGTCTGCGTCCTAGCCATGGTGCGGTGTGGTATTTGTACCACGGCCTCCGCGCCGCGTCCCCGTGGTAGAGAAGAAGCGGGCGCTAGTTCAATCTCGAGGTCTATGTGTCTCCAGCGATGGAAAAAAAATCATTGAATTATAGTTGGGGTGTTTGGCACGATTTTCTTGATTCTCGAGGTGAGACAACCGGCAATTTGATTTTAAACGATTCTAAACACACCTTTATTTATTATTATTAAATCAAGATGAACCGTGGCCAGCCCGGGAAATACAAAACAGAAGGTACCCTATTTTAACTTTTGCATTGGTCACATCACATATTCACATGCAAGGCTGTGGTGGGTACTTGTCACGTATCCGTACGTACACTGCTCGCTCGTGCCAAACTCTTGTCCCAGCGGAGCAGCACACACCCACTGACATGCAAGCCCCACAGCTCCATACGGTCACGGTCACGGTCACGGCTGACCCGACCGCTCCTCTCGGCTCGGGGGCCGCAGCTATTTGTTAGGCTTGTTTACATTGCAAATTTTTGTAACCTGGATACTGTAGTACGTTTTGTTTGTATTTGATAAATTTTGTCCGATTATAGACTAACTAGGCTCAAAAGATCTATCTCATGATTTATAACCAAACTATGTAATTAGTTATTTTTTTACCTACATTTAATACTTTATACATATGAAAAGAAAGTAAAAAAACTTAGAATTTAGATACAATCTAAACGAGGCCTTAGTCGAAAAAGTACGGTTTACCAGGGTCTCGCTCCGTTCAGGTCAGCTGCCTGCGCCCATTCAGCCATTCCATTCCTCGAAAGCCCTCACACCTGCACGCGCCCACGCCCGGACGCCCTCGCCTTGTCTCCCTCCCTCCTCGCCCACCCGCACCAAGCACCACGCGCCGCCCTGTCCTTTCCGTCCCAGCTCACACGCGCAACAGGCCGGGCGCGCGCCGCGGGGGGCGATGGCCTCCGCCCGCCTCGTCGCGCTCGCCGCCTCCCTCCTCCTCCTCCTCCTTCTCCTCACCCTGGGCCCGGGCCAGGAGGCGCGCGCGGCGGACGACGGCGAGGTGCGCGCGCTGCTGGCACTGGGGGCCGCGCTGGACCTGACGGGTCGCCTGCTCCCGTCGTGGGCTCCCGGCCGCGACCCCTGCGCGCCGCCGCCGTCGGGGGGGTTCGAGGGCGTCGCGTGCGACGCCCGCGGCGCCGTCGCCAACGTCTCGCTTCAGGGGAAGGGGCTCGCCGGCACGCTCCCGCCCGCCGTCGCGGGGCTCCGCTCCCTCACCGGCCTCTACCTCCACTACAACGCGCTCCGCGGCGGCATCCCGCGGGAGCTGGCGGCGCTCGCAGCGCTCACCGACCTCTACCTCGACGTCAACAACTTCTCGGGGCCCATCCCACCGGAGATCGGCGCCATGGCGTCACTGCAAGGTACTGCCTCTACCTCTACCTCTATCTAGTCAGATGCGCGTCGAGATTCCTCGGAACCTTCATCGCCACCCTGCTCGTGCCGCACGCTCGCTGACTCGCATCGGCATGCATGTGGCCGCGCCGTGGACTCTGCCTGCGTTGCAGTTGCTCCTCGGATCGATGATTGGTTCGCTCGCTTCCCTCCCTGTGTTTTTAATTCGTTTTCGGTCGACTTGCTTGGCGTTTCTCCACTCCAAGTCAATCAAATCAAAAACTAAAATGCAGCTTTACCTAACTACTCGTACCATGTATCCGTTGAATTTTTGGAAGAGGTCATGTTGCCGTCCCAAGTCGCAATCAAGCAAGAAGCAGCTCCTGTTGCTCAGATTGCAACATTTCTTGGCTCATTGCCAACATTTCCTTTCAGATTTGTCCCAAGTCACACCTGCGGCTTTCCCATTTTTGCTACCCCTCTACTCATACGGTCATACCAAATCAGTACTACCCCCAATCGGACGGTTTTTGTTAATACTGCTGTTGTTGATGTGTCCATGGCCGTGCAGTGGTGCAGCTCTGCTACAACCAGCTCACCGGGAGCATCCCCACGCAGCTGGGCAACCTCAGCAGGCTCACCGTGCTGGCCCTGCAGTCCAACCGCCTCAACGGCGCCATCCCGGCCAGCCTCGGCGACCTGCCGCTGCTCGCGCGCCTGGACCTCAGCTTCAACGCCCTCTTCGGCTCCATCCCCGTCAGGCTCGCGCAGCTGCCCCGCCTCGTCGCGCTCGACGTCAGGAACAACTCGCTCACCGGCAGCGTGCCCGCCGGTAATGCCTCCGTCCTCCATTAGTCTGCATCGATCGATTCTTGACTCTTGAGAGCAGTAATGCTGATTGGTTTTCTACTTGCTTCGTCCCAAGAACTGGCCGCCAAGTTGCAGGCCGGCTTCCAGTACGGGAACAACAGCGACCTGTGCGGCGCCAGGCTGCCCGCGCTCCGCCCGTGCGCCCCGGCGGACCTCATCGACCCCGACAGGCCCCAGCCCTTCAGCGCAGGCATCGCGCCGCAGGTCACGTCCTCCTCCGGCGGCGACGGGCGCGCGCCGTCTACCAGGGCGCTTGCGGCAGTGGTTGTCGCCGCCGTGGCCCTCCTGGCGGCCACGGGGGTCGCCCTGTTCGCGCTCTCGTGGCGCCGGTGGCGCCGGCAGAGGGCCGCGGGGGGCTCGCCGTCTTCGATCTCCGGCGGCCGGTGCAGCACCGAGGCCGCGCCTTCGGCGGCGAAGGCGTCGCCGTCGGCTCGCAAGAGCGCGTCGTCGGCGCTGGCGAGCCTCGAGTACTCCAACGCCTGGGACCCGCTGGCCGACGCGCGCGGCGGGCTGGGCTTGTTCTCGCAGGACGTGCTGGCACAGAGCCTGCGGATCAGCACGGAGGAAGTGGAGTCCGCGACGCGCTACTTCTCGGAGCTCAACCTCCTCGGGAGGCGCGGCAAGAAGGCCGGCGGCCTCGCGGGCACGTACAGGGGCACGCTGCGCGACGGCACCTCGGTGGCAGTGAAGCGGCTGGGCAAGACGTGCTGCCGGCAGGAGGAGGCCGACTTCCTGAGGGGGCTGAGGCTGCTCGCCGAGCTCCGGCACGACAATGTGGTCGCGCTGAGGGGGTTCTGCTGCTCCAGGGCGCGCGGGGAGTGCTTCCTCGTCTACGACTTCGTGCCCAACGGCTGCCTGTCGCAGTTCCTCGACGTCGACATCGACGCCGACACTGCCGGCGGCGGCAGCGGCCGTGTCCTCGAGTGGTCCACGAGGATCTCCATCATCAAGGGCATCGCCAAAGGTTGGTACCCTCGAGTGGAACACCACACCCTGTCACTCTCTTGCTTTCAGTTGGTTAGCAGTGTCACTACTGATCCCCCACTAGTGGTTTGCTGATGCCCACATCTTTCCTGGATTCACACGTAGTACTGTTCATACTTGTTCACATACTACTAGGTTTGTGAATTATTGTCCAAACATTGACTAATTAGGCTTAAAAGATTCGTCTCGCAAAGTTAAAATAAACTGTACAATTAATTTTTTATTTCATCTATATTTAGTACTTTATGCATGTACCATAAATTTGATATAACGGGAAATCTTCTTTTTGCATAGTGCCAAAGTTGGGAGTTTGAGGAACTAAACAAGGGCCTAGTTGTCTTCTTGATTACTAGATTTTGCCTCAAAACACATGGTATGCATGCAACATTTGGCACCGACTCTACAAATTTGGCCGCGTTTAGTTCGGCCACCGAATCGGCGCCGCCGGATTCGGGGCGCACTATAGCTACTGTAGCGTTTGTTTTTATTTGATAATAATTGTCCAATCGTTGACTAATTAGGCTTAAAACGTTCGTCTCGTAAAGTACAACCAAACTATACAATTAGTTTTTGATTTCGTCAACATATAGTACTCCATGCATGTATCGCAAATTTGATGTGACGGAGAATCTTCTTTTTGCACAGTGCTAAATTCTGGAATTGGGGGCAACTAAACCAGCCCTTTGCCAAGTTTGTGTGTCATGCATGGGCGCATTGATTCGTTCGGTCACTGGATGGACAGTACATCGGTTCATCCGTGCTGCGCTGGTTGCTCACATGGTGTGCAGAAACCTGTGACTGTGAGCTGGCCAGGGACGCAGCAATAGTCATTTCTGAAGTCTGAACTTTTGTCTGCACTGAAAAGCTCTGCATGACATGTCTCAAAACTTTCCGTGCTACTCTTATCAGAGTAACCGTCAGCCTGTTCGGCTGGGCCGGCGTGTTTGTCGCAGGTTCGTGAGAAAATATTGCTGGCTGATTTGGGTAAGAGAAAATACTTTCTGTCTGGAAGACACGGTTCATATAAACAGTGCCCGCGTGAGAGGGCTGGCCAGCCAGCCATCCCAGCCGAACGGGCTACGTATCAGTATGAGATATCGGTAACTTTTAGCACTTTCAATCGTCTGAATTCTGCATCTTTTGTGTTCTAGGAATTGAGTATCTGCACAGCACAAGGACGAACAAGCCCGCTCTCGTCCACCAGAACATCTCAGCGGACAAGATCCTGCTGGACTACACGTACAGGCCCCTCATCTCCGGGTGCGGCCTGCACAAGCTCCTCGTGGACGACCTCGTCTTCTCGACGCTCAAGGCCAGCGCCGCCATGGGGTACCTCGCGCCGGAGTACACCACCGTGGGCCGCTTCTCGGAGAAGAGCGACGTCTACGCGTTTGGGGTCATCGTGCTCCAGGTGCTCACCGGCAAGAGGAAGGTGACTACGACTCAGCTGCCAGACAACGTCGATGAGCTCGTCGACGGCAATCTGCAGGGGAATTACTCGGCGTCTGAGGCCGCCAAGCTGGCGACGATCGGCTTGGCTTGTACCAGCGAGAACCCGGACCAGAGGCCGACGATGGCGGAGCTGCTCCAAGAACTGGGCACCATCTGATGTAGGTGCAAACACCCATCCACTGTAACTGTTTCATGCAAGAGTCACACGCCTGACAGTGTGTCATGGGCCTGTTGTAGCCTAGCTACCTGTCTAGGATCACCAGTCAGTAATCACTGATCTTAGAAAGCATCTGAGCTAGGCTCTAGTAATTAGCTAGTAATCATTGATCTTAGGAAGCACATGCCTAGGATCATGAGATCTTGTACGCTAATGATGTGTCGTTACCACCGCTTTGAAAAGCGTGCATTGTTTGGATGCCGACTTGGATGCGCTCTAGCCTCTACATGGTAGTAGACCAATAGGTGAATGTGAATGCAGCCGTTTCCTGCAACACTTTTTTGTGGAGACCTTCAACCTGTTCTTTGGTTAGTTTCTGGGCTGATAAGACCGGCTGGTGCTAGTTTGTTGTGAGAGAAAAACACTGTATCATGACTGATAAAGGGCTGGCTAAAACCAACAAGCGAACAGGGCCCTTGTGACTCCAAGTGTACCTGCAACCCTGTGTGCCAATTTGGCTGCATCCTCCTGGGGTGAAATGGCTGGCACCATCCCAGGGAGGAAGGAGCCAAGAGTCCTGGAAGGCATGTGACCTATAAATTGTTGTGTTGTCTTGTTTGTTGTTCGTGTTTGAGTCCTGGCTTGTGATCACGCACAGGGGCAGTCAGGCGATGAAATCTCACAGACCGTGAAAGCGCACGGTGGTCCTGGGCTTTTTGTGCTAGCGGCTGAGATGCTGGACAAAATAGACTCTACCAAGCAATAAAATTATAGCACTGAAAAAACAAGAACGCAGCTGATCCAAAAGAACGGCACCCAAGGTGAGGCTGCATTGCTATTTGACACTGCTTATTTTGTAGGATAGTGGATTTTGGAATGGAGTATTTGGAGCTAGTAAGGTTCATATGTTAGCCGCAGGTCTACAAAACCAGGTCATGTGGCACTAGTAATGCAATGCCGGACCTAGGCAATGTACCTATAAATTCAGGTAATGTAGCAACTAAAAAGCATCAAACAAATAATTCCATTGTTTGTTAAGTTGGTTGACTTAATGTTTCATCATTTCGGTAATCGCGAGTGTATCTGTTCCATCTTTTTGCTAGGATGGATAAGACCAAATGTTCAAGTATTTAGTGTAAGTATCCGCCTTATTAGGCAGAATGCCCTTTTGTCAGATAACCCTTGATGTTTTCTTTTTTGGTGTAGAAGAATGGCATTTACTGAATGTTAAAGCAGTAAATAATATGAGGTCGAGTCGCTAGACAAGCATATGTGAAAACAAAGGATGTGGTGTTTAACGTAACTGTATCAAAAACTAAGAATTGAAATTATCCTTTTGTTTTCGTAATGGAATTTGGCTTTTTTCGATAAAAGAAGCTCTATTCATCTCAATTGATTACTTTAGGAAGATACAGTAGCACTAGGATCACTCTTGGCCTCTACCCAGGTAGGCTAAAAGAAGAAATACACACTAGTGCACTGGAGCTCAGCACGGGCAGTTCCAGAGCCATTTCTACTGGCGTCTAAACCCATCGCCAGTGACATAGGCCAGTGAAAAGAAAAAAATACTACAGTCGGTTAGTCAAGATGGGCCAGTGTTAATAAATTTATACTGACGGTTCCTCTTAAACAACCGCCAGTGATAATAGTATTTTCGCAGGCGGTTGTAGTAAACAATCCTTCAGTGTTAAAGCATTTTCACTGGTGGTTCGTTTAAGTCGGACGTCAGTGTAACGTTTTTAGCACAGGCGGTTGACCTAAATCTTCTGCCTCTGAAATAATTTTTCCGCAGGTGGTTTATTAGCAAAACCGCTAGTGAATTGTTTTTAAAAATTCAAAATTTGGCGCCATATATTTCCCATCAGTAAATATTTTTTATTTCCCGCCATATATTTCCCGCCAGTGAATATTGTATATAAATTGAAACAAATCCAAATAGAAATCATAGAAAATTATATTTGCATGCACGAAAAAAGCAATATTTGTTGCAGTCTACCAAAGTCATCACACGCTAATAATATATACATAAAACAAATGAAGTTTCTTCCACTCATAGCTAGCTCGGTCCCATGACGTACTTCTCTAATAATCCTCGTGGTTTAGCTCTAGCTTGGCAATATCTACGAGATCTCGGTACTGTGGTTAAGCTAATTCCGACTGTGGATCAAAATACTTTCCATTGAAGTGAATTATTTCTTTCAAGATGAACTGGCAGAAGTCCTCGCAAATGGCCATGAGGTCACCATTCTGGAGGCGTACACTCGTGGGATTACACTTGTATACCTGCAAAAAAATAATAAGTCATCATACATTTACAACTAACCAATACGGATAAGGCATCAGTAGTGACAAAACATCACTTATGACTATTACTTACTTTGCTAGGGTTGTTAGTGTATCTCCCTTTTTCTCTGAGAAACTCGCACACATAGTACCCAGAGAGCACTCCTGGTGGTTGCTTGTGGCACTATATAAGAATTGGCAAGTGGTTACATAGTTGCTACGTATACATATATATATATACAAGACGAATATGTATGTTTATTTAAAATTTACCTTAAAGTTAATCGGCACATGTAGCGGTTTTTTGGCTTTTTTAAATCGTAGCATCCACCCTTGAACTTGTAGAACCTGTATGCCCTGCACTGCTCTAATGAATTCAACAAGTCATATCGATCCAAACTCTCGTATATGATATAGAAATGTTGAAAAGCACGCATGCAAATCTTGACTTGCTGATCTAAAATATCGATGAACTTTTGATAACTGCTCTGTGGGAAATCTGTGGAGTCAAGGACCAAAAGTCGCCCTTCATGGAGATAAATGAATATACAAATCCAATGATCACTTAACGAATTTAATGAAGTCGTGTTTTAAGATAGTGGTAAGTTTATAAATAAAAACTATTGAGGGAGTTTAGGACCAACATACTTGAACATGTATGGTGCACATACAATACTCCTGTTTCTGAATTGAAGAAACACATTTCCTATGTAGGTGGCCATTGCTGTTTCCTGCTTTTATTGCTCCTCCACTCTAATTTTGGCTATTTCATCATCGGTCTTTCCCACAAATACGTCGTGGTCAGGACCCATAACCACTGTGTGCTCGTTCTGGCTTATTCTGGCCGGGTCAAGATACCCAACCTTTTTCTCCTCATGAAGAAACGGGTTCTCAGTATACCGCATCTCCTGGTCTAATTGTTGCATTCTGTAGAGCGCATGACATTGTCAGATACTTCATGCCCTAATATTATATTAATTAGTAATAAAACATAGTTATGTATGAGCGACACTTACATGCACCACACACTTACGAGCTGGATGTCGAGTTTTTTGAGGCGAAACATCAACCAAATGTCCTCGAAGTCAACAATAATCTTGCTATTGCCACCCATAAAAGCTAGTGGTGGTACATCTGCGGAGAAGGCATTGATCTCAACCGAAGATGCTCTCTTATACCAGTCATGCAACCTCTTCATCGCACGTGAAACACCACGGAGTTCGCACCATTGGAGTAGAGGCCTGCCTGGAACATATTTATCGGTGGGGATATTATTGTAATCCTCTCTTGTAGGCTTCCGAATGGTGATCTTGTTGGAGGCGGACTTGGCAGCTTTCTAACGACTGGAACGTGTGTTTGGTTTCCTTGCCAATCCGGTCATCCACTTCTTCATGGCCCCTGGTGATGTCTCATCCTTACCTAAGGGCGTAACCATTTTTGGCACAGACTAAAGGTTTCCTTTAGCTACATGGCCTTTAGGTTCCGATGAGGCATCCTTCTTGCTCGAGGATGATGGTGGGTTCATGGATGTCGATGCTAGTGGGTTAGGTAGAGGCTCCGAGTTGGTGTGGAGGCTAAATGATGGTGGTGGGTTAGGTTATGGTGATGGTGGTGCGTCATGAGATGGTGGCGTATGATGAGATGGCGAGGCTGCATGTGAGAACCCTCCTTCATCGTCCACTCTGAAAAATGGCATCGATGGAATATGATCATTCAACCTAATGTCCCGTCAAGGCCATAAGATGAACTCATTGATAGGTTGACCGAGTTTCTCGACACCGTCAGGAGTGGGGATGTCTAGGAAGTCATCCCTATGTCCTTCGACGACTGTCAACACTTGTACCCTGTGAAAGGATCAAGATGCCCAAGAGGGAGGTGAATTGGGCTAATTCTAAATTTTAGCAATAATTAAACCCAACACTTAGCCAACTTCACTCCTTGTGCCTAGAATGTGTTTCTATTGTTCTACCGCACAAAAGGTTTGCATCCTAGTTTCCAATCCTACTCTAGCATGGCAATTCTAGAAATGTAAAGACAAGAAATGAATTGCTCAAAGTAAAGAGAGGGAAAGGAACGCGACGATGTTTTCCTGAGGTATCGGAGAGTCACCACTCCCCACTAGTCCTCGTTGGAGCACCCGCGCAAAGGTGTAGCTCCCTCTTGATTAGCGCAAGGATCAAGTGCTCTCTACGGGTTGATTCTTCGACTCTCCATCGCAGTGAATCGCCCACAACCACACACAACTTGAGTTGGGTCATCCACAAGCTCCACCGAATGATCACCAAACTCCCAATCACCACCGAGCCATATAGGTGATGGCGATCACCAAGAGTAACAAGCACAAACTCTCACTTGACCACCACAAGCCTAACGAGAATGGTGGATGCACACTTGCTACTCTCCTTGCAGTAATGAGGACCTTAATCTTGGATTCTCAAATCTCAATCACCTCACAAGGCTCTTGCTCTCCCTTGCACTCTCAAGGTGTTTCTCAGCTGAACAAATGGGTAAGAGACCTCCCTTGGACGAGTGGAGTAAGTATTTATACCCCCTCATTCAAAACATAATGTTTGGAGGCTGAGTCAGTGTTCTGCGGGGTGACCGGACGCTCCTTTCAATGTGACCGGATGCTCCGGTCAGTTATACCCGCCACTGTGTCAGAAAGAGCCGTTAAGTTCTGACTGGACTCTGACCTGCGTCCGGTCATCACTGACCGGATGCGTCCGGTCACAAAAAACTCTTTCTGGAACCTTACTAATGTTGACTAAACGCTGGCACCTAGAATCCAGTCACTTCACTGTTTAGCGTCCGGTCAGTTACCAGATCCTAACCAGCGTCCGGTCAGCACCGACCGGACGTGTCCAATCAGGAAATAGTCTCTCTAGAACCTCTCTAGAGTTGACCAGATGTAGGTACCTAGCGTCCGGTCAGTACCAGACAACTCCAGTTGATCAAATGAACTGGCTGGACTCATCCTCCAGCGTTCGGTCGCAACTAGACCAGCGTCCGGTTAGTCATTTGACCCTCCATTCACTTCCAACTCGAAATCCTATGTGAATGAAGTTGACTCCAATTGATCTTATGGCTATCCCTGAGCTACCTAGTGCTAATTTTGACAAGTGTGCACCACACCTAACCCACTAGACTCACCTAGGTCAAGCTACTAGTCCATACCCCCCTTAATAGTATGTCCAAAGGAAAAACAAAGTCCTAAACTACTCTAAGTGTCTCTCCATCACCAAACAACACTTAGAGCTAGTCCATCCTTAACCTTGTCATCCATCCTTTGAAAATCAAAACGATTTTCATCGTCAGGGGCATGACAACCATGATTGCCCAATCAATTGCCATTACCATGACCTAACTCAAATTGCCTCTGCAAAACACACATTAGTCATAGTAATCTCGTGTCGTCATTAATCACCGAAACCCAACTAGGGGCTTAGATGCTTTTAATCTCCCCCCTTTTTGGTGACTGATGACAACACAACCTCGAGTATGTATAAGAGATGAGTGAGGTTTTCAACATGCTTGGTTCATATAAGCTTTTGACTATAAGAACAAAGGGGTTAGACATGCTTATATGACCCAAGCCAATATGGTGTACTCAAAAGATATGAATTAAGCATGAGTACATGAATTAAAGCTCATTTGAATCAGAGTAAAACATGGAAGCAAAGCAAATGAGCATGACCAAGTGACATGACATATATATATATATATCAATGTAGAGAGCACACATGTCACATAAATCTCACTATCACATGTAAATAAGACAATGCTTGAAAGTAAACGTGAATGCATGAAGTCTCACACACAAGAAATGAATCAAACGTTCCCCCTAGATCTAATGCTCCCCCTAGATCTAACATACTCGCTCCCTCTCCCCCTTTCGCGTCAAGCACCAAAACCTAAGGGTCAGACGATGGGACAGGAGCAGACGAGTCAGGCGCTAAGGTGCGGTGAGAAATCTAGAACTGAGCAGCAGCATCCTCTGACCCTAAACTCTAAGCGGTCTAACCCTCTGTAGCTGGAAGTGAAGGTGAAGCGATTAGGGTCTGCTCAGTAACTAGCGTGGCCTGTGACTCTAGAAGTATCACTGTAGGAAGTGGAGCCACATCTACTGCTGTTGCTGATGATGCAACAGACGAAGGGATCGTCTCGGTAGTCCCGGTAACTGGTGCAACTGTGGTAGGGACAGGGACTCGTAACTCTAGAGGTGTAGGCTGCCCTATAAGCTCACTGAAGGTAGCACCAAGACTCCTAGAGACTAGGGTGTCCATCACTAACACTGAAGAACTCTGAGTCAGAGTGAAGCCTGTAATAATAGGAGTGAAGTGAGGACCCTGAGCAGTCACTGGTGAAGCAAATCACTGGGACACCTACTCTGTAGGTGAAGCAAACTGAGTAGCTGGTGGTCCCTGACTCTGAAGCCTGCTAGGCTGTAAAACTAGAGTCACTGGAGAGGTGGTAGCAGGCTGGCCTATCTGAGGTGTAGATTGCTGAGGAGCAACTCCAATAGCAGTGAATACATGCTGCATAAAGCCAAGTAACTGCTACTGAATCACAAGCTACTGCTATTGCATGGGCTGCTGCTGCCTCTAAAACTTATCCTGCTGAGCCTGAACCTAAGCAAGTGCAGCTGTTGTATCCTATGCCTAGCATGCCTAGTCTTGTCTCATCCGCTCAAGTACTGCTAGAAGAGCTAGGTCTATCTGCGGTGGCTGTGGTGGAGCGGAGCTGGTGCCACTGGCCTCTCTGTCGTGTGGTCGAGGTGCCATCTGTGGTATTAGCTGATAATCATCATCAAAGCTATCACTCGGGTCGCTCTCGACTACATCCTCCTACTGAGCATCAAGCTGCTCCTCCTCTGTCACTGCAATGCCCCTAATGATCTTATCCTACTGGGCTGCCATCTCTGGTACCTCTAGGTGATAGCATGGCTAGCGAGGTGTCCTTGCACGACTGTGTCATAGCATCTGGGTCATGTCATATGACAAAAACTCTGTAGTAGCACCTGTGTACTCTGCCATAGTCTCAGGAGACTTCTGTGTAACTATCTTTTGGATTAGGAAAGTGATCCATTGAGCATAAGGCAGCTGACGGTGACCTCTGAAGCCCTCTGCTAGTGTATCCTCCATCTCTGAAAGTATCACATCCCAAATATCAAAGACTAACTAAGACACCAGGTGATATACTAGCCATAGCTGAATATGTGTCAGGCCCTCATGGTAACCCATCCTCGGAAGCAAAGTCCTCCTCATAATAGCATCAAGAAGCCAAGCTATAGGAGTAAGGTCACATGGTGTCCTGCTTGACCCCTCACGAAAAGGCTCTGTGAAGCAAGGTCTGACAATATCTATGGGTGGCACAAGTTCACCGTGAGGGCATCTCGGAGGCTCTGTCTATCCATAGCATACCTCATGAAGGTGAATGGGTGACTCTGGAATCCTCAGTATCTCTCTGACCCTCGAGCTCTGGAGCCTATAGTCATGGCCTCTGAATGCAAAGTGAATGAATCTGTGCCTCGGGTCAATCCACAGAGAGGAGTAGAACTCACGGACCCAAGATGGAACATATTGACCTATTCATCTAAGAAGATCTGTCAGCCCTAGCATATACGAGAGATGAGGATGGATCTGCTCGTCTACAACTATAACTAAAGACTCTATGGAGCAGACCCGCTAAGATCTGAAGGCTACACCACTGTTGAGATAAGCATTATAGAAATCCTCCTGCAGTACAATGTTGAAGTGCTCTGGCGCACGCTCATCCCTCCTCGGTGGAAACCAGTCCTCAAACTGCACAAACCATAGCTGCTGCACTTGTTTAGCTGTAGCTGCCCTAAGGTCAAGGTGAACCATCGAAGGCGGACCCTATGGTCTGGGAGGTGGACGAGAGCCCCGCCTCTGTGTCTCAGGCCTCGGTGACACCTGAGTGCGTGTGCGACTGGAGCGTCGAAGCTATGACTATGTTGCTTGCTCTATCTCCTCAACCTGCTCTACTGACAGTGGCTGATGCTCTGTCTCCCCCTAAGGATGACTCTCCTCTAAATAGACACGTCGTCCTCCAAGCATGATAGTCCTAGGTGGACTGCCAAGACTGGCCTCCATCGCCTCGATGGCGGCCCTCTAAGCGGGTGACAACTGGTCGCCTATGCGAACACCACTACTAGCTCCACCTCTCTTTGCACGCTCTGCAATAGCTGCCACTGCTGCTGCCCTCTCTGTCTCCACATCAGCGAACTTCTGCTTCTTCTTTGTAATCGTCTTTTTTGCCTTTCCTTTTTCCTGAGTAGTTAGGCGAGGCGGAGGCCTTAGATCCTCATCACCAGGACCACCTCCGACATTCTTGCAATGTGCCATTGCTGAATCTGACTAGAATTACTGCCACTGATAGGAAACAACATCCGACTGACACTTGTGAGGCTTAGCCTCAATCCGTACTCGCGGGCTTGGCCCCGAGTTTACTGACAACTACCAAATCAACCACAAGAGCACCGACTCGCTACACGATGGAATATATAGGAAATATAAATAATCACTGTATTCATCTAGAGGTGCGAAACCCTAAGAAGCAAGCAGTAGATAAGAAATTGAAAGCGATGGCTTGCTACCTGATGAAATCCAACGAACCGGCGCCCAACCAGTAAAGGAAAGGACCACAGGGCACCACCAGAATCGGCAATGTAAGGCTAGGATTAGGGTTTGGCGGTGAAGCCGTATGACGGCCGAGAAGACACGGTGGAGCAATGCAGGCATGGGCACGGGCGCTGGCGAGGTAGGTGATGGCGTTGGTGCACTGCGTGGAGCACGACGGCGCTGTGGAGGCATAGGCACGGCTATGGAGGTGCTGGCGGCAGTGCTGGTGCGAGGTCACGGTGAGCGCAAGTCGCAGCGGTGGCATGGTGAAGCAGTGCAGGCATGGGCGCGATGAGGCAGTGCGAGCGCGGCAGCGCGACAGTGTGGTGGTGTGAGGCAGGCGTGGCTAGGGCAAGGCATAGGTGCGGGCGATGGAGGCACAGGCGGCGCTGGTGACCTAGGTGTGGGAGATGAGGCACGATTTAAGATGGGCCCCACGTGATAGATAAGGGAAGGGAATTTAGATCCACTCAGATTCTACTGACTGGACGCACCGGTGGCAATGATCGGACGCGGCCACCCGATGTTCGGTCGACAACAGAGAGGTCCAAAACCCCTCAAGTCATGACCAGATGCATCCGATCACCGTTGACCAGACGTAGACCAGAGTCCGATTGATTCTGATAGCTTCTTCGTCGATTGACCGGATGCAGGGCCAACTTCACACCAGACGCTGGAGGAACACTGTGCAGCGTCCGGTCACTCCTATGGTGCATCGGTTCACCTCCTGTGAACTGACCGGACGCTGGAAGCAGAGTTCGATGCAGCGTCCGGTCGCCATTTTTAGCAGATCTTCAAAGTTCCTTCACGTTGCCTTTTCCCAATCAAATCCCAACTTCAATTAGACACAAATAAACACTAATTGGGACTGATGTGAGAGACCTCTCTCAAACCCTCAAAATTTTCAAAGTATTTTGCCTTAGGCTATAATTCTTTTTAAGAAAATAGGCAATTAAAGGGGCGAGGAGCAACATGTGACTACACAAAAGGGTTTTATGACCAATAGGAGCTTCAAATGCTCTCCCTATTTGTGGATAAACACAGTGAGTGCTCAAAAGATAACCGAAAAGAAACGACAAAGCAACACACATGCATATGCAATGCAATACTAGAAAGTAATTCTAGTTGTTTGTCAAGTTTGATCCAAGGTTAAGCTTCTTCACACGCTTTTCACCTGTTATCTTAACCATGTTTGACAAGTCCTAAGTGCATTACCAAAAATTTAAACATGTTTTATATTACAACGCAATTTAAGGGACAACACAAGCTCATTTTTTAGTGAAGTTACTAGAATCAAGCACATTGAGCTCATTCCTCAACTAACAAAATGTAGCCTCATCTAGCGGTTTAGTGAAGATATCCGCCAATTGATCCTCGGTCCTTACACCTTCTAGTGATATGTCATTTTTAGCAACATGATCTCTAAGAAAGTGATGGCGGATATCTATGTGCTTAGTGCGAGAGTGTTGAACCAGATTATTAGCAAACTTTACCGCACTCTCATTGTCACACAAAAGAGGTACCTTTTCTAGAACTACACCATAGTCTCGCAAAGTTTGCTTCATATAAAGAATTTATGCACAACAAGCACCCGTGGCAATATATTCTGCCTCGGTGGTGGACAATACCACACTATTTTGCTTCTTGGAGGACCAAGACACTAGTGATCTACCAAGCAAATGGCACCCTCCCGATGTGCTTTTTCTATCAATTTTGCAACTGGCATAATCCGAATCGGAATAGACAACTAGTTGGAATCTAGCTCCTTTGGGATACCAAAGACCAATGTTTGGTGTGTGCTTAAGGTACCTAAGGATTCTTTTAACAGCAACCAAATGAGCTTCCTTAGGATTAGCTTGAAATCTAGCACACATACACACACACTAAACATGATACCGGGCCTAGATGCGATCAAATATAACAAGCTACCAATCATAGAGCGGTAGAGAGTATGATCAACCGTTTTACCTCCCTCATCTAGGTCGAGATGTCCATTTGATGGTATAGGTGTCTTGATTGGCTTACATTCATCCATTTTGAACCTCTGGAGAAGGCCCTTGGTATACTTTTCTTGAGAGATGAAAATCCCTTCTCTCATTTGCTTGACTTGAAAACCAAGAAAGAATGTAAGCTCTCCAATCATCGATATCTCAAACTCCTTCGACATCAATTCACCAAACTCTTTGCAATAATCTTCATTTGATGAGCCAAATATAATATCATCAACATATACTTGACAAATGAAGATCTCTCCATCAAGCTTCTTGGTGAATAGTATGGTGTCGACCTTCCCAATGGTGAAGCCTTCTCAATGAGGAAATCCCAAAGGCGTTCATACCAAGCTCTTGGGGCTTGCTTAAGCGCATATAGTGCCTTGGATAACCTATAAACATGATTAGGATATCTAAGGTCTTCAAACCTGGGAGGTTGATCAACATAGACTAGTTCATTTATGAAGCCATTTAAAAATGCACTTTTAACATCCATTTGATATAATTTCATTTCATGATGTGATGCATATGCAAGGAGGATACGAATGGCTTCAAGTCTTGCAACCGGTGCAAAGGTCACTCTAAAATCCAACCCTTCAACTTGAGAGAACCCCTTTGCAACTAGTCTTGCCTTGTTCCACACAACGATGCCTTGATCATCTTGCTTGTTGTGGAACACCCACTTAGTTCCAATGACTCTTGCACCTTGTGGTCGCTCTTCAAGTGTCCAAACTTCATTGCGGGTGAAGTTATTCAACTCTTCATGCATGGCATTTATCCAATCTAGATCTTAAAATGCTTCTTCTACATTTATAGGCTCAATGCAAGAAACAAACGAGTGATGTTCATTAAATGGAGCAAGTTTTTGAGAGCTAGTCATTACACCCTTTGAAGGACTCCCTATGATGAGATCTTGTGGATGTGCTTGTAGTAGAGATGAATTTCTTCTATCAACCACTTGAGGGGGAGGTTGTGGAGCATCAACATCTTGAGCTTGTGCCATCATTTGATCATGAGAGACATGAGTATCTTCATTTTCTACTCTCCCATCTTTATCATCATCTTGTGGCACATTTGATGAAAAAGGTGGATCAATCACTTGGACATCATCTTCATCATCTTTGGGCTTAATGTCTCTAACCGTAATGTTCTTCATGGCCTCCCTCTATGATTCATCACCTACATCATCAAGATTCTCATGTGCTCCTTGGGAGCCGTTAGATTCATTAAATTACGCATCATATGTTTCTTCAACCAAGCCGGTGGCATGATTAAATACTCGATATGCTTTAGACTTTGATGAGTAATCAACAAGAAAGCCAATATCACAATGTCTTTGAAACTTCCCTAGGTGTTGCCGCTTCTTGTAGATATAGCATTTGCAACCAAACACCTGGAAGAATGAGACGTCCGACTTCTTCCCATTGAGCAACTCATAAGGGGTCTTGCCAAGAAACTTTTGAAGGAATAGATGGTTGGATGCATAATATGCGGTGTTGATAGCTTCCGCCCATAGAGCTTCGGGTGTATTGTACTCATCAAGCATTGTTCTTGCAAGAGTGATAAGTGTCCGGTTCTTTCTCTCTACTACACCATTTTGTTGAGGAGTATATGTTGCGGAGACCTCATGCTTGATCCCAACTTCATCACAATATGCTTCAATGTTTGTGTTGTCAAATTCTTTTTCATTGTCACTTCTTATCTTCTTGAGCTTCACTTTAAATTCATTTTGTGCTCTCTTGGCAAACTTCTTGAAACATGAAGCCACTTCGGTCTTGTCATGAAGGAAGAACACCCGTGTATATCTAGAGTAGTCATCAACAATCACAAGACAATAGAGATTTCCTCCCAAACTCATGTAAGTTATTGGTCCAAATAGATCCATATGAAGGAGCTCTAGCACTCTTGTTGTTGACATGTAAGCTTTGGTTGGATGAGTGTTTGCAACTTGCTTGTCGGCTTGACATGCACTACAAAGCTTGTCCTTCTCAAATTTCACATCCTTCAAACCACTCACCAATTCATTCTTCATTAGCTTCTTGAGTGAGCTCATCCCAACATGTGCAAGTCTTCTATGCCATAGCCACCCAAGTGATGTTTTAGTGAATAGGCATGTCTTCAAGTTTGCATCTTCGGAGGTGAAATCCACTAGATATAAGTTGTTGTATCTAAAACCCTTGAATATCACTTGATCATCATCTTTCTTAGACACAACCACTTCCTTCTCGATGAACAAGCATTGAAAGCCGAGATCACACAATTGACCAACGGATAGAAAGTTGAAACTCAATGAAGCAACATATAGCACATTTGATATTGAATGATCATTTGATATTGCTACTTTGCCCAATCCTTGAACTTTGCCCTTTGAATTGTCACCAAATGTAATCCTTTCTTGACCATCTACTTCTTCATCTAGTGAGGTGAACATACGAGGATCACCGGTCATATGTTGAGTGCAACCACTATTAATAACCCAATGACTTCCACCGGTCTTGTAGTTCACCTACACACAAGATGTCAAGCTTGTTGTTTAGGGATCCAAACTTGATGAGGGCCCTTGACTTTCTCAACTAGTGACTTTGCAACCCAAATTTTCTTAGGCCTATTCTTGTTGGAAGGACCTAGGAACATGACTTTCATTTTCCACTAGAATCCTTTCTAAGCATGTAATGGGCATTGAAGGCAAAGGGTCTAGCATGCTTGGGCAAGGGTTGTGGTGGTGGAGCTTGACACTCATGGGCAAAGTGACCTTCTTGTCCACACTCAACACATCTCTTTGGCTTAGGCTTTGACTTGTGCTGTTGTTTATGTTGAGCTTGAGCCTTCTTCTCTTGATTTGCCAAGTACCCAATACCACTTTTATCCATCTTCATCACGGTGTTCATGAGTAGCTCACTTTTGAGATATTGGCCTCTTATGAACTTGCTCAAGCCGGTCTTGAGATGTTCTTTCTCCAACTTGAGCTTCTTGTTCTCCTCTCTAAGTTCATCATAATTTTTCTCCATCTTGAGTCTCTTGTTCTCTTCTTTAAGCTTCTCATTCTCAAGAGCTATGTCACAATCATGGTCAAGGTTCTCTATCACAATTGTGTTGGTGGTTGATAGCTTTTCAAGATCTTTCTTGAGCTTCTCATTCTCATTCTTGATCTTAACATACTCATCATAGTTGTCAGACTCAACCACTTTCTTGCCTTTGATACTAGAACCTTGCTCAATGCTCTCAACAATCAAGTCATCACATGATGTAGCTATATCAATCTTAACAACATGGTTAGTAGCATCATGTGGCTCATTGGATAATAGCTCATGAGAAACGACAAGATTATTATGATTAACCTTGAGATTGGTGTACTCTTCTTTTAGCAAATTGTAGCTAGTGGTGAGCTCATTATGTATCCCCTCAAGTTTATCATGTTTTTCTTTAAGCTCCTTTTTAGAGGATTTGAGCTCCTTGAGTTTGGATGACATAGTTTTATTTTCTTCTCTAAGCTCAACATTGGTTTTTTCGGCTATGTCATATTCTACTAAGAGTGAGTCATTCTCAAGTTCTAGCTTTTCATTCTTAGCTCTTGTCTTTCTAATGATCTTAGTGTATTGATTTAGCAACTTGACAAGATCATCATAGGAAGGTGATTCAAATTCATCATCACTATCACTATCATCATTGCTAGCATTATCATCACCAATACTATCGACATAATATTATCGGTAGTCCTCCGAGGGGTATCCCACGAAGGTAGATTGATTGGCAGAGATGCATGTAATTGAGAACAAGAAGGCAACAAAGACACACGAGTTAGACATGTTCAGGCCGTCAGTATGATGTAATACCCTACTCCTATGGTCTATTGGATTGTATCGGCTATCGTATGATATTGCGTGAGTTTGGAGGGGGTCCCTGCCTGCCTTATATAGTCCGGGGGCAGGGTTATAAGTCGGTTAGATCTAGGAGATAACCAGAAAGTAATAACAGATTACAGAAATCATAGGATTATATGTATCCTAACAGATCTTGTAGTATCTTTAGGATATCGTCCTGGTGTCTTACGGGAGGCATCGAGCAGCGTCATGCCCCACAAGGCTTCATCTTGTGGGCTAGGCCACCCCTAGGGCGCAACCCATGTGGTCTGCCGTGGGTATCTGAGGTCGTACCCCCCACAGCTAGTCCCCGAGCGCCTTGTATCCGTTGTGCAATGCCGTATTGAGCTTGTTCGAGCAGGTGCGAACAAAGCCGAGCAGTCAAACTCATGGTTCGACCACCGTGATGAGTTGTCGAGCAGTTATGAGCCATCGCCGAGTAGCGTGAACCATCACCGAGCAGCGTGAACCGTTGCCGAGCAGCGTATCCCAAGTTAGGCTTGCCATAAGGATGTAAGGAGCTCAAGTTCGAAATCAAAAAAAAATTCGTAGTGGACCATGTGTGGCCATTTAGAGTTCGACCACGAGGAAGGGAGATAGTCTTCCTTAGCTTTGGGAGGCACGGCGTCTTCCAGATTAAAGCAAACACACTCACCGCAAGGTGAAGTGTGCCCACTTAGTCCTTGAGTCTAACAGTAGGTGACGTAGTTACGTGGTGCCAGGGTCCAAAGTAAAGAAAAGCACAAGACCAGCCGAGCATGCAGCCAGTCCCTGGGTGTAGCCCCAAAATGAGAAAAGCACATTCACCGCAAGGTGAAGTGTGCCCACTTAGTCCCCGAGCCTGACTGGTGCTATGGTCAGAAACAACAGTCAACAGAAGAAAGTCCCCAGTGTGGTGAGGAGCCCAGTCGTATCGAGGAGGTAGTCCCCGAGCCACAAGTGGAAATCTTGGAGAAAATAAATCACGGAGAAAAAACCGGAGTAACGACTGTACAGTAGTAATTACTAAACCATAACAGATGGCGGAGAAGTCGGCGAATATTCGGTGAGCGGTAACAACTTGCGGCGATAAATGGACAATACGGGCTGTAGTCGTGCGAAAGCCCAGGTAATGGCCCACCATGCTGTTTCGGAGAATGCGGAGAGGCACAAATCGTGGAGCGGTTTCCCAAAAACCCTCGAATGCAGAAAGTGGGGGAAGTGCTTTATAACTGCGCCGCCGCACCCCGCGCTCCCACCTTTGCCACTTTGCCACTTCATCTTCCTTCCTCAACCATCGCGCTTCCAGATTCGTATTCGCACGTGTTTCCGCCGCCAACCCCAAAATAGATCTGAGAGATGGCACCGAAGAAGGGAGCTGGTAACCTGAAGAAGGCGAGTGTCGGAGTCAGCCATGATGAAGAGTGGGTGCCATCACGCACGGGGGAGGCAGAGCTCAACAGGATGGTGGAGGCAGGCATTCTTCCTAACCGCGTCACCACCGAATGGTGGCCGGCCAGCGATGAGCCCTACCCAATGCCTCATACTGACGAAGCTATAGTATTTGAGGATTACTTCTTGCGCGGGTTAGGATTTCCTGTTCATCCTTTCTTGAGGGATCTATTAGAGTTATAGAGAGTCAGTCTGTGCAACCTCCACCCAAACACCATCTTGCACATTTCGATTTTCATTCATTTCTGTGAGGCATATCTCAGGATTCTCCCCCACTTCAACTTCTTCCGTCACCTGTTCTGGCTAAAGAAGAAGGGCGGCGGTGGTTCCAAGGTGGTCGGCGGTGTGTATCTTCAACTGTGTGATGGAATGGCGGGCGAGTACCTCACTGTGCTGCTAAACACGTCGCTTAAGGGGTAGAACACCAGGTGGTTCTACATGAAGTAGAGCCACCTTGTGATCCGCTGTGACGTCGACCACATCCCGGAGAGCTAGAAAAGCTGGTCGGAGAGGCCAAGCAGTGCTGATATGGAGCAAGTGAGGGAGCTCCTTGGCCTAATAAAGGGCGTAAAGACTAACGGTGGACTAGTGGAGGCAAGCTTCATAGTGCGCCGCGTCTAGCCATGCAAGGAGAGGGCCCATGTGGGCTATGACTTCTAGGGCAACACTGACGACACCCGGGAGAGGATAGAGATGCTGTCGAGGGACGATGTGCTAGAACGGGCTGTAGAGCTATTCGCTCCGTTTGCCTCATTCAGTGTGTCGGGGTAGACGAGGCCCTTTAACTGCATGAACCCGCCTCCTTAGGTAAACATCTCAACTATGTGTTCTTAATCCCTTTTTTTAATCTGTACCATTGCCGAGCAGTGAACTGATTCACTTATGGGAAGATCTATTCGCAGGAACGGGCGATGTACTTCTTGGGCATGCTGAGGGGCGATTGGCCATAGGCAGTAGATGCCCGGCCACCAGCTCAGCCTAAGGAAGGAGCCATGAGCGCCTTGTTAGAGTCTGGAGGCATGGACGCTGGTCGGACGGAGAGTCCCCCTGCTTCGGAGAAAGTTTGGGGGAAGAGGGCAGTAAATAGATGAGCTAGCGTAGAAGAAGAGGAAGACGGTGGGTGGCGCCCCCACAAGCCGGGTGGCATCTCACTTGGCAGTGACCACACCACTCGGACGCAGAGTGTGGCCATGTCTGAGTGGTCGGATGAAGACAGGGCTCCAGTAGCTCCTCCTCCAAGCACTGAAATGCCTCCATGCAACACGCACGCGGAGGAGCGATCGAAGGAAGGAGAGGGAGTCCCCGAGCAGTAGGTAGGGGGAGTCCTAGAGTGGCAGGCAGAGGAAAGGTCAACAACGGAGACCGCGAGACCTCCAACCCAGGGCGCGGGAGTCGACCCTAGGGCCGTGCCTGGGGGCTCGGGTAGGCAGCGCCGGTTCAGAAAAGTGTATCGGTAGGCCGACACGTAAGTATCCTTGCCTTTTTGGTATTTTGCTGTCGCATCCTTATCTCTTTCAGCGATTGACGAGCTAATTTAATGCAGAGCGAGGCGTACGGAGGAATTGAATCTATCCGGCCAGACCGATGAGCAGCCGGGGACTGGTCCCAACACGGAGGCGACGCCGACAGATGCCATCCCGGAGTCCCCAGGTGCTCGGCAGCCTACAGAGAAGTCAAGTGCCCCTGTCAGTGGAGTTGGGGGCGGTGAACAGTTGGCGTTGATGGCGAACGGGTCGGCGGCGGTGCTCGGGGTAATGGCGGTGGCCACTGGGTCTTTGGAGGCAGACGCTGGAGTTGCTGACGCCATGCCGGAGTCTATAGCGGATAAGCCGATGGTGCCCGAGGAGTAGACGGCGCTCCCTTAGGCATCGGAGGGTGTGGTCGGACACACTGTCCGGCCACCGAGCCCCCTGGTGGTGCCGCTAGCTGTGGAGGAGGAGGACGAAGTGGAAGAAATCGAACGTGAGGAATCATGACCCCAAGCTATTCGAATCCTCCACAAGCCAGGCGACGAAGTTGTGGTTGTTGAAGAGGAGGACACCACCAAGGAGCTCAGGAGATTGGAGTTCGCTCTTGCCACAGTGATGAAGCAGATCAAGGTTAGCATTGCATCATCAATGTTCATCTTTTCCGTTGGAGATTGGAGTTCTTCATAGTCTCGGTGCATTTGTAGGGGATAGCTCGGACTGCCGAGCAATGATGCCAGTTGATCAAGAGGATGGAGCCCCTCGCCGAAGAAAACAAAAAGCTGAAGGAGGCGATGAAACTCATGGAGAAAAACATCCAGAGGCCCCAACGCAAGCGGGAGCTTGCTGAATCCAACACGTGGGATCTGGAATACTAGAAGGGCATCCTTTCCAATTAGCTAGCAACCACATCCGAGTAGCTATGGGGCAAGTCCGAGCAGCTGGAACACAGCACTGAGCAGGTGACAAGTCTTTCTATGTAGCTGGAGCGAAAGTCCGAGCAGCTCAGGATTGTCTTCGAGCAGAGAAAAGGTATGGCATATTGGTGATTTTGCTTTGCATTGTTGAACAGTCATATTGTTGCTGACGTTAGTTATGCTTGTAGAGCAAGATGCGGAGCTCGGCCAGCTACGCCGAACCATCGGGCAACTCTAGGAGGAGGAGAAGAAGATGGCTGGGTGGGCGGAGAAGCTGGCCGAGGTGCTAAAAGGTGAGTTCTTCATGGTTAGAGTTACTGCTGGAGTAATTTCTTGGCTTGGCGGACCCTTGCAATGCCTGCAGACTATCGTCGGAGGGTTAAGGCATAGTTCGATGTGCTAGAGCAGGAGGCCAGAACCCAGCGGAGCAAGCTCGACGCCGTAGTTGCTGGAGTCAAGCCGGTGCTCGACTACGTCGACCTGAAGGTGGCTCCTCAACCCGATGGTAGGCCGCCGCATCCGGACACCATCATCGATAGGTGCTAGGCGGCGTGGGAGAACTTCAAAAGCTTCAACCGCGATGCCACTATTACCGCCGTTACTCACGCCCTTGCGGTGGTTCGGTCCCACTACCTAGCCATCAACGTTCAAGCGATAGGGGCCGGATTCACCAGAGGGATGGGCGCAATGGAGCACTAGCAGCTGGAAGATGAGGTGGAAGACGCAGCGAAGAAGCTGACCTGTTCGGTGAGATGGACGGCGATGGCGAAGCCCGATGATCTGCTCGGAGAGTATTCTGTATTAACTGGAGAGAGTAGTTAGAATGCGCAAGGGTGTAGATAAACATTTATGGATATGTATAAATGTTATAAAGTGACAAGTGCATGTTTTATGCAGTTTGTTAGTATTGCGGTGAAAAAATCGTTGTAGTGTTAACCCTAATGCAATTATACGTAGTATAAGTTACGTCCGAGCAGTTAGTTCATTACTAAACTCTTTGGCCTTGGTTAGCCCAGAGTCGATAACGTCGAGCGCGGAGCCCGTGCACGTGTAGGAGGAACAAGCGTGACCAAGGAACCGCAGCCGACCACCCAAAATGCAGAGCCCGGAGCCCATAGCATGTGTTGGGAGAGATCGGAGACTGGGTCTTCTCCATAGAGAACAGAGCAGAACATGTGCTGCTCGGTGGTTAGCGAAATAACTTGGAGATATAGGGAGAGATCGAAAACTGGGTCTTCTCCATAGAGCATAGAACAAAACGTGTGCTGCTCGACGATTAGCAAAACATCTTGGAGATATGGAGAAACATAGCGGAGAGTTTATGGAGATCTCGTATTGGAGTTTATTAAGGAGTATCTTAAAGCCGACGACCGTAAATGGAGATTAAACTATAATGGAGAAATAATGGAGACAAGTTATGGCGACCAAAACTTTATTCATCATGGAGTGGAGAATACATATCTGGAGCGTTTCAAGGATAGAAACGTATAAGGTGCTCGATGTGCCATGAATTGGGGATATCGATTCCATCCAAGTCACATAGCCGATAGGACCCTAGTCATGTAACCTCTTTGACCACGTAAGGCCCTTCCTAGTGGGAGGAGAGCTTGTGCATCCCTTCAGTTTTCTATTTTCTGTGGAGAACGAGGTCGCCGACAGTAAATGAACGACCTTTGATGTTGCGGTTGTAGTATCTTCGCAAGCCTTCTAGTATTTGGCTGTGTGGATACAAGTGATCAGGCATTCTTCCTCAGCCCTTTCGACGTCCTCTGTCTAAATAGCTGTGGCTTGCTCTTCATCATAATTTTCCACCCTAGGTGCTCAAAAGGCAATGTCCGATGGTAGTATGACTTCTGAGCCATAGACCAAGAAATATGGAGACACACCGATGCTGTGACTAGCTTGAGTGTGTAGTCCCCAAACCACAGCTGGTAGCTCTTTGAGCCATCTGCCCAAATGCATTTCTTCTTTCTAATATAGCCTCTTTTTGAGGGCATAAAAAATCATACCGTTCGCCCGTTCGACCTGGCCGTTGGCTCTAGGATGGGCAATAAGACGTATTTGACAGAGATGCATCGGTCCTCGCAGAAGTCCCAAAAATGATGACCAGTAAATGTAGTTCAGAGGTCGGTGATAATGCTGTTCGGGAGACCGAATCTATGGATGATATCTTCGAATAGCTCGACTGCCTTCTTTGCAGTAGCTGAAACAAGCGGTTTGTATTCGATCCACTTGGAGAACATGTCGATGGCAATGTACACATACTGGAACCCACCTGGTGCTGGCTTGAAAGGCCCGATCATGTCCAGTCCCCAGCAAGCAAAAGGCTAGGAAGCTGGGATGGTCTGCAGTTCTTGTGCCGACATGTGGATTTGCTTGGCAAAAAATTGGCATCCTTCACAACATTGGACGAGGTCTTCTGCATTGGAGATGGCTATGGGCCAGTAAAAACCAGCTCGAAAAGATTTGCCGACCAGGTTTCTCAAGACTGCGTGGTTGTCGTAGGAACCAGAGTGAATTTTGAGAAGTAGTTTCACTCCCTCTTCTTGGGTGATGTATTTCTACAGTATCCCTTCCTTGGCACTTTTCCTCATCAAGCTTCCATCCACCAGCACATAATGCTTGCTTCGATGGATTAGGCGTTCGGTTTCAGTCTTGTCGGTGGGTACTTCGGCGTTGGTGAGGTACTTAACAAACTGTTCCCTCCAATTGGCGGCCGGTGAAGGTACTGTAAGTACCAGCTGCTCGGTAGGGGGAATTTCTTGAACTTCCTTCTCTTCCTTAATGAATGACGTAAGGAGGTCTTGAACAAAAACCCTAGGTGGAATCACGGCGTGAGAAGTGCCTATCTTAGATAGGTGATCGGCGAGCTGATTTTGATCTCGTACCATGTGGTGGTACTCGATACCATAGAACTTCCCTTCGAGTTTCCTGATTTTGGTGCAGTATGCGTCCATCTTCTCAATGGAGCAGGACCAGTCTTTGTTGAGCTAGTTGATGACCAGCGCGGAGTCCCTGTATACCATGAGACATTTGACGTTGAGCTCAACAGCTATACGGAGTTCGTGGAGACACGCTTCATATTCGGCGGCGTTGTTGGAGGCCGGAAAATGTATTCGGAGAACGTATCGGAGTTTATTCTTGGTCGGCGTAATGAACAGAATGCCAGCACCAGCATTGTTGATGTTGAGGGCACCGTCGAAGTACATCACCTAGTGCTCGGGGCAAGTAGCGGTGATGGGCTCTTGTATCTCGGTCCACTTAGCGACAAAATCAGCGAGCGCCTATGACTTGATGGTAGGCCTGCTTCTGAATTCGATGGAGTAAGTGCCGAGCTTGATAGCCCACTTGATGATGCGTCCATTGGCCTCTTTGTTGCGGAGAATGTCCCCCAAAGGGAACTCGGTGACCACGGCGATCTTATAATACTCGAAGTAATGGCAGAGCTTGCGTGATGTGATTAGAATAGCATAAGCAGTTTCTGAACTTGAGGATAACGAGTTTTGGGCTCATTAAGGACCTCGCTGATGAAGTAGACCAGACATTGCACCTTATAGGCATTCTCGGCCTCCTCGCGTTCGACAACGATAGCTGCGCTAATGAAGCGAGAAGTAGCGGCGATGTAGATCAATAGTGTTTCATCTGGCCAAGGCGCTGTCATGATCGGAGGCTTTGTTAGAAACAACTTGAGCTGCTCAAAATTTGTATCTGCCTCATTCGACCAGGAGAAGCGCTCGAAGGCCTTGGGGAGTTTAAAGAACGGTAGTCCCTTTTCGTCGAGGCGTGATATAAAGCGGCTTAGAGCAGCCATGCAGCCTATAAGCTTCTGTATGTCCTTTATGTAGGTCGAACGTTTCATGTTGGTGATGGTGGAGACCTTGTTGGGGTTGGGTTTGATGCCACGGTCACTGACGATATAACCCAGGAGTATACCGGATGGAACTCCAAAGATGCACTTTGAAGGGTTCAACTTCCATCTGTACCTTTTCAGGTTGGCGAACGTTTCTTCGAGGTTGGCGATGAGGTTATCGGTAGTCTTAGACTTGACGACCACATCATCGATGTAAGCTTCGACATTGCGGCCGATCTATTGATCGAGGCACATCTGGATGGCCCTTTGGTAAGTCGCCCCGGCGTTCTTGAGTCCGAAGGACATGGTGGTATAGCAGTACGCACCGAAAGGTGTGATGAACGATGTCTTGATCTAGTCGTCTTCCTTCAGTGATATCTGATGATAGCTAAAGTAACTATCGAGGAAGGAGAGTAGTTTGTAGCCGGCGGTGGAGTCTACAACCTCATCTATCCGAGGCAGACCGAATGGGTCTTTAGGGTAGTGTTTGTTAAGATCAGTGTAATCAACGCACATTCTCCATTCTTTATCCTTTTTTTGAACGAGAATAGGGTTTGCTAACCTATCAGGATGATACACTTCTTTTATAAATCCGACAGCTAGGAGCTGTTTTATTTCTACCCTAATAGCCTCCTTCTTGTCTAGCGTGAATCATCGGAGTTTCTGCTTAATCGGTTTGGCGGTCGGCGTGACATTCAAGGAGTGCTCGATCTTCTCTCGTGATACTCCCGGCATGTCTATAGGTTTCCAAGCAAACATGTCGGCATTGGCACATAAGAAGGAGACGAGCACGCTTTCCTATTTAGGGTCAAGGTGAGCCCCAATCTTCATGGTCTTGGAGGGGTCATTGAGGCCGAGGCCGACTTCCTTAGTTTCCTTGGACTTGGTGGAGGTGCTAGGAGGCTCCAGCGATGGGATCTCTAGGTCATCGGTGGGCACCATCTTGGTGTCGGTGACCACACTGGCCATCTGGATGGAGAGGTCGATGGCTTTGGCGAGGGCCAGACTCTCTGTCTCGCATGCGTAGGCGATGGAGAGGTTGGCCCGTAGGGCCAGGACTCCTACAGGCAAAGGCATCTTCAGCACTAGATAGGCGCAGTACGGTATGGCCATGAACTTGGCCAGAGGTAGCTGACCAAGTATGGCATGGTAGGCGGTGTTGAAGTCGGCGACGTAGAAGTTGATGTGCTCGATGCGGTACTTGCTTGCCGTGTCGAACTGTACTGGTAGGGTGATCTCTCCAAGCGGTTTGGATGCCCTGCCAAGTACCACACCCTAGAAGGAGGAGTCAAAGGGTGTGAGATCTCCTATCCTGAGCCCCAGCTCCTTTAGGGCTCCGGCGAAGAGGAGGTTCAGAGCGCTCCCGTCGTCAACGAGCACTTTTCTAAAAAGCACTTTCTGGACGGTTGCATCGAGGACGAGGGGGAAATGCCCTGTGTAAGGAATATCTGCCCACTGATCGGCCCTGCTGAAGGTGCTGGGAACCTCGGACCAGGGGCGATAGCTGGGGTTGGCGACGGCGTCTTCCGCATTGACGGCGAGCACCCGGCAGGCGGCGAGCTTCCGTTCTCTTCTGCTCTCGGTGGAGGCGAGGCCCCCGAAGATGGTGGTGACCACCTTGTCATGATCCTGGAAGGCATTGTTGTTGCCCCCAGGTGGTCGACGGCCTCTGGCTCCATCATTGTTGTTGTCGTCCAGCTTTTTGGCCTGGAACTCCTTAGCCAAGCCGAGGCAATCCTTCATCTTATGCTTGGCGTTCTTATGGAGAGGGCATGGGCCATTGAAGATCTTCTTGTACTGCTCATCATAGTTGCGCTTGGCATGAGGTTCGTCAACAGCGGCGATGATATGGTATGGTCGGCGTCGGTGATATTGACTAGACTTGGATCCTTCTGGCCGATCACGACCACTATCCCGATGGTGACTGCGGTCGTCGTAGCGGCGGTCACTGTGGCACCAGTCATCGGGGCGATTGTTGCAGTGAGTTGGGCGATGAGTGCTCGTGTCCTCATTGAAGCATACTTCAGCTTCTTCAGCGTTGGCGTACTGGTTGGTGGTTGTAATCATCTCACCAATCCCCATATGCGGTTTGCGGTTGAACTTAGAGCGGAGGTCACGGTGGAGTCCTCGGATGAAGGCGGTGATGACCTTGGCTTTCATGATGTTAGGAATTGAGTTCCTCATCTCAAAAAAGCATCTGATGTAGCTACAGAGGAGCTCGGACAACTTCTAGTAGATGCAGTTTAGATCATGCTTGGTGCCCGGCCGAGTACACATAGCCATATAGTTGTCGGTGAAGACCTTTTTTAGCTCTTCCTAGGATCCGATGGAGTCTAGGGCAAGGCTTGTGAACCAGTTCATCGCGGTTGGCATGAGCATGATGGGAAGATAGTTCACCATGACACTGGTATCTCCTTCAGCAGCGCGCACAATAGTGGCGTAAGCTTGTAGCCACTGTGTGGGGTTCATCCTTCCCTCGTAGGGCTCGACCCCAGTGATTTTGAAACCACGGGGCCACTGGAGTGTCTAGAGTGCCCTCGTGAATCCTGGGGGGCCTTCGGGGTTGTCGGCACCGTGATCTGCAGCATTGCCGGTGTTAAGCGGCTCGAGGGCTGAGTCTGGGTTACTAAACTCTTACTCATACTCTTGACGGCGGCGTACTTCTTTATGGCGACCGAAATAGTGCTCGTCGATACGTCATCGCGCGTCTCGAAGATTGTTGAGGTGCACTCTGACGTCTTGGTCGACCTCCTGGTCGTGTTGGCGAGGGTGTTCGATGTGGTTGCCCCTAGCTCCCCCCTAGAGGGGTTGTCCATCATTGCGGTGCTGGTCGGCGAAACGACTTTGGCTGGGGCGGCGATTGGATCTTGGCGCAGTTGATCGACGAATCGAGCTCGTGGAGTATGAAGGTCTCTGATCCTGGCGGATGTCGTTGACCTGGCAGTGCATCGTTTTAAGCATGGCGGCAACCCTGGCGACCTCTGGTGTCTTCAAGAGCCGGGCGAGCTCGTTGGCGACCATGGCCAAATTGGTGCTTGGGGTCTTGTAGATGTCATGGTCATCAACTTGGATGAATTCATCATCGAGGTTGCGCTAGAGTTGGTGTGGCCTTCCTTGCAAGTCGAGCTGTGCCTCGGCTAGCACAAGGGCAACCTCGTTTGCTCTGCGCTGAGCATGGTTGACATTCTTGTTGACACGGGCGGCACGGTCCTCCTCAGTTTCCCCTTCCCACGGGGGGCTATCGATGCTGACATTGAAGCGCCTCCACGGAAGGGAGGGAAGGGAGGTTGCTCGATGGTGGTTTCGGCGATAGTCTCCGTAGAGCCCTAGGACTCGGAGTCCAGATTCTCCTCCAAGATGGTTCGGAGGGATGCTTCAGGGCATCAGCCGATGCGTATCATGTTTACAGACTGTGGGAGCTGGTCGGCGATCTGGTCAGCGAGAGGATGTACATCTCCAACCTGGTCGGTGAATTTGCCCCATATGACATCTTGGTAGGCAGTGGCGATGTTGGTGAGCCCAAAGGGTAGGGCCATAACCCCAAGAGTTTCCCGAGCAGCCTCTGTTAGATCTGGATTAGAGGGTGGTCGGCGCTGAACCAGAGTGGTCAGATCCGATTCTGTGATAGAGAGGCAATCGGTGAGCTTCTAGCCAACCTGATCGATAGATGTGATCAGATCATCAGTGTTGATTCGCCTCCTCTAGTAGCGGGGGAGCAGGCGGCGAATTGTTGGCGAAGACGACCTTGGAGGTGGTTCTGAGATCGGATCTGTAGTCATAGGTGTTGGGGTGATCGGTGCAATATTGATCCGCACCGGCTCGATGAGCTCTCTGACCCCATCAGCATTGATGATCCACGAGATCGATCCGACCATGAAGATCTGGCCAGGCTATGGGAGGGACGAAGAGCCTGTAGAACATACCATCTTGTTTGATATAGAAATAGCACACATACCCCTACCTGGAGCACCAACTATCGACAAAATATTATTGGTAGTCCTTCGAGGGGTATCCCACGAAGGTAGATTGATCGCAAGAGATGCGTGTAATCGAGATCAAGAAGGCAATAGAGACACACGAGTTAGACAGGTTCAGGTCATCAGTATGACGTAATACCCTACTCCTATGGTCTATTGGATTGTATTGGCTATCGTATGATATTGCATGAGTTTGGAGGGGGTCCCTGCCCGCCTTATATAGTCTAGGGGCAGGGTTATAAGTCGGTTAGATCTAGGAGATAACCTAAAAGTAATAACAGATTATAGGAATCATAGGATCATACATATCCTAATAGATCTCATAGTATCTTCAGGATATCTTCCCGGTGTCTTGCGGGAGGCACCGAGCAGCGTCGTGCCCCGCAAGGCTTCATCTTGTGGGCTAGGCCGCCCTGGGGGCACAGCCCATGTGGTCTGCCATGGGTATCCGAGGTCGTACCCCCCACAACTACTATCATCATCATTTTGTACCTTTCGTTCACCCTTGGCCATAAGGCATAGGTGTGTAGAGGATGACAGCAGTGGTGTCGGTGAAGATAGTGAAGAGTCAATTACAATAGCGGCCACCTTCTCGTTCTCATTCTCACTTTCATCATCGGATGAGCCACTTGATGAATCAATATCTATGAGCCAATCACCAACAATGTATGCCTTGCCATTCTTCTTATTCTTGTGATACTCCTTCTTGCTATCCTTCTTCTTGTATGGCTTGCTTTTCTTCTTCTCATTGTCATGTTCATCACTTGAGTCATCTTTCTTGCCCTTGTACTTCTTCTTGTATTTATCTTTCTTGGGTTTGGGGCATTGATAAGCTAGATGACCAAGTTCTCCACAATTATAGCAATCCATCTCGAAGATGGGCTTCCTTCTATTGCTAGTGAAGAATTTCTTCTTCATGCCATCAAACTTGACACCGTTCTTGTTGAGCTTCTTGAGCATCTTGGCGATTCTTCTCACCATAAGAGCAAGACTTGCATCATCAATTTCATCATCACTTGAGCTATCATGATCAACTCTTGCTTTGCCCTTCCTCTCTTGGCTAGCCTTGTATGCCAAGTCTTTCTTCTTGGTGGAAGAAGATCCATCTTGTGGTGTGATGTGCATGTACATCTCATGTGCATTGGTCTTTCCCAATATTTGAGTTGGTGTAGCGGTGGAAAGACCACCTTGATGAAGCACCATCACAATATGCCTATATTTGTCAATGGGGAGGACACTCAAGATCTTTCTTACAACGTCGGAGGGTTTTATTTGTGTGAGTCCAAGCCCATTGACTTCCTCTACAAGAACATTCAAGCATGAATACATCTCATTAGCACTTTCTTTAGAAATCATCTCAAATGAATTAATCTTTTTCATAACAAGGTGGTAGCGTTCCTCATGCTCACTCTTAGTTCCCTCATGGAGCACACAAATGTTCGACCATAGTTTGTGGGCGTCCTTGTGGTTCCGCACATGGTTAAAAACATCTTTGCAAAGGATTCTAAAGAGGGTGTTTCTAGCCTTTGCATTCCATTTCTCATAATTAACCTCATCACCTTGAAGGTTTGTGGGATCCTTAGGTTTTGGAAAGCCTTGTGAGGTGGCTCTAAGAACTCCAACATCTAAGGCTTCTAGATAAGCCTCCATACGAATTTTCCAATAAGGAAAATCATCTCCCTCAGAGATAGGAGGGAGTCTATCCCCGTGAGACATCTTGCTTTAGGCGGTTAAGCCTAATTAAGCGAGCACGAGGCTCCAATACCAATTGAAAGGATCAAGATGCCCAAGAGGGGGTTGAATTGGGCTAATTCTAAATTTTAGCAATAATTAAACCCTACACTTAGTACACTTCACCCCTTGTGCCTAGAATGTGTTTCTATTGTTCTACCGCACAAAAGTTTTGCACCCTAGGTTCCAATCCTACTCTAGAATGGCAATTATAGAAATGTAAAGACAAGAAATGAATTGCTCAAATGTAAATGCTCAAAGTAAAGAGAGGGAAAGGAACGCAACGATGTTTTCCCGAGGTATCGGAGAGTCACCACTCCCCACTAGTCCTCGTTGGAGCACCCACACAATGGTGTAGCTCCTCCTTGATCCACGCAAGGATCAAGTGCTCTCTACGGGTTGATTCTTTGACACTTCGTCATGGTGAGTCACCCACAACCGCTCACAACTTGAGTTAGGTCATCCACAAGCTCCACCGGATGATCACCAAACTCCCAATCACCACCAAGCTGTCTAGGTGATGGCGATCACCAAGAGTAACAAGCACAAACTCTCACTTGACCACAACAAGCCTAATGAGAAGGGTGGATGCACACTTGCTACTCTCATTGCACTAATGAGGACCTTAATCTTGGATTCTCAAATCTCAATCACCTCACTAGGCTCTTGCTCTCCCTTGCACTCTCAAGGTGTTTCTTAGTTGAACAAATGGGCAAGAGACCTTCCTTGGACAAGTGGAGTAAGTATTTATACCCCTCATTCAAAACATAACGTTTGGAGGCTGATTCAATGTTCTGTGGGGTGACCAAATGCTCCGTTCAGTGTGACCGGACGCTCCGGTCAGTTATACTCACCACTGTGTTAGAAAGAGCCATTAAGTTCTGATCGGACTTTGACCTACGTTCGGTCATCACTGACCGGACGCGTCCGGTCACGAAAAACTCTTTCTAGGACCTTACTGATGTTGACCGGACGCTGGCACCTAGAGTCCGGTCACTTCACTATTCAGCGTCCGGTCTGTCATCGGATCCTAACCAGTGTCCGATTAGCACCGACCGTACTCGTCTGATCAGGAAACAGTCTCTCTAGAACCTCTCTAGAGTTGACCGGACACAGGTACCCAGCGTCCGATCAGTACCAAACAACTCTAGTTGATCAAATGAACTGATCGGACTCATCCTGTAGCATCCGGTCACAACCAGACCACCGTCCGGTCAGTCATTTGACCCTCCATTCACTTCCAACTCGAAATCCTATGTGAATGAAGTTGACTCCAATTGATCTTAAGGCTATCCCTGAGCTACCTAGTGCTAGTTTTGACAAGTGTGCACCACACCTAACCCACTAGACTCACCTAGGTCAAGCTACTAGTCCATACCCTTTTAAAAGTATGGCCAAAGGAAAAACAAAGTCCTAAACTACTCTAAGTGTCTCTCCATCACCAAACGACACTTAGAGCTAGTCCGTCCTTTACCTTGTCGTCCATCCTTTGAAAACCGAAATGATTTTCATCGTCAGGGGCATGACAACCATGATTGCCCAATCAATTGCCATTACCATGACCTAACTCAAATTACCTCTGTAAAACACACGTTAGTCATAGTAATCTCGTGTCATCATTAATCACCGAAACTCAACTTGGGGCCTAGATGCTTTCACCCTGCAATACTCCTCTGGCATTTTCTTGTTGTGATAGTCACGACCTAGGATCACCATAGCAGTGGCAACTTCTATCGTACGGATATTGGTGATACCATATGATATAACTAGGGAGCAAGCTATCAGTGCGACGATATCATCAACTGCATAGTGCTCCCTATTTGCCGTAGATCCGATACTGCTTGGAACTATTAGAGAAGGAGGGTTGTGTGATGACCATCTGCATCTGTGGTGTCTGTGTGATCATCTGTGGTGACTGTATTGTCAGTAGTTGTTGACTTGACATTACACTAGCCATTTGTTGCCTTATATCAGAATTAGGATTGTCCATGATTTCAACCAACATTTGTTTCATTTCTTGCTTAGCCTCCTCCTTAAAATAATCTATCATAGCTTCCTTGTAGCAGTCGTGTTTTCTATACATCTCGGCATGCTTAGAAAATCCTTCCTTCCAGCCTAAATGGGATGAGACGCCTCTCACACGATCGGGGTGCTCTGGGTTACCCAGACCCACACTAAGGGTGTCCCTCTCTCTTGGTGGCTTGAATGATCCATCCTTCTGCTTATCTACCACGACCAAAATGTTCTTGGCTGCTTCATCGGTCATTGGATCTGGCCATGACAAAGTAGCCTCACTTTCTATGGTTTTCGCGCACGAAGCCAGTCTCCAGCCCTTTTAGGTACATCCTCCAACAACACCGGTAACCCTAGTGCCCTCCTTGCAGCTTCTTCTGCCCTCCATTTGGGAATCGCATGCTGGTAATCACCAGTTCCAAGGCGGTGGTGGTATTGTTCTTCTTTGCAAGTTCGGCATTGGCTTGACTCATAGATAAGAACTCTTCTGATGTCTTCTACTCAACAAAGGTCTTCCACTTAGCTGCTGTAATTCTTGTGTACTTCTTCGTTGCAACCAGCCCTTTCTTCACGAACTTGGAATTCACCTCAGACCTCCAGTTACGAAAGCTGATTGCACACTGCCTCATTGCGTACTCCTTCGTGATAGCTCATGACTCAGTTGCGAAAATAAACCTTGTTCTCAACTTTTCCACAAGTTCTTTTTGGTTTTCTTTGGCACCAATTTCTAATTAGAGATTGTGATGTCAAGATTGTCCCTAACAAGAAAGCCGATGGCGTTTCGATACTTAGATGCCACCTTTATAGGTTGTACGGGCTCTCCTTTCGAACAATGTACAAATAATAACTAGCTTAATATAAAAGTAAAATTCGACCCTACAACTAAATTATTTTTTTAGCAAAAAAGCTATCCTAGAATTAATTTTATGATTATAACACATAATATATAAGTAAAGATGTTGAAACATATAATCATACAAGTAAAGATGTTGAAACAAAGTTTCAAAAAAAATATGTTGAAACAAGCCTTTAATGGGCCAGTTAGGGTTTTGGCCCAGGGAAATGTGCCAGATGGGCCAGCCTAGGTAGGCATGCGGCATGCCTGGCGGCGCTCCAGGGCAGGCAACGTGCAGTGGTGCATTTGCTGGCAGCGCGCGGTGGCATGGGGTCTGGTGGGACAGGCGGAGCACGGGAGGAGCAGGCGAGATGCAGACCTCGGCGTCACATAGTTTCATAAAATATGTGAGAGATCTTTGGATTTGTGAATAATGTTTGGTAAAAGTTTGTCAGATAAAGAAATGACCAAAATAAAAGTTGTAGAGCTCGATGAGTACTACAACTTTTATGTTCATGACTTTTTGAGTTCAAATCATTTGGTGTGTCAAATTCTTGTTTGAAGCTATCATTTGTTGAAATTCAAAATTTGAATGGTTCAAATGTAGTGACATTAAAAGATGACCAAAATAAAAGTTGTTGAGCTTGATGAGTTGTACAACTTTTATTTTCATGACTTTTTCAGTAGAAATCATTTTGTATGTCAAAATCAAGCTTGAAGCTATCATTTGTTTAAATTCAAAATTTGAATTGTTCAAACAAAGGCACATGAAATGTTGGCCGAATAATAGCAGTAAGAACACAATAAATAGATAGAGCATAATTTTAGAAAATTTTAGGAAAAAATCATCAAATTTGAATTTAGTACAAGGGAGAAAGACTACTTACAAATTTTAGGCAAGGATTAAAAAGAGAAATGACACTTGTTCATGATGAACAAGTGTTGAACAAGTGTGTTTTCTCTTTTTAATCCCTGCCTAAAACTTGTAAGTAGTCTTTCTCCCTCGTACTAACTCTAATCTTTATAATCTTTTTGAAACTATGTGAGAGATCTATAGATTTGTGAACAATGTTTTCTAAAACTTTGTCGGATGAAAAAATAACCAAAATAAAAGTTGTAGATCTCGATGTGTACTATAACTTTTATGTTAATGACTTTTTGAGTAGAAAGCATTTGGTGTGTCAAAATCTTGTTTGAATCTGTCATTTGTTGAAATTCAAAATTTGAATTGTTCAAATTTAGTGACATGAAAATATGACCAAAACAAAAGTTGTAGATCTTGATGAGTTCTATAACTTTTATATTTATGAGTTTTTCAGTAGAAAACATTTAGTGTCTCAAAATCAAGATTGAAGCTATCATTTCTTGAAATGATATTTGTGATTAAAAGAATTTCTAAACCAACTACATCGAACTGTGAAGCATATCACAGTGGTAACACATGACACTCTTAATACTGATGTCCTGGGTTCGATTCCCAGCTGGACACCCTTTTTTATTTAAATTTATTTTTAAGATTAATACTGGCGGATAATTAAAAAAACCACAAGTGTTAATTATTAACACTGGTGGTTATTTTGCAAAAACCACGGGTGTAAATTGGCCACTATATATAACACACTAAGGAGATTTTTTCTAAGTGCAACGGCTAGTTCTGCATCACTCCTCTGCGGCCACGTCCATCGTCGCCACCGCTCCCTCCATCCTCCGCCACGTCACGTGCCCCGCGTGCGTGCCCCACGGTGAGTCATCTCTGCCCCCCCATTCCCCCTCCTCTCCCCTCCCTACTCACCCACGACGACATCCGCCGGTGGTCTCTCATGCCCCGTGGCTGCGCGCGCCACCGACCGGGGGCCTCCCAGCTAGATCCGGTGCCACGCATGCGTGCTGCGCGGCGTGCCCATTGGCGCGCTACCCAGTGGCATGTTCCCCGCGTGCGCGCCCGCGCCGGCTCATGCCCCGCGCGCCCACGCCGTGGCGGCCCTTGCACCGCGTGCACGTTGTGGCGGCTCATGCCCCGCGTGCGCGCCGAGCGCCCACGCCGCGGTGACCCGTACCCGCCGACGCACTGCCCAATAGCCTATTCCCCATGCGCCCACGCCACCACGGTCCGTGCCCCGCGCGCCCGCACCGCCGATCGCCATTCGCTCTCGTTTAGCTTGGCGGTTGCTAATTTTTCATCATGATTGTTACTAATTGATGTTCTAGTAGGACGACCATACCTTGGTATGTTGTTTTTCGTGGCTATGAGCTCGGTGTTTACCGTCAATGGGCTGACTGCCAGAAACAAATCTCTGGATTTTGTGACAATTGCTATAAGAGATATGAGACCAAAGATGAAGCCATCATGGCATTTGGTGCATACTTGAAAGATGGCACATGTGAGAAAAAGGTTGAGCATGGGGTTTGCAAGTAGGAGGCCGAGGTTTTGAAGCGAGACAAGGGTGGAAATCCAATAATGCCCAGCATGATTGTCATCGCTATTTAGTATGTTGTCATTATTGTTCTCTACTACGTGGTTCTGTGGTTGATAGATTAGTCTAGGTTTTAATTTTAAAGATTATGCTTGTAATTGTATTTTTCAAACAATTGTTGGAATATTTGTTAACTCTTCAATGCATGTGAGGAATATTTGTCTACTTCTTCATTGCTATTGGTTTTTGAACTCTCTTTGGTCTTCTTTTGGGTCTTCTTTTGCTTCTTCTCTGTCTTTACACGCAAGCTCCATTCTCTTATTCCCTATAGTCTTTATTGGTCTTGTACCTACTTACACCATAATTCGGACAACTCTCCAAGTCTTTGTAATCATCACCTCGATATAGGATACAATGATTCCTACACGCGTCGATCTTTTCGACACCCATAGTCAGTGGACTGATTAGCTTCTTTGCATAGTATGTGTTAGTAGGCACTTTGTTCCCCTTTGGAAGGAGTTTTGCAAGAACACGCAAAAACTCATTGAAGCTAGCATCAGACCAGCCATACCAAGATTTTAGCATCAAAAACTGAAAGACAGCTCTCAGTGTTGTGAATTCATCGGTACAACTTTTAGACTCTTCATACAAATGCTCTGTTGTTGCCTTCTTCAAGGCCTCCATTCCTTTGATAAGGAACATAGAAGGATCAGAATAACGGTGCAACAAGGCCTCGAAAAACTCTGCTTGTTCACTTTCTTCGACGACTTGAACTTCGTCGACGTCTTCACACGCATTTTGGACACCGACATCATCATCATCACTAAGATCTGCCATAATAGGATCAGTCGGGGCCTATGGTGTCGTGTCCCGTCATCCATATTCAGTCCATCGACATGAACTGGGTTGGCTCCTGCAGATGGCGCGGAACTGCCCTCTCCATGTTTCACCCAAATCAAGTAATCCATCATAAAACCACGGCGAACCAAATGAGAACTGATTTCTTCTGCATCCCCAAATACAGCAACATTTTTGCATTTGATGCAAGGACAGCATATGTACTTCGTCTTCTATCTGCATGCATGCCTCCTAGCGGCATCAATAAATTTATGAACCGCCAAATGGTATGACGGGTGTAATCTTGATAAGTTGTACATCCATAACGATCTTTTCATCTTCGGCTGTACAAAAATTATAATGGTAATGTCTAATTAATTGGGTACATTTAAAAATATTTGATGAAAATTAAAATTATTGTAGTTATTTGAATAAACCAAAAATTATTGTAATTTCAAAACATCTAGTTTGGTGAATAAACTAGATTATTGAAAATATTTTTAAACAATATTTCTCTCAAAACACAAGCATGAAACTCTCTCTCTCTCTCTCTATTTTTTCATAACATATTTTAACTCCCACATTATTTATAACAACCATTAAAGCAAGTGATAATACCAATTCTCTCTCTATAATACTACCATTTTTCTCTCTCTCTCCCCATGAAACCCTAGGTCTAGTTTTGAATCAAATTTATAATGGAGAATCAACTATGAGAGGTGCACCACTATAATCCAAACCGTCTAACATACCATGTATTGAAATCCTAAACAAAAATCTACTACCACACTCTCTCTGTTTCTCTCTCAAAACACAAGCATGAAACACACTCTCTCTCTAGCCAGATCTAGTTTTAGCTCAAAGTGAGAAGCACTAATGCAAAAAGAGCTATGAGAAGCATTAATTAACCTTCTTAAGCCACCTCCTCCAAAGAAATGAAGGGCAAAACCTCTCTCTCTCAAAACACAAGCATGAAACTCTCTTTCTCTAGCTAAATCTAGTTTAAGCTCAAAGTGAGAAGCACTAATGAAAAAAGAGCTATGAGAGACATTAACTAACCTTCTTAAGCCACCTCCTCCGAAGAAATGAAGAGCAAAACCTCCCCCTTGTATTTTGCGATTTATAGCAGATGTATTAGTGGCGGTGGAAGGTGGCTCGGCTGAATAGTGCTGGTTGGGGAAGGAAGAAGGAGTATTTATAGCACATGTATTAGTGGCGGTTCACATAAAAAAATGCCACTGAAAATGAGTATCACAGGCGGTTCACATAGTTCAACCGCCAGTGTAAATGTCTATTTACACTGACTATTTATTTTAGCAAGCCGCCAGTGTAAATGGGCGTTACACTAGCAGTTGGCTAATGCAAACCGCCAGTGTAAATAGACCGTTAACACTGGCGGTTTTTTACATGAACCGCCAGTGTAAAGGCTTTTACATAGATGGTCCATGAGGCTGGCCCACACATTTCTCTCTACTGGCGCCACCTCTTTCCCAACCGCCAGTGAAAAAAAGGATGGCGCCAAGAGAAATCACCAGTGTACTAGTGACATGACAACATTTATCATGTCGTAGCAAGCAACAACACACAACACAGTCTTCATTCCATCCACCAACATGGCAACACATGGATCGCAATAAAGGCTCTCCAAAGACAAAACAAAATGTCTTAAAAGGACATGTCACGCGCATATACCATCGTTGCCGTAATCCAACAAGTAAAGGCTAAACCATAGGTTTTCACCGTGTGGAGTAAATTACTCATACTTCAAACAATGCCTTCAGCAAGGGCATTGCTAGTTACAGCCAACCAAGGTCAAGCCTAGGGATTTGTCTCCAAAGTGGAAGAACTAGTAACCACTAAAACGGAGATTCCCATTGTGTTAGCAACCCAAATACTACGGCCAGCACACAAGATGAAGTCACCAGCAAGCCTCGCAGAGGAGCATGTGAGCGTCGGCCCAACAAGAATGTCACCGGTGAGATGTGGGCGTGAGTGCCTATGTGCACGAGTCTAGGGCGTAGCCCATGTAATCGACAGTATATCAGTAGACCGAAGTGAGCGATGAGGGGTATCAAACTTGTATGAACCAACTGAACTCTACCTAAGAACTCACTGATTCACCCCGATTCCCTCTGCTTGCTGTTCGTCCAACTCGATCCCCAATTTCTTCCACTCTTTCATAATTGCTCCTATCCCAACTCTATTGCTGCTACCAATTGGTATCAGAGACACCGTTCCTCGGTGATTCCATTGACTACACGCATCCCATCGATTGCTTGAGCACTGGATCTAGTTGGCTTGATTTCGATCCACGCAGTGAGCTGCTGTTTGGATCTGAAGTCGCTGTAATTCCCTTCCACGCTCGAGCGATTTGTGGAGAGTAGGCATCCTGCACCATCCCAATCCACTTCCCCACAACCACTTCACCCGCCGCCAACACTGATTAGGCGTGATGAACCCGGAAACCAAACTCATCCTCGACGAACTCCATAGGCGCTTCACCGATCATGATCTCAAGTGGGATCAACGATTCTAGGACCAGGAGAAGCGCTTGGGTCGCCAGATCAAGGATCTAGAGTAGGCGCGGGGTGCCCGTGTCTCTGCTCTGGAGAAGGCGACAGCGTCGTTCGACGAGTGGCGGTCGAGCAACGAGGGAGGTGAAGAAGATCTCACTCGGTTAGGAGCGTGCCAGCATCGCCCATCCGAAAGACAAGTCCGGTGTGTTCGCGGCATCTCCCGCAGCGACTCAGTGTTCGTCCGTTGAGCCTTCGGCTGCACTGCCCGTGGTTGGGCCCGACATTGCGAATCAGTACCGGGAGAGTGGATTTGGGGTTGTTTCAACCCTAATTCGTTCCCCGGTCAAAGGTGAGCATCCACTTCCTAAACCCCTTGTCCCACCTCCTACCATGCATGCGTCTAGTTCTGATCCTCCCAATTCAGGGTATCATAGGAATTCCAATTCTAAAATTCCTAAGGTTGATTTTCCTAGATTTGATGGTGATCATCCCAAGCTATGGCTCAGTGATTGCTTAGACTACTTTATCCTCTATCATGTTGAGTCCACTTCATGGGTGCGTATCGCTAGTTTGCATTTTGTTGGGGCTGCTAAGCGCTGGTACAATTCTGTAGAATCTCAGCTTTAGGGGTGTAGTTGGGAAACTCTATCCACAATGGTCATGAATCATTTTGGGAAGGATCACCATGAGCTCTTGTTACGCCAGCTTTTCCAAATCGACCAAACTGGCACAGTAGCTTAGTATATAGAACAATTCTCTGCTATTGTTGATCAGTTAGGGGCCTATCATAGAACTACAGATCCATTGTTTTACACCATGAGGTTTATAGATGGCTTTTCTCTACATCGCCCCCCCAAACTGGGATACTGCTTGTGTCCTTGCACAATTGTAGGAGGACCTGAGCGCGCCGCGGAAGCTGGAGGTTCGCAAGTGGGACGTATCGTCTAGAGCCAAGCCATTTGCTAGGACGGCCCTACCTCTACCTCTACCACCAGCACGCGTCGACAAACCTGCGACGTCGGTGGAACTCAAGCCTGCTCCGTACATCGGCCAAGCTCCATTTGCTGATGAAAGATGGGTGGCCCTGCGTTCGCTCAGGCGCTCTCAGGGGCTATGTTTTCGCTGTGGCAGTAAATGATCATGGGATCACAGGTGCCCTCTGTTGTCCCATAGGATCACCGGCTCAGGTGAGTGAACTACTCACCAGTCTTGTCGAGCATCCGCTAGTGTTGCCAAGCACCCACTAACTAAGCCGACTATGAATAAGCGTTGTCCATCCCCACACACTATGGCTAGAGGTTGAAGAAGAGGGAGAACAGAGCACACACACACAGTACAAGACACCAGCGTTGGCCGAAGCCCTGTATGAGAGATGGCAAATCTAAACTCTTTTTACTGAGTTGCCGTGGTAGTCTATTAATACAACTCTATCCATCTAGTCCTAGTACAGCGCACATGCTGTAACAGTAACTAGATAACATACAGGGCTAACTCTGCGCCGGCCTCTGCATGTGGCTACAGTGCTGCAGGTGAGCCGTCCGGCGCCTGCACCTGCAGTGCTACAGTATCACAGCAGGGAGCCTTTTCGGCGCCGCCTTCCCATAGCTGTGTGTTCACACAAGGAAGCAGTAGATTATTCTAACAATTCTTCCCCTAATCCTACTGTTATCCCTTGTACCCACTCCATGCTAATCATCTCCTTCAGCTCCGTGAGTCGAAGACGTTCGCGCGGCTTGGTGAGGACGTCCGCGAGTTGCCGACTAGTTTCGATGAACTCGATGACGATCTGCCCTCCATCGACACAGTCCCTGAGGAAGTGAAACTTCACGTCGATGTGTTTGCTCCGGTCGTGCAGAACTAGATTCTTTGCGAGGGCGATGGCGGGCTGGTTATCCACCATCAGTGCTAGTGGGTAAGCTTCCACGTCGGTCAGCTCGCCCAGCAGCCGGTGTAGCCATACAACTTGGCACGCCGCTGTGGCCGCCACTATGTACTCTGCCTCGCACGTAGATAGTGCCACCACCTTCTGTTTCAGCGACAGCCATGAAATTGGGGCTGACCCGACGTTGATGTCCCCTGCCATGTCTGCATCGTTGAACACAGTGAGCTACAGCCTACTCCCGCCTATCTTTGGGAAGATGATCCCATGATCTACCAGCCGTCCCTTTGACATAGCGCAGTAGTCGCTTCACCGCAGCCCAGTGATCTTCTCTGGGATCCTCCAAGAAGCAGTAGATTATTCTAACACCCTCAAGCTGTTCAGCTTCAAGTATTGGAGGAAGTTTTGGGAGTATTCTCGTTGGAAGAATCAGCCGAACATTCTGACGCGGTGGTTGAAGAACCTGAACCAGCACAGCTTCAGTTGATTCTGTCCATGGCTGCAGTTTCTGGGGTATCTACTCCTCGCACTACGTGCTTTGATGGTCTTCTCGGCTCAGTCCCAATTCGTATACTACTTGATTCGGGAAGTTCTCATACATTTGTTAGTGAATCTGTTGCTGCTCATATGCAAGATTTGGCACCCCTGTAACCATGTTCAGGTCCAAGTTGCTAATGGTCAGGTTTTGTCCTGTACTCAATTCATTCATTCTACAGTATGGTCTGTTCAGGGATTGCAATTCAAGTATGATATCAAGGTGCTGCCGCTATCCTCTTATGACATGATATTGGGCTTAGACTGGTTAGAGAATTATAGCCCCATGCAAGTTCATTGGGCTCACAAATGGCTCAAGATTCCTTATGAGGGTACCGCAGTTCAGCTGCATGGTTTATTGTCTTCTATTCTAGAGGGATCTATTATACAGTTGTGTGCAACAGATACATCTGACGTAGTTCCCCCTGATACTTGGACACCTGAGATTAAGCAACTCCTGCATGATTTTGATGTGCTATTTCAGCAACCTTCCTAGCTACCTCCTTCTCGGGCAACTTATCATTCCATCCCTCTGGTCCAGGGAGCTGGTGTAGTGTTTTCTAGGCCCTACCGCTTTGCTCCAGCAGTTAAGGATGAAATCGAGAAACAAGTTCATGAAATGCTTGCTTTAGGTCTTATACAGAAAAGCTCTAGCCCGTTTTCTTCACCTGTCTTGCTTGTGAGGAAGAAGGATACAATACACCACAACACCATATCACCGTTAGACATCTGACGCTAAACTTTTTTTTTATCGATGGATGATCTGACGCTAAAGATAACTCACAGACAATCTGACGCTAATTCTCCATTTAGAGATTAATTGTCTGTCGCTATAGGTAATCATCTTTAACATCGAACTATCTATCGCTGAAAACAGGTATAGCATCAATCCGTCTGTCGCTAAAAAAAGGGCCCCACCTTGCTCACGCGCCCACTTACATTGAGCTCGCGCGCCCACTCGGCCCTGGCACGCAAATTTTGGCCTGAACCATGAGTACAGAAACCCTAGACCGTTCTCTTCGAAATCCCAAATCGTCTTCCACCTGCCTGGGCGTCGTCGCCCTCAAATCGCGCCCGCGACCTCTCCCTCCCAAATCCCGCCCGCCCGCCCCAAATCTCCTGCCTGCCGTCACCCTCTAGCTCGCTCCCAAATCCCGGCCCCCAATCTACGTACACTCGCAAATCTCCTGCCCGCCGCCCCGCACTGCCCCCAAACCCTTCCGCTCGCTCGCCTCGCCACCCCAAAGCTCGCCTCGCCACGACAGCCCGAGCAAGCGACGGTAGGAGATGGTGACGCCACCGCGGCACCCCTCGCCGGCGCACGCGCGTAGCCGAAGCTGCACGCGGCACCGTCGAGCAGCACCGCCATGCCACCCTTTGCTAGACGCGCGCACGCACGCGAGGTGCCTCACGGCGGCGGTGGCGGTTCCTGATGCGCCGGCGGCGAGCTCTCGGACGAGCCCATCGACGCCGTCTTAGGTGAGCACTAGGCCCATTTCTTAATCTTAGGGTTGGGGATTTGGTATGGGATTTGGGGAATTATGATTTAGGGTTCGGATTTTGGGATTTTGTTGAAGAAATGGGGCTTAGAAAATGTAAACAATTTGGATTTATGAAATCATGTGCACCTATGCCACTTCTCACACATGGCATGTCTGTACGATTGACATTGAAGCAAATAATCCTTGTTCTTTATAGGAGAATCATGTGCACCTACCAGGGATAACTCGTCTGGTACTCTAGCTAGTAACTTTGGAAGCAAGAGACACCCTTCTTGGTAAGTATGAGACTAATACTTTATATATAGTTTTGTGCTAATCATTGTTGGATCTGTCTCTACAGTTTATAAGCAGGAAATAGTACAAATATTTTACTAGTGATTTTTTTTGTAGTGGGAAAACTGAATTTAGAAAATTTATATGTCATAAATATTAGCAGGGACATAGAGAGGTCGATTGATAGCAAATACAAGTAATAGATCAGTAGTATTTTTTTTAAAGACAGCCAGGATTTGATGCCTAGAACATTGCCATGACGTGGCTTTTAATCTACACTCTGCTCCTAATTTGCCCTTCAGTGCAGGGAGTAAAGCTTGCAGATAGAATACATGTGCATGTTCAATATATACTCAATTTCTAGCTATTTGATTGAAGTTTTTCGTTTACGACTGACCTCAGCTTGATATTAGTTAAATATGTGTTCTAGTAGCACTGTTTAGATACTCTTCACATATCTCTCTTTATATAATAACATCTTTGCTACATCATATATACATAATGTCTGATTATGGACTTTATCATTGATGAATGTTCGGACTTTGTTACGATTGAACCTATTTGTATGACAAATGTGCAGTGGTGTTATAGTGGATCTTCTTGAGCTCACTGTCCACTGACATCGGACCTACTTAAGCTCGCTGCCCACGACCTGCAAGCTTGATCTTAGCATTCTAGAGATATTTGAGGTATGGCTTCTCCTTCTTGCCAAGTTGAGAAAAACTCTTCGATGTTGGAAATCTCATGTATAATAACAACATAAGCATGAATTTTTTTTTCATTTAATTTGGAGTGGACAAGAATAATTGGGAGCGGGCAACAAATTTTGCCAAGTATATGCGCAGGATTTAAAATGGTATTCTTCATGTGCTTTGCCCATTTGTATATTCTTCTAAATCTAAAACAAATTTTGCCAAGTATATGCACTGGTATGTGTGATAATTCGCAGATTCTTGATTTGCTTAATGGGTAGCCATGAAATCAATTGTTCCGTAATGTTTCATGTTTTTATAGCTATATAGTTGCAATAAAGAATTAAGAAATCAATTGTTATTACCTTCCTTAAGAGTTGATGTGAACCATAAAGGAACTAGCAAATATCCAACAAGTGGCAATAAAATGTAGCTGTTAGTTGATCTCATTTCTAATTGCCATCTGTTATGAAATACAGCAGTGTAAACATGGGCACCCTCAGGCCTTGGCTTTGAAGAATATAGCCACATATTCATCATATTCTCCATCCTCTTCTTTTGGCTACATAACACTATATTTTTTGTGGCTAGTGCTAATAAAGTATGACAGTAGTGGAGAAGTTGGGCACAAGCACAGACTTCCTTTATTTATGTTTATATGTGATAGCTGGATTTTGTTTGGTATGCCAATAGCGATATGATAATACCTATAAAAGCTTGCTTCTTCGTTTCGGTTTACTAAATATTGATTTAATGGACGTGTATATTATTTCTTTTGCACAGCCTGGACCAAGGGATGCACCGCTGCACTGTTTTATCCGGAGGGACAAAAAGAACTCAACCTTTTCTCTCTGTCTCAGCTTAACACAGGGTGAGTAAGCATGGGTATCTTCTTATTCCCCATGCTTTTGATTTCATGGTATCATGGATCTGGTTCACTTGGTAGATTGAAATAGGGGTTTCAGATATCTTCTTATTTGCCAAATAAACTACAAATACAGCTGGCACCTCTGCTGAGGTTACTTCGCATATGACTTGTGATGTTGCACATCTGTACCTAGTCTTGTTTAGAAAATAGGAAAGTGAATATATAGTTTGTTTATTCTTATAATCAATTACGGCTTTCTTATACCATTTGATGAGGACCCGTACATCTACTTTCCCGTCTCACCTACAATATGTAGAGGGTTGTCTAAATATAATCCTATTTCGTTTGGTAGGAAGATTTGACTTGTCATTGATTGTTGAAAAATTATTCAAAATACATTGGCAGTGATTCTTACTCGGCATCTATTTGATTTGATCTTAACGGCTAATATAAATTTTGGAGATCTACCTTGCTGGCATAATAATATATAGGACTGCTTGGTTTCACTAGATGGCTTGCCTAGCCTGGCCTCACCTAGCTAGCACGAGGTAAGACAACTTTGCCTAGCCAGGAGAGCCAATTTGACTCTCTCAGATGGCAAGGCAAACCTTGCCTACACAAACTTCGAGGTAGTTAGGCAAGATAACCAAACAAGCAAGATTGTTCTATATCCTTGCTCAGCAAGGTCCAACGGTACCTGACCAAAAAACCAAGCAGCCTCATAGTAGAGCTTGTGAAGTAGATGATTTTGCAATGCTAATGGAGTTTTGGAAACTCTGCATGATCCATTTCCACTCACATAATCAGTTCAACTTATGATCTGCGAAAGCAAGAAAATGTTGAAATACAGGGTCCTGTCAAGTGTATGATTCTCTATTTCACTGTATAAATAAGGTTACAGTTTCTCACAAGGATGGTATGTAGAGGCATTATTGTAACAGAACCGACCAATTTATAAGAGCACAAGTACGAAAGCAATCACCGGAGTGATCAAACCGTCATACTTGAACCCATATAAACCCGGTAGTCAACTGAAACCATGAAGGATTTCAAACCAACTTGCATACAACCAAGATCACAGTAATTCAACATAACAAGCCACATGTTACATCCATTTCACAAGTAGTTCGCAAGTACCTCATACATCAGATTTCACATAGTTATTACAAAACGAGTTCACAAATAGCGGAAGCAAAGTAGTTTGAGACCATCACACACACTTAGTTCAAATACAAGCCAACACCATAGTCATATCCAGCAAAAGCAGTAAGATAAGATAACATAGATGATCATGCCCATGATCTAGTCTTCATCCCCAGCAGGGTGGAGACAATACTTGCAGTAGCCGTTATAGAGCACGCCATCTGCAACAAGGGGGAATAAACCCTGAGTATGAGAATGTACTCAGCTAGACTTACCCGTCGTAAACCAAAAATAAATGACACCAAGGAGTATGCAAGGCTTTATCGGTGGATCTTGCTTGACAACCATTTTGCATAAAAGCTTTAGTGATATGAGAGCATAATTTACATTATTAGTAAGCAGCAAGTTATCCATATTAACCTATCAACTAGATTAGCACCTGTACTAGAGCAAGCAATTGATTAACTCCAATCATTAGTAACCATATCCGGTATAATGTTGTATCATCATCATCGATTTAACCATCAAGTTCCATTAAGTGTTTCTACGTTGCCGCTGCTCAGTCAAGTTCTCACTATCCGGGAGAGATGGCGATTCGAATCGATTCCTATCCAGCTAGAGGGGTATTCCTAACACAAACCCAGACATACCGCGCGAAGGCAGCCTTAGGTCACCTTTGGTACAACTTAGGAATCGCGGTTCTGAGCAGCGCTGCACCCTCAGGGAGTCCACTATGCCAGGTGGTCAATCTCACCTCGGACTTACGCCAATAGCTCCCCGCACACCCTTACTACCGCCAGGGTGCACACTTTCACTTCCCAGACTTCCGGCCTGAATTGAGCTACTCGGCCAACTAAGTGATAGGCATGCGTTCAACATGACATGAGGACGTATAACGAATCGGTCCTTAACCGACACAGACAGGGATAGATCCACACCCAAGACCTCCTTGCCTTGTTGCTTCTCTATTGACATCCCGCTCGGTCACAATTCATTATTAACACATGGTTATCTTCCACGATAGCAAATATAGCCAACCGTGACTAGACACCATCCTAACTAGCAGGTGATAGGAAATCACCTGACTTTTACCGGTCTAAGCATGGCTAAGCTTTGATTCGCTCCTGGACCTAAGTAGGATTCAGGGTACGTATACTGGCCAAGGAGTAGATATATATGCAACAAGTGTTTGCATCCAATTCCTATCACTTAATGCATCAATAATTAAAGATACTCAAAGTAACCATTTTCAAAACATAGGAGACTTAGAATGCTCCGGGGCTTGCCTTTCAGAAAAGACGAAGGTTGGTGATCGGGACACTCAAGAACTTCTTCGCTGGCTCCTTCTTCGGGTGTCTGCACCTCCGGCTCCTGAGCTTGCTGCTGCTCCTCCGGATGTACTGGCTCGAATTCCAGAAGCGTGACTCCCTCCGGAACACCTATTGCATGCATATGCATAATATAAGAATCATGCATGCACAAGAGATGGAAGATGATGATGAAATGTATAGCCAGGTATGAATGGACGCATGAAATACATAATGATACAAGCTTAACGTCTATTTTACCGAGTAGGTGCATATCTCTATTAGAAAACAAGAACTGCACACTCACCAAGTTCTAACAACCTAAGATAAAGTTGTTCATCTTTAGTAAGAGGTCTAGCACCTGCAACTAACAATTTATCTTAATTAGCCTAGCATCTAAATCATCACATCAACTCATATAAAGCAAACAAATCATTCATTGCACTTAACAGTTTTCAGGCTGCAAACAGCAGCTACAAGTTTGATCCATAACTGGAGTTCTACAGATCCAAATACCATGATTTAAGACTTTATGGAAAGCTTATAAAATTATCTACAACTTTTGTTTAATAACCAAAGTCTAATTCAAACTCCAACTAGGTCAAACAGACTGATCTTTAAAAACTATCTGTGGATTCCAGAGAGCAGGCAGTTGGGAGTGATGTCTTCCAACTGACATAACTCTCAAACTACTAGGCCAAATGCCTTGAAATTTTGACACGAGCTAGGTAAGCAAGTTTCCTACAACTTTGTTATTGACCAAATTCACAGCAAACATCAAATTCACCTGTTGATTTGCTTAACTCTAAAATCTGTCCAGAAAGTCACTATAAGTGAATTATAGCGAAAATAATATTTCATTACATACAAGAATAGCACTATGAGTACTACCAATGCTACCAACAGTTAACATACATCAAATGAACACTAGAAAACATAGTGTCCATTCCTAAATAAATTATTTTCATGCCTTTATTGATTTATCTAGATACTTAGGTTAAATAATAAACACCTATCCAAAGTATACAGAAAATTCCACAAAAATTACAGTAGCTTATACATGTCTCAAATAGGCTACTGTATAAATTTCACATCATTTGAACAAGCATAATGCCCTACACAAAAATGACAAGCCCGCAGGGCTTAAAATAGCATAAATAGAAAACCCTAGTGAAAAGTGTCAAGCAACAGATTTTATATTTTTATTAGGTTCATCATAACACCATAACACTGTACAAAAAGTTTCATGCTCACTGGATACATATTTTTACCCTGAAAAATAGCACAAGAATCTCCTAATTATAAAAGGGAAATTAATAACTCAAAAACTATCCATGCAATGACTCTCAAATTTTTACCAAAGCTTATAATCATCAATAATAGCTCACCCACAAAATTTCATAATTTTTGGAGCACAAAAACTCAAGATATAATTTAAACAAGTTTGCATGCATTTAAAAACACATTTCAAGTTCCTATTTTATTCATCCAAAATTTCCACATCATGTGCTCATGTCATATTTTTCTTAAATACTAGACTTCACTGTGAGTCTAACAAAATTTGAATCACACCATTTGGATCTACCAAACTCTAGATATAGATTTTACAAAACAGCATCAAAATCTGAAATAATGAACTAGCTTCTCTGGTCTGAGTCACTGACAACAGGGACCCACGAAACAGGAGGGACCGCATGTCAGCAACCGTAAAACAGAGCGCAGCGGGGAATCGGCGCGGGAGCGACGGAGCTCGCCGACGGCGGCTTCTCCGGCGAAACTGACCCCACCAAGGTGTTCACCTCACTCCCCCGCATCGATTGACTTCCTAAACCTAAGCTCTACCGGCCTCTAGGTACGTCGGCCATGGCGCACGGTGGCTCGGCCATGGCGCACGGCGGCGCTCGGCCATGTTCCAATGCGGCTGGACCGGCATTGATGGTAGCACCTTCACCTGAGCGTCTACATGCGATGGAGAAGACTAGACGAAAGCTAGGGAAGGAGGGGAGGGGCAGTGTTGTGCTGGCCACGATGAGCTCCAACTCCGGCAAAGTAACGGTCATGGTGACGGCGTCGGAAATGGCCAAAGGCCCTCACCTAAGGCTCGTCTGGCTCAGCGAAGAATATCAACGAGGTTCGTGGGGTGCTAGCGGAGCTTTGGGCGGGATATTGCTGGCTGTGGTGCAGCGGCGAGCTTGTGCGAGCACGGCGGAGCAATGGCAACGGCGGTGGTCCGCTGCGGCCGCTGCGGAAGGGCGAAGAGAAGCAGGAAACGAAATGTGGCGCTGGGAGGCTCACGGGCGTGCGATGGGGCTTGATGTGGCGCGCGACAGCCCATCGTGGCCTGGCCGGTCAGGCCGGCGGTGACGCGCGGCGTACACGTGGCCTTCAAGCTCTGAATGCGGTTGGGTACTATAGCATTGATTCAGAATTTCAATCCGAGCCTGACAGCGATACTTGACAGCGTTCTATCTCTTAAACCGTTAATCATCAGCGAAAATAGTCTAGATGAAAGTTGTAGCCCTTCATACCATCTTAAACTTCTATTAAAAGACCAAGGCCTAATTCCCAAAGAATCATGAGTAAAATCATCCCCAATGTCGAGCCAATGAAACTGAAATTTGGTTTTTGACTTAGAAATTTTTCAGTCTCTCCAAATAGACCTCAAAACTGACTTGTGGGCCCTTTTTGAGCATGTTCTGCACATTTTCATGAAAGGGTCATAAAATAACTTTTATTCCTTATATGATTTTCTACAACTTTGCTTTAGGTTGCTCAGACATGCAAACAATCTAAGTTGTACTTTTTAAATAGTCAAACAAGAGAGCTCTAGGGGTCAACACTAGTCAAACTATTGCTTGGAAGCATAATTAGGCAATATGGTCAACATGAACATTGTTCCTAATGACATTCTAAGTGTAGCTAAGTTGTTTAAGAGGACATTGACACATATTTGCATAAGCCACACATGAGCACACACAATTGCTAGCATAAAACCAAGCAGTTCAAATAGAAACACACATGAAATGATAACACTCATAATGGTATGATGCTTATGAATGAGATGATGATGCTCATGCTCATGTGATGCAAGTGTTTTAGTGCAACCATAACACTGAGGTGTTACAATTATGGCTTGGGAACTTGAATCCACAATAGTCCAATTGATCTCTTATTCCCTGCCATATCGATCTGAATAAGCTTGTTCTAGAGATTGTAGCAATGAAGTTACACTTCGTCTAGAATTCTTGGCTGCAAATATTTAATTTATTTTGCTCTCTTGGCAGCGCTAACGGATAAAGGTAAGTTTCTTTTCGCTGCTCGACGGTTCAGACAAGGAGCACATACAGAATATATCATCTCTTATGACTATGATGATCTGCACCCAAGAAGCAGTTCATATGTTGGAAAGTTGAGGTAAGGTCTAATCATTCCAGAACATTGATGGATTGTGGCAGCTTTTCCTTGTTTTTCAGTCAGTCAGTCACCTGTTACATAGAGCTATTTGTATGAAAACAAAGAACCAATTCAATCTATTGGATAATCTACTCCAAATGCTGTCCATGTTTACTATCTTAGTCCTCCAAAGTGACATGTAAATGTGTGCACATTTTCTTGTTTATTTGTGTTTTGCTTTAATCTTTGAGAAACATTTGATGGTAGTGTGGGTTCATTTGTCATGCATACATGTGAAACTTTTTTATTCTCCGTATTTATGTCATTCTTGTTTCACTTGGCAAGAACAGGTTCCTGTACAAGTCCATAGAAGTCTTTGGCCATTAGGTCTAACACATGGCTGACCATAGATTTCTTGCATTTTTGTTAGACCTGATGCCACACCTGCACCTGCACAATCGTGAGACGATGGCCTGCTGCTGTTTCCTTTCCTCCTCCTCGTAACGTCTCACTAGCTAGCTAAACATGAGGTGAAGTTATACAATCCCACTGTCATGATAAGCTATAACTGCGGCTTTGAAGACAAAGAACGACCCAACCCAACGAACTTAAAAACCCAAGCTAGGAGCAGTAAGGAAAGAGAGCCCCTTAGCTCATGCCGTGCACCAAAGCTGAGATTCCTCCCCAGCAAGACAAAGGGCTGTAACTAGGCTTGAAGAAACGCCATTGAACACACAGTCGTTTCTGTGTTTCCACAGCATGAAATTAGCAATTGGAAAAGTTATTTAGAAAATAAACATTATGCTCTAGCTCTTATATGTGCATCTGTGTTTTTTTATATACTATTCCTTTCAGTTGGTCAAAAATATTCAAACTCACCGGTCACCAGCTACCGAACTTTTTGAAGTACTGGTTTGGCCCATCATCATCACGACCATAGATTTCTTGCTCAAAACTTGTGCCAGTGAATACATGCAAATCACTGTGCCCTTTTGTCCTCAACTACAGCCAGATAGTCTTTTTTTTACCTGATGGATTGCAAACTTTGGCGATCAGAAATATTATTGGAGTGGGAATAACTTGTCCGGTGATACTAATCACTGGCAGGGGGTCACTGTGCCCTTTTTCTTACATTTGCATTTTTGTTAGACCTGATGGACAGCCATGTGTGGAGGCTCAACACTACACCACAATTGTGCCAGATAGTCTTTTTTTTACCTGATGGATTGCAAACTTTGTTAGACCTGATGGACAGCCATGTGTGGAGGCTCAAGAGTTTGGATTGGTAAGGAACATGCTCATTGCAGCCATCGAAGAGAGATACAAGGATGTTGGTAATGATCCATTCATCTTATGTATTCATTCAGTTCATCGAGGACTCCACATTGAGTGTCTGACAATGATTCCACCCAGTGTTGTCTTATCAAAACTGTCTGAATGCTGAACAAACATCACATCTCTTTTACTTTGCAACCATGTTCTGCAAAGGAACAAAACACATTGATCTTGAAGAAACACATTGATCTTGAAGAGTAATTATCATTAGTTTAAACCTAGATGTGGTACTTCTATGGAAGGTTCATTGATTTATCTATTGACTTTGACAGCATCATGGAAGGACAAACTGATGCGGCTGAGGTCTAAGCGGAAGAAGTGGGCCTGACAGGTTAAAGTCTAAACTTGTGTAGCTCTGTTTTTGTATCTTGGCAGTGAGTTGCATGTCTGGATGGTGTAAATAAAGATGATGCCCAGCTGAATTCCAGTATGCATTCCAGATAATTGATACTGGTCATGCTTCTATGTAACTAGTTGTACATATTATATGGACCTAAGAATGGTCTTCTGTAAATTCAGACTAAGCTTTAAAGTAAAACACTAATCCTTTGAAAACTTGGTATCTTGCTCGTGTTCATTTGTATGTCAGTTTGTTAGGTTGAATGTTTGGCATGAATTTTTAGCTGATCGACTTGCGGTGAGAAAATTATTTGCTCTTATGTGATGTTTTGGACTTGTCATTGTTGCTTATAAACTATTTGTTTCATCTTATGTTTTAAAAGGAATGGCGACCGGGAAGACATTCTTGTCCCTTCTTATGATCATTATGTTTTGGAGGATGTTCTTATTGTCTCTAGAGGAAATAGATGGGATGGTGAGTTTATCTATGTGAGTTGTTGTAAAGTTTTGGTCAAATTTGTGAAGATGCATGTATGTTTGTTGAAGTTGAAGTTGAATCTTAGTTGTGTAGTGACATTTGTATTATTGTGGACAATTGTTGATGGATTAATTTTTATTTTTTTAACCATTTAAAATTGTCTCATTGGACCGTCTGTCGCTAAAACTATATGTACCATCGCACAGTCAGTCGCTAAAAAGTAGCAATGGACTATCTGTCGCTAAAAGTAGCAGCAGATTATCTATCGCTAAAAAATTTCAGGGCAACGGACTATCTGACGCTAAAAGTACTGTCTGACGCTAAAGATTTTTAGCGACAGGACTTACAGCGTCTGCAGAAGTCTGTCGCTATAACTTTTTAGCGTCCGATTGTCTATCGCTGTAGCCGCTTTTAGCGTCAGACCGTCCATCGCTAATCTTGGTGTTGTGGTGTAGTGATAATACCTGGCGATTTTGCGTGGACTATAGGCAGTTAAACTCTATTACAATGAAGAGCAAATACCTAGTGCCGTTGATAGATGAATTACTTGATGAATTGGGACAAGCTTCTTGGTTTACCAAAATAGACCTGCGATCAGGATTCCATCAGATTCTGTTACAGCCAGGTGAAGAATACAAAACGGCGTTCTAGACTCATTTTGGTTAATTCGAATTTCGCGTCATGCCTTTCGGGTTAACTGGTGCCCTAGGTACTTTCTAGGAAGCAATGAACTCAACTTTGGCCCCATTCTTACACAAATTTGTTCTAGTATTCTTCGATGATATCTTGATCTTCAGTAAGACATATGAAGAGCATCTTATACACATCCAACAAGTATTTCAGTTGCTTCTGGAACATGAGTGCAAACTAAAGTTGTCCAGTGTGCGTTTGCCCAGCGCAGTATTCAATATCTGGGACATGTTATTTCTTGTGATGGAGTTGCTATAGATCCGGAGAAGATATCGGCGATATCCAGTTGGCCTACTCATGTGTCTATTAAAGAATTGACACTACAAGAAAAAGTGGTATTAACAATGGGATATGTGGTCGTTAAAAGTTGGTATGTGGTCGCTAAAAGTTTCTAACGACCACAAAAATGTGGTCGTCCATGGTCGTTAAAGGCTCCATCGTTAATACAATTAACGACCACATATAATTTCCCATCGTTAACTTTTCAACGACGTGATAATATGTGGTCGTTGATACTATAGCATTAACGACCACGTTTATAGTAACAACAACCACATTTGTCATCGTTAATATCATAGTGTCATCTTAGCATAATGCATTAACAACCACATTTGTGGTCGCAAATTGTTTCTACAAGGTACTATGAAGGGTTTTAGTGACCACTTCTATTGTATTAACAACCACACATTTATCACTAATAATTTTATATTGGAATGGCACTTCTATATCATCAGCAACCAATATGGGACATAACAGCGACATGCTTTCACAATAGGCAATTTATAAATAAATTAATTTTCAAAATTCCACAAATTCAACTTCACAATGGTCCTGGATGGTTCATGTGACCAAGGCGGAAAACACAATTCAAAACATGAAACTAATAGTGGCGGACATGAGACCAATCCTACAAATAACAACGTAGTACTAAGCTATGCTTGAAGGGATCCACCCATCAAATGCCTTCTCATGAACAATTGTGAGGTCATGCTGGTAATGTGTTGCTCTTCATCTTGCTCCCTGCAATATGCAAATTTCATATCAGCAACAAACAAATAAAATTGACTAAAGATATCATGTATAAATAATTAATCTTTCTGGGTGTAGATGCTTAAAGATGACCACTCTTTATTCATGAGCTAAACTAGCACTCATAATACGCTTTAATTCTGCCCATTCTTCTTCCATTCGGCTAACACAATTGGTAATCATTCTATTTTCCTCATGAAGTGCTCTATTATCTTCTTGAAGTTCTTTCTTTTCCTATTTAGACTGTGTAAGCTTTTCTATCAGTTCAGCTTTGGTAACAACCGGACTCCGTAAGTCTCTTGCTTTTACTTTGCCACCATAACCAATAACATGGTCACGCCTATTTGATTCGAAGCACTTATCCATAAGTTCCACATTAGAAAGGGAAGGGTTCAGTAGCCTTTCCACCTCAATCTCCGCCTGTGAACAAAGCAATTAGAATTAGGTGCTTCTACCAGCACATGTGTATTTATTCTTGTCTAACACGGATATCTCCAAATACAATTGTCATTAATCTACAATAATGTCCAACAAAATGAATTCGAAGGCAACTATAAACTTACGTGCTTGGTAGAGGTTTTAGAATCCACAAAAGTGCCATCCTTCATGTGAGAGAAAATAATTTATCCAAAGTTGGAGGATTATTTTCCTTCCACCCTATTACAGGTAGAACATGAGAACACAAGTAATGAGAGGTAGCTGTGATAGAACCGCCCAATTTATACAAGATCAAGTACGGCTATCCCCGCTAACACGTTGACACACGCATACTTTCACTTATATAAACCCGGTAGTCCGCCGAGTGTCATGAAAGACCTCGGTAAATCAACATCACAACCAAGATCGTATGATTAAGCAAATAGACATCACATACGCAGAGTTGTAGCGAAAATAATATTACAAATAGGTTCACAAATAATAGTACAAGTTTGGGTTTCAAACCCGATTAGTGAAAACAACATAGCTTTCAAATGATTACATTAATATAAGTTCCAAATGCATTGCTAGCATAAGTGACATCATTTGATAAAAGCATATAGATGAGAAGTAAATACAGAGTCACCGAGCCCACCGGTGGTTAGCCACCATCTTTAGTAGGCCAAGAACTTCACCTGCAACATGGTGAGATAAACCCTGAGTACTCGAATGTACTCAGCTAGACTTACCCGTCATAAACTATAAACAAAGTGACACCAAGGAGTATGCAAGAATTTATAGGTGGAGCTAGCTTGACAACATTTTGCATAAAAGCCAAGAGTTGAGCTATACATTTTACAATTCAGTAACCAAGTTAATTATAGCTATTCATCTCTAGATTACCAACTAACATGTGCCACACATGTGGGATATCATTTAGTAATAGGCAATAGTAACCATAGCCGGTATAATGTTGTAACATCATCATCATCATTATAACCATCAATTTCAATTAAGTGTCTCCATGTTGCCGCTGCTCAGTCAAGTTCTCACTATCTGGGTGAGACGGCGATTCGAATCGATTCCTACCTAGCTGAGGAATTATTCCTAACACAAACCCAATCAACCTGATCAGTGGTTGCCTTGGGTCACCTTTAGTATAACTCGAACAAATTCGTGGTTCCGAGTAGTGCCGCACTCTTAGGGAATCTACTCTGCCAGGTGGTCAATTTCACCTTTGGACTTACGCCAATGGCTCCCCACACATCCTTACTACCGCCAGAGTGCGCACTTTCACTTCCTAGCCTTCCGACCTGAGTTGAGCTACTAGAGTTCATGGTCGGAATGAGTTATCCAATCAACTAAGTGATAGGCATGCGTTCAACATGACATAAGGATGTACAGCGAATCAATCCTTAACCGACATAGATGGGGATAGATCCACACCCAAGACCTCCATGTCTTGTTGCTTCTTTATCGACATCCCGCCCGATCTCCTTTTTATTCATCACACATGGTTATTACCACGATAGCAAATATAGCCAACCCTGCTTTGGTATCCACCTATATCTCATAGGTGATAGAAAATCACCTGACTTCTACCGGTCTAAGCATCATTAAGCATACATTCGATCCTAGACCTACATAGGGTTCAAGGTATATTTCTGGACAAGGTAGTTCTATGCATCAAGTGGTTCCAATCAACTCTTATAACCTAATGCATCAAACATAAAGAACTCAAGTGATATTTATAAAAACGTAGGAGGCTTAGAATGCTCTGGGGCTTGCCTGGGATCCAACACTAGGTCAGTGTTTGTTAGACGACACTTGCTTGGCGAGTATCTCCCATCCAAGCACTTGTCCAGTCCTTCCATCTTCGGGATAGGTCCACCATACACCGGCTTCGGGTTCGGCTCCAACATCATGTCCTTCACGTGGTTCATCTAGCGTACCTAGATGAGATGCAAGATGCAAGTGCATGAATATGAAGAATGGTAATATGAGATGCATCACATAATAGCATTCAAGGCAAACATAAGATCATGCAAGACATAGAGACCTAGAGTTATTTAACTAAACATCACACAACCTGTTATAAAGGGATAGCAAGCATATTAGGTATGGCACACAAGTGAACTTAAGTTCAGATATTGCACCCATGCATCGATCAAGAACTAACCAACATGTTTAGCCAAAACAAGAGCAAACTAAAGCAATCACCTAGCACCTGTATAGAAATCTAGGCAGTAGCACAGTAGTCACTTGTTTTATCCATAACTGGAGATCCAGACATCCAAAGAAGCTGATCCTAGACTTTATGGAAAGCTATTGAAATTTCCTACAACATTGTTACTATCACCAAAAGCTTATTCCAAAGCTAACTAGGTCAAACATGCCAATGTTTTAGATCTGCATAGAACTAGGACAAAAAAGTAGTAGTAGTTTGAAAACGGCATAACTAGAGTTACATACATCAAACAAGCATGAACCTTAACTTTCTAGAAAGATTATTAAATTATCTAAAACATGTTTATTTTCATCACAAGGTGATTCCACCATTAACAAGGTCAATCAAGCACAATTGGGCACCTCTTTCTAGACTTGGACAAATTCTGCCATGCAACTTCAAAAGCTTATAACTGGAGCTCTACAACACCAAAAGTGGTGATCTAGGATAATTTAGAAAGATTAAGGAAAGAAATATAACTCTTATATTATCACTAAGACATGATTGCATACTTAATTAGGTCAAACAATGAAATCCTTCAAATCTGCACAGAGCATAGACCAAACATGACAGATCATTTGTCAAATTCATAACTCCTAAACTATCAGGCTCATGGTCATGAAATTTGAACACAAGCAATATTATGAAATTAACTACAACTTTTGTATTCACTACAACCACAAAAAACATCATTTACATTATGAAAATAATTGCACAAGCAAAACTACACATGCAGCCCAAACAGCAGTGGTACAGAAAACTGATAGGAATTTCAGAGAAGCATAACTGGAGTTCTAGACATCCAACAAACATGAATCATAAATTTTTGAAAATATTATGATGTTACCTAGAACTTTATTATTATCATCATAAGATGATTCTACAGCTAAGAAGATCAATTAAACCAATAATTGCATCTCTATCCAAAACATGGACAGAATCTGACATGCCACTTTAAACAGCTATAACTAGAGTTCTACATGTCCAGTAAATGTGGTTCTAGACTTTTCAGAACTCTTAGCAAATTCTAAACAACTTTGTTATAAACACCTAGAGCTAATTCTACTACTAAAAAGGATCCACAGTACCAACAAAGAAACCCTGTCTGGGTTTGGGCAGAAATAGCCACAGAAATTTAAGCAACTATAACTAAAAATCAACTTAACCTAAATTATGATATTTAGCTTTTTGGAAAGCTTAATAAAAGTACTACAACTCATGTATTGTCATAAAATCGTGATTCTTAACTTACTGAGCCAATTAATATAAACATGAAGTCCTATTCAGAATAGGAGCAAAGCAACACAGGGCACTTGTTATTTTTATACCTCTTAAACTATCAAACCTAAATTCCTGAAATTTTTAACACAGTATACACATAGCATCAGTAGACTACCATAAAAATTTCACATTTATTTGAGTAAAACAACTGCAGTTATGAAAAAGACAAGACACAACTAGGATTAAAAACCTAACTGCATAAATTGATTTTTACAGCAAAAACTTTAAACTAAAGCATGCCATATTATAGATCTACCGCATATATAATTTCAGAAGGATTCCAAAAAGTCCTCATTTGCTATTTTTGGATTTTTCTACAATTTACTACGATTTTCCAAAGTTTAGTTGATTATATGTATATAATGAAAAAGAAAAGGAAAACGCTTTTGCACTGCGGTCCCTGCAGAAAACATAAATTAAACTCCAGCGAACCGGCCCTTCTTATCACTATTCCTTTGAGTCAAGGACTTTGCAGTTAGGCCCTTGGACTTGTACTAATTGATGCACAAAGACCCTCGCCTTGTTCCAAAAACAGAGCAGGCAGGCGAGGACGTCGGGACCGGCCGGCCGGAGGCCTACCGGCGGCGATGAAAGCGCGGCACGGCAGCACCCCAGGCCCGCGCGCATCCATGGGTGGCAGTGACTTTGCCGGAGGTGGCTCGTAGGGGATGGGTTACACGCACCTGCGGCGCTGCTCATGGCTGCTCCATCAGCGGAGCCAGCCGGCGGCAGACAAGACTGGGAAAGGGGAGGTCGTGGTGCGGTAGGGTTCAGGAAGGGTCAAGGAGGGTTCGGTGGTGGCAGTGGCTGCGTAATGAGCGGCAGTGAAGGAATGAGCGATGGCCATGGAGCTTCCTCGGTGGCCATGGCGGAGGTTGGCGTTCACACTCTAGCATAGTCGAGGGAGAGCAGAGAGAGAGAGAGCCAGAGGGAGTGGAGAGCTCGAGCGCTCGGTTATCATGCACATGGGGGCGAGGTGGCGAACGGGCGCAGGCACAGGATGCCATAGGGCAGCAAGCCTCTGAATAGGTTGGCCACGTTCAAAAGTACCAGGCTAGCTCAGAAACACCTAAAAACCAACTGAACCTCAAACTTTGGCTCCCTCAAACTCTCAAACCAACATGAATTAGTGAGAGATCCATTAATCAAAGTGGTAGAGCTACAGGTAAGCTCCAACATTGCCAATATCAACATCGTCTAAAACTCCACGGTTTTTCAAACTATGAGGCACCAAAGTACACTACACGAACACTGTAAAACATTGTAACACGTAGACAAATTTTTCAAGTTTCAAATAGCACTATGATGATTTTAGTGATCCAACTTCAAGCATGTTAGGAGCTGAATTAGCCTATGACCCAAAAATAAAAGTTGTTAAACTACTGGAGTTCTACAACTTTGTTTTAGGGTTAACAGCCATGAAAAAGTTTCTAAAGTGATATTCAACTCTAGTCAAACATACAACATGAAATTGGTACTTAACACTATAGGTATGACCTAGAGACCAAACTAGCTTTAGTCATGAATACCAAAGTAGTTCCTAGTGACATTCTAAACATGTTAGAAGCATTCCTAAGGTTCCGCAATCATTTCATACATTGATCACATGTAAATCCTAGGTCAAACTCAGCATATCATCACTTAGGAGCTTAATTAGGCAAAGTGATCCACATTAACATTGTTCCAATAGGCATCCTAAGTGTAGCTAAGGTGTTTTAGTGACCAACAACAATCACTTGCACTCAATCACACATGATGATAAGCATACACATAGGGAAAACATAAAATAACAAGTCATGTTTCACATGTTTTAATTGCTTGTTTCATATGTGAAAGCTCATATAAGGAAGCTTGATGCTTATGCTCATGCAATGCAAGTGCAATTATGCAAGCCTAACACCTAGGGTCTTACAGCCCTCCCCCTTACAAGAATCTCACCCCAAGATTCGGTGCGAAAGACTTTAAGGGAAGAGAAGCATGTCATCCATTTTCCAACATCAGTGATAGCATTAGGCTACTTAACCTCGGAGTATCAGAGAGGCTAATTTGGTCAAGACATTTTCTGATACTTGTTCTTCGTAGCAAGTTTTGTCTAAAGCATTTCCTTCATTGGCTTTCATGAAGTATTGTTACTTTGGGAGGAATCCAAGACAGCATAGCACTTCATTCTTGGGATTCGGAGAGTACTATAGAGCATAAACAAATTACCCATAATATCTATTTCCCAAGTGAATATAGCATGGACCATGTGAACTTTGCACTAGACTGCAAGCTTCTGAAAGCTACTCATTACAATGGTTCCATGTTCATTCACAAAGTTCAAAAAGTGGTTCTCTACCAAAGTAGCTTGAGTCCAACCTTCCATAATGGATGAGACCATAGACGGGGTAAACACCCTACGAGGCTGTAAGAACCTGAGTAACCAACAGACAATATCTATGTCGATCGTAACCATTCAATCACTCAGATGCCAATCGATGGAAAACTACATAATGTTCCATATGTTCAGTTCTCTTTCTCCAATTATAACACTATATTATTTGAGTCCGTTGACTGGGCGGTGAATGTGATAGCTGACTCTATTGACCCATCGTTTTCAACGATCATTCTTTGGGGGAAATCCTCGTATCCAAGCCGCAATAGTTATTTGGATTGAATCTGATGCAACCTCTTGGGTAAAACACATGGAAGGTACCAAAGGACAAGTTCGCCTTGAAAAACATTGCTAAAGAAGGATGTTAGCGAGGTCTGGAGGACAACAAAGGTTGCAGTTATTCACCATCCAGAGAAACAGTACACTACTAAGCAGGTTGAGCACAATTTGCCTTCAAGGTGCAGTGACGTAGTAAGTTGGGTTGACTTGCACTGTCGCAAAAATAGCCAGGTTGGACTACTTTTGATATTGAGGCTTCCTTTCTAATGTCAATCAACAATTTATAAGCAAAATCTAAAATCTATTGTTTGACACTTTTCAAATTGTTTTTGGCTCGTAATGGCACCAATTGACTTGTGGAACACTTTGACTGCTCCAGCATTGTTGATATGAGAGAGCAAAAGCGAGGCACAAAGGGGTGCAAGGAGTCTCCTCTAGGGCACCGATAGGATTATCTAACGGCAAAATATTGACCATGTTGCTAAACTTAGCATCAATTATAAACATAACGTTTCTAATGTGAGGGATGATAGTAGTCAGCAGAGAAATCACAGATTCTGTACCTCTTGGTAATCAGTTCATATCCTGCAAACTACTGCTCAATGGTGCACAAATTTTGGTAGGCATTTAGATCCCAGAGTCCTTTAACTACTAACCAAAATTCGTCTTAAACGGACACAGTTTGACTATCCAAACAAATCATCTACCAAAACTGCTTTGTCCTAAAATTTTAGGACCGAACTATCAAAACATCTCTCAAATTCGATGCTTTACTCAATCAATCCTCAAACCAACTTAAGACATCGAAGTACCTTAAGCGAGGAATGAGATCACCAAGTTTGGTGTGAATTCAACCATGTTTGTGCCACTAATCACTGGCTTAAAGATAACTGGTTTAGTGCCATAAAATCTTGATAGATTTCCTGTTCTTCTTTTCCTGGGATTTACACATTGGGAAGTGTGTTCTGCACTCTCAAATTCTCTTTATCACAGCGGTAGCTTTCTCGCTGAGGATGGAGGCTAGGGTTTTCCTCATATGCTTCCCAGGGAACAATTTCAACCGTTGATGTAGGCATGAGCTCGACGATACACAAGCATTGAACTGGTGGAATGTTCTTGTAGGGCACAATGCATACTTCACGTGGAGTGACAGTCCTACAAAGATAAGGGAACGTCTCTGATTATCCTTTTGTGCTTCATCTAATAGAATCTAGAACAATCCTTTGATAGCACCCTATACATAATGATACTGACCGAGACTAGGGACGTGCTTTCTCTAGCTCTTTACTTAGCTGATACAGTATCTTGCACTACCCATGTGATTGTCCAAGATGGAATTGACTTGACGACATAGGGCTTGGAGAAGAAAGCAGTACTAGCATTGTTGACCGGCTTTGCTATTTCTTCGCTTAGCATTGTCCTGTGAGACATAGCCTTTGGAGCTACCAAGGAGTTATTAACTACTAGAGACTAACTTTCCTATTGGTAACCAAGTAGTTGCCTCTCAATATATAAAAGCTTCAAAACTTCTTTTTGACGGCAACAATTGTAGTTGATGTGTAAACAAACAGTTACCATGGAAGTCAGTAGAAAAGGGTGGCACCGAAGAAGGTCGATTTGTGTCTACATGATCCTTATGCACCTAAAGATTGAGAACTTGGATAGGAAGCTCATGAGTACCAGGTGACCTATTACAGCACATAATATCTCCATCCATTGTCACTCGACTGTTAACTTGTAGAACGTTACACGTTGTGCACCTTTCTGATCCAATGGGGATGACATAAGTTGCTCACTAGATGACCGATGTCATTATAGGGACAGTCAAGTAGAGTCACTCGTCTACCATCTCTTGCAGTCTGTTTATGTTCATGTCAGCGACCTATTCTTCAAAGGTTGTCCTCTTTGCAACATCATAAGGAAACTCTACTACTTTTGGTCTAATATAAGGATCTTCCGAGTAGATATGGAGAGATAACCAAGGAAGAGCTCACATGAAAATAACACATCAGTGTAGTTCTGAATGGATCATAACTAGACACCTCGATACCAGCGTGCACCCAGCAGCACAACCATGTGCCGGCCAGCCACAAGGAGGCCCTAGGTTGTGTCGTGGCACCGTAGTTGCTAATCGTGGCACCATTACTAAACATACAACCTACAAGAAATCTCACGTGGCACAAATTGGGTTGCATAGGTGTAAGCACAATGAGAAGGAGGGATAGCAAACAAAGGTAGTCACAAGGTTAGGCATTAACAAGGAAGCGATCTGAAGATCAAAACACAGCGCAAGAGAACATAGTCTAATTATCAAAGACAACCGAGTAGGGGACTCTTGCTTAATTTCCATATACGCCTTGTGTCCACCAAGGTGATTACCAGGTAAACATTAACATGAGATTTGGTCTTGCCGAGCAGCAACATGAGATCAAGACTAATAAACATCCAGAGACTTGAAAGAGTTGGAGACAAAGTACACGAGATTCGAGGGATAGAGCCAATGCACTGACTAGGGATTCAGTTGATAAAGCAACGACATGATATGCCAGGAAAAGGTTCCAAAGCTAGGGTAGATAGCGATTAGCATTGCACCAGATCATCTGTAGAAGAAGGAGCAATGAGGTTCAACAAGGATTTTTGAGCAGGGTCCTCCCACACAGGAGCGGGACAACCACGACCCATGCAAGCATTCAAGGGAACTAAGCTTAGGCCTAAGGTCAAGCAAAGGCATAGATAAAGGTCTTCGTAGCGCAACGTTCAAGGGCTAGCAACAACGTGTATAGGCTCAGGCCCATAAGAGAGAACTTAATTAGAAACGACAACCATGAGATTATCAAAACTTGGACGCTGTTCTAGGATAGCGCTCTTCCACACTCGTATGCTTACCGAGGACAAAAGGGATGACAGCAATGGCACTACCTAGATAATGAGCATCCACACCTACATCATTGTCTTAAGCAAGCATTTCAAATATACTCAATCCAATTAGCTTAAGCGACTATTACTAAGCACAAAGCTCGTATATAACAAGCAGTCACCTACAACAACACCACTACCCATATCTTGCAACACATGGTGGTAAGGTACTATTATCACTTTATTTCCTTTCTACTGAGTAGGTGAATATATCTTCAGAACAAGTTTTACTTATTCTTAGCAAATTAGTTTTCGAAGGGATGAAGTTTTTTCTAACTACTAACTTGTGATCTATTTCCTTTGGAAGCAACATACAAGACAAAGCTCATCACACACTATCTTCAAGCATAGCTATTCAAGCGACATGGAACAAGACATTTTATCTAGCTTCACACAGGGAAGATAGTAACATCACATTGATCACAAGTTACTTAGTATTAGAACAAAGTGAGGGAAGCATATTTATGCACAAGCACAATCATGATGCATGCTCATCCTATTCGTCCTCACGAAATTGCTAGCCTAAGGTGGCAATCACGTTCTATGTCAGTGGCATAACACGTACTCTCTCGATATATAGCTAGTCGTCAGCTACATTCAATCTACGCATTCATGCTTAGCATACCTGAAGGCAAATTCATTGCAGCCTATCCCCACAAGAGATAAATAAGCACACAATGAAAGTAGTAAACTAAGATATTCTCCATATATACATCCCTAGATATATATACTTCGGTATCCATATCTACCCAACAGATATACCCATAATTAAGTACCTTCATATATACATGTGTGTAACATGTAAATATTCTAGTAACCATAGCTAACTCTCCCCTAGACCAACAGTTGGACGGTCATGCTCTCACAACTCACACTTACCTAGGCATAGAGGCAATTGATCCATACATTACCATTCAAGTGAATGGCATCCATACAATAGCACGGCGTATGGACGATGAAAGTAAAAACCCCCATGTTAGTACTTAGATAGCCACCTAATAGTCCTTAACTTGGCATAAAGGAGGATGTCGCTAGCATAGTTTTACAAATTAGTTTTAATAAATTTGCCTGTAGCTAAAGTTTTAGTTAAAATAGGCTTTTTAAAACCAAAACTTTGTTTTTAAAACGATGCACATGATAGTATTATGCTTTATCTTGCTCTGATGCTAGCTGTGACAGAACCGCCCAATTTATACAAGATCAAGTACGGTTGTCCCCGCTAAGACGTTGACACATGCATACTTTCACTTATATAAACCCAGTAGTCCGCTGAGTGTCATGAAGGACCTCGGTAAATCAACATCACAACCAAGATCGTATGATTAAGCAAATACACATCACATACGCAGAGTTGCAGCGGAAATAATATTACAAATGGGTTCACAAATAATAGTACAAGTTTAGGTTTCAAAACCGATTAGTGAAAATAACATAGCTTTCAAATGATTACATTAATATAAGTTCCAAATACATTGCTAGCATAAGTGACATCGTCTGATAAAAGCATATAGATGAGAAGTAAATATAGAGTCACCGATCCCACCAGCGGTTAGCCACCATCTTTAGCAGGACGAGAACTTCATCTACAACATGGTGGGATAAACCCTGAGTACTCGAATGTACTCAGCTAGACTTACCCGTCATAAACCAGAAATAAAGTGACACCAAGGAGTATGTAAGGGTTTATAGGTGGAGCTAGCTTGACAACATTTTGCATAAAAGCCAAGAGTTGAGCTATACATTTTACAATTCAGTAACCAAGTTAATTATAGCTATTCATCTCTAGATTAGCAACTAACATGTGCCAAACATGTGGGATATCATTTAGTAACAGACAATAGTAACCATAGCTGGTATAATGTTGTAACATCATCATCATCATCATTAAACCATCAAGTTCAATTAAGTGTCTCTATGTTGCCGCAGCTCAGTCAAGTTCTCACTATCCGGGAGAGACGGTGATTCAAATCGATTCCTACCCAGCTAGGGAATTATTCCTAACACAAACCCAATCAATCTGATCAGTGGTTGCCTCGGGTCACCTTTGGTACAACTCAGGAACAAATTCGTGGTTCCGAGCAGCGCTGCACTCTCAAGGAATCCACTCTACCAGGTGGTCAATCTCACCTTTGGACTTACGCCAATGGCTCCCCGCACATCCTTACTACCGCCAGAGTGCGCACTTTCACTTCCCGGCCTTCCGGCCTAAGTTGAGCTACTCGGCTTCATGGTCAGAACGAGCTATCCGGCCAACTAAGTGATAGGCATGTGTTCAACATGACATGAGGACGTACAGTGAATTGGTCCTTAACCGACATAGACGAGGATAGATCCACACCCAAGACCTCCATGTCTTGTTGCTTCTTTATCGACATCCCACCCGGTCTCCTTTTTATTCATCGCAAATGGTTATTACCATGATAGCAAATATAGCCAACCGTGCTTTGGTATCCACCTATATCTCGTAGGTGATAGGAAATCACCCGACTTCTACCAGTCTAAGCAAAGCTAAGCATACATTCAATCCTGGACCTACATAGGGTTCAAGGTATATTTCTGGACAAGGCAGTTCTATATATCAAGTGGTTCCAATCAACTCTTATAACCTAATGCATCAAACATAAAGAACTCAAGTGATATTTATAAAAACATAGGAGGCTTAGAATGCTCCAGGGCTTGTCTAGGATCCAACACTAGGTCAGTGTTTGTTAGATGACACTCGCTTGGCGAGTATCTCCCATCCAAGCACTTGTCCAGTCCTTCCATCTTCGGGATAGGTCCACCATACACCATCTTCGGGTTCGGCTCCAACATCACGTCATTCACGTGGTTCATCTAGCGTACCTAGATGAGATGCAAGATGCAAGTGCATGAATATGAAGAATGGTAATATGAGATGCATCACATAATAGCATTCAAGGCAAACATAAGATCATGCAAGACATAGACACCTAGAGGTATTTAACTAAACATCACACAACCTATTATAAAGGGATAGCAAGCATATTAGGTATGGCACACAAGTGAACTTAAGTTCAGATATTGCACCCATGCATAGATCAAGAACTAACCAACATGTTTTGCCGAAACAAGAGCAAGCTAAAGCAATCACCTAGCACCTGTATAGAAATCTAGGCAGCAGCACATCAGTCACTTGTTTTATCCATAATTGGAGTTCCAGACATCCAAAGAAGGTGATCCTAGACTTTCGGGAAAGCTAATGAAATTTCCTACAACATTGTTATTATTACCAAAAGCTTATTCCAAAGCTAACTAGGTCAAACATGCCAATGTTTCAGATCTGCACAGAGCTAGGACAAAAAAGTAGTAGTAGTTTGAAAATGGCATAACTAGAGTTACAGACATCAAACAAGCATGAACCTTAACTTTCTAGAAAGATTATTAAATTATCTAAAACATGTTCATTCCTCTTATCAAAAATTAAAAGGAAAACGCTTTTGCATTACGGTCCCTGTAAAAAAACATAAATTAAACTCCAACGAACCGGCCCTTGTTATCACTATTCCTCTGAGTCAAGGACTTTGTAGTTAGGCCCTTGGACTTGTTCTAATTGATGCGCGAAGACCCTTGCCTTGTTCCAAAAACAAAGCTGGCAGGGGAGGACATCGGGACCGGCTAGCCGGAGCCCTACTGGCGGTGTTGAAAGGGCGGCGCGGCAGCCCTAGGCCCACGCGCATCCATGGGTGGTAGAGTCTTCACCGAAGGTGGCTCGTAGGGGCCGAGTTACGCGCACCGGCAGCGCTGCTCATGGCTACTCCATCGGTGGAGCCAGCCGGCGGTAGACAAGACTAGGAAAGGGGAGGTCGTGGTGCGGTATGGTTCAGGAAGGATCAAGGAGGGTTCGATGGTGGTGGCGGTTGCGTGATGAGCAGCAGTGAAGGAACGAGCAGTGGCCATAGAGCTTCCTCAGTGGCCGTGGCAGAGCTCAGTGTTCGTGCTCTAGCAGAGTTGAGGGAGAGCAGAGAGTGAGCCTAAGGGATTGGAGAGCTCGAGCGCTCGGTTATCATGCACATGGGGGCAAGGTGGCGGACAGGCGCAGGCATGGGAGGCAATGCGGCAGCAAGCCTCTGAATAGGTTGGCCACGTTCAAAAGTTCCAGGCTAGCTCAAAAACACCTGAAAACCCGACTGAACCTCAAACTTTGGCTCCCTCAAACTCTCAAACCAACATGAATTAGCAAGAGATCCATTAATCAAAGTGGTAGAGCTATAGGTAAGCTCCAACATTGCCAATATCAACATCATCTAAAACTCCACGGTTTTCAAACTATGAGGCACCAAAGTACACTACACGAACACTGTAAAATATTGTAACACTTAGACAAATTTTTCAAGTTTTAAACAGCATTGTGGTGATTTTAGTGATCCAACTTCAAGCATGTTAGGAGCTGAATTAGCCTATGACCCAAATATAAAAGTTGTTAAACTACTTCAGTTCTACAACTTTGTTTTATAGTGCACAGCCATGAAAAAGTTTCTAAAGTGATATTCAACTCCAGTCAAACATACAACATGAAATTGGTACTTAACACTATAGGTATGACTTAGAGACCAAACTAGCTTTAGTCATGAATACCAAAGTAGTTCCTAGTGACACTCTAAACATGTTAGAAGCATTCCTAAGGTTCTGCAATCATTTCATACATTGATCACGTGTAAATCCTAGTTCAAACTCAGCATATCATCACTTAGGAGCTTAATTAGGCAAAGTGATCCACATGAACATTGTTCCAATAGGCATCCTAAGTGTAGCTAAGGTGTTTTAGTGACCAACAGCAATCACTTGCACTCAATCACACATGATCATAAGCATACACATAGGGTAAAACATAAAATAACAAGTCAAGTTTCACATGTTTCAATTGCATGTTTCATATGTGAAAGCTCATATAAGGATGGTTGATGCTTATGCTCATGCAATGCAAGTGCAATTATGCAAGCCTAACACCTAGGGTGTTATAGCCCTCCCCCCTTACGAGAATCTCGCCCCGAGATTTGGTGCGAAAGACTTTAAGGGAAGAGAAGCATGTCATTCATTTTCCAACATCAGTGATAGCATTAGGCTACTTAACTTTGGAGTATCAGAGAGGCTAATTTGGTCAAGACACTTTCTGATACTTGTTCTTCGTAGTAAGTTTTGTCTGAAGCATTTCCTTTGTTGGCTTTCATGAAGTATTGTTACATTGGTAGGAATCCAAGACAGCACAGCACTTTGTTCTCGGGATTCGGAGAGTACTATGGAGCATAAACTAATTTCCCATAATCTCTATTTCCCTAGTGAATATAGCATGGACCATGTGAACTTTGCACTAGACTGCAAGCTTTTGAAAGCTACTCATTACAATGGTTCCATGTTCATTCACAAAGTTCAAAAAGTGGTTCTCTACCAAAGTAGCTTGAGTCCAACCTTCCATAAAGGATGAGATCACAGACAGGGTAAACATCCTACGAGGCTGTAAGAACTTGAGTAACTAACAGACAATATCTATGCCGGTCATAACCATTCAATCACTCAGATGCCAACCGATGGAAAACTACATAATGTTCCATGTGTGCAGTTCTCTTTCTCCAATTATAACACTGTATTATCTAAGTCCATTGAGTGAGCGGTGAATGTGATAGCTGACTCTGTTGACCCATCATTTTCGATGATCATTATTTGGGGGAAATCCTCGTATCCAAGCGGCAACAGTTATCTGGGTTGAATCTGATACAACCTCTTGGGTAAAACACATGGAAGGTACTAAAGGACAAGTCCGCCTTGAAAAACATTGCTGAAGAAGGATGTTAGCGAGGTCTAGAGGACAATAAAGGTTGTAGTTATTCACCATCCGAAGAAATAATACACTACTAAGCAGGTTGAGCACAATTTGCCTTCAAGCTGCAGTGACGCAGTAAGTTGGGTTGACTTGCACTGTCGCAAAATTAGCCTGGTTGGACTACTTTTGATATTGAGGCTTCCTTTCTAATGTCAATCAACTATTCTTAAAGGAAAAAATTAAGTATGCAGGACTTATATATGTAAGGAAGCGTGCACCTTAATTGCATCAAAAATGTGTTTTTGAGTTGCTGGACTTATATCAGTCCATTTCTTCACTATGATTGGAGTATTGTTACAATCATGGACTATTCTACCCAACTTTCTTGGGAATGTTTTAGATAAAGCCCGATTGTTGTAGAACATTACTTTAATTTTCTCGCCTGCCTTTAGTTTTGCAACGTTCTAACTTTTATTTCTTCCACGGCCTTACCGTTTCTGTACTATTTTGCCACCTAAAACATATACAGAAGAAGAGTCAAATTCATTAAGGTAAAGAAAAGTATTTTTTACTTGGTTTAGTGTCGAGACCATTTGATGTATCTGCAGGTCGTTGCTGCTCTTGTACTTCCTCAGTTTCCATGTTGTCATTATCCGATAATTCATCTAAAAGCAAATGGTCCAAATGGAGTATCTAACAGTAAATGAGTATTGTAACATGTGCACTAAACTCTTATTCCTGAATATGTTATTAGCACCTCATTATGATTTTTCTTCATCTATGATTGGTAATTTTTGTCGCAACATGCACTGTGAAAAAACGAATGTTCATCTACAAAGTGTTTAACATGAGTATTTTTTTTCCATACCATCCTGCATTGAACATGTAGAACTTTGTGTAATCCATCTCCTTTCAGCATGCGTGTTTTCTTGATCAATGGCCCTGTGATCATCGCTACTCCTTGTAGCACGTGCCCTGTATTGATCATTAGGCCTGTTGTCATCTCTACTCCTTCCAGAAAGCATCCTATCTTGATCAATATCCCTACAGTCATCTCTATTGAAGGTGGCTGCAACACATAAATGCTAATTGTAAATAATGAAAAATTAGTTCGATATAGATTTTCCACTCATTTAAGATGCCAGAGTCTAACATTTGAACTTCTTTGTTTTCCTATTCCATTGATGCCATTGATCTGTTGCTTCTTCATCATCTGAATTTTTGCTAGCATCTGAAGAACATGGCTGACTTGCATATTTGGATTTCTTTGCTTTTACTATCCTATCAGACAAAGTATCTTATGCACCTCCATGTTTGGAGTCATCTACTATAATACAATGTTAAGTGGAACAACAGGTTATGTAAACTATTTCTTAGATATACATTTTCATGAACTTTCAGTTAAATAGAGATAACTTAGATATAACATCCTTAACCTACTTCTGGTACTTGAGTAGTTTTCCCGAGATGTATGAACATTATTGGTGTCTTCATTTAGACTGTTGTGGATTGTTGTGTCACTACTAATGTTTGGGTATGTTCGCCTCACTTGCTGTTGATGAAGCAATCTAGGACTTATGAATTGTGACCTTTTCAGTGTTGCGGCTGTGAGATTTCCATACCTGCCCCATTCCATTGTTAGGACCTACACAAAAAGCAACCATATCAATTAATTTATAATTGGTGTTATAGTACAAGAGTAACATCAATATGGTAAGCACTAAACCCTGTAATTGCATTGAAAATTGAAGAAAGATTATGGGAAAAATAAATCACTGAATATTATAATAGTTGTTGTCTAACTCGACTAGCAAAAGTTCCAAAACTAATGCAAATCTGACATGCTCCTATGTCTAGTCTAGCAATGTAAAACATTGGATCATCGCAATTTTCTCTTTCCATGGAACAATATGGCTGAGGCATCTTCAGGCATGTCCTCTTCATCAGCTCCATCATTATCCTCAGGTTCATCACCTTCATTATCTGAATCTCCAGGGGGTACATCATAAGTGTCACGTGGATGCATTTTGGAGACCATGCGCCATCCTTTGATTAGATTGTCCATAACATAAAATACTTGGGAGGCTTGGCTAGCTAAGACAAATGGCTCATCTGTTTGAAGTAAACATATGAAGTTTACACTAACAAGCCCAAAAACATTTGTCTTTATCCCTCAGGTTTTATTAAAGATGTCAACCCACTTGCAGCGAAATAATGGCACACACCTTCCACCTAAAAACTAAAGCTCAGGTATCTCTGTAAAGACACCATAGTAGTCTACATGGTCACCATCCATATTTTCTTCTGAAATAACAGCCACCCCACTATTCTGTGTGCACCGATTTCTATCAAGACTTTCAATGCGAAAACTATATCCATGCGTGTTGAAGCATGGATATAGATTTTAAGATGAGAATACACTACTTCACCAGACCTAGAGTATGTATTGCAGCATCTGACACATGGACATTTAATTTCAACATCCCCACCAGTCCTACTGAAGGCATAGTCCAGGAACTTTTTAACACCTACCAAATAAATATCTTTTTTGAGGTGTTTCCATCTAAACATTCATCACTTATACGATCATCAACTAGGTCCATCCATGCTTTACTTGGTGCCATATAGTGTATATATGAATAACTATAAGACTGCCTGTGAGAATAAATATGGACGGAGTCAAAACAAGGGTATCTACTAGCCTGAGTGAATGGAAATCAGCCACCAGGCAGTAGTTTCATATTCCACATTCTTTCAATTTTTAATAGTAAATAGGTTTTGATAATAAAGAGCAAATACCGTAACATCCTAAAATTTGCTCCTTTTGAAAATGTAGTTAAATTGACTTAATTTCGTATTTTTGTGCTCATAAAACATAGGAAAATAATAATTTTCATTATTTTAAAATTTATCATGGGGCTTAGCAACATGGATGTGCATACATGCCCTAGCATTTGATTGATTGAGTGATTTTGAATAAAATGCAAAATGGCTTGAATTGCTTTGAAATAAAAGAAAAGAGAATTAGAAAGTAAAAGAGTTTAAAAAGGTGTAAAATTTATTTTCGGAAAACTTACCAAAATTGTTCATTTTGTTTGAATTAAAAAGTGCGTTTGAAACCCCATTTGAATTTGACTTTGGTCATGTTTGAATTTGGTTTTTAAAACGAAATAGGAAAACAAAATAAAAAGGAAAAATATTTTTCTCTCCATTCGGCCCAGCAGCCGGCCTGCTTCTCCCTACCCTTTTTCTCCCACGCGAGCCTAGCTCGGCCACTTCCTTTCCCTGGCCTGCTTCTGTCCGCTGATGCTTCGGCCCACGCCAGCGCGCAGGCCAGCTCTTCTTTCCCGCGGCCCAGCGCCACTTGCCCCCCTCTCCGCTCGTGGGCTGGCCTAGCCCGAAGCTACGGCGCCACGTCGATCCCCTCCATCTCGCTGACCGCCCGGCCCCTCTTTCTCCTGTCACCGACCGGTGGGACCCCACTGTCAGGAGTATCTCCCACCTCTAGCACGCACCGGAGCTGGACTCCACGCCGCAGTCCGTGTCCGCCCCGTCCATGTCCCGCCCGATGGCGTGAGCCCCAAGCCATGCCATCCCCTTAAATAGTGAAGCCCTGCGACCGAGCCTTCCCCACCAATCCCCAGCACGAGCCCTACGCTGCCAGGAACTCTAGCTTCGCAGCCATCTTGAGCCACCGAGGTGAAGCCAAAGACGCCAGTCGATTAGCCGCTCCTCCATCACGGTAAGCACGTCCTAGAGCTTCTAGTCAAGTTTCTGAACCTGTGCAACCCCTTTTCTTCCTCTTTTTCCTCCTGTGCTGCTCTGCGCCGCATAGCAGTTGCTCCGCCACCGCCATAGGTCGTCGCTCTCCATCTCCGTTTGTCGGTAGCTACAATTGATCGCCTAGTCGAGTTCGCCTTAGCCCTCTCTAGCTCTCGTGCCAAAATCCGAGCCTAATTTAGACCGTAGGCATTTTCCCCAATTGCGCCAGCGAGCAATAGCCAAATGCCGGCCAAATCGCCACCATGGACCACTGTTCCAGCAGCTAGCTTTCTCATTCACCGCCCGATCGCATCTCGGCCATTCAAATCTAATCCGACAGGCCCAGATGAAGGATACCCCTTCGCTATTCTTTTTGCTAAAGAGCCCCTCTATTTTTGGAAAATTAACCCGCAGTCCAAGGCGTAATCACAGATTATGTTTTCTTCTTTGGAAAGCATAATTTCATCAGTTAGATCCAAAATACGTTTTCACCTATTTACAGTTTTGCCACTAATTTTGTTTTAGCCATAACTTCTCCGTTTTAACTCCGATTTGACCCGTTCAACTTGCGTTAGATTCGTAATTTTCATAACCTACATGTTCATACCACTGTTAGATATGTTTTCAACTTTTAAAATTCAAGGTTAGATTTAATCTATTATTTTAATAAAGAGAATCTTGTTTAAATCCTATCTTCTATGTTTTAACTCCGTTTTAGTCCATTCAAGTTGCGTTAGATTCATAGTGACGAGATCTACGCGTAAGTAACAGTGGTTACCATGTCGCTATTTCTAGAATTTCATGGTTTAAATTCTAATTTGAATAATAATTATGCAACTAGGTTTTATAAATAAAATATGATTTCTTTCACTTTAGTTTTATAATTCAAATCTAAATTTGACTTAAATTATATTATCTATAAAATATCTTATATATGTTTTTATATAATTAAAATACATGAAGCTAATAGTTTTATATTTTCTCCTATGAGCAAATCTTTCGATAGATGTATCTGATTCACCGTAGCTCCGATTAGAGTACTTCTCGCGACTGTGTGTTCCTAGCGATACGTAGAATCGTGTTTCAAACTCTTTTACTTATTTTTTTATGATTGGTGTACTATTCTGATTTAGTTCTATTGTTTGCTTTGTGTATGATTGTATGGATGCTTGTATGGTGCTTTATGATTAAGTTCAGTCGGTGAGATATACGTGGTGATCAAGAAGAAGAAGAAGAAGAAGAACATTGAAGATTAAAGCTTACCGAAGGATCGGTGTTTAAGGCAAGTATAGCATGGGATCATCCTTGTTACCTATTCACCTTTAATCATTTAATTCATACTACATGTGTCTACCTTGACTGTCACTAAGGATTTCCTAGTACTTTGTTACCTTGATACCTTTGGGTTATTGCATTGGGTAGTATGACGCTAGTGCTCAACTACAACCATGATCTTGTAACTTGACTAATGTAATATGTAATAAACATTAAAAGATGCTTTTTAGCAACATGGAACAAGGGGGCTAGAGCATTGTGCTGTTTTATGATGCTCTAGATTCCTCTCCCTAAGGACTTATCTGTAAGTGATCATCCGGGACTTATAGTATAACTGTGAGGGCTATATGGCTCTGGCTTTAGCTCAGTATGAGGACCTTTTCTAGCTTGTTAGTGGTTACCTTTATGGCGTAAGAGGGGCTCTGGTTTGTATGATCTCAGCCTGCCAAGAGGGTGCACTTTGGTTTCTTTGTATTTTGTTAGTCACTCCTCGGAGGGGGGTTCATGCTTACCGATGGAAAAAACCTTAGCGGCCCTAACTTGTTAGATGAACCTTTGAAAGGCTTCATAGTGAACCCTGCTGACCTTCCTTGGTAGTGGGTCAAGAGGTTGGCCGCCTCGGGCGAAAGGGTAAATCATGACTCACAGTAAAAGTGAACAACCTCTGCAGAGTGTAAAACTGGTATATCAACCGTGCTCACGGTCACGAGCGGCCTTGGAACCCTTATGGAATAGATGATCACTAATGATTAATGATGATGATCACGGATGATACTGATGATGAATATGCTCATTAATTATTACTATTTATGCTATTCATTATTCATGTTTACCTAATCATGTGTTTATATGGGCTTGTGATAAACTTGTTACTACTCCTATGCTAAAATTGTGACCATTAAAAGCTAATCACAGTTAAACCAATGTTAGCCTTTTAAGCCTCATGAACCCCATGTTATATTTGTTGAATACGGCATGTACTTATGCTTGCTTTATTTTTCAATTATTTGGATAAAAATCCCGGATGGGTACCAGATTGCTAGAGTTTGGAGGAATTAGGCTTGTGATCAACCAGTCAGTTGTCTCTGTGGAAATGGAGTCTTCACCTAAAGATCAGAGTTGTCTTTCCACTGTCTATACTCTGAGGTTATAATCTTTATACTAATATGCTATGTATTTAAGCATTGTCTTTTGATATTACCCTTATTTGTAGCTATATATGAGATTTGACTTCCTAGGCTCACATATGGTGTGTATCTGGTTTTGTTCTTAAAACCGGATGCTACAAATTGGTATCAGAGCAATGCTGACTGTAGGACGCAAGCCTAGTAGAAACTGGTCGTTCTAAGGTTTAGAAGTTGCTACAAAAACCCTTGATCTATGAACCTTGATATTTTCTTCTCTACTATATCTCTACCCTTGCTATTCATCTCTACCTTAGTGCTTATTTTAAAGTCTTTGTTCTCCTCTTCACTTCTTGATTTGATATGCTTTTAGAACTATTCATCACCACCTTCTTGCGTAATCTAAAGATGAGCCTTAGGATTGTTACCCCTAGTACAATGAGAACGATAGTATCGCAAGTTGAGTCAATGAGTGAATTGTGCACCTTTAGTGCTTTGTTGAATTGTCATTATGCATCTGCTTGTTTTGAATCTTTGTAATGATTGCAATGATCTTGTTGGGTGTTCCCATAATTTTATTTAGTTTATAAGCCTAAGGTATAAGGATTAATGAAATAAGTAGTCGGTTTTTGGGTATCTCCTGTTTCCTCTATTCTGTCTTTTTCGGAGCAACCTGCACTCATCGGCTTATATCTTTGTTTTTGGACTACAAAAAATAATGAGAAAATTTTGGACAATAGTAGACTACGATATCTTTCTGCTACCACAACAACCACTCTCATATCTATTTTGCTTATGGAGATATGAAAATCACAAGGCGATGCATCTGTGCTGTTTGGAATCTAGAGCAGTTTCTGTTGTGCACTGTTTTTTATCAAGTTAACTATAGAATTTGGAAAATTATTATATAAAGAAGTTGCAGGGAATTTTATAAGCTTTCCAACGGTATAAGCTACAGCTTCATTGGATTAATATAATGAGAGTTACAGCTGTTTTACTGTGCTGCTATTTCTCATTTCGCGAGGAATTTTAGATTTCTTGTTCTTGCCCATATACAAGAGTCTCACTGGGATGTCAGGACGACGTGATACTAGTTAGTTCATCTAAAAGAAGATGGAAGCTACCCCATTGTGTCGCCTAGTTGATCTTTTCTTAAGGGGGTAGCTAAGTTGAAGGATTTGTAAGATTAAGTTTCTTACATTCTAGCGCTTCGTTTGGAAGTATTAGTATCTCTAGGTTTGGTGTTCTCTTGTCTCAATTGCCATCAATCCTATCTTGTCATCTCTTGAAGCTACAATTAAGGATGTTATGAATGACTGAGTTCTAATTCATACATGTTGATAACAGATGGTTGCTACCAAGAGAAGTGCTTCACAAGGTGCCGGAAGGAATCCTGTCAATTCTAATCCACCGCCATCCAATTCCCCATCTATAGAGCAAGCTTTGATAACGCAGACTCAGTTGTTACAGACTATTGCTCAAAATGTGTTGAACAACCCGCATCAAGCACCACCTATTGACAAGTGTAGTGAGTTTATGAAGGAACATCCACCGGCATTCTCTCATACAAGCAAACCACTAGAAGCTGATGACTGGCTTAGAGCTGTGGAGCGACAACTGGACATAGCTCAGTGTGATGACCATGAAAAGGTGCTTTATGCTTTCGGCAAACTACAAGGAACTGCCCAAGATTGGTGGGAGTCATTTGAGTATGGGCGTCCCAACAATGCTCTTGCTATCGCCTGATAGAAATTTAAGGAGAATTTTAGGTCCTACCATGTCCCGTTAGGTGAGGTAGAACTTAAGCCAGAAGAGTTCCTCAACTTGAAGCAAGGATCTATGTCAGTGTGTGAGTATCGTAACCGGTTCACTCAATTGTCACACTATGCTCCAAAAGAGGTGGATAGTGATGCTAAAAAGCAAAAATGCTTTTTGAAAGGACTGAATGATGGTTTGCAACTATAGCTGATGACCGTGGTGTATGCCGACTATGAAACATTGGTGGACAGAGCAATTGTAATTGAGAACAAGCGTCGAGAGATAGAAGAGAAGAAGAGAAAACATGACCTTCAACACTAGTTAAGGAATACTCATCTCTGTTTCGCTGCACAACCAGAATGTCAGTCACACCCTATGAATCTGCTTGAAAGTAATGATCAAGATCAGTATCATCAACCTGATAATGAAGTGCGACATTTTAGTTCTCAAGAGCCATGTCTGTCATCTCCCACTATCACCTTGATAAAGACAAATATTTCTACTAGTAAGGAAGGCTATGATTGTGGTGAGATTGAACACTATAAGAATGATTGTTTTGAGAAGTTTGTTGAGAGTAATCAAAGCCAAAATCAACAGCAGCAGGAGTCAGAACAGAACATCCATAAGGAGCAGGTGCAAGGCAATAAGTTAAAGCGAAACTACATTCAAGGCTGGCTGAACGATGTGGATCTGATTACCACTCATGGAGCTAAGGAGGTCGTTTATGGTTTGATTGCAGTAAGCTCAGACACTGCTATGGTGTTATTTGACCCTAGTGCATCACATTCATTTATCTCTAGAGAATATGTGGAAGAACATAAGATACCTATGCTTCCGATGAGGAAAGCCCTAATAGTTAAGTCTCTAGGAGGAGAAAAGAAGGCAAACCGCTTATGCCCAAAAGTTAGTCTTAACATAAAAGGGAAGAACTTCGAGGCAAACCTTATAGTCTTGGAGTTAATGGACATTGATGTTATCCTTGGAAATGGATGGTTATCTGCTTGTAAAGGAGTGATTAAGTATACCCAGCGTTTGGTGCTTCTAACCACACCGTATGGAGAAAGAATTGAGTATGAAGGTATTCAACCTGCACCTGAGGAATACGAGATTGACCTATTAGAAGGTGCGTCCTGTGAGGATAGTAAAGTGAACTATGAGTTTTCAGATGTCAGTGTAAAGGAGCAAACACCATTGGAGGATCTCAATACGAGAGATGATCAAGCTTATGCAGATTAGCCAACCAGGATCTTAGAATGGCTCTTTATGAAAGATATAACTTGAAAACAGAGGATCAAATAAAGGCAGAGTATCCATATCTCTTTTATCACTATCTTCCGAATCTCGGGGACGAGATTCATCTTAAGGGGGGTAGAATTATAACATCCTCATATTTTCTCCTTTAGGAAATGTAGTTAAATTGATTTAATTTCATATTTTTGTTCTCATAAACATAGGAAAATAATAATTTTCATTATTTTAAAATTTATCATGGGGCTTAGCAACATGGATGTGCATACATGCCCTTGCATTTGATTGATTCAGTGATTTTGAATAAAATTCAAAATGGCTTGAATTGCTTTGAAATAAAAGAAAAGAGAACTAGAAAATAAAAGAATTTAAAAAGGTGTAAAATTTATTTTCAAAAAACTTACCAAAATTGGTCATTTTGTTTGAATTGAAAAGTGTGTTTGAAACCCCATTTGAATTTGACTTTGGTCATGTATGAATTTAGTTTTGAAAATGAAATAGGAAAACAAAATAAAAAGGAAAAATGTTTTTCTCTCCATTTGGCCCAATAGTCGGCCTGCTTCTCCCTACCCTTTTTCTCCGACGCGAGCCCAACTCGGCCACTTCCTTTCCTCGGCCTGCTTCTATCCACTGACACTTTGGCCCACGCCAGTGCGCAGGCCAGCTCTTCTTTCCCACGGCCCAGTGTCACTTGCCCCCCTCTCCGCTCGTGGGCTAGCCCAGCCCGAAGCTGTCGTGCCGCGCCGATCCCCTCTGTCTCGCTGACCGCCCGACCCCTCTTTCTCCTGTCACCGACCGGTGGGACCCCCTATTAGGAGTATCTCCCACCTCCAACTCGCACCGGATCCGGACTCCACGCCGCAGTCCGTGTCCGCCCCGTCCACGTCCTGCTAGATGGCGTGAGCCCCAAGCTATGCCAGCCCCTTAAATAGTGAAGCCCTACGACCGTGCCTTCCCCACCAATCCCCAACGCGAGCCCTACATCGCCAGGAACTCCAACTTCGTAGCCATCCCGAGCCGCCGAGGTGAAGCCGAAGACGCTGAGTCGATTAGCAGCTCCTCCATCACGGTAAGCATGTCCTAGAGCTTCTAGTCAAGTTTTCGAACCTGTGCAACCCCTTTTCTTCCTCTTTTTCCTCCTGTGCTGCTCTACGTCGCGTAGCAGTTGCTCCGCCGCCACCATAGGTCATCGCTTGCCATCTCCGTTTGTCGGTAGCTGCAATTGATCACCTAGTCGAGTTTGCCTTAGCCCTCTCTAGCTCGCGTGCCAAAATCCAAGCCTAATTTAGCCCGTAGGCATTTTCCCCAATTGCGCCGGCGAGCAATAGCCAAACGCCGGCCAAATCACCGGCATGGGCCACCGTTTCGGCGGCCAGCTTTCTCATTCACCGCCCGATCGCATCTCGGCCATTCAAATCTAATCCGACGGGCCCATATTGAGGATACCCCTTCGCTATTCTTTTTGCTAAAGAGCCCCTCTATTTTTGGCAAATTAACCCACGGTCTAAGGCATAATTACATATTACGTTTTCTTCTTTGGAAAGCGTAGTTTCGTCGGTTTAGATCCAAAATACGTTTTCACCTATTTACAGTTTTGCCACTAATTTTGTTTTAGTCATAACTTCTCCGTTTTAACTCCAATTTGACCCATTCAACTTGCGTTAGGTTCGTAATTTCATAACCTACATGTTCATACCACTGTTAGATATGTTTTGAACTTTTAAAATTTGAGGTTAGATTTAATCTATTATTTTAATCCTATCTTCTACGTTTTAACTCCGTTTTAGTCCATTCAAGTTGCGTTAGATTCATAGCGACGAGATCTATGCGTTAGTAACAGTGGTTACCATGTTGCTATTTCTAGAATTTCATGGTTTAAATTCTAATTTGAATAATAATTATGTAACTGGGTTTTATAAATAAAATATGATTTCTTTCACTTTAGTTTTATAATTCAAATCTAAATTTGACTTAAATTATATTATCTATAAAATATCTTATATATGTTTTTATATAATTAAAACACATGAAGCTAATAGTTTTATATTTTCTCCTATGAGCAAATCTTTCGATAGATGTATCTGATTCACCGTAGCTCCGATTAGAGCGCTTCTCACGACTGTGTGTTCGTAGCGATGCGTAGAATCGTGTTTCAAACTCTTTTACTTATTTTTCTATGATTGGTGTACTAGTCTGATTTAGTTCTATTGTTTGCTTCGTGTATGATTGTATGGATGCTTGTGTGGTGCTTTATGATTAAGTCTAGTCGGTGAGATATACGTTGTGATCAAGAAGAAGAAGAAGAAGAACATTGAAGATTAAAGCATACTGAAGGATCGGTGTTTAAGGCAAGTATAGCATAGGATCATCCTTGTTACCTATTCACATTTAATCATTTAATTCATACTGCATGTGTCTACCTTGACTACCACTAAGGATTTCCTAGTACTTTGTTACCTTGTACCTTGATACCTTTGGGTTATTGCATTGGGTAGTATGACGCTAGTGCTCAACTACAACCATGATCTTGTAACTTGACTAATGTACAACCTCTATAGAGTGTAAAATTGGTATATCAGCCGTGCTCACGGTCACGAGCGGTCTTGGAACCCTTACGAAATAGATGATCACTATTGGTTAATGATGATGAACACAGATGATACTGATGATGAATATGCTCATTAATGATTACTGTTTATACTATTTATTATTCATGTTTACCTGATCATATGTTTATATTGTTTGTGATAAACTTGTTGCTACTCCTATGCTAAAATTGTGACCATTAAAAGCCAATCGAGTTAAACCAATGTCAGCCTTTTGAACCTCATGAACCCCATATTATATTTGTTGAGTACGGCATGTACTTATGCTTGCTTTATTTTTCAATTATTTGGATAAAAATCCTGGATCGGTACCAGATTGCTAGAGTTTGGAGGAATTAGGCTTGTAATCAACCAGTCAGTTGTCCCTGTGGAAGTGGAGTCTTCACCTGAAGATCGGAGTTGTCTTTCCGCTATCTATACTCTGAGGTTATAATCTTTATACTAATACGCTATGTATTTAAGCATTGTCTTTTGATATTACCCTTATTTGTAGTTATATGTGAGATTTGACTTCCTAGACTCACATATGGTGTGTATCTGGTTTTGTTCTTAAAACCGGATGCTACAAATACATACTGCCTTTTTTTGATTAGAGGATGCACTGTCGTCCAGAACACCCTACACCCTTCGTAACTGCAGGAAAAAAACAAAGAACTATGAGTAATCAAAATGTGCCCTCAATTACAATCCCTGCATCCATGAATTTTTAACACAAGTGCCGTAGTTAGAATCCTTGAATCAAAATGTACGCTTGTTTAGTTGATCTTAGATTGATGCAGCAAAAGTAACTAAACAAATGCAAATGTGAATAGATATGGAGTCAAAACAGAGACATCTATCATCTTTGTCTAGATCAATTAAGCCTACATCATTGTCAAAGCTTAATAAAAGGCAAACGAATTTTGCAAAACAATGAATTAGGTAATGAAGAGAGGATACATACTGCCTTGTTTAGGACCACAGGATGCAATGTCCACAACAACCTTCTTCTACACAACTGCAGCTTAAAAGAAAAGAACTATAATCAAGCAAAACGTGCAGGGTTTGGATCTACACAACTGCAGTTTGGATTTCTGTAACAGGATGGTTATCGACATAATATAATAGAGATATCTATCATCTACATTGCAAAATTATGAAATTAATTTGTATCTACAGCTGCTGCACGTTCAGTTGATTGCACAATATCAGATCGGTATAGCTAATTTCAGGTGAACAAAGGGGCGTTGGATCCTAAGGTGCAGGGCTTTGTGTCATATCAATGTAGAGAAATAGAATTAAGGAGATGGAAATTGAAGCTAACTACACAGGAGGTGCCGGTGGACAACAATGGGGAGGCCACTGCAGTACGAGTACAGAAGGGAAGCGGTACAGGGACTACGCAGGGACGGAAGGGCGGCAAGGACGGCCGCCGCAGGAAGGGCCAGTGAGGCGGCGGCTCTAGGATCCACGCCGGGAGGAGGTGCAGGGAAGCGGTGGACTACTATGGCAGGAGGCGCAGGGACAGAAGGGCGGCGAGGACGGCCGCCGCTGGAGGGGCCGGTGAGGCGGCGGCTCTAGGATCCGCGCCGCTATAGAAACCGTCCTTGCGGATCTCTAGGCTCTGGAGAGCTGAGCGGGTGGGACGGTTGGGCATAGGTTAGATAGATACGAGATTTCTCATTTATATATGTACTTGCAGAAAAATGAAGTTTGCGCCAAAACTGAAGAGATGCATTCCGCATTTTTTAGCGTCAAAACAGAATGGATCAGCATCCCGCATTTATTTTAGCGCCAAAAAAAGAAGTACATACTATTTTTTAAGGTGGGAGACCAAAATATATGAGCGGAAAGTTTTTTCATAATATCACAAAATATATGCACATAGAATTTCTTTTGTTCAAATCTCACTTCATATATTCAAATACATAAATCATAGTATATGAAAAAAATGTAAGCACGGATTTAATCATTTTGGGATTTGACATTGTGCACGGCTTGACATTTTGCAACTTGAAACAATGAGAAGAGAACATTATATTATAAATGAGTGTTTTATAATATCTCAAGACATTGACAATGCATTTGTTAACTAGTAGCCCAAGGTCGAAAAAAAGTCCCTTAGGACACCATCTTATCTACAACATTGTGCTATAACTAATACTCACAAGCGGCTAGGCCGGCCACGCAGCGCCCTTAGAGCCCATCCCACTCTCTAATGACGCCGCTCACTCCCTGGCGACTTGCCTCACAAGTGTGTGCTTGGGAGACCGAATGTGCCGCCTGGAACCGCATTCATTGTCCTTGCCATGGTGGAAAGAGACGTCCAGCATGCATATAGCGTGAGTGCAAGGAGCTCGAACTCGCAGTCGCAGAGGTCAATGAGGCCAAAGTTTAGGGTGGGGACATGTGGAGCCACAGCCACGAGGTGGCGAAGAAGACATGGAGGATGCGCATAGTGTTGGCGCTCCATAAAATCCTAACATGTGTGGTGCGCCAATTCACGTCACACGCACAAGAATCGGCCAATCCAATTCGATGACTTGGTTTGGTTGGTTCCTTTTGTTAACTTTTGTGCGTACATGCAATGCGGAGAGAAGCGCGACACGCTCAAGCTGGTCACCATGCCACGTTGCTCATAAGTGTCGCTGCTTGTAATGCCAAGAGATGGAAGATGACTGCATGGATATGAGGTAATATGGTCTATTCACCCGTCTTTCTCTCTCCAGGAACATAAAAATAAAATATTTTAATGGATGGGATGTCCGTGGTAAAGAAACATGGTTTCATATGGTTCGGCAAATTTACGAGTTGGTGGTGTATGCCAGCAAATACCACTTATGAGCAGTGTTCATGAGCAAAATTTACCTTTAACATAGAGGTGTCATTTTCTACAATGCCACTCTTTTTGGGACGAATAGATAAATATTTGAAATTGAATGGAGTCGATGATTTAGATCTACTTCATTCTTATGAAACTACTAGATCAAAGCTTCTATTAAACAAATTTTTTTTTCTAAATTTCGTGTACAAAACAAATTAACTTCCTTGTGTTGAATCAAAAGGGAACACAGCCAAGTGGTTGAGTCGCCAACTAGAACTCAACAGTTAACTTGTTCGATCTCATATCCAGCATATTTTCAATGTGAAATTTTTTATATTTTTATTTCATCTCCTCCCGCTGGACTCCGTGAAAAGTGACCGAGCAGCTGGGAAAAAACATCGCGGGGAAAATAGAGATGGAAAAAGCGTCGTGGGAAAAATAGAGCGGGAAAAAGCATCGTAGTAGAAAAATGAAAACCCGACGTCAAAATGGATCGCTCGGGAGTATAAGAAAAATATAAATAGCGACCATAGTCAAGTCTGGACAACGACCACCAAGATTGTGGTCGTTGGGCAACGTCGAGAGGACCTAGAAAGCCAGCTAATGGCACCCGACGACCACATATTGGACGTGGTCGTTAGAATCTGGTTGTTGATGTTCGGTTTTCTTGTAGTGTGAGGGGCTTCTTGGGGCTAGCCGGTTACTACCGCAAATTTGTAAGGAATTTTGGCCTCATTGTATCTTTCATTGGACACCAGCCCATGAGCAGTCCTTTCAGGCACTCAAACAAGCATTAATCTCAGCACCAGTTCTCGCATTGCCTAACTTTTCTCAACCTTTTGCTATAGGAACTGATGCTAGCACCGTGGGAATTGGAGCTGTACTTACTCAGGATGGTCACCCACTCGCATATATCAGTCGTGCCTTGTGGCCTCGGTCACGTGGGTTGAGCACGCATGAGAAGGAGTACATGGCAGTTTTGCTAGCTGTTCAGCAGTGGCGCCAATATCTACAGTTCGGCAGTTCACTCTATTCACTGATCAACAAAGCCTGGTGCAGTTAACTGATCAGCGACTCCATACCCCGTGGCAACAAAAGCTATTTACCAAACTATTGGGGCTTCAGTACCGTATCGTTTACAAGCCTAGCAGTGCAAATCGGGCAGCCAATGTTCTCTCTCGCTGGTCTGATCCTGAGTCATCTTGTGCCGCATTGTCCGTGGTTACTCCGCAGTGGATTCAGCTGGTAACAGAAGGGTATGCTAATGATCCTTTTACTCAGTCTATGATTGCTCGCCTGATAGTTGATCCACAATCTGTGCCCAACTTCTCACTGCGTGATGGGGTTCTACGTCTCCATAACCGTATCTGGATTGGCGAGAACCCAGCAATGCACCAGCGGCTTATTCAGGCCTGTCATTCCAGCGCACTGGGTGGGCATTCCGGATTTCCGGCAATGTATACACGTATGAAGCGTTTGTTTGCTTGGCGCGGCATGAAGACGGCAGTTCGTGAGTTTGTTAGCTCCTGTATCACCTGCCAGCGCGCCAAGCCGGACCGTTTGCGACTTCCTGGTTTACTTCAACCACTACCGGTGCCGGCTGCTGCATGGCAGATCATTTCTCTTGACTTTGTGGAGGGCCTTCCTCGATCTAAGCAGGTGAACTGTATATTGGTTGTGATTGACTCTTTCACCAAGTACGGTCATTTCTTGCCATTGTCCCACCCTTTCACTGCGGCTGGTGTGGCCAAGTTGTTCCTGGATCAAGTATATTGGCTACACGGTCTTCCTACTGCCATTATATCAGATCGAGATCGCATCTTTACAAGCCATTTTTGGAAGGAGTTATTCAAACTGGCAGATGTGCAACTTCAGATGAGCTCCAGTTACCATCCGCAGTCTGATGGCCAGACCGAGCGACTGAATCAGTCTATGGAGACCTATCTGAGATGCTTTGTCAACGCTTGTCCATCCAAGTGGTCCACCTGGCTTCCTTTGGCCGAGTTCTGGTATAATGCCTCTACCCACTCTGCCATTGGTATTTCTCCCTTCGAAGCTTTATATGGATATCCTCCGCGCCATTTTGGCCTCTCTGCTCTGGATGCTGTTACGGTGCCTGACCTCTCTGTTTGGCTTCAAGATCGTGCTATTATGAATGATCTCATCCTCCAGCACCTGTCTAGAGAAAAGGAACGTATGAAGCGTCAAGCCGACAAGAACCGCTCGGAGAGGCAGTTTCAGGTGGGTGATATGGTGTTCCTCAAGATGCAGCCCTATGTTCAATCCACTTTAGCTGCTCGTGCAAATCGGAAGCTGGCCTTCAAGTATTATGGACCCTTCAAAATACTTGCTCGAGTGGGTTTTGTAGCATACAAGCTGGAATTGCCATCAACAACCTCCATCCACCCAGTGTTTCATGTGTCCCAATTGAAGCAAGCTATACTTCCTAGTACTCTGGTAACTCCTCTCTTCCTGCTGACATTGAACTTCATCGTATTCCAGAGGAAATCTTGTAGCGCCGAGTGATATCGGTGGACTCCAACCCCGTTGAGCAAGGACTGGTGCTGTGGTCTTGTTGGCCGAAGGAAATGGCAACTTGGGAATTGCTGGAATCTCTTCGTGAAGCTTTTCCCAGAGCTCCTGCATGGGGACAAACAGCTACTCAAGCCCCGGGAAATGTAGCAGCCCAAATACTACGGCCGGCCCACAAGATGAAGTCACCAGCAAGCCTTGCAGAGGAGCACGTGAGCGTCGGCCCAACAAGAATGTCGCCGGTGAGATGTGGGCGTGAATGCCTGTGTGCACGAGTCCAGGGCGTAGCCCATGTAATCGCCAGTATATCAGTAGACCGAAGTGAGCGATGAGGGGTATCAAACTTGTATGAACCAACTGAACTCTGCCTAAGAACTCCTCGCAGATTCACCCCGATTCCCTCCGCTTGCTGTTCGTCCAACTCGATCACCAATTTCTTCGACTTTTCCACAATTGCTCCTATCCCAACTCTGTTGCTGCTAACACATTGCTACCTCCACCCTGTTTCCAAGCCAGTTTCACCGTACCACTCAATCTTGGCCAAGAACCAACGACTATTTACTCTACAATAGACAAACGATCATGTGTTCCACTACACGATTACATAGTCGCAAGCTAGACAATCAACACATGATCTAAGTCTGCATGATCCATTTAAAAATGGAATATGTTGCCCGAGCGTAAGCGGATATGTGAATCGATGCCAAAATGGCGTTAGTCTTAGAGATTGTATGAAAGACACGGGCAAGAGATGAAGACATCATTGTGAGGAGTAATCACACTGGCAACTATCATTGGCACCCGCTTGATTACTTGCAAGGATCAACTTGCATGAGGGCCACCGGTTGGAGACAAGCATGGTGAAGTGAAGACCCATCTAGTTCGGTAGGGGAGGTAAAGCAGCGTGGTAGTGTAGGACTTCCATGCTGCCCGTGGGAACGACCACCCCCACCTCGACATGCCCCACTATTGCAGCCACCATGTCCGGTTCGTGGACATTGCCTTTGTAAGACCGTGGCTACCATGTCGCCTCAGCCAAAACCAACGAGGTGGCAAGATGCCATGAGGAAGAGGCAAGATCTGGTGGGGAGGAGGAGGCTCAATTAGGTAAACATAGGTTGGATCTAGTCAACTCTGGTCAGCCGATGTCACCATGTTGACTAGGGAAGGATAAAACGCCCCATTTCCTTCTTCGCTACCCGCGGCGTAAGAATTCAATTTCATAGCTTCAGGTTAACATTCTTAAATATTGAAGAATAATTGATGCTTCCCAACATATGACTCTCCATAGCTAGCTTGGCACCTCAACATTGTGTCGTTGCTTGATCACTTTTATGTCACACTGATAAATGCCCATGCGTTACAACAGAAAAAAAAAATATCTTGATAATGTAAATATGAACATGTCATATACTAAAGTACTCTGAATTGTCTTCATCTTCGGGTTCCAGATTTGCCGATGCATGGCCGACGGCGCCGGGATCGTTCAGTTCCAGACCGCACGAATCGAGTTTGCACTTGCACGGGCGTGCCCGGCGCGCCCACCGTCTGCCCAGTGTCGGAGCACGAGCTTCACACGGAGGGCTGGCCGCCGGAGATCAGCCACGACCACCGGGAGTACGCTCCACTCCTTGATCCCGGCAAGGACAGGGTGAACCCCAGTGACGACGTGTTCGCGCACCACGCCTTCTTCTTCGTGCCCGGCGAGGTCGTAGCGATCCAATCGCAGGCCCCGGCCTTCCTGTGCTCCATCGCCTCGCGTTTCGTCCGACTCCACATGTTCGTGAACGCCTGTGTCAGGAACCGGAGCAACCGGCCGGTGTCCGCGGGCGACAGATGCAATGCGTTCGCTTTTGTGGCGCCGGCCACGGAGCTCTGCCGGAGGCCCTTCCGCTACGCTCTAGCTGCAGCTATTGGCAGTGGTGAAAGCCAAGGCGCGGGTGTCGCGCGAGGGGTAGGCGAAGGGACGTAGGGGAGAGCGGAGCGACAACGCGTTCGCTTTCGTGGCGGCGTCCGCACCGGCCAGGGAGCTCTGCAGGAGGCCCTTCCGTATACGTTGCAGCTGCTGGTGGAAGCCAAGTCGGCAAGGCGCGGGCGTCACGTGAGGGGTACACGGGAGGGACGAAGGGGCGAGCGGGGCAAAAGAGAGAACGCGCAGACGATTGATTACCTTTCGTATTCCTGCCTTCCTGCCAGCGGTGGAGCCAGGAATTTATGGCTAGGTATGCCATGTGTATAAAATTTTGAACCATCCGCAGCAGGGAAAAGGGCAAGGGCCGCAGCCCGCAGGGGGCGACCGGTTGAGCCGGCGAGGGGGGTGTGCAGGGGGCGAGTCGGCCAGAGTGGGGGACGTGGCGAGGTGCTGCCCGACGATGCCGGTCGCCGGAGTAGGGGAGGTGCTCCGTGCTCGGGGCCGTCTCTAGAAATTTGGGGCTGGAGCGACGATAAATCGGGACCCTAAAGTTTATACAAGTTGTATGGCTAATAAAATTAAATCATAGCTTCAGTGAAATATATGACTTTAACATGTATTATCGACATACTTTCACTTAAATTTATAACTTTAATATGTATTCTTTTGTACCATATGTAGAAATACAGTAAAAATATTACTAACCTCAAGAATCATATTTTCTATTTCCAGTAGATATGATGTGGATTGAATTAATTTAAATAAACTCATAGAGTGTATATATATATATATTAACTCAAGTCCCATGCCTAAATGTCTAATGTCTTCAGCCCTTCACTCTAATCAGAACAAAAGAAAACACAAACAAATCAAATTAGCCGACAACAACATTAGTAAATTATTAAATTAAGAATTTGCTAGCACGCCAGGACTCTATAGGTCTAATTAACTTACCTGTTCCAGCCAGTCCAGGCACAGATTCAGAGTCACAAGCAGGCCAAGATCGGAAGGCACTAGGCAGGAAGAGGACACTCGGTAGACGGGGTCGACGCTCAGTTCTTGTGATATTGCGGCAGATGAATCATCGAGTGTAATGTTTCAGCTTGTGGGGCGCGGCGGCAGATGAATCGTCAGCCAGTCAGGCACACGGCAGGCAGCAACACGCCGTGAAGCTGCATGCGAGCAGGGAAAGGGGTGCCGGGCAGGGGCGACCGAGCGACGGAGTCACGGAGATGTTCGTGGGCTGCCAGAAACTTTTGTTGTATTATGCCTTCGAGTGACTCTTCCGAGATACATATAAACATGTGTATTAGTGTATATTATACATATTATTTTTTTTCTCCCAAGTCATGGGTATGCCAAGGCATACAGGGGCATACCCCTGCCGCCGCCCATGCTTCCTGGTGAGGTCGATGGATAGGCCCGTATCAAACTCGGAGTTCGCGTGCGCGCACACGCACACGAAGGGAGTTTGGACGTCGGACTTCGAGCGCGCACACGAAGGGACTTGGACGAAACCGGTCCATATTTTTAGTGGTATATATTGGATGTGTACCTAGCTTGATACCAAGTTGTTCACTTATCCTTTGAAAAGAACCCACGATTTCCACAAAAAGGGAAATCCATAGAAAAATAATAATACAAGCGATAGTCCCAAGAGATCATGCAATCACTTGCTCATTATCTAGTTGATATACCAGTGTGGTCCTACATCATGATTACCTATTTTAAGGGTTACATGACACGGATTCTCATTATTACAAAGCCCACGTAGGCTGAGACACACACACACACAGAGAGAGAGAGAGAGAGAGAGAACAACATTAGAGTAGAGTGAAGTGAAACAGCTGCATCCACCAACAGGCAACTCGAGCGTAGGACGGACCCTCTAGTCATCCCATTCATCATGGAGGCCGGCAAGTTCTGCCCTCCACGTCATGGAGGCTGGCAAGCTCCGTCCGATCTACACACCGTGGATCTCGCGTGGCTCCTCATGCTCGAGCAACAACGATGCCGAGAGACACGTGAGGCGAGCAACAAGGGGCAGTGGCATGGAGAAGGGAATAAGAGAAGGTAGGGTTGAGGCATCGAGGTAGGATCTGCCGCCGTCGAGGCCAAAGCAGATCTGCTTTGGTGGGCGAGTGGGTGTGGCAGCGGCGGCGGGAAGGAGAGAGAGGAATGAAGAAAAGGATTATCATGTTTAGGGTTGTTAAACTGTAGCACGGGTTGATTTCTGAAAAGATGGAGGGTTTTTCGTAAACTATACGCTGCCACACATCATCACACATTGGTATCACAGTATGCAGGGGAGCCACCAAAGCCTCGACTGCTCTCGTGCCAGAAGGAGGGAGGAGGTTTTAATAAACCTAATATCTATATTTGTGTCATCAATATTTTTGTACAAAACTAAAATTGTCCCCCTACCTGGATATATGATTTATATAATCAGACCCCACCCAACAACATCCAAAATTTATTTAAATCCACATTTCCCTACCTTTGCAATAACCCTATTCCCCTTTATTCATCCCACTGTTTCTTGTATAAGAAACAAGTATTACAAGCTAAGTACCGATAAATTCATAAACTGGTTATAGTTCTGATGCTATCCAACTTATGACAATAGCTACTATTTTGATTTCTCCGGTGTGATTGGATGTATCTTTACCAAAGAAAAAAGAAAAAAAGGTTTTCATGTAGATGGGTGAGTGTAGCATATCTCTTCTGTTCAGCGACATATATTTCTTCTCAATATTTCACGGATTGAATTGTAACCCCCTGGTGTTAAGCATGCAATGGGCACTTGCATTTCATGAGCATAAGCATCATCCAAGGCATTCATGAGCATGAGCATAAGAAGTTTCATCTCATTCACTTTATCTTTATCACATGTGATGTTGCTTTTATATATATGCTTGCCATTGGGTCTGACCAATGCATGAAATAGTTTGAGGTCACAAAAACACCTTAGACATGTCTAGGATGGTACATGGAACAAGTTTGGTATTCATGACTTGGACCAAAACAGCCTCCAAGTCATAGTTAATCTAGAAACTCTAATTTTCATGATCCAACTTTGACCAAAGTTGAACTATAGCATAGAGTATTTGCATAGAAGTACACCCTTAAGCAAAGTTGTAGTACTTGACTAGAGTAACAACTTTTATTTTTGGGTCAAGAGCTAATTCAATGCCTAACATTGTCAAATAGGGCTCACAAGAATCAACAAAATACTGTTTTCAACTTAGAAAAATTTGCTAAGTCATGAACTGATTTACAGTTTCGATGTACCATACTTTGAAGCTTTGCAATTTAAAAACCATGATGAATTAGATGTTACTCCCTAAAGCAAAGTTGGAGTTTACATGTAGCTCTACAACTTTTGTTAATGAAGTTTTTGCAAAGAACGAACGGATTAGGAGATAGAGGTGGATGAACTTGCGCTGTCAGTCTTTTCGTCAGGGCAGATGGCTGCGAACGTCGCGCCGTCAGTGGCTGACCGGCCACAGGCATCGTGCGCCGCGTGGCGGCCGTACACCGGCGATGGCCCGGTAGGTCAGGACAGAGCATGCACAAAGACGCCGCGCCCCTGCTACTCACTCCACTCGCCCGCTCTCACTTCCTCCCTCTCGCTCTGCCTTGCCAAAGCGGAGCTCTGAGCTCGCTGCGTCACCGCCGTAGCTCCATCACAGTCGTTAGCCATCGACGTATCTCCAGCAGTCGATTCATCTCGTCCATTGCTACTCCACCATCACCTCCACCTCCTCGAGCCACCAGCACCACCTCTTGGCCCAAGGTAAAGCGGCGTTCTACTTTGCTATAGCCACCGTCGACACCGGAGCGCCACCGTGCTCTCGGCTCACCGTAGCCCGGCCACTCCACCACATTCCCTGCCTTCCTCTTCTCTGGTCCGGCACCACGCTAGTCTCTAGATGCTCAAGCTGGATCTAGGGTAGACGCTACTGCCTGGTTGCATAGGAACACATTGCCGCTCTACGCGTGACCGCCGTGGCATTCGAGCTCGCCGTTGCTGAGCTGGTCCATCGCCTCCCTCCTCTCCCGTGCGCCTTAGATTGAGTAACCCAAGACCTAGCAGATGGCATGACGGAGACCTACCTTTCACCACAGTCTAGCCAGAACGATGGGAGCATCACCGTGCTCCATGCGGCCATGCACGTGGTCGGAGCTCACTACCGCCTCACCGGAACCCTAACCCACCCTAGATAGCTTCGTTGGGATTCCGCGAAGCCGTAGCGTACCTCACCGGAGCACGTGATGCCAGAAAACACTGGCGTACCACTGCGCTACCTCCGCCGTCCGCCATTGCCATCGGCGAGCCATCTCCGGTGAACCCTAGGTCACGTCTTCACCACCAACCCACGCGGCTTGATGAGGGAAACATGTTGGTGTCACCCTCTTCGCCGGTGATCTCGCTGCCGATGAGATAGGGCTAGCCGGAGCGCCTCCCCTACCTCGGTATCACTGACGTGAGGGTCCTACTGATCAGTGGGTCCCAGCTGTCAGCGGCTGCAGTATGGATTTGAATTTATTCTTTTTTAGAAATATAGGCAAACTTTGAAAATTCATAAGTAGAGTTGTAGATGTCCAAATTGAGTGAACCAAATTTTGTTGGATTCACCATGAAGTGTACTATTTGATAAAAATATGAAACCTACTGTTTGGGATGTTTTTCTAGGATAATTAAATTGAGCTAGATAAGTTCTTTTAAATTGTTTTCAATCTCGTAAAATGCATAACTTGAGCTAGGAAAGTGATAAAATAGTGATTCTAATTTTACTGATCTTGGGTTGACATGCTCTAGCTAAAAAAATACTAAACCTACAGTAAGCATGCTGGGAATATGGTCTTCGTATTTAATCTTAAATAATTGCTAGTTTCTAGTGACAATAAATAGGGTAAAAATACATAACTAATGATTATGCAAATTTTTACACAATGTTATGGTGCTAGGATGAATGTAAGAAAAATATAAAATATGTTGTTTGACACTTTTCACTAGGCTAAACTATTTTTGCTAAAATGAGCCTATGCAACTTGTCATTTTTGTAGAGATGACTATACTTATCCAAATGGCATAAAATTTATACAGTAGACTTTTGGGGATATATGTAGGATACTGTAATTTTCTTAGAATGTATTGTGGATTTTTGATATATTATCCTTATTTTACCTTAGTGTCCGAATAAATTAATAAATGCATTTAAATAATTTGTTTGGGCTTGACCATCATGTTTTCTAGAGTGTGTATGATGCCTATGAATTGTTGGTACCATTGGTTGTGCCCTAATTTAATTGCTTGTATGCAGTGAAATATTAATTGCTCTATAATTCAATTTTAGTGACTGTTTGGACAGTTTTGGTTGTTAAGTAAATTGCATGGGTAAGATGATGCTTGCTGTGAATCTTGTCAATAACAAAGTTATAGATAACTTACTTATCTTGCTTGTGTCAAATTTTCATGGCAATAGGCTAAATGGTTTGAGAGTTATAGTTGTTAGAAGTTGGTCTCCAGAAGTGCTTATTTTCTAAAATTTCAGGACAGATCTGGGAAATTACTTTGTTTGACCTTGATAACCATTTTATCATCTTGAGATGACTATAAGAAAGTTGTAGGCAGTTTTATAAGCTTTGCAGAAAGTTTGATGCATTATGTTATAGGAGTTGATTGAAAACACTTGCTGCATATATTATCCTTGTCCAGACAAATATATCTTGAATCCCTTGTAGGTCCAGGATTGAATATATGGTTAGCCTTGCTTAGTCCGGTAGAAGTCAGGTAATTTTTCTGTCACCTGAAACATATAGGTAGATAACTGATCACGGTTGACTATAATTGCTATCGTTGAAATAACCATGTGTTGATGAATAAAAAGGAGACCAGGCGGGATTGTGATAAAGAAGCACAAGGCATGGAGGTCTTGGTGCCTATTTATCCCCGTCTGTGTCGGTTAAGGACCGATTCGTTGTACGTCCTCATGTCATGTTGAACGCATGCCTAGCACTTAGTTGGCCACATAAGTCGTTTCGACCGTGAAGCCGAGTAGCTCAATTCAGACGGGGCCCCGGTAAGTAAAAGTGCGCACACTGGAGGCAGTAAGGATGTGCGGAGAGCTAGTGGCGTGAATCCAAGGCCAGGCCTGGCCTGAACTTCCTGGCAGACTGGTAGAATCTCTAAGGGTGCGGCGCTGATCGGACCCGTGAAGTTGGTTCCTGAGTTGTACCAAATGTGACCCGATGTGACCCCGACGGGAGAAGTATGGGTTTGTGTTAGAAATAATTCCCCAGCTGGGTAGGAATCGATTCGAATCGCCGTCTCTCTCGGATAGTGAGAACTTGACTGAGCAACGGCAACATAGAGTAACTTAATGGAAACTTGATGGTCATGATGATGCTCAAATTATTATACCGGATATGGTTACTAATGTCTGTTAGCTTAATCAAGTGATTGCTCTAGTATAGGTGCTAATCTAGATATGCTTAATTGAATAAGTATTCAAATTGATGCTAGAGGTACTAAATCTCTAAATTATATTACTTAAGCTTTTATACAAAATATTGTCAAGCTAACTCCACCGATAAAGCCTTGCATACTACTTGGAGTCATATTATTTCTGGCTTATGACGGAAAAGTCTAGCTGAGTACATTTTCGTACTCAGGGTTTATTTCCTCTTGTTGCAGATGACATGATGTATCATGGGTACTGTAAGAACTGTCTTCATCCTGTCGTGGATGAGAACTAAACCATGGGGTATGGTACTCCTGAGTTATCCCCTCCGTTCTGTTTTTGCTGGAAATGAATGTGGTACTGGCATGTATTTGAACTAAGTGTGATATTGATGTCAAACTACTTTGCTTCCGCTATTTAAACTTGGTTTGTAATAACTATGTGAACTCCGATGTATGTGAGAAACTTGTGAACTGTGATGTAACATGTGACTGGTTGTATTGAATCATGTACGATCTTGGTTTGTATGTTGGTTTGTTTGAGACCCGTCGTGATTTCATCGGACTACTGGGTTTATATGGGTCTAAGTATGACAGTTTGATCGCTTCGCCAATTGCTATTGTACCTGTGCTCTTATAAATTGGACGGTTCTGTTACACGAATACTTGAACCGATTAGTCTAATATAAGATAATGACCTTGTTATGCATGGGACAGCTGGTTCCACTCAGGCACAAACTGGGTGATTCTGTACTGGAACGGGAATGAACGATATACATACCTTGATAAGTCTCCTTCACTTCTAGTAGCCTCAGCACCGTATGCAGTGACAGGCAAAGGGTTTAGAGTCTTAGAGATGCTGCGAGTTCAAATCACAAGCGAGCCCGTAGCAATCTTGGTTCCAAGCATTTTATCTCCACTATGCTCTTGCAGCTTTTTTCACCATGGATCTTTTGGACAAGTTAGGTGATTAGCTGTTGACTGGAGAGTCTGATTCTCAATTGCTTTGTGCCGTTAGTTACAAACTGTAGAGAAGTAGATGCAGCCGAACAGGCTACTCCAGTCCTATGTATCTGAACATGTGGCAAAACTTATATTGCATAAGCCTATAACAATTAGCATATCTGTGTTTTCCTGATCATCAATCAGTAAATCATGGTGGGCTTTAATTAAATTACTTGATAATCTAGATAGCATTCAGCTAATACATGTTTTTTTCTTCCAAATTTTCTTCAGAAGGGAGAGCTAAAGGAGCTGCGCGCATGGTGATATTGCACAAGAAGCCATAGTATTTGCGATGCAGAATTCTCAGACTACACATTCTTTCTCAAATGAATTGGTGAACGTTGTCTTTCTGTGGCTTTGTTTTTGAATTTATTTTCTCTGTTTTGTTCTGATCGTGCCAGTTATGTTGCACCCCGTTTGGATGTCTGCATTGAGACCATGCTATTGGAATTGGAATTGGAAATGGCAGGCCCGAATTCCATGTGTTTGGATGGCTATGGCATTGGAGTCTGGAAACTGGACTCGTTTCTGCGCAGCATTCGCTTCACCTAGCGCGACCCCGAAGCGATATCGAGCCGTGACCCTCCGTATTGGCTGGAATCGCATCCCCTCCCGCTCTGCTCGTCGTCTCCAACTCCAGGTTCGCGGCGTCTCCAAGTCCGGTGCCGACCCCTCCATACCCGCCCCTCCAACCTCCTCACCGGAGCTCCTCCGCAAGGGGCATGCTTGCCCGAGTCTAAGGGGAGAGGTAGCTTTGGTACTACGTGTGTGTGTGTATATATATATATATATATATATATATATATATATATATATATATATATATATATATATATATATATATATATATATAGACACACACACTAAGGTATTTAATTGTGGGTTAGCTTTGATACGACTGTGGATGCATATTTATATGTATGTATGTGGCACGTATTTACTTTCGGGTAGCTTTAATATAGAAGTATATGTATGGGTATACATATATGAAAGTATTTAGTTGCAACTTAGAACCCAGATTTACATTTTTTTTGCATATATGATTGTTGGGTTAGGATGAAATGAATTTTTTGTGCAAGTACACTAACAGCGGAACGTGTAGCCCGATTAGTTACGTATATTGAGAGAACATATATATGCCACCGTGTATGTCGCTAGAATTTTAAATTTTTCCTAAGATTCGTGAGGACGTATGGAACGTGCATGCATTATGTTCACTCATGCATTTAAATTGTTGCATCCCTCCCTTACTTATAATTGCTTACCCCATTCATTGAATTTCTTCTCATGTATGATATCCTCTCACAAGAGTTGCACACTTTGCTACAGATGGCAGCACCAGGAACCCCGCCTCGTAGTGACACGTTCCTGGCTGTGTTTGGCACTCCGACCTTGCTGTGGAGGGTACTAAACTCAGTTGGGTACGCTGAGCCACCCCGCTACTTCTGGAGGGAAGTGGCAGCTGAGGGGCAGCCGTGGTATGATATGCGGGTGACCATTCTGGCCCGTGCAGACAATCCATAGTGGTATGGTTGGAGTATTGAGTCAGATGGGCAGTCTCCTTGGGAAGGTGCCTAAGTGGTAGCTTTAGAGGCGCTGAGTGAGATTTGTCAGGAGTTTGGTGATGAGCTTGTCAACGGTCCAGCCGGAACCTTTCCCCGGGTGGATCCATCGATGACCGCTTGGATGCAGCGGGGCAGCAATGCACTAGTAAGAGACCGTGATGAGCGAGCATAGAGCACTAGTGCTGCTTTGAGCGCTATGTTCGTAGTCCTGAAGATGTTCTACTCACGCCAAACCCTAAACCCTAAACCCTAAACCCAACCCCCCCCCCCCCCGGGGGGGATTCACCATTGACATCTCTAACAGTAAAGGGTTCAAACATCTCAAGTATAACCATTTGATGTAAATTTTTTTTCTTGTGGACTACTCCCTCCATCCATAGAAGGGCGCAACTATGGAATTTGTGCAATGCAAACTAACTTAATTTTGACTAAGTTGTGGCAAATAGTATTAATAACTATGTCTCCAACTAGACTTACTACGAAAATATATTTTATATAATTAATTTAATGATATTTGTTTTATACCATATATGTTAGTGCTTTTTTATATAGCTTTGGTCAAACTTTAAATTATTTGACTCTTTCAAAAGTGAGTGTTGCATTCCTTTACGGACGCATGGAGTATTTAGAACCCCCAACACCCCCACAAAACTATTTTGCATAGAACCCCTCGTCCCAGTCTCATAGGTATTAGGATCGGACTAGACATCGGATTGATGAAGCTCTTTGTTCATGGTTTGATTGGTCCAATTAGTTGAACTGCCAGTTTAGTAATTGTTAACACCAAATTTTGGTAATTTTATTGCCTATCGAGTCTACGGAAGTAAGCTGATAATTCTATGAATATTTGTGAAGAGACTTTCGGCTGGTTTGTCTGGACTGCCCAGTAAGCTATGTTGACATATCAAGCTTCTCTTTACGTGATGCTAGAAGGAAGGCAAATACGTACATGCACACAGTTAATTGAAGGAAGGGAGAGACATGAAGACCAGATGTTGCTCGGTCCTCACGTGGAAATAAAGGGAAAGCAAGAGAAGCTAGTTGATATATGGTATATGCTGGGTACGTGAACGAAGGAAGCAAGAAGGGAACAGGAAAGAGAGAGTTCGGCTTTAATACTTGAGGAAGGAAATAGCTTCTTGATTAAAGATGGAGCCCATGCATGAAGAAAACGATACGACTCCTGGTTGCTGGCGTGAAGATGCAAGCCAGGTTCAGTTGATATATGGCTATATATGCGGCTGCGTACTTGAGTCCATGCATGAAGGTAAAAGGAAAATCATTTGGCTGCTGGCAGCCAACGTCGAAGAAGTGCAAGAACCGTGGAGGCATCATCATTGGCCCAGAGAGTCCAAATGCAACACGATCTTATTTACGTGACAGCCACGTGATGAAAGGAAAAGCCGGTTGCCACAAATTAAGTGTGGATATAGGCAAGTTAAGGCAGGTGTTTGTATACGTGCGTATCGCGGTACGGCTCAGATTGTTAACCGACCAGACTAGGAGTCGTAGACCAGATTAGTTTAGATTTTATTTTCTTTTAGTTAGGTACGTGAAGTCCAACCGCCCTGTAAATATAAAGGGTGATGATCAATTGTAAGACATCTTCAACAATCAACATAAACTAGTATCTTTACTTTTTGGCTTACGTCGCCCCTTAGGAGTAGGAGTAGAGTAGATTTTGACGAGTTCTTCGGTAAGTAGGGCTGCCCTCGGTTAGGCCCGATCTCCGGTTTGTCTATAAGTATCCATCACGACTTATATTGTGTTTGTAAGGCTGTCCTCGGTTAAATCTGATCTCTTACAAGCTTGGTATAAGTTAGTTATCGTCAGATAATTGTAAGGCTGCCCTCGGTTAAGTCTGATCTCTTACAATTGCTGATAGTTATCCTTGATTCTTATTAAAATCCACATGGCTGCCCTCGGTTAAGTCTGATCTCGTACGAATTTTGATACAAATCTCTTGCCCGATCAAGATTGAGATAGATCGGCTTTGTATCTTTTTGAATCGTCATCTTATCGCACGACATTGTTACATCTTGCTTTAACGATGGTTCTTGCTAGTCTAGTCGTTCTATTCCAATCTTGATCGAAGATAGCATATGGTCAAGGCATGTTTAGCCCTAGGTAAGGCTTGCTAGTTGATGAGATCTGGTCTAGAAGTGCTATTATGGCTGCATCGTTTAGGTCTGACCCCCACTACTAGCATCGTATATTGGAAGTCGTCAAGTAGTAAGCCTTGTTTATGGCCAAGCATAGTCTTCGGCTGTATGCAGTCTTCGGCTGTATGCTATGTCTGCATCGGCTATTCAGCTGATCGTCTGTGCTTTCACGATCATAGCATGTCCCCACGATCTCGTTAAGCGTTTATAGATTTATATGCTTTCATGGTTTAATTTGTTATCTTTATTACGGCTACATCGGTTAGGTCTGACCCTACTGTTAATGATAGTAGATTAGATCTAATAAGCGTACGGGTTTATACACGTCTAATGGTTGAGTAGTTGTATGCTATGACCCTTCTTTCGCTGGAATCGGCTATTTAGCCGATAGCCTGTCTTTTTTAAATATATATTGGCTATTTACATGCTTTTTACTTATTTTTGTTCTAAGTTAAAAGCTAGTATGTTTCTCAATCAAATCATATGCTCCCACGCCTATCTTTTTACACCTTTTGCATGTTTTCATGATAATTAGCAGGTTAGATCTATGTAATTGAGTAACTGATGATTGCCGATATGCTTGTTTTACTTATTATACATCATGAACATGCTGGATATCGACTCTCTAGTTGATAGCCTCGTCTTACTAGCCACTTGGCCGCACATTTGGAATTGTCTGGACAAACGACCGGCATGTTCCACTTTAAATTACTGATCAATCTTGCTCCCTTGTCAATTGCAGGTCAAATTGACTGGCACGCCCCCAAGGTCATGGCCACCCGGTCCAGTGCCCTTTCAAAGCACGGAGAGAGCTCCGAATCCGCTCCGCGCGGTCTCTCCCCGGCGTTGATCACTATGTCCTCGGCGTTGATTTTTCGGCGTCGACAGTAATACATATATTTCACTACTACAAAAAGGATTTTTAGGGGCGGCTCCAGAGGCTCTGTAGGGGCGGTTTGCCCAGCCGCCCCTACGCAAGGGTCTCTACAAATCATGTATTTGTAGGGGCGGTTCCTAGGCCGCCCCTACAAATCGATTTCTAGGGGCGGCTGTTGTTTTCAGCCGCCCCTACAAATCTATTTATAGGGGCAGTTGCCCCTACAAATCGATTTATAGGGGCGGTCTGGGAACACCAGCCGCCCTTACAAATCGATTTGTAGGGGCGGCTACAGTATCAACCGTCCCTACAAATCATTTTTCTGCCAAAAAAAATTAAATTTACAATTCTTCAATGCGACAACATGCGTTTCTGGTTTGAATAAAATGATGGTTCAGAGTATGCAGCTGATGGACTAACTACTAAGAACTAGAATCACCAGAATAAGTTGACTAAGTGTTAAAGAACTTATAAGCTCCTTGGAACTGCCAACAATAATGTATACGCAGATGAAGTTGAACATACATGAAAAAAGAATCAAAGAATGTTAAAGTAATGTGGCATGCACTGCAAAATAAAGGTGTAGGCATGTAGGATTCAAATGAGTAGATCCACAACATACACTGGCACTAGACTGGCATGCCAATCATTCACAACAAACATGTAATTTTGTCCATAAATATATCCTCCCATCCGTACTAGTTGACCTTACTTACGTGATCATCTCGGCGAGCATTTCTCCACCGGACGGCACCGTACTTGGCCAAGGAAGAGCTCCGATTCTACGAGGAAGGGAACACGGTCTTCCACGACCGTTGCCGCTCTCCCTCGTAGAATCAAAGCTCCTCATTGACGTCCATTACCGCTCGGTAGAGAATATGCTAGCCAAGATGAACACGGTCCGCAAGTTCAACTAGTATGGATTTTCTACAATTTTCTAACTAAAAAGAGGTATCCAGATCACAACCAAAAAGAATGTTAAAGGCCTTGTTGTTCCAAATACACTGGGAATGTCAGACATAATGGAAAGGTATCAGCTCCTGCAAAATGAGCTATCAGCTCCTTCAAGGCTTAGCATTTATCTTGAACCATACCTTGTTGTACTGCTCCTGCAAGGAGCTATCAGCTCCTTCTGAACCTGATCCAATTGCCTTTGCATTGCATTGCCAGAAGGTTCCAGATGGGTCCGTGTAGTATCTGCAGCACACATATGGTGAACCATGAGAAATAAAGTCCAGTGGCCTTGTGTAAATTGATTATGACAAAAAGATTTGCCTCACAACATAGAGAGATAAGGATGCTATGATTGCAAAATGAGCAACATATACAGAGGGGCCTGCTATAAGTGCCTGGTCTCCACTATATTCCACTAACTAAAATATATGCCTTAGCCAACATGTATACCGAATAACTTAGTTCAATACATGATGTAGATAACCATTGGAACAATCTTGGTCACAAGTTCCATGCCTTCCTATTTTTCCTTATTTTACAGAATTTTACTTTAATTTCATCAAGGACACATAATGACCTAAGTAGAACAAAACCACCTAGTAGACAACCATAGTTCATGTGAGTCAAACAAATGGTAAGCCCACACTGCTGCAAAAAAAGACATCCACTAAAAAAGGCGTTTACCATGACGATCTAAAAGATCCAACAAAAAGCAAATGTGATGCATGATATGATGATAGTAAAATGATTTTACTGAGAAGAAAAGTAAGTAAAGCAACCCACATTACCATGACACCTAAAGTCTAAAAAAAGGCAACAAAAAGCAATTTCAATGCGTTATAGCACAATAATTTAGCATAAGAAAAAGAAGTCAATCTCCTAGTTTAAGAAAAACATGGATTCTCAAGACGCAATTAAAGAAAATCCATTCGATGAGCTAAATGGATCAAGCACTTACAAGCTAGGTCCATTCTCATCATGTCCAAAGACAATTAGGAGGAGACTCCAAATGGCCGTGACTACACAAACAAATAAGTACATCGTAACGCCTACTACACGATACATGAAATGATTACAACTTAGCACACCCCCTCGACGAGCTATTGGGATGGAAATATAAAAGTAGATGTGTGTTGCGAGAAATCGTGGTCAGATAAATGTCAGAAAACTGAAAACTAGTAGTGGGTTGGCCCTATCAAAATGGTTGGCAAATGGGGAAAGTTTTCGGTTTGTAACTCTAATGAACCTCAACAAAAACAATTCATAGGTCCATCTTCACCATTAGGCCCAGATAAGATAATATTTACACATGAAAGAGCCAATGTAGGCAAGATAGGTATATAACAAATACTCATCATTTCATAAAAGGTCATTAGTGTTTGTTATATCTTTTCATATTCATTATGGGAGTAATAGGGCTGACCAGTTATAAGAACACCTAAATGTTGTAATCGGATTCAATTTCCTCCAATCGTAAGACATTTGAAAACAAAGATATTGGTGTAAATCCATCTTATATTTTGAAGTTGAAGGAATGAAATATAGTCTGCAGATAATTAATCTTGCTTCTTGCGCTACGGAGGCTATAGGAACATAAATGAGGCTAACCATTGACTCTTCATCACCTTCGCCAAAGCGCAGAGCCAAGTCACGATAGCTTGTGTAGAAGATTCTACGGTCATTGGCTCCCCATATGAGAACCTATGATTACGATTGTAAACATGTCAAGTCGATTAATAGAGAAAGCTCCCAAACATGTAAATAAATATGTATATGTATATAACCCGAAAAAGTACCGAGTCTCAACACGAGCATGCTCCACTAGCATTCTAGCATCAAAGAATAAGTCCACTCATGGCACAGACCTATGTGCTCATCAATTTCCATGATTTTCTCCACACTTTGCTTGGTTACTATAACATCAAAAGGCAAAGGAAAACTGAATTCATTAACAATTTAAACATGAAACAACCTATAGCATGAAAACCAGAGGCTATGTGGAGTGACATTTCCTCCGATAAAAACCATTCTTGTTATCATAGCACAAAATTGCATAAAGTTGAGCTCAAACTCTCACGATTGCATCAAATTGTAGGTTAAAATATTGCCAAAAATGCAGAGAAATGAGGGGTCGCACAACCTTGTGAAAGAGGAGCTAACCTAAAGATCATAAACCTTGTATAAGAAATCACAATAATTCAATCATAAATGTTTGGGTCAGCAAGCAATGTTCCATTGTTCAAATTTAACATCCCAATCTTTGCCACCATACAATCAAGCCCTAGTACCAGCTAGGGGAATGAAAAAAGTAACTCAATAAGTACCAAAGCGGGAGAGGTCACACATTTCTCAACAGCAAGGACAACACCATCCTTTGTCTTCAACCCAATCGCAGTGGATCCCAACTGCAAGAGCAAAGGAACAACAACATGAGCATCACTTTGTCACACAAAACCCACATAAATCTCACAAGTAAAGGCACGGCAAATTGCACAAAATTCAAGACAGTGTGTGTACTTGAGTGCAAGTGCTTGTCCTTGAGCTACTTTTTTCTAGTTAGTAATGCAATGACAATCCGGTGCTATTGAGGAAAATAGAGCATGCCATCACATGTCAAGTTTTGGCCGACACAATAATAAACCCGACTAGACACACGGACCACAAACCTTCCACAATCCCAAACCTCAACTAGTAAGATCGAGTGAGCCATACTCCTGACTTCATCCTATAACACCCTCAACTCAGAAATCCCAGCAAATCTGTAAATCCTAAAACCCCCCAATTGTGCCCTTTCAGATTTGCGCTCACGCAAAAACAGCTAACCCCACAAATCTAGACTCGTCGTCACAAAAGTCCCCACCAGCCCGCACAGGCACCTAGCATCTCAGCGTCGCCACTGTGTTCAAATTCGATCCGAAACAACACGTCGCCCTTCCGATAGAACGCTACAAAGGGAGGCAGCAACGAGAGAGGGGATCTCACCTTGATGGCCTCGATGGCGTACTCGACCTGGAACAGCCGCCCCTTCGGCGAGAAGGTGTTCACCCCGCGATCGTACTCCGTCCTACAAAGACCCCCAAACACAAAATGCAAACGCGTCAGCAACTCAGCACACGACGCGCCGCCGCCGGCAGACTGAATCCAAAGGGTTTCAAGGACAAAGGGATCTAAAACCGGCCAGTCACCTCGTGAGAAACATCCTCTCGGTCGGCGACTCTGGTGACGGCGGATGCTGGATCGAGCGGGGTCTTGGAGCCGCTCTTCTGCTCGCCGAGGAAGTTGAAGCGAAGAACACAGGCGACGGCGGTGTGGGCAGGCCGCGGTCTGTCATGTATATGGGGTAGGGTTCCAGGTGTGGGCGGCTCACCTTGAGGGCGCCCAGATCTACCGAAAATGGAAGGAGCCGAGGAGGATGGCCTCCGCGCAGCTCAGGCCGCCAATCCCATGGATCTAGCCGCTAGGACCTCAGATCCGATCGCCACCGCGTGGATCGAGCCGCCACCGCACTTGTAGGACCGCAGTCCGGTCGTCACCGCGTGAAGGGGAGACGAGCCCGGACCAGCCACCACCGGATCCGGCCGACGAGCATGTGGATCCGGTCGTCGTGAGACCTCACTCGTCGCTGTTGAGCGGCCAAGGGCCTAGCGAAGCCCCTCGGCACCTGGCGTAGCGCGGGGGCGGCGAGAGAGTGTGAGAATGCATGGGGCCAGCAGACGTCTGGGGGTGGGGCGGGGTACCTCGGATAAACGGCAGCAGTTCGCACAGTAGGGGCGGTTCATGATTGAGCCGCCCCTACAAATAGAAATACCAGGGGCGGTCGGTGATTAAGCCGCCCCTACAAATCCGGCCCATTTGTAGAGGCGGCTCGTATCACCAGCCGCCCCTGCTGTTCCATTTGTAGGGGCGGCTAGTCTCGTGGCTCTCAAACACGCCACTGTAGGGGCGGCTCCATCACCAGCCGCCCCTACAAAAAATTTGTTCTGTTGCTAAAAATCATTTTTCACGTAGTGTTTTGCACACATTACAACTAACTACATGGTGTAGTGGTGGAGAATGCTTTGCTCTAACGTGTAATCCATAGGTCTAGAAGTATTCCTTAGCCTATCTTTGCTCCCTATCGTGTGGTGCAGACCTAATAACTATGCACAACCCTAATTCTAACTCCCCTATTCTTTTCTCTAGTTTCTCACTTGTCCTTGTCGTTGCTACCACTACCACCCCTCACGCCTCACCGCACACGTTGGCCTTTCTCCAAGGGTGTTGAGTTGCGCGTGGCTCGATAAAGGCGATTGTATAGTAATGCTTAACCATGTGCCGCTCTGGAGGTCAAAAGGGGGGCTTGGGAGGGCTCCCATGCCTCTTCCATGCTATGCTACCACCGCCCTTTGAGTGGATCTCTAGTGTGCCCCCTACCCTCAATCCTTCCTTGTCCATCACCAATTGATGCGTCCTCTGACTCTTTTTCCCCTTAAGAAAGAAGTGAGTATCTAACAATCTCTACATATATTTCTATTGGGCAAGATGAAATGTAGAAACTGGTAGATCCGCACTAGATGTTGTCCAATCAGATTTTATGTGTGCTTACCACATTGCAAGATGTGATTAGTGAATACGTGATATCTAGTTGATTTTTTTTAATTTGCTTATGTATATCCATGTGGATGGTGTGTACTCCATTTGCCCTCTATTTGTCGTTGCTAAGAAACAAATAGATGGTTTATGCACATTCATGAGCTCAAATACAACATTGTTTTCTTCATCAGTCCATTTGTAGTGCCTTTATTTTTAAAGCACCATTCAAAGCTCGTGATACCTGAATGGCTTGCTTATTTTAAAGAGATGTTAGGAACTGAATGTTTTTAAATTTGAATAGTTGATTTTAAATGTGTTGACAACAAGTTGACAACCAAAATTATCAAAAGGAGGTTGATCATAGGTTTTCAGATGGTTTCCCAAACCAGCTAGGATGGTTTAGGAACTTTGTCAAAATGCATAATAGACTTCATCATTGTGTTCCTCTCATTGAGCCGATTAAAAAAATGCAACATCTGATTGGGAGTTCGGATGAAGAAACTTCAGCCTTGGAATGCAAACCAAACATACCATTAGTTCGATTAATATTTGACATCGTTAATGCTTGTATGCTACTCCACCTGTTTCAAATTATAGGACATTTGACCTTTTTAAATATATTATTTACTATGTATCTCGATGTAATGTATATCTAAGTGCATATCCATAGGCGGACCTAGGGGTATTCCTGGGAGTTCTTAGGAATAGCCAACTTTTTTATGTACTTTTAAGTATATATGTATGTATACTTATACATAAAAATGTATAATGAAGTATTATCTGATATTTTCGTTGATTTTAGCCCACAACAACCTATATCGGCTTGGCTCCCAACCTCTCTTCTCAAGCTTAGAGTTGGACCATATTCCTTGTCAACTTAATTCGTACATTACTGATATGTGCATTGATGAAAGGTTTAGAAGTGTGAGAAGTCTTTGCTGAGTTTTCCATTATGCTCGTTGAAATAAAGAAGCATCTTTTACATGAAGATGTTTACAAGCTTCTCAAATTGCTGCTAGTGCTTCCAATAGCAACCGCTAGTGTTGAAAGAGTACTTTCTTTTATGAATTATGTGAAATTAGAAAATAAGTTTGGGATCAATATTTCAATGATTGCTCGGTTACATTTATTGAGCAGGAGTTCTTTCTACAAGTTAAGGACAAAGACTATCATCAACCCCGTGAAGAATGGCAAAGTTAAAGCAACGTTATAGTATTTTGTAAGTTCTTTTTATTAGTTTGTTTCATGCATATCTTAGATCTAAACATTTTCTTATTTGTCTATTTTTATGACTTTAATTATCGGTAACTGTCGGATATCTATACCCGGGTATCCGAGCCGAAGGATTAATGAGCGTCATGTCGCCTCATCTGATGGTTAAGAATGCAACTACGGCCTCGTTCGACCCCCAGGGGCCGGGCCACGCCTCGTCCAACTCCGAGGACTAGGTTTCTGCCTCGTCTGACCCCAAGGCGTGGGCTCTGACTCCGGGGACGAGGTTTCTGCCTCGTCTGACCCCAAGGCATGGGCTCTGACTCCAAGAACGAGGTTTTTGCCTCATCCGACCCCAAGGTGTGGGCTCCGACTCGTCCGGTCCCACGGGGAGGGCTCCACCTCGTCCGACCCCCAAGGGTTGGATTCGTCTCGCCCGCCCCCCCAAGGCGAGAATTATGCCTCGCTCGTTCCTTGGGGGTCGGATTTGCTACCGGGCAAAAGCAGTGGCCCCAGGATGGGACTCGAACCACTTCAACCACTATGACGTAGAGGTGCAAGCCTGGGAGCACATCTCGAACGCGTCCTGATGCGACTGACGGACGCATCAGGCCATGCTGGGACACTCACATCGCTCACCGTGTCAACATGCCAGCACTGTGCTGCCAACTCCCTGCCTGACCACTGTCTAATGTCAGTCAACCGACATCAGTTGACTGGCACTGTACCACCAGTCCCTCGTATGTCATCTGTTAGGGGACCCTTTGACCATTCCATCTGCTCGGATGGGACGGAAGACAAGAACGGCGCACGATGCCTGCATGTATGCTACAACGACCAACAGGACCCCGGTGCGATGCCGCTGCCACCATGATCTACACGGTCAGCGAGACCCACGCGAAGAGGAGGACGGCACACCCCTGGGAGCCTTATTTCTCTTTCTTTTTTTCCCTCTTCCCTTCTCTCGGTCTCTGGTATCCTATTCTCTCCCTTTGGTCTATAAAAGGGAAGGCAGGGCACCATTCAGATAGAGAGATCGATTGACCGATAGATTGAGCAGTAGAAGCATCAAGCAATCGAACCACAGAGACTTGGAAGCTCCTTCCTCTCTCGCCAGTTTGTAACCCCCTACTACAAACTCAGTGCTGGTACACGAGCAGCCTGAAACTGGACATAGGGACATTCGGCCCGAACCAGTATAATTCTTATGTTCTCTTAGCACACCATCCAAGCTAGACGCATAATAATACAAATTTACTCATTGGTGTTTACACGAAACACCGATGGTTGGCACGCTAGGTAGGGGCCTTTTACGCATTTCGACATCAACACCAGGCCTCGGATGGCTAGTCATGACATCACCTAGGTCCCGGGCGCACACGTGCGCTTTGGGGACCTAGACTTCATCATCACAACGAAGGGAGAGCTAGCGCGGGCACCCGTCGTCATTCAGCCTCTGCACTCTGCCGGCCTCGATGTGATCATCGAGGCGCTTGAGGAGCTACGGCTACGTGTGCTAGAGGCCCGCACCCCTAGTAGCGGCTAGCTCCTCGATGTCGACTATGGGAGGTTGGAGCATCAGCTCGGCGTCTTCCTAGGACCCCAACCGTCCTGAAAGGGTCTGTGCCACCTCACCTTCTCGTTCACCAACGTCATGGCACAGCTTACCAGGGGAGAGCCCCTCTCCCTAGAATACCTCATCCAGAGTGCCTCGACAATGCTTCCGTTTGGTCTCTGCAACGCCGCAGAGACCGTTGGCCACCTTGTGGTGCAACGCATGATTCTATCCCCATGAACAACAAGTTCGTGGGGGTGATCGAACACGTCACGGAGTCTTTCCATGACATCCTCGCAAAGGAGCCGGAATCGCCCTCTAGCTCTAACTCCAGCAGGGGGACCCATCACCCCTCTCATGAATGTTGTATGACAGGTATCCTCGAGGGACACGTCAAAAGCATCCACGAGGAGGAGGCTAGCCTAACGAACGACCTCGATAATGAGGTCGAGGGAGATACAGGAGCCCCACCCTGCCTACGGATGGAGCAGCTAAAGGCCCGGCACCTAGAGCTTGAGGAAGCGTGACTCCAGCTCGAGCAAGACCGCATGGAGCTCGATCATGAGATCGAGCGCCATGGAGACAGGGGGCGTGCACGTGCCATGGCCCGTGACATGAACTGGACGATCAAGCGCTCCCGCCCTTCGCCCGAGCAAGCCAGAACATCACTGCTGTGGTAGCCTTGCTCCGGGGGCTTCCAGTGCCTGTGACACCCGAGGATCGACAGTCCCATCATGAGATTCGCACTCTACTCGAGCGTGCATCTGCGTAGCAGACCGAGAGCTCACTGTCTCGGCGACGAGAGCTCAACGCCAGTCAGCGCACGCCCTCAGTGCAACCCGACAAGGACGCATTAGTCCACCAAGCGCCGCATGGCGGTAGGCCACACATCATGGTTCCGGTGTAGGAGCGTCTTGGCCGCAATCGTGATGCACGCGACACTCTTGACGCCCGTAGGCATAGCCACAGCGATGCGGGGGAGGGGGCTAGCCATGGTTACCACCCTCGGTGGGGCGGACACTATGACCACGAGGAAGACCGGAGTCATAGCCCCAAACCAACGGGCCCTAGGCCTTTGGTTGGCATATCCTCAAGGCTGTGCTCCTGCCCCGATACCGCCCGTAGATTAATATCCCAAAGTACTCTGGGGAAACGAACCCTGGCTTGTGGCTCGAGGACTACCGGCTTGCCTACCGGGCCAGCGGTGCGGTCAGTGATGACTTCATCATCCGCAATCTTCCCCTGTTCCTGGCCGACTCGGCACGAACATGGCTGGAGCACCTTCCGCCCAACTACGTTCAGAGTTAGGCGGACCTAAAACAAATCTTCGTGGGGAACTTCCAAGGCACTTATGCATGCCCCGGGAACCCCTGGGACTTGAAGAACTGTCGATAGAAGTCAGGAGAGACTCTCCGCGAGTACATCCTATGCTTCTCCCGGTAGTGCAACGAGCTCCCCAATGTCGCCGATACCGACGTCCACGAGCCTTCCTATCAGGGACCACCTACGTGTCCCTGGTCCATAAGTTGGGACATAAGGGCCCACGAACTACCAAGGAACTCCTCGACATCACGACAAACCACGCTTCCGACGAGGAGGCGGTTGGAGCAATTTTCGATCGCTCCAGAGGCAAGACGAAGCGGGACGAGGACGCCGATGAAGGCCCCTCCGACCATTCGAATAAGAAGAAGAACCGGAAAGGGCATGGGGGCTCGCTCATGGCCGTCGCCGAGCAAAAAGTCGGTCGAGCGCCGGTCGAGGGCACCCCTGATCACTTCGATAAGTCGCTTGAGGGGCCATGCCCAAACCACACCTTCCCCATCAAACACATGTACAAGGACTGCTCCCTCATGAAGCGCTTCTTCACTGGCGGCTCCAAGAAATGGGAGCAGAAGAAGGCCAAGGCAGAAGCCGACGATGCCAGAGAGAAGGACGGTGGCTTTCCGTTACCAGATGGCTGCCTCATGATCTTTGGTGGGCCAGAGGCATATGGCTCCAAGCGCCGATAGAAGCTCACACGTCAAGAGGTTTATGAAGCCGAGCACGCCACGCCCGCTTTCCTTAAATGTTCAGGGTCTCCCATAACCTTCAACCGATCCAACCACCCGGAGAGCGTCACACACCTAGGCAGGTACCTGCTCATGGTTGACCCTATTGTTAGCACGAAGCGGCTCACCAAGGTAGTGATGGATGGAGGTAGCGACCTCAACATCATGTACGCCGAGACGCTCGATGCCATGGGCATCGACCGAGCGCGCATCCGGCTGACTGGAGCGCCTTTCCATGGCATCGTGCGTGGAAAGCAGGTCGTGCCACTTGGGCAAATCGATCTGCCCATCACCTTTGGGTCTCCATCCAACTATAGGACAGAGACCCTCACCTTTGAAGTGGTTGGGTTCCACGGAACCTACCACGCCATCCTAGGACGACCATGCTACGCGAAGTTCATGGCCATCCCCATCTACACCTACCTCAAGCTCAAGATGTTGGGCCCGCACGGGGTCATCACCGTCGGCAATTCTTTCTAGAGGGCCTATGAGTGTGAGGTCGAGAACTACGAGCTCGCTTCGGCAACCCTCACTTCTGAGGAGCTCGCAGCCATCGGGAAGGACATCGCTGAAGGAGTGCCCGACTTGAAGTGGGCGGCTGGATCCTTTGAGCATGCGAAGAATGTCAAGGAGGTCCTCGTCGACCCCGACAACTCCACTGACAAGACGGTGCGCATCGACACCGCCCTCTCCCCCAAGTAGGAAGGCGCGCTCGTCGCCTTCCTCTATGCTAATCGAGACATCTTTGCATGGAAACCCTCAGATATGCCGAATTTCGAGGGAAGTCACCGAGCATGCCTTAAAGATTAGGCTAGGTTCTAGGCCGGTCAAACAATGCCTGTGCCGCTTCAATGAGGAGAAGCGGAGGCTCATCGGTGAGGAAATCGCTAAGCTCTTGGTGGTCGGTTTCATCAAGGAAGTATACCACCTAGAGTGGTTGTCCAATCATGTTCTGGTAAAAAAGAAAAGTGGGAAATGGAGAATGTGTGTTGACTACACAAGCCTCAATAAGGTGTGCTCGAAGGATTCGTTTCCTTTGCCACGCATAGATCAGGTAGTTGACTCGACCTCGGGGTGCGAAACCCTATGGTTCCTTGATGCGTACTATGGGTACCATCAGATCACGATGAAAGAGTCCGACCAGCTCGTGACCTCTTTCATCACCCCGTTTGGATCGTTCTGCTACGTTATGATGCCGTTCGGACTCAAGAATGCCGGGGCTACGTACTAGTGTTGCATGACCAAATGTTTTGGAGACCTCATCGGGCGAACCGTTTAGGCTTACGTGGACGACATAGTAGTCAAGTCCATGCAGACCGACCAGCTCATGGTCGATCTAGAGCAGACCTTCAGGAAGCCCTAGGAGAACGGCATCAAGCTCAACCACGAGAAATGCGTCTTTGGGGTCCCAAGGGGCATGCTACTCAGATTCATTGTCTCCGAGCGTTGCATCGAAACCAACCCGGTAAAAATCTCAGCCATCACAAAGATGAGCCGCCTTGGTTGTAGAACGGGGAGAAGAGGGACACACCCTCAAGGTACAATGCCCCATGTACTTTGTTAGTGAAGTCTTGTCCAACTCCAAGACACGCTACCCCCAGATCTAGAAGCTCCTATACACCATCCTGATCACCAAGAGAAAGCTGCACCACTACTTTGACTCACACTAGGTGACCGTCGTGTCATCTTTCCCCCTCAGTGAGGTTATCTAGAACTAGGAGGCCACAGAGAGAATCACGAAATGGGCGCTCGAGCTGATGGATCAGGGAATCACGTATGCCCCATGAATGGCCATCAAGTCTTAAGAAATGGCTGACTTTGTGGCCGAATGGACCGAGATCCAGATGCCACCGGTGGCCATCGATCAGGAGTACTAGACGGTGTACTTCGATAGAACATTGATGAAGAAGGGCATTGGGGTCAGGCTAGTTTTTGTTTGCCCCCTCAGGGTGCGCATGAGGTATGCAATTCGCATCCACTTCCTAGTTTCAAATAATGTGGCTGAGTACGAGGCACTCATCAATGGCTTGCGCATCGCCATTGAGTTGGGCATCTGACAGCTTGATGTCCGAGGCAACTCACAACTGGTCATCGACCAGGTCATGAAGGAGTCAAGCTGCCACAATGCCAAGATGGTTGCGTATTGTCATGAGGTCCGACAGTTGAAGGAAAAGTTCGATGGCCTCGAGCTCAACCATATCCCAAGGTGGCTCAACGAAGCAGTCGACACATTAGCAAAGATGGCATCGAGTCAAGAGCCAGTCCCCACCGGCATCTTCGCTTGTGACCTGCACAAGCCCTCGGTCCGATACAAGGAACCAGAATAGACCAACAATGAGCCGCCAGTTCTAGGCTCGAGGGCTGACCGACCCTCAGTTCCATCCGACCCCGAGGTCATGGAACTCGTTAAAGACCCAGTGGCAGAGCTCGACCCTCCGACCAACTGGAGAACACCTTATCTCTATTGCCTCCTCCATGAGGTGCTCCTTGCCAACAAGATGGAGGCCCGACGGCTCGCGCGTCGCGCCAAATCCTTCGTCGTCATCAAAGGGGAGCTCTACAAACATAGCCACACTGGAATCCTACAGTGTTGCATCCCCACCGAGCAGGAGAAGGACCTACTGGAAGACATTCATGGAGGGGTATGCGGACATCACGTCACACCTAGAACCTTGGTCAGAAACGTATTCTAGCAAGGTTTCTAATGGCCAACAACGGTGGCCGACGCCGAGCAGGTCGTACGCACCTGCAAAGGATGCCAGTACTACACTCGGCAAACTCACCTACTGGCCCAAGCGCTCTAGACGATTCCCATCACGTGGTCGTTCATAGTCTAGGGGCTTGACCTAGTAGGGCCCCTTAAGAGGGTGCCTAGGGGCTTTACGCACTTACTTGTCGCCGTGGACATGTTCACGAAGTGGATAGAGGCTCGGCCGATCACCGTGATCAAATCTGAGCAGGCCGTGTTGTTCTTCACGGACATCATCCACCGATTCAGGGCCCGAAACTCCATCATAACCGATAGTGGCACACAATTCACGAGGAAGAAATTCCTTCGGTTCTACGACGACCACCACATCCGTGTTGATTGGGCTACCGTAGCGCACATCCACATGAACGGGCAGGTTGAGCGCGCGAACGGCATGGTCCTCCAAGGCCTCAAGCCCATGATCTTCAACCGGCTCAACAAAGCCGGCGGACGGTGGGTCGTGGAGCTCCCCTCGGTACTCTAGGGCCTAAGGACGTCTAGCAGCCGAGCAACCAGTTACACACCATTTTTCATGGTCTACGGCTTCGAAGCCATCCTCGCGACCGACCTCGACTACGAAGCGCCAAGGGTCAAGGCCTACAACGAGCAGGGAAACGAAGCATCTTTGGAAGACACCATGGACCTACTTGATGAAGCATGCGACATTGCCCTACTCCATTCAGCCAAATACCAGCAGGCGCTACGATGGTACCATAGCCGATGCGTGCGGGGTCACACCTTCGGCGTAGGCAATTTAGTCCTTCGCCACATCCAAAGCAACAAAAATCGCCACAAGCTTTCGGCACCGTGGGAAGGACCGTACATCATCGTAGAAGGACTCCGACCTAGCACCTACAAGCTCAAGACTGATGACGGCAAAGCCATCACCAACGCCTAGAACATGGAGCAGCTACGTCGCTTTTATCCTTAGTTTTCCCGTTCCAAAGCTCCTAATATGCTTATCAAACTAAGTAATGTTTCTGCAAAAACCAAAAAATGTTACCTCCTATTGGGTTCGCTTCTAATCTGATCGGTCTTCAGTAACACTCGACCCCGGCAGCTACCTAGGGTTGGGTTTTACTCGGGGGCTAATAGGAGTATATATACTTAGAAACATTTTCCCATCCGACCCTTCTTTTTTATGACAAGACCAAGAAATAAGAGTTGCCGAAAACTAACGATGAGTAAAACTGGTCAGAATCGCAAAAAGCCTACGCCCCGATGGCTATGGCATCGCTTGCTCACCAGCGTAATCATTACTTAGTCGCTCGCAACTTAAGTTTCTAATGCCTTAACATAAAACAAGGGTCAGATTGCAATGAACTTTACAGAGTACATATACTCAGGAATATTTTCCCATCCGACCCTCCCTTTTTATGACAAAACCTAGAAATAAGAGTTGCCAAAAACTAACGATGAGTAAAACTGGTTGTAATGCAAAAAGCCTATGCCCCAACGGCTACGGCATCACTTGCTCACCAGCGTGATCATTACTTAGTCGCTCGCAACTTAAGTTTCTAATGCCTTAACATAAAACAAGGGTCGGATCGCAACAAACTTTATATATATATATAGAGAGAGAGAGAGAGAGGCAAACACAACATTTCCGGCTATAATAAAAGTCTTTACAAAAAGACCGACGTCGGACTCAGCTATCTAACTAAACACTCTTGGGCAGGATTTCTTCTCCGACCTTCTCCGCCAGGTCCTATGCCGGGGGAGCCGCTTCTTTCTCAATTTCTTCTAGCTCGGTGTCAGTGTAGCCAGGCATGAAGCCCTCACTGATCACTGGTAGGTCGATGTTTACGTAGTGGGAGCGAGCGATGGTGAACGCGCGATGGACGCCGGTGTACAGGGCCTCCCTTGCGAGTGCGTGCGCCTGATCCGGGATCTAGGTAACCTGAACTGTGAGCGAGCTTGTCTCCACGGCCTGGGCAACCCCGAGGTCATCGAAGACCAACCCGATGGTAGTGCACAAGGTGTCGTGGTCGTTGCTCTCCAACTGGAGTTGATCCCGCACCTCAGAGAGTTGCCTCTGCAGAACTGCCCAAGTGGAACATCAAAGACCATCAGAAGACCGACTGCAAACGTCAAGCAAAAAGGTAACCAGAGCCTCACCTTTCACTTGCTCCTCGAGGAATGTCTTCTCCCTCTGGAGCACGCCAACATCCCCGGCCAAGGCGGCAGCCAGGCCCTCAGCTTCTTCCTTCAACTTCTGCTCGTTTTTGAGCGCGCGCCGAGCATTGGTGCTCTCCTGACGAGTAAGGTCGAGTGCCGGGCAGAGTCATCCAAGCTCCATGGCATCTTCCCCACCCTTGGTGACCATAGCCTTGAGCTTGTCCTCGGCCTCGTCGACGTGTTGACGGGCTTCCCGTTCCTTGGTCTGGAGGCTCGCCACCTCCTCCTGCAGCCGCGGCACTTCGGCAGCAAGCCCCCAGACCTCCCTCTCGCGACATAAGAATAGGGACTTCTCCCGGCTGCGCATCACAAGGGACTATGAAAAAATCAGGTTAGAATTATATAAACAGGGCTTAAAAGTAGAAAATGTGAACGCACGACAAACTTGGTCGGCCGGGGCGATGTCATCCTTCAACACCCCCAGCACGTTAGTCAGAGAACGGACTGCGGACTCAAGTCCCAAGCGCACGCTCGTCCAATCCTTCACCTCCACCGAGTCATCGAGGGTGAACACCGAGTCACTCGGGTCCAGCCGCCTGGCCCAATGGAGTCGGTCTTTTTCCCATGCGAGCAGATCGTCACCTGGCTGGACAAGGGACCGGGAGGGCCCATCCCCAACCGAGGGGTCAGCCATCGCAACTATCGGAGTTGGCCCAACGGGAGCCGATGGTACCTCTTCCGTCACCGGCGCTCCCTCGAGAGCGAACCCTCTGATGGCAGAGGAGGCTGGCAGCTTAGGCCCTGAAGTCCGAGCCGTCGCCACGTTGGTGGCGGAGCGGAAACAGGGGAACGAAGGCTGAAACTCGAGAGCGAAAGGCAAAAAGACTGGAGGGGCAAGGATGCGGTTGCGCGTACGGAGGCTGGGGAGAAACGGCTTCGTTTATAAGGTAAGGGCGAAACGGGCGAGGGGCGAACCATCCACCTAAATTAACGCACCCCACGCCTCGCTAGATCCGCTTCCTTCAGGGGTCGTGCCCTCACTGTTCGACCTTGCACCAATCGCATTGCTACCTCGAGAGACGAGCGCATGCCTATCCAAATCTTCCCCGCGAAGGATCCGTCGGGTCACGGTTCGCCTTCAAAGGCTACGGGCCACCACAGGTAAGTGGGATACAGAGCTAAAAACGCTCCCACAGCCCATTAACACCCAAGAGTTCGAAGGCTAGCCCACCAGTGGGTTCACGGCTGCTCTAAGGCACCCTAGAGCGAGGGGAGGTTAAGGACGGGCCCGCTAGCGGCCAATACCCGAGGCGCGCAAAGCACCACGGGTGTCTCGACCCTCGTTTCGAGTTTTGGATGATGCAAGGTCCATGGTTTTTCCCCAAAGAAAGGCATCATGCCCTCGGATCAGTCGAACAGATCCGAGAACTATATGGACCGGCCGCCAATAATCTAGAGTAAGTCACCAGCTGATCTTGAGCCGGCCCCCCCACGAAGGGGATGCCAGGGCTCCACTCGAACAAGCCTATTAACAACTCACCGAGCATCGTGCTCCGTCCAGCGAGGAAAGCACGGCACAACTCAGCCCCTCCATCCTAGCGAATGGACACATGAGGGACGACAATCACAAGATGAACCGACACCCCGACTAGACCCCTGCTACGCTCGGGGGCTCAGGGGCTCAGCATCGCAAAGCGACTGAACACATGGTCGCAGACAAACGACGATAACGAACAGTACTCTCTCATGCCCTCAAGCGATGGATCGCAAAATGCCTTTGTAGGAGTGTCTCACTCCTCCAAAGGCTCAGGGGCTACTGTCAGATATCTATACCCGGGTATCCGAGCCAAAGGATTAATGAGCGTCATGTCGCCTCATCCGATGGTTAAGGACGCAATAGCGGCCTCGTCCGACCCCCAGGGGTCGGGCCACGCCTCGTCCGACTCTAAGGACGAGGTTTTCGCCTCGTTCGACCCCAAGGCATGGGCTCCGACTCCGGGGACGAGGTTTCCACCTCGTCCGACCCCAAGGCGTGGGCTCTGACTCTGCGAATGAGGTTTTCGCCTCGTCTGACCCCAAGGCGTGGGCTCCGACTCGTCCGATCCCACGAGGAGGGTCCGCTTCTTCCAACCCCCGAGGGTCGGATTCCGTCTCACCCGGCCCCCAGGGCGAGATTTCTGCCTCGCCCGTTCCCTGGGGGTGGGATTTGCTACCGGGCAAAAGCAGTGGCCCTAGGATGAGACCTGAACCGCTTGAACCACTACGGCGTGGAGGCGCACGCCCAGGAGCACGCCTCGGACGCGTCCTAATGCGACTAACGGTCGCATCAGGCCATGTTGGGAGACTCACGTCGCTCACCGCGTCAACAGGGCTGCACTGTGCTGCCAACTCCCTGCCTGACCACCGTCCAACGTCAGTCAACCGGCGTCAGTTGACTGGCACTGTACCACCAGTCCCTCGTATGGCGTCTGTCAGGAGATCCTTTGACCATTCCGTTCGCTCGGATGGGACGGAAGACAAAAACGGCGCACGACGCCCGCATGTATGCTGCAACGGCCAACAGAACCCCGGTGCGACGCCGCTGCCACCACAATCTACAGGGTCAGCAGGACCCACGCGAAAAGGAGGACGGCACACCCCCGGAAGCCTTATTTCTCTTTCTTTTTTTTTTCTTCCGTCTCTCGATCTCTGGTATCCTGTTCTCTCCCCTTGGTCTAAAAAGGGAAGGCAGGGCACCGTTCAGAGAGAGATCGATCGACCGATAGATCGAGCAGTAGAAGCATCGAGTAATCGAACCACAGAGACTTGGAAGCTCCTTCCTCTCTCGTCAGTTTGTAACCTCATAATATAAACTCAGTGCTGGTAACACGAGCAGCCCGAAACTGGATGTAGGGACATTCGGCCCGAACCAGTATAATCCTTGTGTTCACTTAGCACACCATCCGAGCCAGACGCGCAATAATACAAATTTACTCGTTGGTATTTACTCGAAACACCGACAGTAACATACCACTCTGAACTATATTTTGAACTTATATATTGGACTTTTTTTTATGTGGAAATACTCAAGATTGAAATTCTGGCTCTGCCATTGTGCATAGCAAAAACTGTGTTTAGAAAAACTAAATGTCTTATGATTTGAAATGGAGGGAGTACTTCGGTCTACTTCCTCCATCCTAAAATATTTGATGTTTTAGATTTGAAAGCACGAGAATTTAGGATGAGTGAAATATGTGGGGAGTAGAAAACAAGAATGAGAGAGATATAGATAAAGATGTATCGAGAAAAGAAAAAATGCGTATTGAAAAGTGAGAACATCAAGCATTAAGATAAAATTTGAGTCCTATAACATTATTTATTTTTTGAAGGGAGTGAATATGAAATTTGAGTATTCCTCTCCTCAGGGCCTTTTTCTATAGCCGTTATAAAAGTCAACAAGTACCTCCCGTCATCATCGTCATTTTTTACTAAAAATAAAAAAGGCTGAAAAAGTAAACACAGAAGAGAGGAAAACGAACGAATTGCCTCTGAATCCTAACGGGTCAAAAGAACAGACGACGATCCGACCCGGCGGACCTCGTCCCTTCCTCCTGCACTGCAAGTCTGCAACCACCCTCTGGCTTCCAATTCCGCCTGACCGCCTCTCTCCCTTCTCCCGCTCGCGCGCGGAGTGAGCCGACACCATAGGGAGAAGCAGGTGCCAACCGTTGCGCCGAGGATACCTCCCTGGGGGCCGGTGATCTCCGGTTCCGGCGGCGGAGATGGGATCGTCGTCGCGGATCTTCGAGTACTTCGTGGTGTGCGGGCTGGGCCCGGAGATCCGGTCCCTGGATGGCATCAAGGGTTTCCATGGTGTTGAGGAGATGTACATGTCGGCCTTCCTCGACCAGTTCCCGCCGTCCAACCACGCTCTGTACCCTCCTCCGCCGCCGCAGCTCCCCACCGTGAGTCCGCAGATCCCGCCTCTCCTCCCTTTCCCTCGCCCCGTTAATTTGATCGTGCGTTGATCTGCTTTGGGTGATTTCTGGTCGAATTCCCAGCAGAGTAGAATGAACCGAATTAGCGATTACCGAAACACGTGCATTCAGCGTCGGCATTTGGTTAGGGGTGGCTTGTTGCTCATTTCGATAAAAAGAACACTGATTGGAAGGAGTGAATCATGCCGCTCTTATGTAGCGGGCTTATTACTAGTATATCGTGTGTTTATGTGGCTGCCTCACTAGCATAGTGGTGGAGCCAGAAAATTATGGAAGGTGGCAGGTGATGAAATTGTCTAGCGTGCTGCAGAACATGCTTTCTCTGCACCTGCTTGCTGAACTCACTAGCCTGCTGCTCCCCTGTGCCTGCCTGTTGGCCCTCCTGGAGGGCTCGTTCTGCACTGCTGATGCGAGCTCGCTCGATCGCTGACTGGTTGTGAATCTGTTTTAACATAAATGATATCTAATCTCTCTTTAAATTGAGAAACTGCTCTTTTTTTTTTCCTCTGGATTTGTGAGTCTGATCCTATGTACTAACATTGACTGGTCACAAATGCAGTGTGTTTTGCCAGCGGGAGTAAGAATATATTCTTCAGGGCTGGACACAGATGATGTCTCAACTTATCCACGTAGTTATCCTATAGTTTTAACAGGTACATGTCATAGCTATCCTATAAGTTTTAACAGTTACATGTCATAGCCATTCAGATTTATAGGTCCGGTTGGAAAATAATATTTTGAATAAACTTTGTAGTATACTGTCCAAGTCTTATGGTTAAAATTGCTATTGCTTGCTGTATACAGGTCACCCTTTTAACTATGTTGTCATCATTTCTTGTAGAGGGAGATGGCTCAAAAATTTATGTCAGTTGTATTGCATTTCGGGATCCTATTTGTGAAGATATAATTGAAGCTTACCAAATTCCGGCGAACTCCTTTGCTGATAAATGCATCTGCCTTGTGTCCCATTCTCCTAGTTTCCAAGTCCTTCGTGATGCCCTCGAGGAAATATTTGTTCTTTGTTTTTCTCCTGCAGGGTGTAGGTAAATTTAGTATTCGTGTACGTTGTATGTGCTTGTTTCAAGTTTCAACTACCTCAGAATCTAATTTTGTGTTATCGGATTTCAGCAAGCCTTTGTGGGACATAATATCTCATATGGTGTCACATGTGACATTACCCACACCAGGAAAGAATCGTGTCTTATTTGCCATTGAGAATTGTCTTCTTTCTGCGGAAGCTCCTCCAAAAGAATGGCTTCCCCACGCTGATGTATGTTTTCTGTTTTGATTTGTTCTTACGGTATTCAGCCTTGTTTCCAGTATAATTCCTATGTTAAATTGAATACATTCATTTTATTCACATCAGACTGGTTATATCAAGCTTTTCTGTACCTGCAGATATCGTTCCAGCCATTGGTGCAGTGTCTGGATGTTGATAAACTGATACTGCTCTTTACTGCTGTCCTGCTTGAAAGAAGGATATTGCTTCGATCAAATAAGTATTTGATCGTTCTGTCCCCACTTCCCACTTAGCAACTTTGATCATTTTGCTCCCTCCTATCAGTTCATCCTTATCTAGCCTACTCCAATTTACTTGGGACTAAAGTGCCTTGCTGTATCTCACCCTTATCTCTGCATGTCATAGCCACATAAGTGAAGGAACTGTTTCATTGCATGTGTTACCTAGACATGAAGAGTTCTTGACACATTCACCACCATTAATGATGAAATTATTATGCGTTTGATAGACTTCTCTTTGATTGATAATGCAGGTATACTCTATTGACTCTAGTTTCAGAAGCCATTTGCCATTTAATATACCCAATTAGGTGGCAGGTAGGTCTCACTCAAATATGTGGTTTCATTATCTTTTTTATTGGACTTGAAAAGTACCTTGTAAAACAATTTCTGTGATTGAGGAATTCATTCATGTCTGTATCCATAATTCGTGCTGATATTATGTTCCTAATCATGGAGTGAATTCATATAGCTTATTCTGTTTGCTGCAGCATGTCTATATTCCAATAATATTCTCTAGTGGGGTTGATTACATTGATGCCCCGACACCCTACATGATGGGACTTCATTCTGGTGTTGACACATCTGCGGTGACAATGGATGGTGTAAGTTGTAAAATTAAGACGAGGTTTTCCATTTGCTAAACTTTTGGTCTTGCTCTTTTTCTCTTGTAGTGATATATCAGTTCTCATTTATTTGGTATGAAACGGGATTTTCTTTCTTAAAAGGTAGTTTTGGTTGCCTTGATATTCACAGCCGATGTTTGAATGAGACATCTTCATTCTATTTGATTTGCCACATAAAAGTCGGAGGTGTGTGCAACGCATGTTAAGAATCTTCCAAAGTGATAACGCTTGCTTGAACTTCCAACATATTTGATTTTTGCAGAATTTTTAAGTATACTAATATTTAGAGCTTGAGGGCACTAGGTTTTCTTCCAGATGTGTTAATAATTTCCCTTATGATAATATGACTACTTCTAATCAAGGATAATTTTGTATCGACTCAGAGTAACTTTAATTAGTTAAGTACCTATTCAAAGTACTCTTAAGAGAAGTTTTGTTTTGGCTATATGCATGCATGGTTCAAAAAAAATATTCTTTTGTTGCTTGTATTTGGCTGTTTCCTAACCATGGTGTAATTGTCTTTTTCTTTTTTGGTTTGGCAACCAATACATGCATTAATCTATCACACTTGACACATTCTCGATTATATCAAATTAATGAATTTCACACATTATTATGATAAGGTATATGACTGCAGGTAGTGGTGGTAGATCTTGAATACAACCGGATAACGACGACAGAAGAAATTCCTCCAATACCAGAAACTGAACATAGCTTCCTTCGTGGTGAGATATTAAAATTACTACAACCCAATGTCATGGGAATTGATTTCATGAAAATCAATCTTGCCAATATGGGTGACCGTTCTTTAAGGGCTGGCACAAAATCATGGTGTCAGGAACATGATTTCCAACTTAGGTAATTCTGTTCTCCTTTCCTATGCTTCCATGCTCTGCTTAATACTGCCTTAGATATGAATAGAGATGAGTAAGTTGCTAGTACATTTAGTTCCTGGACCATCATATGCACATGTGCTAGATATTTGGATTATTTTCGCCATTTTCTGTGTCACATGATACCAGAATCAGTGGGTATATACACTATTTTGTCATAAGCAATGCAGAAACTACTGGAAACTGGAAAGAATAATATGTTCATCCTTAGTCAGATAGGGACCTTAGAATTCGTTGTGATGTTACTCCCAATGCTTCACAATATTTGTCCATTCTCCTGGGAATCATTATTTTTAAGTCTTGGAGTTTAGTTTTTGTATTATTTCCACTCTCTGCTGTTTGATGCCGTGAAAGAAGTTAAATTGTTTCAGCATAACATCCAGTAGGAGCATGTTTTATTAGTTGATATTCTGTTTTTATGCAGGCTGATATTTTTGAGATTCTTTGCACAGATCCTGAGTGGTTACCGTAACTTCATTGTAAGCCATCATGTCTAATAACTTCTGAAGCAGCTATTTATATTGTTCGTAGTGGTAACTTAGGAGTACCTTTTCCCCCTTGTCAGGATACTACTTCAACGACTGGTTTCAATTCTCAAGCTTTTCTTAAAAAGCGTTCTCGTGCAACTAATCAGCCTGTCGAGTCCATGTCAATGGTATGCTTCCAACTTGTGCTTACTGCTTACTCATTTTTATTTTCTTTTTCATGCTGTCATAGTTGTTAGTGTACAATTGACATGTCTGAGGAAAGAATTTAATGGTGAACATGGGAAAGTTCGTTTTGTTTCCTCAACTGCTGTTGTAATTTTCTTTATATGGTATTTTGTCTGTTTGTTTTTTATGTGATGGGAGGAAAGCTTTTTTTAATTACTATCTTATAGGTTTCAAGAAGAGACCTAGCTGCATGTTTCTAAAGCGCAACTACCTTAGTCATTATAAACTACATTATACAATCTTTAGATTCTATGTTCATTGGTCACTGATACCAAAGAGGGGTGGTTTAGGAGACCAAAGTATATGAGCAAGATACAAATTTGGGGCTTGTTTGGCAGGGCTCTAGACGAGCTCCACAATAGAGCTATGTGGATCCCTACCAAATAGGTGAGCTCTAAGATGTTTGTAGAGTGGCAGATCACTGCAGCACCCCTAACCGTAGTACAAAAATGTAGGGCAGTGAAAACCTATCTCCCTACGTAGAGTTGCCGATTGAAAACCGAAGTGCCCATACACGTACTCCGTAATCACAAGGAATTGCCATTGGGGGTAACCCCCTCGGTCTCGTTCGCCCCCACTCTCCCCTGACTTGTCCCATCGCCTCTCGCTCCGCCCCTAACCCTAGGGCGCCGCCAATAAACCCCCCACCACAGGAAGAAACTGAAGATGGCGAAATCGCTCCAGACCGATGCCTCCTAACCACCGCCCCCTCCTCGATGATGCTGCGCCTCTGTGCTTGGGCACTGTCGTGCTAGGCAACCATCACGAGGCATTAACTGGAGGGAAGATGACGTCTCCTGGCCGTTGCTGCAAGGATAGCTTGCCGCCGAGCCGTTGCAGGGAGGATTCATGGTCGAGCAACTCACATCGACCAGGCCGCCCACAGAGTTGAGATCCATATCCATGGCTGTTTTGTGATTTGGTAATTTCAGATATTGTATTTGGGGTCTTGATTAAGATTATATTGACTGTGGATTGTGTACGTGATTTTAGTTCATACTAGAAAATGATATGATGCAAGTGGATTATTTTTACTATTGTCTACAATTTCATTGTGCTTGGTAGCCATCTTACTGTGCAATTTCACAAGTAATCATTCTTTCTTGCCCTGGATCAATGGGTCTGTGTTTGAAATGTTTGCCAAAAAGAAGTCCACAACAAGGTGCAATCAATGGGCCTTAACCACATTTGATCAATGGGTCTGAATTCTGTGTTAGATGATTTTTATTAGCACTTCAACTATTAGAGCATCTCTATTAGAGATATGTATAGTCTAACACATGTATATCATGTAACTTGCCCTCCAAGTTGTACTTTGACTACATATATGAAAGCCACCTCCCTAATGGGTGTGAGGTGTTCCCATAATTCTCCACATGGTATCAAGAGTTCGGGTCCCCTTCCGACTCTTTCCTCTACCATAACTTCTCTCCCGCGCCACCGAATCCATGGCCGTGCGGCCACCCCACCTAACGACGCCTCTGCGCGTGACTTCCCTCTGGCATGCTCGCTCGCGCGCTCCTCCCGATCGCAGCTCCTCTTTGCCCGATCGGTTTGCCCCTCCCGATCCATCCCTGGTCGGTCTTCCTCACCGTGATGTTGACAAATTCCATGGCCGCCTCCGCCACCAGCGACGCCATGGGGAATCTCCCTGCCGAGCCAATCGTCGTTGTTCCCTACGTGACGATTGCTGTCCGCTCTCATGTTCTTGTTGTCCTCAAGCTGAAACACCCAAACTTCCACAAGTGGGCGCCCTTCTTCAAGTTCCTACTAGGGAAGTTCGGACTTCGCGGCCACATCGACGACCCTGTCTCGGCCAACCCCCAGTGGGTCATGGACGATTCCTGCCTGCGCGACAGTTGGCTTCTTGGATCTATTGCCGCCGACGTCTAGGACCTTGTCATGGCGCAAGATCAATCGGCGATTCAGCGCGCCAGCTCTGGGTCGCCGTCGAGGGCCCCTTTCTGGCCAACAAGGAGCCCCGCGCCATCTTCCTACATGAGGAATTCTCATCTATGAAGCAGGGACCTCTCCATTAACGACTACTGCCAGCACATGAAGACCGTAGCCGATGCCCCGCACGACGTCGGCCATGCTATCTCGCCGTCGCAACTGGTCCTCAACCTCCGTGGCCTCAACCCGCGCTTCTTCAGAATGGCTTCTTCCCGACTTCAGGGCGGTTAGCAGAACTCCTCCAACCGCCGCAGCAACAAGAAGGGCGGGGCAGGGGTAGGCGCGACCAGCAGCAGCAGCCGGCCTGGCGCAGGCAGGGTGTCCTTGCTCCCCCCCTCTTTGTCTATCACTGTGGGCAATGGTCACCCTATAACTGTTCCATTGAATTTGACGCTGCTGTTTTTTTTTTCTATCAAGGACACATGCAAAAAAAAGTGTTAATGCATTCATTGTTCTGTGTGCTCGAATCTAAATGTCAAGGAAACTGGCCTGGAGTACTTAAATATCAATTTGTTTGGCAGATTATGCAGTTTTTGGAGACTCAGGGGTTCTTGGATTATCTGGAAAGATGCAACAGTGCAGAAGAAAATGCCCACAACCTTCTTGATAAGTTGCAGGATGCAACCGGAAGAGGACAAAACCCTCTAACCATCTTTCCTTCTCAAGTTGCTGATCCTGAGATTATAACAATAGCTAATCCTCAGATTGAAGGTTCAGGTACTTATTCGATTTTTGTTATTCTGCACTTTTTGTCTCCATTTTTATTGTAACAATTAATTGTGTGTTCTAGTAGTTGAATCTCTACATTAGAATCAAAGGTACACCACTTAAAAACATAAACCACAGTGCATCATACATTTGCACTGAATGGATCATGTTATCTATTCTTGGTACCAGTAACATTCACATGCACACTGCTGCTGCATGTTCCTTGTCAATTGGAGTAATGTTAGCAATTAGCATCATATCATCTAAAAAAAGGGCACACTTAGAACTATGCAGATTATCATGCATGAAATATAGTTTATTGGATCTAACTCATCATCCTGTAGGATTTGTTTTTTTTATGAACAACCAAGTTTCTCTAGTGAAACTAATTGAAGGTACTGAATTTGTGTATTAATGGTCTGTTTGGTTGGTGGGCTGGGCTGGAGCCATTCCATTGCAATTTCTATTGTGTTTGGTTCATGGAAATGAGGGATCTCCCCTACTGGGAATATTTCTCCCAGATACTGGACAGGCTCCTCCCAAAATCCGGTGGAACACACTCATGCCACACGCACAGAATTTTTCTGCCATTTCTCTCCTTGCGCCTTTCAGGGTCGGTTGTGGGGCTGTGCCATGGTCATGGTATGCCGTACAAGGAGACAGAGCAGCTGCGCCTCCCCGTGCTCAACGATACTCGCCTTGTGCCACCACCTTTGCTCACACCGACACGACTCCGCACTATTCGCTGCTGACGGCAAGCACTACATGGAACTAGGGAAGTTGGTGGTGCTGCTGGAAGCCGCATGGCTGGCACCCTGAGCCCAGATCTACTTCATCATGCAATGGGAATTCAATGGTGCTGCTGCTCACAGAAGGGAAGGAACAGGGTGTTTCGCTTACAGGCTGGTCCCACAGTGATGATGACTAACGGGTGCTGTTATCCCATCATCGGCATTCCTCCAACCAGACACAAACATTGAACAGTTCCATCCCTCCAAACAAATATCAACACAAAACCATTCCATCCCTGAAACCAGGGCTGGACTGATCCCAACCATCTTGCTCTCCAACCAAATGAGCCTAAAGGATCCATGCATAACTATCTTATTTTCTAGTTTCCTTACGTTGAGGTCCATGGTTGATCTGTAATGCTGACGATCAAGGACTTTGTATAGTGCTTAGGTTTCTAGTGTTTTGGAAAGATAATTAACCTTATATATCTGCATGCAGAACCAGGCAATAGACACTGCTATAAGAGGTTTCCAGCAAATGCAAGAACAGAAGAACAAGAAGAAAAACGAAAGTCGATTCTGGTGTTAGCTAATGGGGCCAGTAAGCAAGTACCGAGGTAAGAAGGCATGCTTGAAAAGTTTTTTTGCTGCTATTTTTTTTACAATGTATGTATTATTATTGCAATCACTTTCATTTTCAGTTCTCCTTCAATCCGAGTAAATGGGGGTCCAAAGGCAGAAAGTCTGAGCCCAAGAGAGAGGGCGGTAAGACATCCTGCTATGTGAAATAATCTCTACCATAGACCCTCAACATGAATAACAGCATAACAATCTTTTGTGCATATTTTGTTATTTGGGTCAACAGGCTGAGAGAGAAAGGATGGTTCTGGACATAAAAGTAAAGCTCCAGGTAATTATCGCCTTCATCTCTATTACCCCAACCGCAACACATTGGGTTTCATGCACTTTTTAGCATGTATTAAATTGCTATTGTCAGCATTATACAAAGCTATTGTGGATTATGGAAATCATGTCCAAATCTTTGATCATGTCTTGGATTTATTTTTCTTAAAAAAATGACCTTATTAATTTGCAAACAACTAAAGTACCCTGAAACCAAAATGAAACAAGAATTGAGACTCCAAGTTGGAATCTTATCTAGTAACATTTCAATTTAAAGCCCAAGGTAACCAAGCTACTATTGACGCATTGCAGTTAATTTTTTTTTAAAAAAAAAACTCGACCTGCGGGGGTAAGACAACCCCTGGGCATTGCATTAAGAAGAATACCTTCTATGCAGGTCGAGAAAACCCCCCAACCCCTGCTCACCCATACACAGCGGTACCGTAGCCCATGTGAGAACGATCACGACCGGGGCCGGACCTTATTGCAGTTAATTTAGATATTTTTATATTAGTTCTTGGGCTAGCTGATAAACCTCCATTCTTTATATGTTGTGAAAGATTTGACTTTTCTGTTGATAGTTTCAGCTTTAAGAATCTTTCCGTTTCGACTCTTGTCAAACCAAAGCTCAATCTTGAGATAACCAAGAGTGGCGGAAGATGTTTAGATGGCACTATTTTCTATCAGTGTCATGGGCTTTCATTACTGATATTGCCTAGCGGTGTTTTCTGTACTGGTATAAATTTAGCTTGTAGTTCTGTTTCTGAGGCAAAACACTGTAAATCTGTAATAGGTTCATTATGCCTGCAAGGCTGCAATTCTAAAATCATTTTTCTCCTGTTCTATTTTTTGCGCAACCTTTTATGTAGGCCACCACAAACTCTTCGGTTAAGTATGAAGTACTGTTCTGATTGTCCCTTCCTAGGGCAGAGATAATTACCATTATCGTTTATTATGTATGCACATAAGCATGTTATTACTAAAACCATGCATATTATTTCCAGGGACTCTGGCTTCGTCTTCTGAGACTTGGGGCCACTGAGGATCCTCTCTCATCTTTTGAATATGGCACCATCCTAGGTATTGTGAAGTTTCAGTTTACTATTTGTCTGTGCCTTCCATATCCTCCCTGTATTTTTTTTCCTAAATTTCTTTTTGCAGCTTTGATCGAGTCTGATGCAGAAGGCATCGGGGGAAGTGGCTTTGTTGAATGCATCAGAGAACATATTCATTCGGTAATCTGGATCTTAGGATTTTGCAATTGATAAATCTTTACTTGGGCACTTTCTAATCCACTTTATATCTTGCTTTACTATCTTTGTAGGGCTGGCAATGTCGCTTGACTGATGAACAGTTTATTGCTGTAAAAGAATTGGTGAGTCAGATTTCGAATTTCCCATTTCTGCACCCCTCAATGTGCAAGTACTAGTTTCTCTTACAAGTTACAATTGGTGATATCTGCTTGAGTCATTGGCTTGTCGTATCCTGGATGGTAGGATGTAGTGTGATGTGATGGCTGGTACTAGTACGTTCGTAAACCAACAAGCCAGCTGGTGATACTCATCAGGTTTGATTGCAGGATAATGTAAATATAACCTGTGTCTGAGGTGAGGTTACCGATAAACCAGCTTTATCTGGTTTATAATTTTTTATTAAGTATTACTCAAGTTTCTTTTTGTCAACACTCATTTCAAGATTCAAAATTTGTAATTTTTGGCCACTAGATAGCTAGCAACATCTGGCATTGTGGATACCATGATACATTAATGGTGCCATTAGGTTCATGTTATGTTCATGATATTGTTGTTGTTTTGAAGTATATATTATAGGAGAAACTAAGGGTTAAGTTTGGTTTTAGGTACCACCATGAGTCAAATTATGCCTTTTATCTAGATACATTGGGAGTGCCTGCGAAAGGGCCTCTGGCTGAGTTGGTTAGGTGGCTTGAGTAGCACTCAGGTCTGGAGCAAATTTCAGGCTGGCGTTAAAAAAATCCCCTCGTCTGTCCCACGCCAGAGCACAGGTCTAAGGCCTGGCCCTGGTCGTGGTCGTTCTCACATGGGCTACGGTGCCACTGTGTATGGGTGGGGTAGGGGTTCAGGGATTTTCTCGTCTTGCGTGAGAAGTTCTTCTTAGTGCAATGCTCGTGGGTTGTCTTATCCCCCCGCAGGTCAAGTTTTTTTTTAACACTGGGAATGCCTCTATGTTGGTTTGGGATTTAGTTGGATACCACTTTTTAAACTCTAGTTCCTAGTTTTGACTTTTGAATATTTGCTATCCAGTGCAGTGCAGTACATCTCATTCTGCTGCTAGGCTTTTCCTTATCAGATTTTCTTCACCATATTTGTTCAGCACTTCTTCTATTCTTATTTCATCACATCTATTGTTTACCGGGTTATGAAACTCACATGTTCTATATACTTGCAGAGCTAAGCAATATGAAACAACCTCATTGTATATTTTTTTCACATGCAGCTTAAGATGGCTATAACTCTTGCGAACTCCCGCAATGACCTGGCGACCATTAGAGATGCTCTTGAAGTTTCTGCTGAAATGTACAGAAAAGACCCAAACAATGTTCAAGATTACGTTCAGCGCCATCTATTATCATTGTCAGTATGGGAGGAGCTTCGGTATGTCATACTTAGTGTGAAAACCGATCAATTTCGTATTAAATTGAGCTTAATTCTCAAGTTCATGTAAATCAATTTGCTCCAATAATGTTGATCTTGCCACTTACCTTGGAACTTTTCAGTAGTAAGAAAGTTTATACAAAAGATAATCTGTAATCAATACCCTTATTGGGATCGCAAGAGGACAGTATCTGGTGGTCATGCACCAGTCAGGACTCATGAAAATCCCGTAACTATTCAATTGCTTGTAATCTATACTTTATTTACTACTGGTACTGCAGAGGGTAATTGGTGAATAGCTGCTGTTTTCTTGACCAGTATGGTATTGGTCAGGTTTCCGAAACCTTAGTTACACCTCTTGCTGTGCCCAGCAGAAGCAATGAACTGGCATCTGCTTTCTGTTTGCCATGTCATTCCCGATTGCCACATGGACTTGAAGGCACATGGGCTTGTCATGTGATCCATTTTTAGTAACACCAAGTAATGCTGCTACTCCACAAACTTTCTAAATCGAGAGAAGTTGAGGTAATTTATGATCCATATAGAAGTTCGAGGCTTAGCACTTGAAACAACTTTTGATCTGAGGGACTGCTGGTTCAGCTCTCTCTTTAAGTTGGAAGGACCTTTTTTTTTGCTGAACTAAATGAAAAGAAGCTGCATGTCAATCTGGAACCATCGGAGTATCGGACCCTTACATTTTCTTTGGAGGCCGTCCTAGTTTAATTGCAGTGTTGACTGCTGTTCGGGAAGAGCTGCAGCTATGGAGCATGGCCAGGGCTCGGGGTGTCTCACCTAGCTGCCCTTGCGCCAATTGGAGGCTACTGTTCCTAGGTTGAGGTCATGTGTGTTTCTGATACAAAGGCGTGTGTGTTCTTATTAATGCTGTGAGCGTGTTGGGTTTGCATGGGTTCTAAAACCCTTTCTTTTTTCTTAATATAATGATACACAGCTCTCCTGCGTTTTGGAGAAAAGAAAGAAGTTGCATGGAATTCAAACAAATATGTTATCAACAGAAGCACTGCTATTTAATTTGTTTGTGGAAATCACAACTATTAGTCTTTTGATCTGTTGATTGTATATGACTTGATTTTCCGAACGAGTACACTAGTTTAGAAATTTGTAACTGTTCTGTTCTTATTTATGATTTATTTCATGTTATCAATTTGACAATTTGTGTCTTCGTTTATGACTTTTTCTCTTGCAGCTTCTGGGATGGCTACTTCGAATATTTGATGGAAAATTGTTCCAATAAGTAAGTAGAGACTTTGAATTGTTCTGTAATAGTAATACCGCTGTTTTAATTCCATGCTTTGAACTGAAAGAACAATATTCTCAGTATAAATGCACAACCTTGTGCACAAGTAGTATAAGGTGAGATTATTTGATGCAGCCTAAAAATATCAGTTGGTAAAACAAAGTTTGTGCACAAGGCAACTTTAAATTTTTCTTTTCTTTTTCTTTTAGGTACATCCAGGACTTAAAAGCCATGAAAATCACAAACATGATTTAGAATATTGGATTAAGTCGGTTTAACATAATTATGGCAGCAATTGATAGTTTTTTTTTGGTATGCAGAAAAGTTCTAGTATAGTTTTAATGAGGAATTTTATAAGGCTGCACGTGCTGTTTTATCTTACGTTTTGTTTCTTCTGCTCTTCAGGTCAGCAAATTATGTAACATTAGTTACTGCACAGCTCATTCTCATGGCAACTCACATGGTACTTGGCGCTTTCATCTTATGTTCTTTTAAAAATAACTTCATTTATCTGTACTATCTTACTTTTTTTTTACTAAATAATGAAGGCTGGATTGGGATTACCTGACTTTGACTCTTGGAATATGATTGAGAAATTAGCCGAGAGAAACAACTTGGGTTTTAAGCAGCTTGTAAGACAAACTGCAACTTTTGTCATTGAGAATTGGTGGCTTTAAACACTTGGTTTCTTACATTTTCTTTACACTTCTTCAGATCAAACTTAGAGCATTGTTCACACATCTGCAACAACTCCGGATTGGCTATTGGGGGGTTGCTACAGGGAAAAGCCAACCATTGCAGTCATATGGCATGGCTTCACCTCATGCGGTTGATGTGTCCGATGAAAGCCAACAACCTGCTGAAGCATCTGGGTTGGGCCGAAGTTGGGTGCAAAGTATGTTCAGCAGAGACAGAAGTTTAAGAGCCACCTCTTTCAACCGAGGTAGTAAGTTTCAGCTACTACCATCTCTGCCCTTCCAAGGACCTTAATACAATTTTTTTTTGAACGCAATGGTAGGAGCTCTACCTTTCAATTAAGAAGAAAAAGAATTGACTTAGTTTATGAGGGAAACCAGACCTGAAAACCTTACAGCCACACAATTTATTAAAGGAAAACTGGGGAAAAACCTAAACATGACAGCCTAGACAACTAACTCTGAGCAACCCATTAAATACCCAAAGTTGACACAACCGACGGAGCCCACCGCATGTCATCGTTGCTGAGCTGCTCCGACTTCCCACGACAAACATCAGCCAAAGCTCCTAACACATCAACACTCACTCGCAACAAGCTTTGTTGCACCCCACAACCAAAGCAGCTCCGACTTCGCCACTGCATATCCATTCTATGAGGATCAGAGATGCGCCACAAGAAAGTAGCGGAACTAGAGAGAACCCAGCCTCGTCGAAACCCAAAGCTTGCAGAAGAGCAAAAAACGTCCCGCATGGACCAACATCCAACTAGGTGGTGCAAGATCTTCTAGGTGACGCCTTCAGTTGTCATCACCTGCCTAAGAACCTAGGTGGAGTTTAATCATAAGAATCCTGCAAGATGAGGGGAGGCGCCTTGACGACACTTCCAAGGAAGGGAACGACACCTAAAGTGTCACCGTCGTTGGCTCCGGGTAAAACACCGGCCGAGCTTTCGCCCAACGTGCTCTATCTCACACCCACACAAAAGGGTCACACCACCACTCATCAGCCGATCCTACAAGCACCGTGGCACATGGTCAGAGACCAACACATGCAGCCAAACGCAGCATCTTCCATGAAGCCATATAAAGTTGCTTGCCGTCTGCCAGTGCACGCAGCTCGTGAGCTGAGCTCATGGAGCCGTTGCAGATGGAAAACGCCCACAACTGGTCACCATGGCCAGCCGTGCCGTGCCCCAATAGCACGCGTGTAGACGCTTCGAATGCAACCTCTGAGCCACCGTCATGTGGCTCCACGCCGCAACCACCTTGCTGCCTGCATGCCGCAGTTAGCCGCTTCTCTGTGACCGCGCCGTCCTCCGAGTGCAGTCGGTCTGCAGCCTGTGCCTCCACGCCCACTCCCCCACCACCAACGGCCTCCGGCGGCCAGCTCCAAGTGTGGAGTCTACAGATCCGGCTGAGGGATGCCGGATCCGCACGCACCGGGCTGGACACTGCCCCGTGCAGGCCTAGCCCTGGAGCCCCTCTGGGACGGGCAGAAGACCTAGCCACCGCGTTCCTTGCCCTCTACCGTAATGGCGGCGTCGTGCTCCAGCGGTGGTCAGGCAGTGGAGGCGTGAGGGAGGTGTCCGGCGGTGGAGACGCCGCCGCCGGAGCCGCCCCTTGGAGAGAGCGACGCGGGGGCCTTTGTGTCGCTGTCCAAACTGTTCCTCAGTCCCAAATTGGACTTTAATACAATAGAGCTTATATTAGTAGGTACATAACTGCAGACTCTATATTCCCACATTTCTAATATAGCCATCATTGTATCATGTCAGGTGATGCAAATGTTGTTGCTACCACGGGTAAAACTGACATCTCAACTGCACAAAAGAAAACTCAAACTAACATGAGGACCCTCAGAGGACATACAGGTGCTATTACTGCTCTTCATTGCGTAACAAGAAAGGAGGTCTGGGATCTTGTTGGTGATCGTGAAGATGCTGGTTTTTTCATCAGCGGAAGCACAGATTGCACGGTTAGATTAAAGCTTATGCTGTTCTACTTATCCTTGTTCGATTACTTTTTGCAATACTTGCTCTAGCATCACAGTTCACTTTGTTATCAGGCATGCCAGCATGCTCCAGGGCCAGTATCCATAAGTTAATCATATTACCTTTCTTCAATTATGCCAACATTAAACAGATAAACCTTGCAAAGAGAAGGAAGATGCATTACACTAAAATAGGAATTGTTGTGTGTGTGTGTTTTGTGAGAAAGGCTACCATCTCCCCACAGTAAAGATTACAATGTTCTTGAGAAAAGATAGCATTTCATCGTACTCTGTTCTTTCCTTTTCAACAACAACAACAACAACATAGCCTTTCAGTCCCAAGCAAGTTGGGGTAGGCTAGAGTTGAAACCCACCAAGAGCCCCAAGTCACGGTTCAGGCACTTCAATAGCTGCTTTCCAAGTACTTTTTGGAAAGCCTTCTTGTCCTAAGTATGTCAGGTTGGGCTAGAGATAAAAGCCAACGAAAAGGCAATAAAGCAGGAACTAGTAAAAGATGAAAGATGTCTCAACTTGGCTTGTTCACTGTGTTGGTTTATTGTCAATTGCTAGAGGAAATAGTTGTTAGAAGTAATCCTTGCGTTTACTGCTTATCTAGCAGGTACTAGTAGTGTATGGCCTTTTTAGGTGGCTGCTGAAATATAGCGGTTTGCTCTATATTCTTAGACAGGAAGTCTAGCTGCTGCCTCTGACAGCAAGTAGTAAGAGCAGCTGTCTTTGACAGCAAGTAGAAGTAGTCTATTTTGTTTTTACTAGTGCACAGCAGCAGCAGTATATGTATAGTAGTCGGTTCTTCTGCTTGGTCAGTAAGATAGGATGCAGGCTGTCACCTGTCAAGGAAGTCAATTTGTTCTGTACTGACAGCTGCCACACAGCTGCTATAGGCATATGGTCGGTATACAAACCGACTTATGTACTGCTATATATATGTATCCATATGCAATCAATAGAATTAAGCAAGTTTGCTTCAAACTGAACTGTGTCCAGCCACTTCACCTCACTCTGCTCATCCTATAGCTGCTGCACTACAAACAGTAGTAACATTATATCAGTTGTGGTTCTGAAAAATGGTTCTTATAGGGTTTGAACTGAGAACTAACTTGTTAGCACTTAGCACTTAGTTTCCATCAATGGAAATCATATTTGATTGTTACTAAAATTACTGAACTGGTCATAGTAAAGGGTGTACCCAGTGCAGAGAGCTCCCGCTCTGTGCGGGGTCTGGGGAAGGGTGTTAGTGGCAAGCCTTACCCTCGCCTGTGCAATGCGAGGAGACCGCGACTCGAACCCGGGACCTTCCGGTCACAGGCGGTAAGACTCTACCGCTTGCACCAGGCCCGCCCTTCACTGAACTGGTCATAGTAGTTTAAAAAAAAGAGTAACCATGACCACTTATATTTGGCTGTTTACTGCATGACCTGAATCATGCTTGGTATTCCCTCCATCCAGTTTTGATTGTTGCCTAAGCCCTTCTGCATTTACTTACTCCAGCCGCAACCATCAAAATCATTTATAAGTGCGTGACTGCCGCAGGAATGAATAAACCGATACTAGCACCTGTGGAAGAATAGGTAGCGGCAGACGGTTGACCAATAACTCACGGTAGAAATGAAACGGCACATGCGACCAAACCCAAGGCAGAAACGGACTATGCTATGTACGGGATGATCATTGTTGTTCTTTTTAATGATTATATGCTGGACGGAGGGAGTAGTTTGATTCTGATTTTTCTTATGTTAGTACTGACTTCATTTTGAATTACACACACTAGCATTTCACATAAGAATCAAAGAACAAATGTGAAAGAGTAAACTGCCTCCTTGAATGGCTTAATAACAGTAAATGCATCAACTCCAACATGCATGAGCTACAAGTAAATACATGTCAACCAATTCCATAAATGCACTAGTAAATTAATAGTAATACAAATTTGGTTGATAATGCCAATTTTAGATGCAAGACCATGATGAAGGTGGATTTGAAAGTGGGAAAAATGAAAAGCCACCTCGAAATTGTAGAATGCCATGTCTTAACAAAAGTTGCATGCCAGAGTGACATTTACTTGTAAGGTAGGTAGTTCAACTTGTTGGAGGCCCTTAGAATTGCTTCATTACCTTCATCTTAACGGTACCAAAGCCTGTGTTTATTGTTGATTTGAACTAAGCAAAAGTTCATGTGCACTTTATTTAGAATTTGTTGGTATTTTCATGCGATATGGTTGACAACCATCCCTCGATTTGAATTAAGCTATGCTAAATTATTACATGATATCTTTATCTGTCTTTGATGTGGACATTGAACATTTAGTTTGTTTCACACATCTCACAGGTAAAAATTTGGGATCCAAGTTTGCGTGGTTCTGAACTTCGAGCAACACTTAAAGGGCATACTAGGTAGTAGCTATTATCTTAATTATTAAATACTGCATTGTTACTTTGATCGTATTTCAGTGTCTGGTTTTTTATGATACATCTGTCTGATACTCCTGGGAATTTACTGAATAGACTAAAGCCATTTACCCTGTTCCTATTGTATTGTTCTTGAGATAGTTGTAGATTGTCCATTTTGTTTACTTGTCCTCTGATTTTCTCTATCAATTTATTCAAATTTGCAGGGCAATTCGAACAATCAGTTCAGATCGTGGCAAAATAGTTTCTGGAGCTGATGATCAGTCTGTCATAGTCTGGGATAAGCAGACTTTTAAGCTTTTGGAAGAACTGAAGGGCCACGAGGCACCGGTGAGGTTCTTACATTTAGCTGTAGATTTGATTTAATGTCTCCACTCTCTCTCCTTAGTAACTCCGAAGTATGTTTTGTTCAATATCGGTATAGGTTAGTTCTGTCCGGATGCTCTCAGGTGAACGTGTCCTTACTGCATCCCATGATGGTACTGTGAAGATGTGGGATGTCCGGACTGATACTTGTGTTGCTACCGTGGGTCGTTGCCAAAGTGCTGTTCTCTGTATGGAATATGATGATTCCACTGGAATCCTGGCGGCTGCTGGAAGAGATGTGTATGTACTCCTTTAACCTAACAGGGTTTTGGATACTTCAATCTTTTAAATTTATGTGAGTTGCGTTGGAATTTGTTCTGAGAAGTTTATGCTCACCAGAACGGCACATGTCTGGGATATTCGTTCCAGTAAGCAGATGTTCAAGCTTCAAGGGCATACAAAGTGGATAAGGTAATTTCTACGTTGCATTTTCAACTCTCTGTGTACAATCATGTGTGACTCTGACATAAATCATTTATGGACTAAAAGATCAATGAGGATGAATGGAGAGACCATAATAACGGGTAGTGATGATTGGACCGCTAGAGTGTGGTCCCTTAACCAGGGAACATGTGATGCAGTGTTAGCATGCCATGCTGGTCCCATACTATGTGTGGAATACTCACCTTCAGATAAAGGAATTATCACTGGTATGTGATTATATCTCATTTTAAGAACAGGGTGGCCTGAAATGTGGCTCTATATTTGAATACTCTGCATGTCATATGCTTCTGACTCTTAATTTATTCCAGGTTCAACCGATGGGCTCATACGATTTTGGGAAAATGAAGGTGAGTTCTTAGTGATTGTAAAACTAATTTCAGTTACTGCATTGATGTTTTTGTTCCTTGTTTTTTTGGGGAAACTAGAGTGTGTGGTTTTCTGCATGCCTTGCGGTGGGTTGTTTGAGTGATGTTTATTGCCTATCAACACCTGTACATGGGTGTAATTTAAATGTGTCTTTCGGTGAAATATGTGCCTGTTTATGAAAACAACAACAACAACAACAACAAAGCCTTTAAGTCCCAAACAAGTTGGGGTAGGCTAGAGTTGAAACCCATCAGAAGCAATCAAGGTTCAGGCACGTGAATAGCTGTCTTCTAAGCACTCCTATCTAAGGCTAAGTCTTTGGGTATATTCCATCCTTTCAAGTCTCCTTTTATTGCCTTTACCCAAGTCAACTTCGGTCTTCCTCTGCCTCTCTTCACGCTACTACCCTGACTTAGGATTCCACTACGCACCGGTGCCTCTAGGGGTCTCCGTTGCACATGTCCAAACCATCTCAACCGGTGTTGGATAAGCTTTTCTTCAATTGGCGCTACCCCTAATCTATCACGTATATCACCGTTCCGAACTCGATCCCTTCTTGTATGACCGCAAATCCAACGCAACATACGCATTTCCGCGACACTTAGTTGTTGAACATGTCGTCTTTTCGTAGGCCAACATTCTGCACCATACAACATAGCAGGTCTAATCGCCGTCCTATAAAATAGGGTGCTGTAGTAAATGATGTCCCTTTGAGAAACAGCCTCTTGCAGAAATGCAGGGAAAGGCTGCGTACAAAAGACCCAATTGGTCGGACCCATCCCCGGACCGTGCGCAAGCGGGAGCTTCGTGCACTGGGGCTGCCCTTTATGTTAATGCTCTAATGTAGTTGATCCAATGGTTGTAGTTTAGAGATGACATGGCATAACATGGATTTGGCTTAGGAGTCAATTTTAGAGTAAAGTAGGATTTGTGGTTTTGTACCAGACATGATAAACATGCTGCTTTTTTTGACACGCAGGAGAGCTGCATATCATTTCATTAAGAAGAAATTTCTGAAACACAGGGAAGAAATCCCCAACAACACACTCAAACACCCACAACACTCTAGAAGACTAGAACATAAACTGAAAATAAAGACCGAAAGCAACATGACCAGAACTATGTTGTAGGCCTGCAGCACTGGTTTTCATAGTCTCGCCCAAATCTTGCCAATAATCACCTATTTGATAATGGATACAAGGTTATCTGGATTTACCATTAACTAAATACTCAATATCATAGTTTTAGTATTTAGTAGGTTTCAGTTAAGCAACAATACATCATGCCAATGATTTCAAGACATATTAATAGTATTTGCTGTTAGCACCAATTTATTGCGTTATATATTTATGTCTATCTATTAGTCTTGCCAAGGTTGGAAAAAAAAGTGTAAGCAAGCCAGTTTGCACTAGGTGAAAGTCTCTCTTTTCTTTCTTTTTTAGTCTTCCTTGACTTTGGAAGTACTCAGCGAGATATGTTGTTTGGGTAGAATTTGTAGAAACTTATAGAAAAGTTTGGAGAACGATTTGATTTACCAAAGGGTTCTGTTAGGGTTGCTGTTTTTACAACTAACATACATTTGTTGAATGGATATTTTTTTCCTTTTTTTTTTTGGAAGTTTATAAAGTCTACCATTTAGCTACTGCACATGGCTGAAAAACTAAAGCATTTCGTTCTCTTTTATAGGAGGAATAAAATGTGTCAAGAATCTTACACTTCATACAGCATCCGTTCTGTCCATTAGTGCTGGTGATCACTGGCTAGGGATTGGTGCTGCTGATAATTCTATGTCTCTTTTCCATCGGCCACAAGAAAGATTCGGTGGCTTCTCAAATGCAGGATCAAAAGTTGCAGGATGGCAGCTTTACAGAACTCCCCAGAAAACTGCTGCAGTGGTATACTATCATCTTAATCTGCACGCAATGCTTTCTTTTTAGCTCAATTGTAGCAAATTATTTTTCCAGTAGCAGTGCTGCAGGGCCACACATATTGATGACCTTTAGAAGATATAACACAATAATGATATATACCGAAACCGCCTCTTTTAGAAAGAATGGCGTATACCTTAGATCACCACCAATGATACTCCTGGGATTGTTTTCTACTCACTACTATTGTACTGAATCAATTGTTAAGGGCATGATGCATATGTACTAATGCAATGTTTATGTTTGCTTAATTAATCCAACTTCGGCCTAAAAAAAAATTTAATCAAACTTCTCTAAGCATGATTGTAGGTCTAGTAATGATTAAGCTGTGAGGTGCTTGATATACTTGTACATAAACGTTTGTAGCAGATATCATAAGGCTCATACCAACTCAATCTTGGGGCAACTGCTCTTATTGTCTGAGCAGTTATATTTTTGTTCTTTTCGTGATATTCTGAATTACCCATGCTCATAATAAATTCTGAATTACCTGTTGCAGGTGAGATGTATAGCATCTGACCTGGATAGGAAAAGAATATGTAGTGGTGGTCGCAATGGACTCCTGCGGCTTTGGGATGCAACTACAAGCATCTAGTCTAGAACTGATAGGTGGTCATGTAAAAAGGCAATTGACCATGATGTTGCATGCTATTTTCCTTCTTGCTCCTTTTCCTTTTAGCTAGGAATTTCTATGCTATTTAGATAAGAAAGGAGCCGGACTTTGTTCCACTCTTTCTCATCTAAAAAAACCTGTCCAGTTGAGTATATGCTTGATGTCTCGTAAAATTTTGTTTGTATTTTCGGGTTCAGATAGCCTTACGTGGCTATGATTTTGTACGAACTATAAGAAACATGAGAAGTTTTGTACTACTATTAATGCAAATGTTTGATGTAATATAACATTCTTTCATGTGCATATTCTTTGTATGAACCTACCCAAGTGCGAACATGACTGCTATAGCATGCATCATACAACCTATATTAGTCTCCGAGTACCATCTTCTGCAACTCTCCGGTCGCATCAGGGCAATATAGGGTTGCTTATTTGGTAGCCGAAGACCAAACTATGAATTTTAGGAAAAAGTCTACATCACCCGTTTGGGAAGGTGTCGACTTTATCCCCTAAAGTATAAAATCAGGTATTGAACACATTAAACCATGTTACTTGAATTTAGTTGCTCATGAGCTAGCTGCTGTAGGAGCTAGTCTTAGTTTAGATTCAGTCTCGGTTCGAGATTGTATACCTCGACGTATCCAGGTCCTTGTGGCCAACGACTTCGCCTCTGTTAATGAGTAATGGAGAATGCCTCCATGATAAAATAAAAAATTTGCAAAACCAGTCGAATTAAGGGTGGTTTTGCTTGCGTGGCAGTCCAGGCTAGATGTGTGGACACATCGGTGCTTGGGTCCGCTCGTCAGCTGCCTGTTCACCTCCAAATACGGATACCTGGCCTCTGTCGCCGAGCGGACGCGGCCGGCATGACGACGGGGCTCCGGCGGCGGCTCGGGCGGACGCGGCCGGCGCGACGGCGGGGCTCCGGAGGGCGTGACCAGTGAACTGAACTTGCTAGTACTATCATGAATTGACGCGAATTGACGCCATGTACGATGATTGATCCCTCCTGTAATCAACGAAAGAAATGCTCCTAAACGACAGCCTTGGATTCATGCATGCTGCATAATTAAATATACGGGTTGGGTCAGGCTACAGAACAAAAAAAACATGTCTTTTTTCTAACCCATGCCTGATGCAAGACAAGTTATCTGCAAACCCATAAACAGACAATTTTTATGAATTACCTGTAAATAAATATTAAAAATAAATCTATTTACGTGTAAGCGGATAACCCACCTGCATCCCTGCTTGGGATCCTACAATCGGACTCGGCGCCAAGGTGATCCAGAGTTTTTTTTATATTATAAAGTATAACGCAGACGCTCAACACGTACGCATACTCACCCTTATGAACACACACATATAAACCCTATCCTTCTTAGCACCTTCGAAGGAACCCCTATGAACACACGCATGTAAACTCTACCCCTATGCGCACCTTCAAAGAACTGAGCCGGCAGATCTCGAGATTCATGAAATCACAGGCGCCTCGCTGTCGACGGGAATGTCGCCTATCACTAAAAGTATAGTGCCGTTAAATCCTGAAATAAATCCAAAAAAAATGCGAATACTCAGGCCAAGTCGAGGACTTAAACCCGGGTGGGCAGGTTTCACCCCAAGAAACCCAACTAAATGATCTATGATCAGTTCGTCAGGGTGATCCAGGGTTGACAACACGATTTTCCACGAGTATGTTCTGTGAAAACGAAAAACACAAAACTATATGCCAAATTGGTAGGGATTCAGATTCATCGGATTTGGATTCATGAGCTTGTCCACAAAAAAATTTTCCAAACACTCCAAATCCATCAAATCCGGATTTACCAAAATGGTGAATCTGTAGGCTAGATTCACCATTTTTGTGAATCTTCTCAGGGGCGCTTCACCAAACTCACCCACCACTACCCCTCGTTGCACACAAAACGATTCGTTCTTTTGTTCTTCCGCGTCTTCCCGTAGAGTCTTCTTCCCCGTCTGTCCGCTTGCCCGGCCCCGCCGCGCGCTGCCCCGGCCGCGAGGGAGCTGCCCTGCCGCGCGGAGTCGCCCCGGCCGCGGGGAAGCCATCGTCCGTCCGCCGCGGCGAGCTCCCCCTCTACCTCCCCCACCCTCATGCCACCGGAGCCCCGTCCGCGCGCCATGGCGAGCCTCTGTCCGAGAGCGCCTAGCGCCTCCCTCCTCGCCGGCCGCCGGCCGCGCCTGGACGCGCGCCGCCGTGAGCCCGGCCATGCCTCCCTGCTCGCGAGCTCCGCCTCCCCGCCCACGAGGCCATGGCCGCGAGCTCCCGCGAGGCCGAGCCCGGCCGCCGTGGCCCGCATCCGCGCGCCCCACGCCTGCCCGCCGTTGCCGCGCTCGGCGAGGCCGCCTCCCCGCCGTGGCTTGCGTGCGATGTGCTTGCTCGGATAGGAAGAGGAAAGAAGAGCTGACGTGCGGGTTTGGGCTGGCAGTGAGATAGGGAGAGCACTGGTGCCCAGGGGGTAATTTTGGCCATTTCAACGAAAATACCTTGCGTGGATCTGGAGCTGCTTTATTTGTCAAACAGTTCGCTGATAGATCCACGGTGGGTCTTATATCCACGATGAATCTAATCCACGGTGAATCCCAGATCCAGATTCACGAGGAATTCCTACCAAATAGGCCCTGTATCAACGAACCGAAACGAAGAAGACCAATGCAAAACACATGACGCGCGCGCGAGACATCGTCATAAATATACGCAGTCCCCTTGCCTTGCAACTAGTTATTATGATTATAAACATCGTTGCAGGCCCAAAAAAGAAAAAAATAAACAAATTAAAAATTGTGTCGCTGGCGACGATTATAGCTATGTTAGATGGATCTTTTGTGCAATGACATCATGGAGGAGATCCTTCTCCGTCTGCCGGCCGAGCACCTCAACCGCATGCGCGCCGTCTCCCTCCGCTACAACGACATCATCCTCTGCTCCGACTTCGCCGCCCGCCACTGGCAGAGCCACTCGCCATACCTGTCCGGAGGTGTCTTTCTCCACCACACTCATTGTCTGCCGGCGCCGCCGCAATCTGACGGCGGAACGCTGCGCAATTGGGAATCCTCCGCCACCTTCATTACTGCATCATCCGGATTGGCGTTGTCGTCGGCGGAACCTAAACCCGCCTTCGCAGCCGATCTCGCCAGCTTCTTGCCTAGCCCCAACGATAGGGAGAGAGCTTACCTGCAGCTTACCGGCGGCGCTACGGACGAAGCCGGGAGCGTCGTCATCGTGCACTCGTCTGCCGGCCTGCTGCTGTGCTGCCGAGGTCATGTTAGCCCGGTGCATTACTACGTATGCGACCCGTTGGCTCGCCAGTGAGCGGCTCTCCCGGAGCTGCCACGGCCGTCGCCGAACGAGTAGTCTGGCCTACTTTGTGTGGATGCCGACGGAGGCGGCAGTGCCGTTGCCAAGAGGCTCCAAGTGGTCCTCTTTGACCAGCGTAGGTAGTGGGAAATGCCGGGAGGTTGCTTGGACCTGGAGGTGTTCTCCTCTGACGCCGGCGGGTGGACACCAGTGTACCTCCCCTACCCACCAAACTTTTGCAGCTTCCAGAGCTTCACACCGCCATTCCTGGGGCAGAGCGGCAAGGCCGCGTACTGGCTTGGGTTCTGTCCACGAGACAAGGCCGTCGCCTACAACAGCGTCGACCACTCCCTCCGGCTCATCCCGGTGCCTGCCCGCTCTCACGACATCAGCGCGCTGAACCGTTGCATCGGGGAGCGCCACGACGGGGGCCTCCGGTACGCCCACTTCGACGCAGGGGAATTCCAGGTGTGGGACAGTACTGGCGACGATCACTGGACGCTTGTCCACCGGGCCACGGTGAAGGAAGTGCTGCGGCGGAGCTCCAGGGCGGCAGCCTTGTTCAGAGAGAGCAGCAGCAGCTACATGCTCCGCTGGATCGCTGCCAGTCCCCAAGAAGCATCGTGGTACATGTTCTTCACGGTCGTGGGCTTCGACCCTACTGACGAGGACGTCTTCTTCTTTGAGGCCTTCGCGCTGAGCTGCCTGGCTGCCTACTCCATGGGGCTCCACGAGTTGAGCTATAGGTGCCAGCTAGTGCCCGGCGCCATGTCGGTTCCCTTTAACATGTTTCCCTATGTGCGCCCGCCTCGCCTGCAGATTCCTGACATGCAGATGCACTAATATATACCAAGACTGTATGGAGCTGAAGCATTGTCAATTTGCATGTGTAATGGTCCAGCAACATGATGCTTTTTTATCTACAGCGACAGCATGCGTGGGTTGAAGTTTTTTTTTTTTGACAACAAACAACTTTTATTTCAGCAGCAGGTAGCTGATAACAGCATTACAGAGTTCAAGGCTACAGATATTAGTGCATCTGGAACCAGGCACTGAGATACATGTGCTCTGTTGGAGCAAGCACAAGCCAAACTTAGAGAATGTGGCTGTGAGTCTAATATGTCTAGCAAGAATGTCATCCGTCTGGTTCTGAGTTCTCTTGATCTTGAGAATCCTTGTGTCTCTTTGGCTTGTGTAGTTACTGAACAATTGAGTGAAGTATTTGATCCTCCAATCCGGTGGGTTGGCTTGATCTGAGGCATTTAGGAAATGCACAAGCTGTTGATTATCTGATAAGAAGTTAATTTGATGCAGATTGGGGCGCTCTGTGATAATTGCAGCAAGCGCCAGTGCGGCAGCTTCAGCCATCAAGGACCGATGTGGTCTCCGTCATCACCGCCTTGATGTAGATGGTCTGTGACGGATACACCTGTGTATTGATAATATACACTCCAATTCCGGCGTTCCTAGGCGGAAGGGAGGAACAATCGGGTGTTGTGGATGCATCGGCGTAACACCTGATGCCTTGAAGAAGTCCTGGGAGATGAACTGTGTATCTGTCCACCAAGATTCCACTGTACCTGTACGCCTGTGATTTTGATGTAGTGTTACCTACATTGCCCCGTTCGCTTGTCTGAAAAAAGAAATCAAAACACTGTAGCTGCTGGTTGTGTGAGAGAGAAATACTGTAGCGTCTGGTTGATGAATAGTGCCGCTGTGAGGAGTAACCAGCGAACAGCACCGAAGGTGTTGTGGCTTTGTTGTTCAATCAGACAAGTTCTGTTGTGATTGTCAGTGGTGTGTCTTGACAGTTGAGGACCCCTAGTACTCATCCTGATGTGGGTGCCATCAGTATCATGTTCGTGTGAAGGAGTGGCGTCCTGCAATTCAGTGTCAATGCTGTAATAGAAGCATTTATACCTGAGACTTCAGCTTCAGTGTTGTGTGCTGTCGGCCTTAGTGCAGGGTCCTGTTCATCCATAGTTGAGATGGCTAAGTTTGTTGTGTTAATATAAGCCGCCACAGCATGGTGTACCTGCAAAGGAGTCCATGTTTTCCTGCCAAATCTTTGATCATTACGTGCTTTCTATATATACCACAAAGTTATGAGATTTTTTTTGCATTAAGGAGGTTTGAACTAAATCATTAATAATGACCGATAGAATAACCTGAACCCATCATCCTCAATTGGAAGAGTTTCAGTTCGAAGAGGAGTGGCTGAGAACCAAACTGCACGGACAAAATCACAGTGAAAAAATAAATGTGCATCAGTTTTAGTTAATCCACAGGTGGTGCAGTGTTCATCGTTGAATATCTTGCGGCTCTGCATCCCGTGGACAGGGCTCTTCGAATAAGTCTCCAGGTGAAAGTCTTGATGAGAGGTGGTATATTGTTTTCTTTCCACATTCGCTGAAGAATCTGTTGGCTTGCTGCTGAATGCTTCGTGATTCTATCGACGGGAGTTGAACCTGAGCCTGTGAACTTAAAAACTGTAAATATTTTTGGTCGTGCAGTCGTCTTTTGTTGCTGGAGTCCCCGGAGAATGTCCTGGCGCTGGCTGTCCACCGTTTGAACTTGGGAAATAATTTGAACAGCTTGAGGATCAAAGATGGTGGAAAGGAGCTCCAAGTTCCAAGTGCGAGTGCCAGGGGACCAGAGATCAGAGATACATTCGGCAGAGGAGAGTGAGTGACAGGAAGAAGATGGCTGTGAATAGAGTCCCAGATTTGACACAAGGAGAAGACCAGACGGAGGTATTGCCATCATGAATTTGACAGATCACATTGTGGGCAAGATCTTTTTTAACCTGGAGAATGTGAAAGGTTCTAAATGACTAGAAGAGGTGAATAGCATATAAAAAATTCTACAAAGACACTAGGGCGACTTGTTAGACAATCAAATGGCGAAATACAACTTGCTCTGGCTCTACTCAAAAAGCAAGCCACCTACCAACAATTCTAGTTAATTATGATCATTAGGCACTAAATGGCTATATCACTACTCACTACACTAGTTGAGCTAGCTAAGAACTAATTACAACTAAGGAGCTAAGCTACACAACTAGCTACAACTACCACAAGCTCTACTCAAGGTAAATACATAATGTAATACAAGAGTGGTAGAGGAGATATACCGCCGTGGCAAGTGATCAATCAATGAATACCAAAGAATACTAAGGAAACAATGATGACACAATGATTTTTCCTCCGAGGTTTACTTGCTTGCCGGCAAGCTAGTCCCCGTTGTGGCGATACACCTACTTGGAGGTTCACGCGTTAATAGGTATCACACGCCTAACCCGCAACCGAGTGCCACACAATCAACAAAAGATGGGGATCCACAAGCCACGCGCAATCTACTAAAGTTGCCTTTCGTGATCTTCCACGGAGAAGGCATAAGAACCTCTTACAATCACCACGATCGGAGCCGGCAACAATAACCAATAGCCGCTCAATGATCCTCCAATCACCGGGCCGTCTAGGTGTTGGCAAACACCAAAAGTAACAAGATCTCCACTAGACCAAATCGTCCAACTACTGCCACAAGATGCAAGACCGCTATGCAATGCACTAGAGGCTCTCCAATCTCACTCAAGATGATGAAATCAAGTGTAGAAGTGAGTGGATTGTGTTTGCTTGCTCACAATATGAAATCGCAGCACTTTCGGGTTCCAAGAGAGTGGCCATGGCCGACCAAGGGGGCTATTTATAAGCCCCACCTCGAAATAGAGCCGTTATCCCTTGGTGCCAAATTCTGCGTGGGCACCGGACAGGCGACGGTGGCACCGCCCTAGGGTGGCGGTGCCCCCCAACGGTTGACTCAACGACTAGTTTGACTGGCCATTGGGGCACCGGACAGGGGTGGTGGTGGCACCACCCTAGGGGGGCAGTTGAAAGTCCTAGTTTGGTTTTGGATAATTGATGAAATCTATGGACTAATCCTAAGTGCTAAGTGTGTAGACAAGAGAGGATAGTCCATTCCAAGTGGTGGAGTAAGAGGATGATCATGGTGGATGGTGATGACCAAAAGATGATCAAGTGCTCAACTTGGAAAAGAAGAAAGAGAAAAACAAAATCCTTTGGAGATCAAGGCAAAGGTATTGGTTTGGGTTTTGGTTTTGGTGATCAAAACACTATAGAGAGTGTGATCACATTTAGGATCGATAGCCGTACTTTAAAAAGGAGAAATCTTTGGCTCAACGGTTTATCGAGTGCCACTAGGTGACATGATTCCTGCATATGCATTTAGGAACCTAGTGTGCTAACGTTGACCCTTGTAAAATGCTTTGAAAAATGCTAACACACGTGCACACAAGTTCTACACTTTGTAGTCAGCAAGTTAGAAGCAAGGGCAAAGTGGTTGTGGACTTAGAAAAAGAAAAGGAGGTGAAGGCAGAGGACTGGATGTTGGCTCTGTCCTAACCGGACGCTGCCTAGCTAAGTCCGGTCAATTATAGCAGTGGAGGTGTTGCTGGCCGAGAGCGAAGAAGAGAGACCGGACGCTACCCTCGGACGCACGCGGTGCATCCGATTAGTGTTTTTAGAGGTGGCGGTGCTCGGCTGATGATCGAACGCAGGAGCCAGCGTGCGACCGGACGCGCAGGGCCTGCATTAGGTCAAGGCTGACGTACGCTGGCATCAGCAGTGCAAGCGTGTGAAGAGGAGCTGAGTACTGACCGAACGCCCGGGCGCGTCAGGTCACCTCTAACCGGACGCGTTCGGTCACTTAAAAATGGCTCTAGAACCTCTATGTACTCGATCGGACGCCACGTTGTGGTGAGTCCGGTCGATCCTAACTACGAGTCCTGTCATGACTTAAGTGATCATGCGTTCAGGACTTGACCATTGGAGATGAACAACTGAGGTTTGAAGGGGCGCCACGTGGACGCGATCCGTGGGCCGGACGCAGCCGACCGGATGCTAGGGTGCGTCCGGTCAGCCCACGAGCTGAGCAACGACTCTATTTTCTTCGGGCATCTATAAATAGTGTTTGTCCAGTCCTAGGCTCTCTCTCTCTTGGCACTTTGACATACTTAACATCCTTATGAGCCTAAGCAAACACCTCCCACTCATCTCCATCATTGATTCATCATCATAGTGATATTGAGAGTGATTTCATGTGTATTTGCTTGAGTGATTGCATCTAGTGGCACTTGGGGATCATTGTGGCTGCGGAGTTCTTGTTACTCTTGGTGGTAGCCACCACCTAGATGGCTTGGAGCAGTGGAGGAGCTTTGGCACGTATTGGTGATTGTTCGTGACCAGCTCTGGTGATTGTGAGGGGCCTTGTACCTTCTTCGGTGGAGAGCCGAAAGGTAACTCTAGTGGATTGCTCGTGTCATTGAGTTACCTCACTTGTGGGTAGGTTCTTGCAGTGTCCATTTGTTGGACGAGGTTCGTGCAACACCTCTTAGCCACCGAACCACCAACTGTCGGTCAACACAACGAGGACTTGCGTGTTGTTGGTATATTTAACACACAGATAAATCTGCAAGTCAATGGATACCGTTGTACCTTTCACCCGAAAGTATTCGAGGTATCGTATCCACAGGAAAATGTGTGAGACTAACTACGATCTAACTTAACTAGGGGTAGCAACAAGGTTGAGATAAATAGGATCATATAACTTAACTAGGGGTAGCAACAAGGTTGAGATAAATAGGATCATAGAGACGAAAACTAAGGTTCTCTAGTTCTGACTTGGGTAAGCTATGTCTTCTACTATTCAACTGGGGACATTACAAGGAAAAGACACCAGCAGAGGATGCTTTACTTCATAACAGTGTCCTACTTGCGCCTACAGACAAGAGGTGGACTACAAAGGATTAACGAATCTATATAGTACAGGCTATATAGAACTGATGTGACACACGCGATCTACCACCATCCGGAATGCAGGGTGCATCCACGATTAACCTAAGTCTAAGCACCACGCTTACACTTATAATTAATACTTTAACCTAGAGCATCTATAGATTAAAGCACTCAAAAGAGAGTCATGATCTTGATGAACAATATAAACAATTACTTACTTGAATCAGAATTTGATTACCAGAGAAATCTCAAAGGCAAGTTCAAGTAGAACTTGGATCCACCAAGGTACAAGCCGTAGAGAGAGCACCAACAGGCAGACACCTCCTCCAAACTTTTTCCTCACTCTCTATCTCACTATTATTTACAAGACTAGATCTTATGGAGGACTAATCTTCTCTTGATAGCTGGCTCTAATCCTCATGATATGAATTAGGGTTTTAGGATGGCTTTAGGGAGGGTGGCAGGGACTGGTATATATAGGCTATAGCGTCCAACATGAGCCCTTGGATCAAACCGACTTAAAGGATGGTGTAGATGTAACCTAGGAGGCGGTGGAGAACCGACATTGCGATGCGGAGGCTGACAGGTGGGCCCAGGCGCCGGGCGGCCTGTAGGTGGGGCCGTGTAACACCCCGAGTGTTTAAATATTAAAAACCGTACATATCATCATATGCATTGCAAGGCATTGGTCATATTGCAAACTTTGATATGCATTCACTAAAACAAGTTTATATTTATGTTATAAGTATTGCTTGGTATTGTTTGAATCAAGTTCGAAATCTTTGTTTTGATTTGAAATTTCGAAAACCCTGATTTTCAATAATTAAATCCTACCCTGAAAACCTATTTTAAAATCGAAGCACATTTTGGGGTTGAGCCTTAAAGCAAAAGTGTAGATCTTGTCAAGATATACAAAGTTTGTTTTTGAAGTTTTTCAAGTTGTTTAGTAAAATTTGAAGTTAATTGAAAAGGCGAAATTCCTTAGATGTCCCATTTTTGAATTCAAAAGTTCATTTCAAAATGTAGATAGAATTAGGGGTTGGTTATAAAAGCAAAGTTGTAGAACTTTAAATTTTGAACAACTTTTGTTTTTGGAGATTTTTGAGTTGTTATGAAAATTTGGGAGTAATTTGGGAATTTTGGTGAATGGCATTTCTGTAATTTTTGTGAACAGTGTCCACCGCCGAAGCTACATTGCCGGCGTTTCCTTCTTCGGCGTTCCAGGCGCGGTCGTGGCCGTTTTGGCGTCGCGCTGGCGCGGTGAAGGCCACAGCGCAGCTTCCTCGAGCTTCTTGGCCCCCTTTTATAGCCTGAGCCGCCGTCGTCTTTGCCCTTTCTCCTTGCTCTGTTTTTCCCGACACCTTGCTCATCTCCGGCGAGCCCACGCCGTCATTGTTGTGCTCTACCGTCGCTGATAAGCTAGTTCCAGCTTCACTTACTCCTTGCGCGTCCAGCCGACCCACCAATTTGGCTTGTCTTAGCCGGGAACTCGAGTTACATCGTCTTCTTCCTCGTGGCCGGCAACACCTCCGCCGAGCACGATTCGCCGCGGCTAGAGCTCCACGGTGCATCTCCGTCCTTGGTTTTAGTTGATTCCATTTCGTCTTGATGCTGTGCTACTTAATCCATAGTTGGTTGCTCATTTGGACCACTGCAGTCGCCGGTACACCATCGCCGATGACGTTTTGCTCCGCCGTGCTCGCGCTGATCGTCGAACCACCTTGCTGTTGTTCCTTAGGCTCGATAATTGACTCCAAACCGTTCGGGGTAAGCTACTGATGCTTCCTAGACCTTTTGTTTAACTGCTATCGGCTTGTTGTCACCGGCGTAGCGCCGCCGTGCATTCGCGTCCGCCATGACCGGCGTTGTGCTTGGTCCAGTCGATGTTGGGTCTTGATTTTGCCACCAATAGATGCGGCATGTTGTCGTGAATGTATTAAAGCTTTGTCTGTCGCCGGTGACCTCACCATCGGTGAGGAATCACCGGTCAGAGCCGTCGCTGCCGTGGTCAACGTCGGAGGTTGATGATGATAGGTGGGGTCATGGTGTCAGTGACTCAGCGTTCAAAATGATTTTTCTGTTTTTTAGATTTAAATGAATAGTGTCTGTTTTTGTTATTTTTGTATAGATTTATTTAGAACTCCAAAAATTCTGAAAATTTTTGTGTGACTTCTCTGTAATGTGTATTATTTAGGAAAAATATGAAATGTTGATTTTCAGTACTTTTTGAATGTGATAAAAATTGCTCAATTAATTAATAAATGAGTTTCCAGGATTTTTCTAGGCTTATTTATGTATCCAAAAATTATGAAAATTGTTTTGTCACTTAGTTTTCATGTGATGAACATTTACAAAAATTTTGAGGTCAATTGGAACAAGTTGATTTATTTCATAATTCTTAATTAATTAATTAATTCATAAAAGCAAATAGTAACCTTTAGTGATTTAGGTTTTGTTTGAGTTTTTGATTGAGTGATGTCTTTGGGTCATTAGTTGGTGATGATCCTTGGCAATGGATGTGAGTGTTGCGAAAATGGTTTAGTTAGTTTAACTTGTAACTGTACCGCGAAGGAAAGTTGTATTCAAGTTGTTAATTTTGCATCCATCATCGAGCATCATGTTTCGTATTCCGCATCATGTTAAACATGGCATTGTTACTACGTGTAGTGAACAAAGGTGAACACGTGGTAGTTAATCAAGCGGTTGAGGAGGTTGATCCGTCTGTGGAGGTTGGTGTTGATATCGGTGGAACGACTCCGGACCTAGATTTTTCCGTCAACGAAGGCAAGCCCCGGATGCATAAAACCCTACCTTGTGTTTTACAAATTGATTTCGCTTTTGCTTTTATGTGTTGCATTAAGTGATTAGGAGTTAAGTGGAAACCTAATTGGTGTATTACCAACCTTGTTATTCCATATTTACCATATTACCAGTTTTAAATTCGTATATGCCTAGTTTTGCTTAGCTATGCTTAGAACGATGAAAGTCGGGTGATTACCTATCATCTGCAAGTTTTAAATGGAACTTTGGTTACTTATGTTATCATGTGATATGGGAATATGGAGTAATAAATCTAGACCGGGCGGACTCGGTGTGTGTGAGCCACAAGACATGGAGGTCTTGTGAGCGGGTTCTTTCCGCCTGTGTCGATTAAGGTCCGTCCGTTGTTGAATTGCATGAGGTGAGACTTTGTAGTACTAACCACATCCGGTAAGCCTTAACTTGGCTATTCTATTACGAGAATGGCTACTCGCGCACTGGGAGTGGAGAGATGGTGGGAATAGCGTGTACCCACGTGGCAATGGGCTAGAGTGGAGTACTGTATTCTCGGGTGGTGCGGACCCGTTCTTGTTTTAGAGGACCTGAGGGTAGGTTGGTATATGTAGGTCGGGGACCTGCATATGTCGTGTGGTCTGGAATTCCTAGCTGGGTTATAATCGGTTCGAATTGTCGTTGCTCCTCGGTTATGGAGACTCAACTCACTGTTCATCATCGTAGTAATTAATAACTGGAACTTGAGGATGGTCTATGTAGGTCTTGGTTATGAGGTTTCATGATCTCAATGCGGATCGTGTCAACTTTGTATATGATCTTTATGAAGTTTTAAACGTTGATATAAAGAATTTTGTTAAAATGCTTTTACGCAAAAGAACCTTAATTATTGCTAAAGCCATACCTTGAATCCCATGAGCCTGCATTCCTACGTTCTTTTAAATTTTATTTCGGTTAAGTCTTGTTGAGTACTTTTGTACTCTGGGTTCGTTGACCCTTGTTGCAGGTGAGGCTAATGAGCAGATCTGTTTTGGATCGTGCTGCATGACTGTTGTTCAGTGCGATGATGATAATTAAATGTGTGACCCTTGGGCAGGGCAGCTTAAGTTGTGTGTTTTGTAATATATTATAATGCCACTCCACTACTTTGGTTTGTATTAATATCGAACTTAGTTGTATGGTTTGAAACAAATGGTTTGTAAACTATGTTATTGTAAGACTTCCGCTGTTTTTACTCTGATGTATCTATTTGAATAAACTATTGCAATACTGCAATGACTCTGTAATGTAATCCTGCTCGGAAATCGTGGATGATTTGGGGTTCTCTGAGGACACCCGACAGTATTCTTAAGTTATCGGGAACATATGCATAAATGTCAAAGGTCGTTGGACAGTGACAGGTGCATGTGGGCCCTATAATTTAGGAGGTTCTGCCACAGAATGGTATCAAAGCCGATCGTTACAAAGTTTTTGTGGTATTGGTTTACAAAAACTTCAAAATGATTTGGGATGACTCAATTTAACTTGATTAATTTGGTCCAAATTGCTTCTGACTTGTCTTATTTGTTTCTCACCATTCCTTATTTGATTAAAAAGGTTTTGTGTGGTGGAGTAGTAATCTTATTATGCCCTATATAAAAATAAATGTTGTTTATGTTCATTTTAAGCTTTGGTGGTTTTGTTCGTAAGAACGATTCATGCATCATAATTAATTCACTTGTTACTTCCTTCGTCTCCGAGTCTGGGGTGAGTAGTGTGTATGGGTTGAGTGTGTAGTCCATCCTTACTGCTCTTCAGACTATTGTCAGATTGTTTTACTTGGATTAATACTGCTTGTGCAGTATGGCCTGTACCAAGAAGACACCCCGTAAGTCCACCGGGTCCAAAGGAGTTCCTCGCCATCGACTTGCCCCTAGGAATGATGGTGCTAGCAGTAGCAGCTCTAGGCCTGATCCTCAGGCGGAGATACAGAGGATTTCTGCAGAGTTAGTCCAAGCTACTAGAGATAGGGCTATGGACGCCATCTAGGTGGGCAGATTACAGGAGCAATTAAGACATCTCACCACCGCTCACAGGAACTGCGAACGTATGTTAGTTCGTACCGTGGAAGGAAGGAATGAAGCTTGGCATAGAGAGAATGTAGCTAGATCTAGAACTCATGAGTTAGAATTTTATGTAGAAGACTTAGAAGAGCATAATACATATCTGCATGAGGAAGTTCATAGGCTAAGCAATCTCCTAGATCCAAATCATAAACCCCAAGCTGATGCAATGGATCCCGGTGTTATCCTTGCCGATGGTAGTGAATCGGAAGAAGAAGAAGAAGATCCTGAAGAATTAGTAATGATCGATGAAAGTGACAATGAAGGCGGTAATATTTTCGGAATGGATACCGAGCCTGAAGTTTGATGTAATCGCAAAAAGGAGTAGAGTTGTGAAATAGTTGGTTCTAGTTTAAGCTAAGTAGTCTTGTTTAAATGCGGTTTTGTGTTTAAATAAGTGAAACTAGTGTAATGAGTTGCAGCCCGCTCTTTTATCAATCAATAAAGGCTTGTGAGTAAAGTTTGGTTTGTTGTGAACAGATGCGTCGTACGCGGGGTTCGTATATTCCTGGTACTTCACAAAATGAGAATGATATTCCAGATCCACCACCAGTTCCAACAAATCTAGCGGATGCTATAGCCGCACTTGTCAATGTGACGGTTGAAAATTCTCGTTTGCTTCATGAGATGGCTCAAAGTAATCAGAATCAGATGCATGGAAACCGTGGTCGCCATCATAACAGGCAGGAGGCTACATATATGGACATTCACAGATACCAAACCCCCAGTGTTCACTAAGGCAGATGAACCATTAGAGGCTGATGATTGACTTAGGACCTTGGAGCAGAAGTTTGATCTTATACCATGCATAGAGTTTCAGAAACCAGTCTTTGCTGCTCAGCAACTTAGAGGTGCAGCCAGTGCTTGGTATGCAAATCTTATGGCCATGCAACCCATAGGTGTTCCGTTAACTTGGATGGAGTTTCATACTGCTTTCAGAGCCCATTATATCCCGGAGGGAGTTATGGCTATGAAGCTAGATGAGTTCCTTGCTTTGAAGCAAGGGGATCAAACCGTGATGCAGTATTGTCGGGGACCTAATACCGGGGTACCCCAAAGAGGAGGAATCAATGAACCATCGAACGGTAAGGACTCCCGAAAGCACGGTTACATCTCTTGCCCGATCAAACGAAAGTCTTGTTCCGCCTCGCCCGAGCGCCCATGTGCCCTTGGGACCCGCTCTACCTCGCCCGACGGCTAAAGGGCGACTCCGCCTCGCCCGACGGCTGGGCTCGGCTTCACCTGACCCGCCGGGGGACGACTTCGCCTCGCCCGACGGCTGGGCTCGGCTTCACCCGACCCCCATGGGATGCGCACCGCCTCGCTCGACCCCCGAGGGCTGGGCTCGGCCCCGTTCGACGGCCGGGGGACAACTCCGCTTCGCCCGGCGGGTAAAAACTAGGTTTTTACCTCATCCGAATGGCCAATGACGAATCTCGCCGCGCCCGATATCCAGAGGCTGGCCCAGTCTCACCTGACGAACCGCGCCCTGTACCCTCATGATGACGATTGCAGGGTAAGACAAGACGTTCGGGTCAACCGCAGCGTTAGACGCCATGCCCTGCACCCTTACAGGGAAGTACCGTCAGGATGTGACCAGGCGAGCGCTTGGACCCCTCCGGGCGTGGCAGAGCCTGAACAGTGTTGCGGGTGCCTGCTCTCCGTCCTACAGTGTTGTAGGCGCCGCCCTCAGTCTCCAGACGAAGAACCCGACGCAGACATACGACAACCACTACGTTCCAAGGGCAAACCAATAGTCACCGCGCCTCCTGACCCCCACGGGGTCGGGGCTCGACAAATCTTGTCCGACACGCCGCCCGCAGGGGCGGGATGGGATGTACCCACTTGCTAAACAGTGGCCGTGGCGTGGCCCACGACGGTCCACAATCGCCTCAATCCTGACACGATCTGCCATGATGGGCAGATCAGGCGTGGGGAAGAAGGAAGGACCGGGTTCCTCGAAGGACCTTCTATGCTCTTGGTGTTTTCTTCTTCCCCGTATGTAAAAAACCCTGCTTCCCCTTGATCTATAAAAAGGGAGGCAGGGCTCCCCACTAAGGGACGGATTCGGAACAGGTTAGCACACACACACACGCACCACACGGCCAAGCGCCAACGGAGCTCTTGGCATCCTTCCAATCACTCCATCAGGGACTTGGGGTCTCTCCCTCTCCCAACCGTTTGTACCCCCTACTACGAACCTCATTCGGTGCTAATAACATGAGCAGCAACAGACTGGACGTAGGGACATTCAGCCCGAACCAGTATAACCCTTGTGTCCTTTAGCGCACCATCCGGGCCTAACACGCATCAATTACAAATTTAGTCACCGGTGTTTGTTCGAAACACCGACAGTTGGCGCGCTAGGTAGGGGCCTTTGTGCATTCCAAACCAGGCCACGGATGGCTAACCACGACATTAGCTGGGTCCTAGGCGCACACGTGCATTTCGGGAGCCTGGATTTCATCGTCGCGGAGGGAGGAGAGTTGTCATGGTCGCACACCGCCGTCCAATCTCTTCCCTCCAACGGCCTTTACCATGAGAGGCTTGGGCGTCAGCTCGACGTCTCCCATGGACCATGGGAGTCCAGGGAGAAGCAGCATCACCTCGCCATTGCCAACGGCGACAGCATGGCGCGACCTTCTGGAGAGAGACACATCTCTCTGAACGACACGTACGGAGCGCCCCGACGGCGCTTTCGTTCGGTCTCCGCAACACTGCGGCGACCGCGAGCCATCTTCTAGCACTACGCATGGTTCTAACGCCCACAGACAATGAGTTTGTGGGGGTGATTGAACACGACACGGAGTCTCTCCACAAACTCCTCGCCGAAGAGCCAGAGTCATCCTCTAGCTCCGACTCCAGCAGGGGGAGCCATCGTCCTTCTTGGGAATGCTTTGTGACGCAAACCCCCGAGGGACACGCCGAAAGCGTCTCCGGGGAGGAGACTACCCCTGCATTCGACCCCGCCGGGGCAACCCAAAGAGGAGCAGCCGCCCCGCCCCACGTGGGGGTGGAGCAGCTAAGAGCCCGAAGGGAGGAGATTGCTGAAGCCGGGCAACAGCTTGCCCGGGAATACGAGAAAGTCAATAAGGAGATCAGACGCCATGGAGATGGTGGGCGCGCACGCACCACTACCCAGGCTGTACACCAAAGGATCCTCACCGACGATGGGGCCCTCCCACACTTCGCTCGGGCGAGCCAAAACATCGCCGCTACAATGGCCTTACTTCACGGTCTCCCAGAGGCCGCGACGTCCAAGGATCGCCGGGCCCGCCGAGAAATCCGCACATTGCTCGAACGTGCGGCGGCACAGCAGGCAGAGAGCTCGTTGTCTCGGCGACGTGAGCTCGACACCAGCCAGCGCACGCCCTCGGTGCGTCCTGCCAAAGATGCGTCAGTTCACCAAACGCCACCATACGGCAGGCGAGACGCTACAGTCCTGGTGCATGAATGCCTCGGCCACAATCGGGACGCGCGCAGCACCATTGACGCCCGCAGACGCGCCTACAACGACTCAAGAGAAGGAGCCAGACATGGCTACCACCCTCGGCGCGGCGGACGCTACGACAGCGGCGAGGACCGGAGTCCGAGCCCTGGCCTCTTAGGACCTCAAGCCTTCGGCCGACACATCCTCAACGCCGCTTTCCCATCAAGGTATCGACCGCCCACCAACGTTCCTAAATATTCCGGTGAAACTAACCCTGGGCTCTGGCTCGAAGACTATCGGCTTGCCTGTCAAGCCGGTGGCGCAAATGATGACCACTTCATTATTCGCAACCTCCCACTGTTCTTGGCCAATTCGGCGCGAGCATGGTTGGAGCACCTACCGTCCAACACCATACACAGTTGGGCGGATTTGAGGGAAATCTTTGTGGGAAATTTCCAGGGCACATACAAACGCCCCGGGAACCCATGGGACCTTAAGAACTGTCGTCAGAAGGCCGGTGAGACTCTCCGCGAGTACATCCGGCGCTTCTCACGGCAGTGCAACGAGCTTCCCAATGTCGCCGACGCCGACGTGATAGGAGCCTTCCTATCGGGGACGACCTGCGAGTCTTTAGTTCACAAACTGGGACGCAGGAGCCTGCGAACAACCAAGGAACTCCTGGACATCGCGACCAGTCACGCCTCAGGGGAGGAGGCAGTCGGAGCAATCTTCGATCACCTCGACGGCAAGGCCAAGCGGGATGAGAACGCCGGCAAAGGCGCCTCCAACCGTTCCGCCAAAAAGAAGAACAAGAAGCAACGGCGCGACGATTCACTCACAGCCGCTGCCGACCGCAAGGGTAGTCGGAAGCCCGCGGAGGGCACTCCAAACCACTTTGAAAAGATGCTCGAGGGGCTGAGTCGGAACCATGCCTTCCCTGTGAAACACCTGCTCAAAGATTGCGGTCTCATGCGCAAGTTCTTACTCGGGAGCACCAACAAAGGGGAGCAGGGGAAGGCGCCTGCCCTCGCCGCAGACGATGAGGAGGAGAAGGACGAAACCTTCCCAACGCCGAGCGGCGCCCTTATGATCTTCGGAGGATCAACGGCCTGCGACTCCAAGCGGCGTCAGAAGGTCGCGCGCCGCGAGGTCTATACAGCCGGACCGGCCACGCCGGCCTTCCTCCGGTGGTCGGAATCCGCCATAACCTTCGACCGGACCAACCATCCGGATACCGTCCCACACCCAGGAAGGTACCCGCTTGTTGTCGACCTGATTGTCGGTCCAATGCGACTCACAAAGGTACTGATGGACGGGGGCAGCGGCCTCAACATCATGTACGCCAAAACACTCGACGAGATGGGTGTCGACCGGACGAACCTCCGCCCCATCCGAGCGCCTTTCCATGGCGTCGTACCTGGCAAACAGGCCATACCACTAAGGCAGATCGATCTGTCCGTCACTTTTGGGGATCGGTCTAATTACAGGACTGAAACCCTCACCTTTGACGTGGTAGGGTTCCCCGGAACTTTCCATGCCATCTTAGGACGACCATGCTATGCGAAGTTCATGGCCGTTCCCAACTATACGTACCTCAAACTAAAGCTGTCGGGACCCCACGAGATTATCACCGTCGGCACCTCCTTCCAGCGGGCCTACGAATGCGAGGTCGAATGCTGCGGCCATGCAACAGCAATCATCGCCTCCGGGGAACTCGCCGCCCTCAGGGAAAAGGTCACCGAAGAGGCGCCCGACGCCGAGAAAGTAACCGGGTCATTCAAATCAGCAGAGGGCTCCAAAGAGGTCATCATAGACCCCGGCAGCTCCGAAGGAAAAACGGTGCGCATCGGCGCCACGCTCTCCCCCGAATAGGAAAGCACGCTCGTCGACTTCCTCCGCGACAACAGAGACTTCTTTGCGTGGAAACCCTCGGATATGCCAGGCATTCCGAGGGAGGTCGCCGAGCACACCCTAAAAATCCATCCAGGCTCTAAGCCGGTGAAACAACGTCTACGCCGCTTCGATGAGGAAAAGCGCAGGGCCATCGGTGAAGAGATAGCCAAACTATTGACCGCTGGATTCATCAAGTAGGTACACCACCCGGAGTGGCTGGCAAACCCCGTCCTTGTTCAAAAGAAAAACGGGAAATGGAGGATGTGTGTTGATTACACCGGTCTCAACAAAGCGTGCCCGAAGGATCCGTTTCCTTTGCCACGCATAGATCAAATAATCGATTCCACCGCGGGGTGCGAAACCCTCTGCTTCCTTGATGCATACTCCGGCTACCATCAAATTGCGATGAAGGAATCTGACCAACTCGCGACCTCTTTCATCCCTCCCTTCGGGCCATTATGCTACGTTTCAATGCCGTTTGGCTTGAAAAACGCTGGGGCAACGTACCAACGATGTATGCTCAGATGCTTCGGAGACCTCATCGGGCGAACCGTTGAGGCCTACGTCGACGACATCGTGGTGAAGTCCAAGTGGGCTAACCACCTCGTTACTGATCTCGAGCAGATCTTTGCGAAACTCCGAGCAAACGGTATCAAGCTCAACCCCGAGAAATGCGTTTTTGGGGTCCCGAGGGGCATGCTGCTCGGCTTCATTGTCTCCGACCGCGGCATCGAGGCCAGCCCGGACAAGATTTCAGCCATCACAAGCATGGGCCCAATCCAGAACGTAAAGGGGGTACAGCGGATCACCGGGTGCCTTGTCGCCCTCAGCCGATTCATCTCACGCCTCGGCGAACGAGGTCTCCCCCTTTACCGCCTTTTGAAAAAAGCCGACCGCTTCAAGTGGACGCTCGAGGCCCAGGAGGCACTTGACATGGTCAAGCTGCTTCTGACAAAGGCCCCGATCCTCGTCCCCCCAAGCAACGGAGAGGCACTCCTGCTATACGTAGCGGCCACCACACAGGTGGTTAGTACCGCCCTGGTAGTAGAGCGGGAAGAAGAGGGGCACGCACTCAAGGTACAGCGTCCCGTATATTTCATCAGCGAAGTACTATCCGACTCCAAAACCCGCTACTCCTAGATCCAGAAACTCTTGTACGCCATCCTCATCACCAAGAGGAAACTACATCACTACTTCGAGTCACACCCCGTGACAGTCGTAACATCGTTTCCCCTTGGCGAAGTCGTCCGGAGCCAGGACGCCACAGGAAGAACCACGAAGTGGGCACTCGAGCTGATGGATCAAGGCATAACATATGCCCCACGAACGGTGATCAAATCCCAAGTATTGGCTGACTTCATCACAGAATGGACCGAGATCCAAACGCCACCGGCGATCGTCGATCAGGAGTACTGGACAATGTACTTCGACAGGTCACTAATGAAGAAAGGCGCCGGTGTGGGGCTGGTCTTCATATCACCCCTCGGGGTCCGAATGAGGTATATGGGCCGTCTCCATTTCCCCTCGTCGAATAATGTTGCTGAGTATGAAGCTCTCGTCAATGGCCTACGAATCGCCATCGAGTAGGGCATCCGACGCCTCGATGTTTGGGGCGACTCCCAGTTGATCGTCAATCAAGTCATGAAGGAATCAAGCTGCCACGACGCCAAGATGGCCGCGTACTGCCAAGAGGTCCGACGGCTGGAGGACAAGTTCGATGGCTTGGAACTCAATCACATCCCGAGACGCCTCAACGAGGCAGCCGACACGCTTGCGAAAGCGGCATCTGGCCAAGAGCCGGTCCCCACGGGAGTTTTCGCCAGCGACCAGCACAAACCCTCGGTACGCTACGAAGGGTCGGGGTGGGCTGATGACGGCCCATCCGATCCTACCCCGGGGGCTGACCAACCAGCGGCTCTGCCCAACCCCGAGGTCATGGAGCTTGAAGAAGGCACGACGCCCGACCCTCCGAACGACTGGAGAACGCTCTACCTCGACTATCTTCTCCACGACACTTTACCAGCGGATAAAACGGAAGGCCGACGGCTCACACGCCGCGCCAAGTCCTTCGTTCTTGTAGAAGGCGAACTCTACAAATGAGGCCACACCGAGATCTTGCAGCAATGCATTCCCACCGAACAGGGCAAGCTTCTATTGAGCGACATCCACGGCGGGGTCTGCGGTCACCACGCCGCACCAAGAACTCTGGTTGGAAACGCATTCCGACAGGGCTTCTACTGGCCCACTACAGTAGCCAACGCCGAGCAAATCGTACGCACCTGCGAAGGATGCCAGTACTACGCTCGGCAGACTCACCTCCCGGCCTAGGCACTCCAGATGATCCCCATCACGTGACCCTTCGCGGTCTGGGGGCTCGATCTAGTTGGACCTCTTAAAAAGGCACCCGGGGGCTTCACCCACCTACTTGTCACCATAGACAAGTTCACCAAATGGATCGAAGCTCGGCCGATCTCTATGATCAAATCCGAGCAAGCCGTGCTGTTCTTCCTCGACATCATCCATCGTTTTGGAATACTAAACTCCATCATCACGGACAATGGCACGCAATTCACCGGCAGGAAATTCATTCAATTCTACGATGAGCAACACATCCGGATCGATTGGGCAGCCGTTGCACACCCCCGGACGAACGGGCAGGTCGAGCGCGCTAACGGCATGCTCCTACAGGGCCTCAAACCTAGGATCTTCAACTAGTTGAACAAATTTGGCGCACGATGGGTCACCGAGCTCCCCGCTGTGCTCTAGAGCCTGAGAACAACTCCCGGCCGGGCCACCGGCTACACGCCCTTTTTTATGGTCTACGGTGCCGAGGCCGTCCTCCCGACGGACCTTGACTACGGAGCACCAGGGGTCAAAGCATACAATGAAGAAGGAGCCGAGGCATCCCACCAAGACGCCATGGACCAGTTGGACAAAGCCCGCGAGACCGCCCTCCTCCATTCGGCCAAGTACCAGCAGGCGTTGTGATGGTACCACGAACGACGGGTACAGGACCAAGCCTTTAACGTCGGGGACCTTGTTCTCCGCCTCGTACAGAGCAACAAGGACCGCCACAAGCTCTCCCCGCCCTGGGAAGGGCCGTACGTCATCGCGGAAACAATCCGGCCAGGCGCCTACAAGCTGAAAACCATCGACGGCAAGGTCTTCACCAACGCCTAGAACATTGAACAGCTACGTCGCTTTTACCCCTAAATAAACGCATACTTTTCCTTATCAGTCTTCTGTCTTTACAAAATCCTTGAACTTTAAGTAACGTCCGACCCCCAAAACACAAAGGGTCCGACCTCACTCAGGGGCTGATACAAACTGGTACAAATCGACTACGACTACTACTACGGTCTCCGTGCCAATCTCGTCAGGCACAAAGCACCAGAAGGAGCTCTTCGTCGCCGTCGAGGGCGTGTACACGGGCCAGTATGTCTACTGCAGCCACCGCGCCGCGCTCTCCATCGGCGACGTCCTACCACGCCACAGGATCCTCGAGGACGCCGTCGTCTGCAATGTCGAGCATCACGACCGGCGACTGTGGTGTCCCTCCACCAAGGCACCCGGGGACTACGCCATCGTCATCAGCCACAACATCGACAACGGTGCCCGAACGAGGGGCGCCCCCAGCCGGAGGAAGGCCACAACGAACCACGACAAGGTCAACAACGCTCGACACCCTCCGACGCTCCCCCTCCTTCGGCGGCGGCGGCAACCTCTGCTCGGCGAAGACGGCCCGCACCATCTCATCTATGTTGGATGACCTCTAGCTCGACATCACGCTCCTGACTCACCGACGAAACTGTGAGTATCTCCCTCTAGCATTACCCCCTCTCTCACCCAGGATCCGCCGCGACGCATGAGCGTATTCGGTGGAGAAGAAAAGGGAGAAGAGGTAGCGGCTCAGGGGCAGAATGAGAAGTGGACGAGAACCCCCTCCCTCTCCCTATTTAAGGAAGAGGACCAATAGATAAGGAAAGGCGAAAGGTGGGACTGAAAAACTCTCTGCCTTCCCCCCTATTCAATACAGGTGGCAAATCAATGCGGACAGGAACCCGATGGGACGCGCCGGGACCGATGGGACGCCGCGCAATTAATGAGACGCCGCCTGACAAAGCGGGCATGGCCCACCACCACCCAGCAGGTGCGAGGACTAGGGCGCACCCGCACAAGTGACTCTCTGTTCCCCCAGGCAGGACCGTGAGACGACCCAACAACGAAACCTCCATCCAGAGGGAGCCCAGCAGGCCTCACGGGCTGATCGGACGGCCCAGGTAACACAACGGAGAAACGACCGCTGAAAGATAAGTACCTCTGCTTACTTACTTTAAGCAATAATTTCTTCACCGAGCCACCGACCCCAGCAATGGCCTGGGCACGGACATTACTCGGGGGGCTGTCGAAGGCGTCTATTTGTTTAGACACTCTCTTTGCCCGACCCCTTATTGCAACTAAAAACCAGGAACACGGTGTGTGGGTATAAAAACTTTGAAAACAACTGGACGAACCATCAGACCCCACGCCTCGACGGCTACGGTGTTTTTTTGTTCACCAGCATAAATCGAACTCATAGTTCCCCGCACCACTAGCCTCGGCTCTCACCTTCCCGAGAGGGGTTTGGAGGGGTCCCCCTGCAGAGCCTCCTTCGCGGAGAGTCTGTCAGGACGACTAAGTCAATCGGGCGGCTCGAATCGCCACCGAGAGACAGAAACAAAAATTACGATGCTCGTGCAGGTCACGCCAACCCCATCGTAAACAATGGACTCGAAACCGCGCGGACACATCTGATAGGAGCTTCCCGTCGCTCACACCACCGAGGTAACATTAACGAACCCTATTTTCGTTTCAAATTTATCAGATATTAAACTCATGCAAACGCTGCATCGCAACACTTCATGTCGCGTCATGAAGTGGCAGTCACTTCGTCCTATACGAGCAACGAACGACCGAGGTTCGTAGGCCGGCCCGCGAAGGGCTCGAGGCCGCCTCGTGTCAAACAAGAGCCAAGGAGAAATAACTAAGACGAGCCCCAGCGGCCCTGCCCGACCCCGCTCAGAAGCGGACAGGGGCATCTTGACCTTTTCTCGTTCGAATCTAACCCCGAGCCAAACCCATAGAAACTCCACCAAGGAGAGGCCAACGGGCCCCCTGAGCCCATCGAAACGGCTCAGGCATCTACCGGGAGGCGGGTTGGAAAAAAGTGAAATGCCACCAGCAGGCTCTACCGACCCCATCAGCAAATGATGGACCCGGATTTCACACGAACGTACCCGTTAGCGAGCTCATTGAGCGCGACACTCGAGCCGTCGAGGCAAGTGTCGTCAACTCAACCCCTTCGGTTGCGAAAACCAAGGATGGGGTAACACACGAAACATGGCCGACCCCTATCAGACCCCAACAGGGCTCGAGGACTCAAGCCGCTCGATCCGACATCGAGAGACCGAGGTTCGTAGGCCGGCCCGCGAAGGGCTCGAGGCCGCCTCGCGTCAAACAAGAGCCAGGGGAGAAAATGTAGATGAGCCTCAAACGGCCTTCGCCCATCCCGCATTAAGGCGGACAGGGTCATCTCAACCTTCTAAAAAGTTTGACCCAAACCCCCTGCCGATCCCATAGGATCCCCGTCAGAGGGGGAATCTGTTGGAAGGCAGGCCAAGGGGTAACGAAACCCCGCCCAGGGGCTTTGCCGCAAAGCAGCCGGACCAGGTTTTTTCATCCAAACACCCCCGTTAGTAAGCTCATCGGGCACGTCATTCGAGCCACCGAGGCAAATAATGCCACCCCAATCCCTCCAAACGTGAAGAAAGATGGGCGGAACGAACACCACAAAACGAGCCGGCCCGTCTCCAGTAACATCCGACCCCCACAAAAACAAGGGGTCAGATCTCACTCGGGGGCTGGTAAAGGTACGAGTACCTCCTCTCTCTTACTGAAATAAGTCTCTTTTTTGCCAAAAGGAAAGAAGGTAAGATCAAACAAAATGAAATCATGAAGCAAAATCATAAAACTGTTTCCGAACACGACAGTACCGACATTAAGTTCGCATATTACATATAACTACTCATCAAATTTATTTAACTAACTACTTCCGCGAAGGAAGAGCCATCCCTTTCAATCTGTCCGCTAGGTCCCGCGCAAAAGGCGCCACCGCCTTCTCCATCTCGTCCAGCTCAGGATCTTCATAAACAGGCGCAAAGCCTTGGCTCATCACCTTCAGGTTAATGTCCTTATCATAATGAGAATGGGCGACGGTAAAGGCTTGGGTGATCCCGGCGCAAAAAGCATTTTCCTCAAGTTGGCTCACTCATGCGCGTGATACCCATAACACGGGCATGAAATGGCTGGTCTCCACTGCTCCACCACCTCACAGGGGCATCAAGGACTTCCCCAATGGCGATCTGCGAAGGTCGTGCCCGTCGCTTTCAAACTGAAGCACCCTCGCACTTTTGGGCGAGCTCCCTTTAGTCCGGCGGAGACATTCTCGGCAGCACACTTCGGGTCATCGCGCGGTTTCGAGATCCACCACGAAGGGAGTCCGCCACCTCGGCCGCCTCTCATCGCTCCCCTCGATGACCAGTCACGCTCCTCACGAGCCGCGCTGCCCTCTGAGCGAAATCTCTCCTCGGACTGATGCGCCTCGTCCCGCTCCCCACGTAGACGATCGATCAGCACAGCGTCCTCGTCCACCTTCTTCTAAAGGGCCACGGCCTCGCTCTCGGCCTTCCGCCTAAGGTTCCGCTCTGTCTCCAGCTCGTTCTGGGCCTCGATAGCCCACCTACTGGCCTGAGCATCCTTCTCGAGCAGCTCGTCCCGCTCCTTCAGAATTCTAGTGGCTTCTTCCTCTTCAAGCTTCGACCTCGCCTTCGGGTCCTCGAACATCCCGTGAATCTCCTCCGCATCCCGACACGCCTCGGCCTCCCGCTCCTTGGCGGCAGCAAGCTGCGTGGCCATATCTGCTCGCAGCCGGGCCTCTTCGCTAAGGCGGTCCCACTCCACCTTTTGCTCACGGAGGAAACGAGATTTATCCTGGCTACGAGCAGCGATAATCTGCAAAAGGAAACCAATATCAGAAGTTCGAAAAACACAAAAACATATGAAGAAAGAAGAAAACAACGAGGAAGATCAAGCCGATACCCGAGTCGTGGGAACAAAGACCCCATGCCCGGCAGGGACTTCTCCGCCTAGTTCGAGCCTCCATCATGCTCGAGATCCCCAAGTCAAGGCTCTCCCGCCCATGCTCTCGGCATGATCGGTCCCTGCAGGAGAGGGCAACCGACGAGGGTCCCATCCCGAGGCTACCTCACCGACATCATCATCATCAGAGCGCCCTCGGCTCTTGCTTCCCAGCCCCTTGTCTTCTTAGGGAGCTCACGCCTCCCAACAAGGGGGGCCGGGCGGCTCCTCCGGTCCCAATGCGCCAAATATCACCACCATGATGCCCGACGACCCTCGCAAGCGGCGGTGTCCACCTCTATCCCAAGCCCGCCTCATCCACTACTACCGGGCGCCGCCGGTACCGGCCCCCGAACAACATCCCGCATCCATCCTCGAGGCGCCAATGTGGTAGGCGCCAACGCCCGCTTTACACCCCTCCTTCAGACCGGGCTCGGCAGGTGCTTGGAGTGGTCATGACTCCGAGCCATCTCCACTTGGATCTCCATCCCCGTGTAAAACCATGGCGAAAGCGCTGAGCTCTGCTCCTCCCCGACACCACCTCCGACCCACCTCCGCAATGAAGCCAAAGGTCCTCTCCTCTCCTCGGGTATGGCGCAGGCAGCGTCGGGCCCATGGCCAAAGTGGGATCGCCCTACCCCACGCCTATCTCGGAAGATATCTTATGCCGGCTCGACAACCGCCGAGGGCACAGCTCCACCATAGGTGCCGCCGGATCATGGCCAAAGACGGCCTCGGTCATGATGACAAGGCCTCGACATCGAGGGTGATGCCGATTTACGCCCAAAATCAGGCGACGTCGAAGGCACTCATCCGTCCCTTTGAATGGCGAGACTCTTCTTGGGCACCAGCCCCGGGAGGGCCCGTCCAAAAAAACCTACACAAAGGTAAGAGGCGCCGGTCAAAATAGAAAGGTAAAAGGATGAAAAACCACAGGGAATCCTCAAAGCGCCGCTTGGGGACACCTTCGCCTTTGGCCGGGAGCGCTTTGGGGACGAACCCCTCAGGACCTTGCCCCAACTCATCTAGGGAATAAAATCCGCCGGGATGCCACGCCTTTTGAGCTCTTACCCCCATGCTCCGGCGGGGGGGCTCGTCTCCTGAACCATCGAACCGCTCTTGCCCACCAAAGGGGCACGGCACACAGCCGCCTCTCCACCATCACCACAGGGGGTCGGCGGGCGCCCGCGGATCATCCGCCTTCCTCCGGCCCACCGATCCTCGCCAGAACGCCTGCCCGTGCGGCGCGCGGACTCCCAGCCACCAACTTCGCTTCCTCCGCGCTGGAGCCCTCGCAAGGGTCCCCGCATGGATCGATGGGCGGTGGACATCCGTCGCCGCCCGCGGCCCTCATCCTCCGTGATGTCCCAATCCACACCAATGGCTACCTCACCGTCACGATTGCAGGTAAGACAAGACCGTCATCATCATCATCATCGCCGCTCTCACGTCTTCCCCGATCCCGTGCTTCTTGCTTCCGTCGCATCTCCTTCTTCTTCCACTCCCCTTGTCTTCTTATCCAGCTTCAAATCCTGTCCTCACACGCCTCGTGAGGCGATTCCCCACGCCAGGCTTTATTCTTCTATGCTCTTAGTGTTTTCTTCTTCCCACGATCCTGAAAAACCCCGCTTCCCTTGATCTATAAAAAAATGACCGGGATTTCTTTAAGGCTAGCCTCCTCCGCTACGGGTCCCAACTTCACAAAACAAATATCGAACCCGGGGGAGATTTAGGAAAAAGGAAAGTCATGGGGAGATAAGGCTTACAAATTCAAAGAACCCCTTGTTCCTTTAGCCGCATTGGGGATGATCGGGCACCGGATACACAATGTCTAGGATGTCACCAAGAATCCTTCGTCACACCGTCAAATATGCACTCCTTAATACTGGCGTCAAGAAAAGAAATGGTTCATGAGGGTCTAAATACCAAATTACGACTATGATGACAACTTGTACCAATGTCACTCGAACAACATCCCTATTCATCTGATATAGGGGAAGCGCATACCATCATAAGGAGCTCAAAAAGAAAAAGTATGCCGTCTGGATCTTATGGGGAAATCCAAAGAGGCGGAGGGTGATTTATCATCCAAGAAATCATAATCGTCCTCCTTATCGTCCGCCCATGATTTCAAGCGATCAACAATCAAATGTCCGTCCTGTTACAACTTATCAGAATCCACAACCGACAAATGCTTCTAGGGGTTTCTGCTTCAACACCCTAGGGTCACAAGTATCCCTGTTTCAATTGTGGCAAGCCTGGTCATTTCTCAAGATAATGTCCGTATCCAAGGTAGTCTAATCTCAATTATCAGAAGGCCCCTACAAATCAACAACAGGGTCAGGCACAGAATAAGAATAACAATCAGAATGCTCAGAAAGGCAAAGATGAAAGGAAGACAGGATGAGTGTTCTACATTCAAGCTGGGGAAATTCCTGAAGGAGAGCCAGTGATGATGGGTATGTTTCCTGTTGCCAATCATCCTGCAGTTATACTTTTTGATTCTGGCGCATCGCATTCATTCATCAATAGAACATTTGTGGATAAGTATGAAATTTCAATTGGGGCAACAAAGGAAAATTTCTTTGTACAGTCACCCGGGGACGTCTGTGTACTAAGGAAATGGTATACCAGGTACCCATAAACCTGGGTGGGCATATCTTTCCCTCTACCATGATTATCCTTAAGGATCAGGATATAGATGTAATCTTAGGAATGAATTGGATGTATCAGCATAAGGCTGTTATAGATGTTTTGAATAGAACTATAAGGGTGAGTTTGCCAGATAGTATTTCTCAACTTCTCATCCAACTTCCAACCTTAAGAAGATCAGTGGGCAGAGTTTGTGCAACTGCCGTCAAAGAGATTAGAGATATCCCGGTAGTATGTGAATTTCTTGATGTGTTTCCTGAAGATTTACCCGGTCTACCACCTGATAGGGATGTCCAGTTTAACATAGAATTGCAACCTGGAACAGCTCTGATTTCTCGGAGAGCTTATAGGATGCCACCTAAGGAGTTAGCCGAGTTGAAGACTCAGTTGCAAGAATTGATTGAGAAGGGGTTTATTCAACCTAGTTCATCGCCTTGGGGGTGTCCGGTAATTTTTGTGAAAAAGAAAGATGAGACTCTGAGGTTATGTGTTGACTATCATCCGTTGAATGAAGTGACCATCAAGAATAAGTATCCATTACCTCGGATAGATTTAATTTTTGATCAACTGGCCGGAGCCAATGTTTTCTCCAAGATAGATTTGAGGTCAGGATATCACCAAATCAAGATAAAGCCTGAAGATATTCCCAAAATGGCATTTACCACGAGATATGGATTATATGAATACTTGGTAATGTCTTTTGGTTTGACCAATGCTCTAGCTCATTTCATGTATTTGATGAATTCAGTATTCATGCCTGAGCTAGACAAATTTGTAGTGGTGTTTATTGATGATATTTTAGTATATTCCAAGAATAAGGAAGAACATGCGAAACACCTCAGAATTGTTCTGACTCGTTTGAGAGAACATCAACTATATGCCAAGTTCAGCAAGTGTGATTTTTGGCTTAAGGAATTCTTGGACATGTCTTGTCGGCAGAAGGAGTTGTTGTTGATCCAAGCAAAGTGAAGGATGTGCTTGATTGGAAACCACCAACCACAGTTCATCAAGTTCGGAGTTTTCTGGGATTGGCAGGGTATTACCATCGATTTATTCCAGATTTCTCTAAAGTATCAAAGTCCATAACTGAGTTACTAAAGAACCAAGTCAAGTTTGCCTGGTCATTTGATTGTGAAGAGGCTTTCTAGACTTTGAAGAGACTATTGACCACTGCACCAGTATTAGCCCAACCTGATATTGAGAAGTCGTTTGATGTTTATTGTGATGCTTCAGGTATTGGTATTGGATGTGTGTTGATGCAAGAAGGCCGAGTCATTGCTTATGCATCCAGGCAACTTAAGCAACATGAAGAACACTATCCGACTCATGATCTAGAGTTAGCAGTTGTGGTCCATGCTCTGAAGATTTGGCGGCATTATCTACTTGGTAATACATGCCATATTTATACAGACCACAAGAGCTTAAAGTATATCTTTACTCAGTCAGAGTTGAATATGTGACAAAGAAGATGGTTAGAGCTGATTAAAGATTATGACTTGGAAGTACATTATCACCTCGGTAAAGCAAATGTGGTGGCAGATGCCCTCAGTCGCAAAAGTTATTGCAATTGCCTGACAGTAAGAACAATGGGTTTGACCTTATGTCAAGAAATGGAGAAATTGAATGTAGAGGTAATTCAACAAGGTAGTTTAACCAACATAATTGTTGAAACCACTATTCAAGATCAAGTTATTGCTGCTCAGAAGGAAAACAAGGGTGTAGCCCATATCAAGGAAAGAGTCAGGAATGGAAAGGCAGAATGTTTCAGCATAGATAATGAAGGTGTGCTATGGTTCAAGGATCGTCTGGTAGTACCAAAGGTTCTCGAGTTGCGGCAGTTAATTCTTGAAGAAGCTCATGCTACTAGGTTATCTATCCATCCGGAAGCAACAAGATGTACCATGACTTAAAACAAAGGTTTTGGTGGACAAAAATGAAGATAGAAATTGCAAGATATATAGCAAAGTGTGATACTTGTCAGAAGGTGAAAGCTATACATTTGAGGTCTGCTGGAGAACTACAACCATTACCTATTCCAGCTTGGAAATGGGAGGACATAAGTATGGACTTTATTGTTGGTCTACCCAAGACATCAAAGGGATTTGACTCAATATGGGTTATTGTAGATCGACTCACTAAGTCAGCACATTTTCTTCCTATCAAGACTATATATCCCACTGTCCAATACGCCAAGATATATTTAGCAAGAATTATGAGTCTCCATGGAATACCAAAGACCATAGTGTTCGATCAGGGTACACAGTTTGTCTCTAGTTTTTGAAAACAATTGCATTCTTCATTGGATACCAAGCTCCTATATAGTACAGCTTATCATCCGCAAACTTATGGACAGACTGAAAGAGTCAATCAAGTGCTTGAAGATATGTTAAGGTGTTGTGTCCTTAATTATTCCAACAAGTGGGACAAATGCTTACCTTTGGCCGAGTTCTCATATAACAATAGTTATCAGGAAAGCATTAGAATGGCTCCATTTGAAGCACTCTATGGCCGTAGATGCAGAACATCACTGAGTTGGTCTGAGCTCGGAGAAAGAAGATTCTTTGGAGTTGACCTTGTGAAAGAAATGGAAGACAAGGTTAGGCAAATACAGATTAATTTGAAGATAGCTCAGTCCCGCCAAAAGAGTTATGCGGATAGATGACGGAGACCATTGGTGTTTAACAAAGGAGATTTTGTATATCTGAAAGTATCACCAATGAAGGGAGTTACCCGTTTTGGTGTTAAAGGCAAGTTGGCATCTCGATATATTAGACCATTTCAAATTTTGGAGAGATATGGAAAAGTGGCCTATCGCTTGAAATTACCAGAACATTTATCAGCTGTACATGATGTGTTCCATGTGTCTCAGCTGAAGAAGTGTCTCCAAGTGCCTGAGCAGAATGTTGAAGTTGAAGGAGTGGAACTTGAACCAGATCTGACTTATTCAGAATATCCTATCCGAGTGTTGGATCAGAAAGATTGTGTTACTCGGAGGAGAACAATAAAGTTCTACAAGATACAATGGAATCAACATTCAGAAGAGGAAGCTACTTGGGAATCAGAAGATTACTTGTTAGAAAAGTTTCCAGAGTTTCTTGCGTCATTATAGAATAGAGTACTGTTAGTTAAGCTCGGTTGTTACAAATTGTGTTTTGTAAAGGAACCTCAGTTGTTTTATGGATGAGAATTGGATGTTTTTGGATTGACACATTTCCTTTTCCATTACTTACCCTATGGCTTTGAATCTCGGGGCGAGATTTCTTTTAGGGGAAGGATTGTAACACCTCGGGTGTTTAAATATTAAAAACCAGATATATCATCATATGCATTGCAAGGCATTGGTCATATTACAAACTTTGATATGCATTCACTAAAACAAGTTTATCTTTATGTTATAAGTATTGCTTGGTATTGTTTGAATCAAGTTCGAAATCTTTGTTTTGATTTGAAATTTTGAAAACCCTAATTTTCAATAATTAAATCCTACCCTGAAAACCTATTTCAAAATCAAAGCACATTTTGGGGTTGAGCCTTAAAGCAAAAGTGTAGATCTTGTCAAGATATACAAAGTTTGTTTTTGAAGTTTTTCAAGTTGTTTAGTAAAATTTGAAGTTAATTGAAAATGCGAAATTCCTTAAATGTCCCCTTTTTGAATTCAAAAGTTCATTTCAAAATGTAGACAGAATTAGGGGTTGGTTATAAAAGCAAAGTTGTAGAACTTTAAATTTTGAACAACTTTTGTTTTTGGAGATTTTTGAGTTGTTATGAAAATTTGGGAGTAATTTGGGAATTTTGGCAAATGGTATTTCTGTAATTTTTGTGAACAGTGTCCACCGCCGAAGCTACATTGCCGGCGTTTCCTTCTTCGGCGTTCCAGGCGTGGTCGTGGCTGTTTTGGCATTGCGTTGGTGCGCTGAAGGACACAATGCAGCTTCCTCGAGCTTCTTGGCCCCCTTTTATAGCCTGAGCCGCCGTCGTCTTTGCCCTTTCTCCTTGCTCTGTTTTTCTCGACGCCTTGCTCATCTCCGGCGAGCCCGCGCCGTCATTGTTGTGCTCTACCATCGCTGATAAGCTAGTTCTAGCTTCGCTTACTCCTTGCGCGTCCAGCCGACCCACCAATTTGGCTTGTCTTAGCCGGGAACTCGAGTTACATCGTCTTCTTCCTCGCGATCGGCAACACCTCCGCCGAGCACGATTCGCCGCGGCCAGAGCTCCACGGTGCATCTTCGTCCTTGGTTTTGGTTGATTCCATTTCGTCTTGATGCTGTGGTACTTAATCCATAGTTGGTTGCTCATTTGGACCACTGCAGTCACCGGTACACCATCGCCGACGACGTTTTGCTCCACCGTGCTCGCGCTGATCGTCGAACCACCTTGTTGTTGTTCCTTAGGCTCGGTAATTGACTCCAAACCGTTCGGGGTAAGCTACTGATGCTACCTAGACCTTTTGTTTAACTGCTACCGGCCTGTTGTCACCGGCGTAGCGCCACCGTGCATTCACGTTTGCCATGACCGGCATTGTGCTTGGTCCAGTCGATGTTGGGTCTTGATTTTGCCACCAATAGATGCGGCCTGTTGTCGTGAACGTATTAGAGCTTTGTCTGTCGTCGGTGACCTCACCGTCGGCGAGGAATCGCCGGTCAGAGCCATCACTGCCATGGTCAACGTCGGAGGTTGATGATGACACGTGGGGTCATGGTGTCAGTGACTCAGCGTTCAAAATGATTTTTCTGTTTTTCATATTTAAATGAATAGTGTCTATTTTTGTTATTTTTGTGTAGATTTATTTAGAACTCCAAAAATTCTGAAAATTTTTATGTGACTTCTCTGTGATGTGTATTATTTAGGAAAAATATGAAATGTTGATTTTCAGTACTTTTTGAATGTGATAAAAATTGCTCAACTAATTAATAAATGAGTTTCCAGGATTTTTCTAGGCTTATTTATGTATCAAAAAATTATGAAAATTGTTTTGTCACTTAGTTTTCATGTGATGAATATTTACAAAAATTTTGAGGTCAATTGAAACAAGTTGATTTATTTCATAATTCTTAATTAATTAATTAATTCATAAAAGCAAATAGTAACCTTTAGTGATTTAGGTTTTGTTTGAGTTTTTGATTGAGTGATGTCTTTGGGTCATTAGTTGGTGATGATCCTTGGCAATGGATGTGAGTGTTGCGAAAATGGTTTAGTTAGTTTAACTTGTAACTGTACCGCGAAGGAAAGTTGTATTCAAGTTGTTAATTTTGCATCCATCATCGAGCATCATGTTTCGTATTCCGCATCATGTTAAACATGGCATTGTTACTATGTGTAAGTGAACGAAGGTGAACACATGGTAGTTAATCAAGCGGTTGAGGAGGTTGATCCGTCTGTGGAGGTCGGTGTTGATATCGGTGGAACGACTCCGGACCTAGATTTTGCCGTCAATGAAGGTAAGCCCCGGATGCATAAAACCCTACCTTGTGTTTTACAAATTGATTTCGCTTTTGCTTTTATGTGTTGCATTAAGTGATTAGGAGTTAAGTGGAAACCTAATTGGTGCATTACCAACCTTGTTATTCCATATTTACCATATTACCTGTTTTAAATTCGTATATGCCTAGTTTTGCTTAGCTATGCTTAGAACGATGAAAGTCGGGTGATTACATGTCATCTGTAAGTTTTAAATGGAACTTTGGTTACTTATGTTATCATGTGATATGGGAATATGGAGTAATAAATCTAGACCGGGCGGGCTCGGTGTGTGTGAGCCACAAGACATGGAGGTCTTGTGAGTGGGTTCTTTCCGCCTGTGTCGATTAAGGTCCGTCCGTTGTTGAATTGCATGAGGTGAGACTTTGTAGTACTAACCACATACTCCGGTAAGCCTTAACTTGGCTATTCTATTACGAGAATGGCTACTCGCGCACTAGGAGTGGAGAGATGGCGGGAATAGCGTGTACCCACGTGGCAATGGGCTAGAGTGGTGGAGTACTGTATTCTTGGGTGGCGCAGACCCGTTCTTGTTTTAGAGGACCTAAGGGTAGGTTGGTATATGTAGGTCGGGGACCTGCATAAGTCGTGTGGTCTAGAATTCCCAGCTGGGTTATAATCGGTTCGAATCGTCGTTGCTCCTCAGTTATGGAGACTCAACTCACTGTTCATCATCGTAGTAATTAATAACTAGAACTTGAGGATGGTCTGTGAAGGTCTTGGTTATGAGGTTTCATGATCTCAATGCGGATCGTGTCAACTTTGTATATGATCTTTATGAAGTTTTAAACGTTGATATAAAGAATTTTGTTAAAATGCTTTTACGCAAAAGAACCTTGATTATTGCTAAAGCCATACCTTGAATCCCATGAGCCTGCATTCCTATGTTCTTTTAAATTTTATTTCGGTTAAGTCTTGTTGAGTACTTTTGTACTCAGGGTTCGTTGACCCTTGTTGCAAGTGAGGCTCATGAGCAGATCTGTTTTGGATCGTGCTGCATGACTGTTGTTCAGTGCGATGACGATAATTAAATGTGTGGCCCTTGGGCAGGGCAGCTTAAGTTGTGTGTTTTGTAATATATTATAATGCCACTCCACTACTTTGGTTTGTATTAATATCGAACTTAGTTGTATGGTTTGAAACAAATGGTTTATAAACTATGTTATTGTAAGACTTCCGCTATTTTTGCTCTGATGTATCTATTTGAATAAACTGGTGCAATACTGCAATGACTCTGTAATGTGATCCTGCTTAGAAATCGTGGATGATTCGGGGTTCCCCGAGGACACCCGATAGTCTTCTTAAGTTATCGGGAACATATGCATAAATGTCAAAGGTCGTTGGACAGTGACAGGTGCATGTGGGCCCTATAATTTAGGAGGTTCTGCCACAGGCCGGCCAGCCCCACATGGCAGCCCCTCGGGGTCTACTTCGGTGGAGTCTCCTGGAGTCTTCTAGAATCCTCCCACGCTGTTTATGCGGCGGAATTCCATAATTTCCTTTGACGAATAGGTCCCCCTTGACGGTTTTCTGGATGAACCCTACTGAAAACACATATTCACCAAAACTCGTGGAATTTATTAATTTAAACCCCTATACCTATGTTTGGTGATGGAGTGAAGTATAAATATAGGTTATGTTGATGGTTTATAATTGATGTTAGTGACCGTCAATAAGTTCCCCCAAGCTTAACATTTGCCAGTCCCTGAGCAAAGCTAAACTCAGCAATGGACCAGGAGTTGCTACAATGTTTTCACGTCTCAAAAGTACACATGCGTTCAATCAAAAATTCTCCTCTGGATTAGAATAAACTGATCTGACTTTCAAACTTACCCATATTACCTTCAACCATGGGGCTTCTTAACCTTCACTTGGGTCTTGAGCAATTGAAAGACAGAACGATCAAGTCAAGCACTATATCTCAAGTTCTTTGTTCCAACATTGTTCCGGAGTTTTTATAAGTTTTCAAAATAAAACTCAGAGATTCCATTGTATGACACTCTCAAGTCTCTCAATATATGTGGTATTTGTGGATCCTCACCAAAGGCAATAAAGATGTTATGCCTTTTTTCTCTTCCTACAACTAAAGCTTATGTGGAGTTCATAGGTAGGGAGAAAGCTAGAGCATACTTGCAATGCATATATTGTAAATTCAAACAATGGATCCAAAGAGAGTTAAGTCATACAATCAAATCAAGATGTGCATGTGTGTGGATATATGGTGGATATATATGGTGGCTAACCTAATTCTACTATACTCCTTGAAAACATATCTCTCCTTTGAAACTTGAAAACATTTGCTAGAGAGCAGGGGCTATCTTATTCATCATTCATTTTTTTAGGCGGGCATCTAAGTACCCATTGTTTTAATATCTCAAACACTTGTCCATTTTTTTCATCTCTTTTATTTTTCTTCCCTTTTTTATGAATAACTTTTGCATAGCCCCATGTCTCTTTTCTACAATAAAACTTTGAGAGATAGCAACAAGAACTTGGAGCATTTATTTGGTGGATGAGAAACCTATCAAGCATGTTTTTGGCATTTGCTCCTAGTGTAGGAGTAAAACATTTTTAGGTGGATCTAGATGGAATGCGTGTTTTGCGTACTCCCAGTGTAGGAGCAGCAGGTATCTGTGGTGTATATGTGATCTTGATTTTAAGAGCATGACAAACCTCCCATAAGGGTCAATAAAGCTTGACAAAACTCAATGCAAAAGCAAGTAGCATATATGTGGAAGTTTTTCTAGCCTAAATAACATGTATGGCTCTAGTAGGAATTCAAGCTTTGTCATACAGGAACTCATCATGTAGCATTTTTGTGTTTTTCAAAAGATAAAGCTCCAGAACTTTTGTGTCACTTGGAACAAGATAAATAGGAACTTAGACCTTCTCATGTCATATCTGTCAATTACCTAGACTTAGTTCAGGCATTCGCTACCCACGAGTTTCAAGTTCAGAGTAAATCTTTATACCAAATCAGTCGTATCCAAAACTTGGGAGAATTCGAGGTTGAAAACTAGGTACTTAAAAGGAATTACAATAGAGCAACTAATCATCGTTTCCATTTAAGAGATTATTCTGAGTCCTCTTTATTTTATTCAACTCTTAAAAATAAATTAAAATAAACTAGACACACCTTTTTTTATTTTGTTTTCAATTCACCATTTTCTTAACTATTTAAAAGAAACTAAAACTATAACAAAGGGAAAGCATACTTACCTAGATACACGGGAGTGCTTCTCCCCCAAGCTAGCTCTTTCGATGAGGGTTTGGTGTTTTAAGTCCTTCGAACTGGACTTCTCCTTATGAAGTTCATTGATCAAGTACCTCGGTTCGCTCTGAAGATGAGGATTCTTGTGGTGATGCCTCTAACGGTGATGTCACCTTTTTCTGCCAAACCCGTCTTGGTTTTAAGTTTTGATTTTGGTTTAGCAGGTTCAGAACCTTTACTTGTAGAAACTAGGGAGTCAACTGTCTTTCCCCACACTTTGCTTGAAGTGTGTCCTGCTCCTAAGATAAGATAGAGATCAAGTGCATGGGCTTTGTTGATTGGAAAACACCAATAGAACCAAAACTTTATTTATTCTTCTCTAACCTTAGGCATATTGAACAAGATGCAGTTGATGTTGTGTGTTTTGTTCACTTATGTCATGCGTGATAAGATCAAAAGATTTAGCTGCTTAACCTATGGAAGGATTGTCCATAAGGTATTAATCTTTACATGATTATGACTATCATCTTCCAAAATTAGGATGTGCACTTTTCAGCTTATTTGGTTAAGACTATGAGATTAATAAAGTGCTGCTAGGAACAAGCTTAAAGAACAAGACATGTTGAGCTAATCAGGTTTGATTAGGTAAATTGTAACTCAAATATATTTTGTTTCTTATTTATGTGCCTACCAGAATCAAGAAAAAGCTTTTTAAATAATAACCATTTACCTTAGGATGTTACCTTTGTCATTGGAGCGTAATGTCACCATATGACAAAGGATAGATGACTCGTGATGGTCCTTTCCTTTTGCTTGAAGTTTTCCTTGTTCGGCTAGTCTCGCAGCTTGAGCTCTTCATGAGCTTCTTATTTCCTAGTTCACACCTTTTCTTTCTTATCCTTTTGTCATGCCATCTTTTTGCTCTTCGATCTTTTAACACCTTGTTAGACCTTTTGCCTCACTCATTGTTTTATGCCTGCAAAGGATTAGTGGACAACATATACCCGAAGGAATATACAATTTTGAAACACGGGTTGTTTGTCTAGAATTTTGTAATTTCCCTCTATGCTAATGAAAAGATGGTTTTGGGATTACTTTAGTATAGAGATCATGTTTTATACAAGCATGGCTCAAGACAAAGGTAACTTGCAGCAAAAGACAAAGTGAATGAACTTTGGTACTTATAGTTCTTTCATCCATGTTGAATTAGGTATGTAGTTCTTACATCTATAATGAATGAGTTGTGTCTTGCTTCATCTCTGATTTGAATTCATCTTGTGACTTACCAATATTGAATTAAAAGTTTCCTGCATAGGGTTAGTCCAACAAAATGACCAGTATCTACTATAGCATATTCTTTGTTCAAAAATCAACCTAGACACCACATCTAATTTGATTCAGGAAGGCATTTTAACCTAGGCACCATGCTTAATTTAAAAGCCTTTGGAAGCACGATCAGCACCCCTAAACTAAGCTCCATGCTTAATTTAAAAGATGTATGAACATATTCCAAACCTCAAACATACTATAGTAAACAAAGGTAGTATGAAAGCATTACAGAGATTTATTCAATTGGAGATGAAAGAGCATGATTGTTATTGAGCATGATTTCAAGGTAGAGACAATCAAGATGAATTAGCAACATGGCATAAGATTTTTCAAAGAAGCCCATCCCCTAGGCTTGAATTTTGCAAAGCAAAGTCAAGTTTGGATGGATGTGATTCAGTGTTGCATGATGATTGGTTAGACATACCTTGAATCATCATCCTTCATTCTTGTTTGCTTCAAACCTGGAATGGTTAGTGATAAAAATACCCGAAGGAATATTTTCACAATTATGTTTCTATGCTCACTTCACAAGGGCATTATAGCAAAAAGTGAAAGCTCATGTTATCTCCCGAAAGTGCTTGCTTTAGGAAAAAAGCTCATCCTTGGGAAACCTTCTAATTGCACTCAAGTTGGTGAAATGGTTTCCTTTCCAACATCAACCTTTGTGTACCTATCTCAAGATTCACGCAACAAGATCTGCAATATTTATGATAAACATATGCATATACAACCACCCTTTCAAAGTTTTTATGAACAGGAAGTATGAGGGGGTTGAAAATCTTGTGTATGGCAATGTTGAAGAGACCAATTGATTCAGGAAATTTCTGATGTGAGCATGGATTTGATGAGGTGTTTCCAAATAACTTCCATGCTTATCTATGTCATCTTCCTTTTTAAGCTCCAAGGGTGTTTCTTCATGAATGTCTATAGGCGGAAACATTGTCTCCATCATTCCATGCCTATGACATTCATTAGTCATTTTGTTGCCCAAGATTTCCCTTGGATTGGTGACTCTAGGGTTGATCTTATCTAAAGCCTCGTCCATCCATTCAATGACAACGACACATAAGTTCTTAATATCCTCCAGCCATTGTTGTTGCTCTTCTTGGTCTTCCTTGTGGCCTTCATGACTCCTATGCTTAGGGTGTCTTAGTGGATTTCTATGATCATCATGAGTCTTAGAAGAAAGAGCGTAAGAGGGATCATCAGGGTCCAGGATGGATTGAAAGATGGGTTCAGATGAGACATCTAATGTGGACAAAGAAGGGGAGAGGATAGGAATGGCTTCTAGATGGCTCAGCTCTCCTTCTATGGCATTACTTGAAATGCCAGCCTTGAATTCTTCCCAATGTCCTATATAGGAATAAGGACACTTTCTAAGAGATCCCTTCTTGAGAGGATTTAAATTGTATTCGCTCAAAGGTCTCTTATGAAGATGAGAATTTAATGTTCTCCCAAAATCAGCACCAAAGAGGTCATCCTTAATTTTAACAGGGATTTCCAAAGGAGGATTTTCTTCTTATCTTAGGGGATTTTGGGGTATTGGTGGTTCAGGATTGATAGCTAAATCTTGGGATTGAAGTGGTTGTGATTTGGCTGTCAAAACTTCCTCTTCTTGATTAGGAGATGATTTCTTCTCTTTCTCGAGGAGTTTATTATGAATACTAGTGTAGGGAGTCTTTCCACTAATTCTATCAAGTGTAGCCCTTGCTTCACTAGTAGACAAATGAAGGAAAGCTCCTCTAGAGGCTGCATCAAGGGATTCCATGGAATCCTTGCTAAGACCCATGTAAAAATGTTGAAGAAGTACAGGTCTTGAATGGCAAGGTCTGGGCCAGTGATGATGAGTTCATTAAAACGATCCCACGATGTACCAAGAGATTCTTCTTCTAGTTGTCTAAAATTTAGAACCTCTTTCCGAAGGCTAACCACTTTAGAGATAGGAAAGAAACATAAATAAAATTTAGAGCATAACGTTTCCCAATCTCCTTGCATACTTCCTACGGTTTAATTGTACCAATGTTTAGATCTTCCTATCAAAGAGAACGAAAACAACTTCCATCTTATGGTTTTATCAGACATGCTAGCGATACACAAGCATGCACATGTCTATTCAAACTCTTGTAGGTGTGAGTATGAGTTTTCATTGCCCTCTCCCGAGAAGGATTTATCCCGTATTAATTTTGTAAAACAAGGGCACAGCTCAAAGCTAGGTGTTAGGATAGGCTCTGAAGATTTTGGTGGCTCTAGGCTTGCGCTCGTGGGTTTAGCATATTGATAGATAGGAGTGGAATCCATGTTAAAAGGAAAAGTAAAATAAAAGAAAGAATAAAAGATAAGATGTTAAGCTAGGCTCAAAGTTAATTCAGCAACCGTTTCCCCGACAACGGCGCCAGAAAGCTTGTTGGTATATTTAATGCACACAGATAAATCCGTAAGCGTACGAATACCGCTATAGCTTTCACCCGAAAGTATTTCAAGTATCGTATCCACAGAAAAATGTGTGAGACTAACTACGACCTAACTTCACTAGGGGTAGCAACAAGGTTGAGATAAATATGAGCGTAGAGAGGAAAACTAAGGTTCTCTAGTTCTGGCTTGGGTAAGCTATGTCTTCTACTATTCAACTAGGGGCATTAATAGGGAAAGACACCAGCAGATGATGCTTTTCTTCTTAACCGCGTCCTACTTGCGCCTATAGACGAGAGGTGGACTATAAAGGATCAACAAAGCTATATAGTATAGGCTATATAGAATTGATGTCACACACGCGATCTACCACCATCCAGAATCCAGGGTGCATCCACGATTAACCTAAGTCTAAGCACCACGCTTACACTTATGATTAATACTTTAACCTAGAGCGTCTATAGATTAAAGCACTCAAAAGAGAGTCATGATCCTGATGAACAATAAAAACAATTACTTACTTGAATTAGAAGTTGATTACTAGAGAAATATCAAAGGCAAGCTCAAGTAGAACTTGGATCCACCAAGGTACAAGCCGTAGAGAGAGCATCGACAGGCCGGCACCTCCTCCAAACTCTTCCCTCACTCTCTATCTCACTATTATTTATAAGACTAGATCCCGTGGAGGACTAATCTTCTCTTGATAGCTGGCTCTGATCCTCATGATATGAATTAGGGTTTTAGGATGGCTCTAAGGAGGGTGGCAAAGGCTGGTATATATAGGTCGAAGCGTCCAACATGAGCCCTTGGATCAAATCAACTTAAAGGACGGCGTAGATGCAACCTAGGAGGCGGTGGAGAACCGACCTTATGACGCAGAGTCTGACAGGTGGGCCCAGGAGCCAGGCAGCCTGCAGGTGGGGTTCCCACGCTGTTTACGCGGTGGAATTCCGTAATTTCCTTTGACGAATAGGCCCCCCTTGATGGTTTTCTGGATAGACCTTGCTGAAAACACAGATTCACCAAAACTTGTGGAATTTATTAGTTAAAACCCCTATACCTATGTTTGGTAATGGAATTAAGTATAAATATAGGTTATGTCAATGGTTTATAATTGATGTTAATGACCGTCAACACGTGCCGGCAAGCACGTGAACATCGGGAGAAAATTCTTGTGTCTCTTATGTGATTGGAATTCTCCCGGTAATTGGATTAACTTCATATTGTGATTGGTTCATTCCTTGACAACTCGGTATAATCACCGTACTCACTCCTTTACACTTCTTGCAAACTAGGTGCCAAGGTCTTTAGTGTAGTTAGTCTTTGAGAGCTTGTTAGTTTGGTTAGTGTGGCTCTTTAGTTAGTCTTTGAGAGCATACTAGCTTAGTGAGTAGTGACTTAGCTCTTGTGTGTGCCTAGTGACCATAGCAACTAGAATTATTGAAATAGGTGGCTTGCAACCCTTGTAGAGCTAGAGCAAAATTGCATTACGCCGTTTGTTATACTAATCAATTGCTCTAGTGCTTGTAGAGTTTTTAAATAGGCTATTCACCCCCTCTATACATATGAGGACCTTTCAAGTGGTATCGGAGCTGTGGTCACCGTTTGATTGAAGGTTTAACAACCTCAGTGTCAAAATATGGCTCAAGTTGCGTTCAGCCATGTGGGGGGCAAACCACCATTCTTTGATTATTGGAAGAGAAAGATGAAGATGCATCTTGGTTTAATCAATAATCAAGTGTGGAATGTGACCGAGAGTGATTATGCTATTATTGATCCTGACAATCTCACCAGCCAAGACAAAGCCAACAAGCAATGTAATACAATGGCTCTCAACCCCATCTACGATGCTATTGATTCCAAGGTGTTTGAGCAAATTATGGATTATGAAAGAGCAAGTGAGGTGTGGAAGAGATTGGAAGAAACATATGAGGGCACACCGGCAGTGAAGAGTGCCAAGCTATACATTCTCAAGAACAAGTTGACAAGCTTCAAGATGAAGGATGATGAAAGCATTCCGGAGATGTTCCATAGATTGCAAGTAATTGTCAATAACTTGAAGGCTTTGAGAGAGAAGATCAATGTTGATGATGTCTCTCATCAGTTCTTGATGTGCTTACCTCCAAGATTTGAGACATTGAGATTGATTATCATAAGAGGAGGATTGAAGCAACTAACTCTCAACCAAGTACTAGTTGATGTCATGACACAAGAGACATACCATGTGGAAAGGGAAGGGGTTGATCAAGATGAGAAGAAGGATGAAGACAAGAAGAAGATGAGTGTAGCATTCAAGGCTAGCTCATCATCCAAGAACAAGGACAAGTACAAGAAAGAAGAATCAAGTGAGGATGAAGATGCTAGTGACATTGATGATGAGGCCATGACTCTCTTTGTGCGCAAGATGAGCAAATTTATGAAGAAGAAGGGCTATGGTGAAAGAAAGAGAAGAGACAACTTCAAGAGCAAGGACTATGTGAGAAGATGCTACAAGTACAAGAGCAAGGATCATGTTGTAGTGGATTGTCCCTACAATAGTGACAATGATGAGGATGAGAAGAAGAAAGAAAAGAAGGAGAGGAAGGAAAAGAAAGAGAAGAAGGAGAAGAAGATGACCTTCCAAAATAAAAAGAAGGGTGGTGGCTATGTGGTGACATGGGATAGGATGGCTCATCAGATGATGATTCTAGTGATGGTGATAAAAAATCTCTCAAGAAGGCACTAGCAAGCATCGCCATCAACAACAAGCCATCTATCTTTGACACTCCATCGACTTGCCTCATGGAAAAGCCTACCAAGGTAAAATATGATGTGAGTGATAATGATGCTTGTAGGAGTGATGATGATGATGAGGAGGAGTACACCAAGGAGGAGCTCATGGACATGTTGGATCAAGTCCACACTTGCTTTGAGATAAAGAGAAAGTAGTGCAAAGAATTGTGCAAGAAGGTCAAATCTCTTGAGCAATCCTTTGATGAGCTCAATGCCTCTCATGAGAGTCTAATGGAAGACCATGAGGATCTTGTCAAGGCTCACTACAAGCTTGAAAAAGCTCACTCCTCTCTCCTTGAGCAAGTCAAGAAGGAGGAAGCTAAGATGGAGCAAGTGATTGTGTCTTGTGATATGGGACTAACATGTGATATTCTTGATGAATCTTTTTATAAGTCCATTGTTGTTGTTCCCACTAACCCTTCTTGTAGCACTACCACTTCTACTTCACCTTTGAGTGATGGTTTCACTTGTGATGCCTCACTAATTGTGAAAAATGAGACCCTCAAGAAGGAGGTGAATGAGCTCACTCATGCCTTAGGCAATGCCTATGGTGGAGATGCCCACTTGCTAAAGTGCTTGGGTAGCCAAAGGTTTTCTCTCAACAAAGAGGGATTAGGCTATACCCCAAAGAAAGGCAGGGTGGCCTTTGTCACTCACAAGACTAGTTTTATGAAGGGCAATGGTCAGTTTTACAATAGATGCAAGCAAGTGGGGCATATAGAGCAATATTGCAAGAACAAGAACAAGAACAAGCATGCTAATATATCCTCAATTAAGTTTGATTCTTATTATTTGCTTACCATGGGTACCAACGGTGTGCATGCTAAGTTTATTGGTGCACCAGTTGTGGGCTCAAAGAAGAAAGCCATTTGGGTGCCAAAGAGCTTAGTGACTAACCTCCAAGGATCCAAGCAAGTTTGGGTACCTAAAAAGAATTGATCTTCTTTTGTAGGTCAATTATAAAGCTGGAGGAATGCATTGGGTGCTTGATAGTGGGTGCACCTCAAAGAAGAAAGCCATTTGGGTGCCAAAGAGCTTAGTGACTAACCTCCAAGGATCCAAGCAAGTTTGGGTACCTAAAAAGAATTGATCTTCTTTTGTAGGTCAATTCTAAAGCTGGAGGAATGCATTGGGTGCTTGATAGTGGGTGCACACAACACATGACCGGTGATTCAAGAATGTTCAATTCAATTAACACAAATGAGAGCAATGGGGTTGATAGTATAACATTTGGTGATAATGGGAAACGCAAGGTCAAAGGGCTTGGTAAGATTGCAATATCTAATGACTTGAGCATTTCCAATGTGCTACTAGGAGAGAGCTTGAACTTCAACATATTGTCGGTAGCTTAATTGTGTGATCTTGGTTTCAAGTGCATATTTGGTGTGGATGATGTAGAGATTATAAGTGTAGATGGCTCTAACTTGATATTCAAAGGATTTAGATATGAGAATTTATACTTGGTTGATTTCAATGCAAGAGGAGCTCAATTGTCAACATGTTTCATCACTAAATCTAGCATGGGTTGGTTATGGCATAGAAGGCTTGGTCATGTTGAAATGAAACAATTGAACAAGTTGATTAAGCATGATCTAGTTAGAGGCTTGAAAGATATCACATTTGAGAAGGATAAGCTATATAGTGCATGTTAAGCCAGAAAGCAAGTTGGTAACACACATCCTAAGAAGAGCACGATGAGCACATCTAAGGCATTTGAGTTGTTGCACATGGACTTGTTTAGACCAACCACATACACTAGCATTGGTGGAAACAAATATGTATTTGTGATAGTGGATGATCTTACTAGATATACTTGGGTGTTCTTTCTTGTTGATAAGAGTGATGTGTTTGCTACATTCAAGACATTCATCAAGAGAGTTCACAATGAGTTTGAAACAACCATCAAGAACGTGAGAAGTGACAATGGAAGTGAATTCAAGAATACAAGAGTTGATGAGCTATGTGATGAGTTTGGAATTAAGCATCAATTCTTAGCCAAGTACACTCCACAATCAAGTGGCCTAGTTAAAAGAAAGAATAGAACCTTGATTGACATGGCAAGATCAATGTTAAGTGAGTACAATGTAAGTCATTTATTTTGGGCTGAAGCAATCAACATGGCTTGCTACTATAGCAACTGCCTCTATTGTCACCCATGTTGGAGAAGACTCCATATGAGATCTTGAATGGAAGAAAGCCAAATATTACATATTTTTGGGTTTTTGGTTGCAAATGCTACATATTGAAGAAAGGCACTAGATTGAGCAAGTTTGAGAAGAAGTGTGATGAAGTCTTCTTGCTTGGTTACTCTACTACTAGCAAAGCTTATAGAGTTTGGAATTTAGCTAGTGGTACTCTTGAGAAGGTTCATGATGTGGAATTTGATGAAACCAATGGTTCCCAAGAGGAAGATGATAATCTATATGATGTGAGAGGTACTCAATTGGTCAATGCAATGAAGAATATGGACATTGGTGATATAAGGCCTAGAGAGGTGATTGATGTTGAAGATGACAAGAATCAAGTGCTCTCTAACTCAAATGTGCAAGCTAGTGGTTCTCATGATCAAAATCAAGCTAGTACAAGTGATGACAAAGTGCAAGATCAACAACAAGTGGCTAGTTCATCATCTCAACCAAATGAGCAATCAAGTGCAAGCAATCAAGTTCAAGTGCTCCAACCAACCAATGTTGCAAGAGATCATCCTTTGGACTCTATTATTGGTGATATATCAAGATGTGTGCAAACTAGATCAAGATTGGCATCATTTTGTGTATATTTCTCATTTGTGTCATCCATTGAACCAAAGAAGATAGATGAAGTTTTGAAGGATGTTGATTGGGTGAATGCTATGCAAGAAGAGCTAAACAACTTCATAAGAAATCAAGTATGGGAATTAGTTGAGAGGCCTAACGATCATAATGTGATTAGAACTAAATGGGTCTTTCGGAACAAGCACGATCAAGATAGGATAGTTGTAAGGAACAAAGTAAGATTAGTGGCTCAAGGTTACACACAAGTTGAAGGTCTTGACTTTGGAGAAACTTATGCTCCGGTTGTAAGATTAGAAGCAATTAGGATCTTGTTAGCCTATGCTTGTACCCACAACATCAAGTTGTACCAAATGAATGTGAAGAGTGCATTTCTCAATGGGTACATCAATGAGCTTGTCTATGTTGAGCAACCTCCCAGTTTTGAAGATGAGAAAAAACCCAACCATGTCTACAAGTTGAGAAAGGCTTTGAATGGATTAAAGCAAGCACCAAGAGCAAGGTATGAGAGATTGAGGGATTTCCTACTCTCTAAGGGATTTATTATGGGCAAGGTTGACACCACTCTCTTCACCAAGAAGATTGGCAAGGACTTGTTTGTGTTGCAAATCTATGTTGATGATATCATATTTGGATCAACCAATCAAGATTATTGTGAGGAGTTTCGAAAGATGATGGCAAATGAGTTTGAGATGTCCATGATTAGAGAGCTTAGTTACTTCCTTGGTCTTCAAATTAATCAAATGAAGAATGGCACATTTGTGAGTCAAGGCAAGTACATCAAAGACATGCTCAAGAAGTTTGGCATGGATGAGAGTAAATCTATTAGTACACCAATGGGGATAAATAGAAGCTTGGATAGTGATGCTAGTGGCAATATGGTAGATCAAAAGATGTATCGGTCTATGATTATAAGCCTACTCTATGTGACCACATCAAGGCCGGATGTGATGTTTAGTGTATGCATGTGTGATAGATTTCAAGCCTCACCAAGAGAAAGTCACTTGAAGGCAACCAAGAGAATATTAAGGTACTTGAAGCATACACAAAATGTTGGATTGTGGTATCCTAAAGGAGCAAGATTTGAGTTGATTGGATATTCAAATTCTGATTATGCGGGATGCAAAGTTGAGAGGAAGAGCATATCGGGCACATGTCAATTGTTGAGAAGATCACTTGTGTCTTAGTCATCAAAGAAGTAAAATAGTGTAGCACTTTCAACCGCCGAAGCGGAGTACATTTCGGCCAGTAGTTGTTGTGCTTAATTACTTTAGATGAAGGCTACTTTGAGTGACTTTGGAATCAAATTCAAACAAGTGCCATTGCTATGTGACAATGAGAGTGCCATCAAGTTCATCAAGAATCCAATTCAACATTGAAGAACAAAGCACATAGATGTCTGCCATCATTTCATAAGATATCATCAACAAAAAGGGGACATGTGCATTGAGAGTGTGGGCACCGATGATCAACTTGCCGATAATTCACCAAGCCACTTGATGAGAAGAGGTTTTGCAAGCTAAGGAATGAATTGAACATATTGGATTTCTCAAATATGTGTTGATGCACCCCATCATATGACATGCCTCTTATTCGAGCAAAGCAAGGTAAAATTGATTGACATGTCATTCATCCATTGCTAAGGACTTGTTTAGTGCATCTAGTCATTCCTATCATGTCTCAGGCTCATTCATGAAAATCAAATGGATTTAATGCTTGTATGGTACCACTATTGCTTGTATGATTAAAATGATCTAGTGGTACCATATGACATGTTTGTGGGCTTGTGAACCTAGTGTTTAATCTAGAGAATAAGCTATAAGTGTTTAACTCAACATGGTCAAGAAACCCTTGAAATGAGGTGTGAAGAAGCTTGCCCTTGGATCAAACCGAGCTAAATATCTTTTGCAAGTAATCTAGATTGAACCAAATTTGGGAAAATGATCTTCACTTTCATAACCTATCTAAAACTTGAGCTCACCTTTTGCGGTCATCGATGACAAAGGGGGAGAAGTAATTCACAAGGATAGGTGTTTGACAAAGGAAGGGGATCAATTAAAATTTGAAGCACACAAGTAGGGGGAGCAAGCTCATAAACGTGTATGATGCATTTGTATGTGCATTACATATGTTTGCTTGCATGGCACAAGTTTTTAAAATTCAAATATCCAAGCTTGTTTTGTGTATGCTAGTTGGTAAAAATGATTGATGTAATGAAAACAAGCATGCACAAAATAGCTAGACAATTGAATTGGTTTTACAAGTGGTACTAGAACATTGTTTCTAATGTTGATCTCATGAGGTATCTAGTGTCTTTTGTCTTCAAGTGGTATCTAGCAAATCATGGTGCTAAGGATGGTGTTCAAATGGAAACTCTGATTGGTATCATGCTTCAAAGGTCCATTCTTTACACCTTAGCATCTTTTGGTAGACATTACTTCCCCACACTTTCTGATCCATGCATATGTGCAAGTTTTCAAATCCAAACTCTTAGCACATATGTAGGGGGAGCTAATGCTACCAAATTGGATATATGAAACTTGTCCATAACCTTTACACATGGTAATATGCTTGGGCAAGCAACATGAATCCAAGAAAATTTTCATTGAATATCTCTGTGAAGGGTTGTCATTAATTACCAAAAAGGGGGAGATTGAAAGCCCTAATTTGGTTTTGGATAATTGATGAAACCTATGGACTAATCCTAAGTGCTAAGTGTGTAGAGAAGAGAGGATAGTCCATTCCAAGTATTGAAGCAAGAGGATGATCATGGTGGATGATGTTGACCAAAAGATGATCAAGTGCTCAACATGGAAAAGAAGAAAGAGAAAAACAAAACCCTTTGGAGATTAAGGCAAAGGTATTGGTTAGGATTTTGGTTTTGGTGATCAAGACATTATAGAAAGTGTGATCACATTTAGGATTGATAGACCTACTATAAAAAGAGGAAATGTTTGGCTAAAAGGTTTATCGAGTGCCACTAGGTGACATGATTCTTGCATATGCATTTAGGAACCTAGTGTGCTAATGTTGACCCTTGTAAAATGCTTTGAAAAATGCTAACATATGTGCCCACAAGTTCTACACTTTGTGGTTAGAAAGTTGGAAGCAAGGGTGAAGTGGTTGTGGACTTAGAAAAAGAAAAGGAGGCGAAGGCAGAGGACCAGACGCTGGCTCTGTCCTGATTGAACGCTGCCTAGCTAAGTCTGGTCAATTATAGTTGTGGAGGCATTGCTGGCCGAGAGCAAAGAAGAGAGACCGGACGCTAGCCTTGGACACACGTGGTGCGTCTGGTCAGTGTTTTCAGAGGTGGCGGTGCTCGGCCGATGATCGGATGCAGGAGCCAGCGTGCAACCAGATGCACAGGGCCTACGTCAGGTCAAGGCTGACATACGCTGGCATCAGCATCGCAAGGGTTTGAAGAGGAGCGGAGTACTGATCGGACGTCCGGGCGTGCCAGGTCACCTCTGACCAGACACGTCCGGTCACTTAAAAACGGCTTTGGAACCTCTTTGTACTCGATCGGATGCCACGTTGTGGTGAGTCCGGTCGATCCTAACTATGAGTCTGGTCATGACTTAAGTGATTGCGCGTTCGGGACTTGACCATTGGAGATGAACGACTGAGGTTTGAAGGGGCGCCATGTGGACGCCATCCAAGGACCAGACGTAGCCAACCAGACACTAGGGTGCGTCTAGTCAGCCCACGAGCAGAGCAACAGCTCTATTTTCTTGGGGCATCTATAAATAGTGTTTGGCTAGCCCTAGGCTCTCTCTTGGCACTTTGACATACTTGACATCCTTGTGAGCCTAAGCAAACACCTCCCACTCATCTCCATCATTGATTCATCATCATAGTGAGATTAGGAGTGATTCCAAGTGCATTTGCTTGAGTGATTGCATCTAGTGGCACCTGGGGATCGTTGTGGCTGTGGAGTTCTTGTTACTCTTGGTGGTTGCTGCCACCTAGACTGCTTGGAGCAGCGGAGGAGCTTCAACACATGTTGGTGATTTTTCATGGTCGGCTCCAGTGATTGTGAGAGGTCTTGTACCTTTCCCGGTGGAGAACCGAAAGGTAACTTTATTGGATTGCTCGTGTCATTGAGTTACCTCACTTGTGGGTAGGTTCTTGTGATGTCTATTTATTGGACGAGGTTCGTGCAACACCTCTTAGCCACCGAACCACCAAGTGTTGGTTGACACAACGGGGACTAACGTGCTGGCAAGCATGTGAACCTCGGGAGAAAATTCTTGTGTCTCTTATGTGATTGGAATTCTCCCGGTAATTGGATTGACTTCATATTGTGATTGGTTTATTCCTTGACAAGTTGGTATAATCACCTTACTCACTCCTTTACACTTCTTGCAAACTAGGTGCCAAGGTCTTTAGTGTAGTTAGTCTTTGAGAGCTTGTTAGTTTGGTTAGTCTGTCTCTTTAGTTAATCTTTGAGACCACACTAGGTTAGTGAGTAGTGACTTAGCTCTTGTGTGTTCCTAGTGAACATAGAAACTAGAATTGTTGAAATAGGTGGCTTGCAACCATTGTAGAGCTAGAGCAAAATTGTGATACACCATTTGTTATACTAATCAATTGCTCTAGTGCTTTGTAGAGTTTTTAAATAGGCTATTCACCCCCTCTAGCCATATTAGGACCTTTCATCAGTGACCACCCAGCCAAACCCCTGAAACACCCACTCTCTGGAAAATAGGGCGGTGCACCGCCCTAGGCATGATGGTGCCTTGGCGGTGACCAACCCTGTTTCCCTCACTCTCTAGAATATTAGGGCGGTGGCACCGGATATACCATGGCGGTGCACTGCCCTCACCATGGCGGTGTACACCGGTCATGGCGGTGCCACCTCCTTCTCTGCTGCTCACAACCAAGGCCAGCTGGGCACCGCCCTAGGGGTGGCGGTGCCATTGGACAGGCAGGGGTGGTGCCCCTAGGGCAACACCCCATGCCTGACAACACCTCCTTTTCTTCACCTTTGCAAATGTGCTAACACTCCAAGAGTTTCACCGTCACGCGCAAGTGTGTTAGCATTTTCACAATCATTTTTTCAAAGGTTAATCACTTCTCACCGATTGTGCACTAGGCCTAAAATGCAATGTATGTATTCGAACACCTAGTGGCACTAGATGACCGAGTTGTCCGATAAGAGTTCCCCTCTTAATAGTACGACCATCTATCCTAAACGTGGTTAGACTCAATAAGTGTCTTGACCACCAAAACAAAATGCTCCTATCAAATATACCTTTGCCTTGAGCCATTTTGTTTTTCTCTTTTTTCTTTTCCAAGTCCGGAGCTTGATCATCATCACATGTCCAACACCTTCACCATGGACTTCATCTTTGCACCACACTTGGCTTGGACCAACATATCTCAATTCTATACTTAGAGCATAGGGTTAGTCCTAATGTGTTTCATCAATTAACCAAAACCAAACTAGAGCTTTCAGAATGGAAGACTAGAAAATGGATCGAGGGCCATCAGGTTTGGCCATCTAGAAGGAGGTTGAGTGGAAATATTTGGCCTTTATGATGCTAGTTAGGAAAGGATTTTTGCTAGTAGCGATATTCCAGGCTGCATGGGTGATAAGACTCTTGTTAACAGTATAAAGATCTCTTATGCCAAGACCCCCATTCTCTTTGGATTGATAGATGTCTTCCCAGGAGCCGAAGGAATTGAGATTTGAGGGGTTTTCATCCTGGATACTAGCCCACCAAATTTCACGAAGGATAGCATTGATCTTTTCAATGAAAGTCTTGGAAAAAGCACCATAGACATGTAGTAGACAGGAATGGAGGCAAGGATAGATTTGATGTGAGTCTGCCTGCATGGTTAAGTTTGTTAGCTTTCACGGTGGAAAGTTTGGAACGGAATTTGTTGATAAAAAAATCATACGCTTTATTCTTGTCCTTGTGACTGAAAATCATGGGGTGGCAAAGGTGCATAGTATTAGGAAGCATGTCCGACATAGGAAAAATGTCTTTAATCTGAGATCTGGTGGCACTATCGACATTCTTACCGAAAATGATGGAGGATTTATGGAAATTAGGAATTTGGACAGAGAGGAGGGAGAAGTGATGGAAAATGGAATTGATTGTGGTTGCCTCAGCCACAGAAGCTTGACCACAGAGGATCTAGTCATCCGCAAAAAGGAGTGAGTGGATCGATGGATAGCCTGGCCGTAGACTAAACCAATTAGATTCCTGTTCTACAGTTCAGATTGCAAACGAATGGACAATTCATTATTTGCAATAACAAAAAGGTACGGCGACAGTGGGCACCCTTGACGGATTCCATGTTGCGAGCAAAAGGTGGCAGAGGGCTCACCGTTAGCCAGGACAACAAAGGACGGCGAAGAAATGCATGCATGAATGAGGTTAATAAAATGACCATGATACCCTTGACGTCGGAGAGCCGACTCTATGAAACCCCATTCAAGTCGATCAAAAGCTTTAGCTAGGTCTAATTTAAGAAGAAAAGCCTGCTGATTACATGTTTTAAGGTTAAAAGAGTGAATGATTTCTTGGGTGATAATGACATTGGAAGAGATGTGCCTATCAGTAATGAAAGCTACATGAGCATGATTAATAGTGGTGGGTAGGTAAGGTTTAATTCTATTCGCAAGTGACTTAGCTATAATTTTATAGATGACATTGCAAAGACTGATGGGTCTAAAATCTTGGGGGATTAGTGGTTGATCTTTTTTAGGAAATAGAGCAATATAAGTTTTGTTGATATCATCACTGAAATGTCCAGAGGAGTAGAAATATGTTACCAGTTTGCTGATATCCTGCTTGATCCATGGCCATGCCGATTTGTAGAAGGCCGCATTAAGTCCATCGGGACCCGGGCTGGTGTTATTCCTCATCTGTTTGACAATGTCATACAGTTCCTGCATATCTAGAGTTGAGTTAGTAAAAGTGTGATGACTTGGAGAATCTAGTGAACCTATTGTAGTTGGAGCAGGCTGCTCATGACTTAGATTGTGCTGGTGATGGGATAGGCGTGGGAATATCAGTAGTCAAATTAACAGAGGTACCAGGCTGGTAGGGGATGATCAGAGGTTGGGAATGATGGCTCTGAGAAGCAAAGATGGACTGAAAATAGTGAATGAGAGTGTTGGCTAATTGGTCAGGAGTGGTGGAATGAGAGCCATCAAGATTTTGAAAGTGAGTAATACGGTTTTTCCTATTCCTTTTAATAATAGAATGATGGAAGAAAGTAGTATTGCGGTCACCATTGACAGCCCAGTCCTTTTTAGCTCTTTGTAAGTGGTAAATCTCATCCTTGGCGAGGAGATCATGGTGTTGCTGGGTTAGGTGCTGCTGAAGAGAGTGGTCTTGTTGGTTGGGGGGCTTGGATTGGAGCTGGAGAAGTTGACTCTCTATGGCATCTAGTTGATCTGGAATTCTGGGTTTGCTTTTTCTCCATTTGCAAAGGTCGGAAGCAAGGAAGCTGGTTTTCTGAGTAAAGGTTCTTGAAGTTAAACCCTGCCAACTTTGGCAAGCAATTGTGTGGTAGTCCTGCTCCCTGAGCCACCAATTCTCAAAACAAAAGGGTCAATTAGTTGAACTGACCGAAACCAACCAGAGCACGGTCGAATAGTCACCGCAGAACAAGAGGCTCCCTTCAACATGTTCCCCTATGTGCACCCGCCTCGCCTACAACAGCATCGACCAGACCACTCCCTCCAAGCTAAACTTTGTAACTTTAGTTTATTAGTACGCCTTCTTTTAGCATTCGTCAATAGTTTTCTATGAGAAACCATTCAAATTATCTTTATTCATGGTCTCCTTAGAATTTAGATCTTATATTCTAGGCAAATTTTGCTGTGGGACATTGGAGAAACATGTAATTGGCTAGTTCACACCGTCAGACCGAGCATTTGCCAAAACACACCACAAATTCGTGGTTGTTTCTAAAAGACACCATGGTGATTATTTTATTCATTTCTTAGTTTTGGGGGAGGGGGAGAAACATGTCCAAACTAACCTTGTCTTCAACCTCTGGCTATCCGGCCATTCATTGATTATTTGCCATTACACATTAACTCCGGTTGTTTATGTCATCGTCGTCAGAGCCCCTAGCCACGCCATCCTGGGTGGCCGCGCCGCCCTCTAGCTGCAACATCCTGGGTGGCCATGCCGCCCCCAGCCATGCCAGATCTCCCTCTATTCTCTCTTTGCCCTTCTCTCCAAAATCAGACCAGCGCACAATGCACAGGATGTGACCGACGGCCAAATTCCGGCTGGTGTGGACTCCGACTACAGCGAGGTGGGGCCAGGGCAAGTTGGGGGGTAACCACTACGCCAAGCTCGTTCACAGGATGGTCCACCCAATTCCACTTTAGTGTGTGCTCACTTGTTTTTAATCGGGCAATGTGGTTTTCTACGCGTGATCAGAAACCAAACTTTAGTTTATTAGTATGTCTTCTTTCAGCATTCGTCAATAGTTTTCTACGCATTAAAATTATCTTGATTCATGGTCAGCTTAGAATTTAGATCTTATATTCTAAATAAAGATGTAAAGTTTTGATTCCCAATATAAAAAGAGGGATTGTTTGATCAATAGGAGTAGATCATTGTCTTTGCATAGTGAGACATCCACATAGTAAGGTTTGGATAGATTGTTTCTAGAATCCAAATGTATGGATCCCATTCTTATTTTTCTACTTATTATCTTTTTTGAATGAATACTTATTTTCATTTTACTTTGGAGACCCAGACAACCCAATTAATAGGAAATCCTTGGATGTATATCAAACCATGCCCAAGATCTAATACACATCTCACTAGCACAATTTGAACACCATAACAAAATTTGCATCTTTCAATCACATATATTATAAAAACAATTCAAGTTTCACTACTATGGAAATGGTCTTTAGAGCATCTCTAAGAGTCCAAAATCTAAATAATCAATTACTAAAAATGTGCACCATACTCCCAAAATCCATTTACCTTTGAGAAAATTTTATAGATAATCTTTTGAAATCTGGTAGTGGATACCCTTCTATTCACTGAGCATTATCGAACACAACCACGAGAGAAATAACCATGTCACCTTTTTCTACCTCTCTAAATCATTAAACCCACACCAATTCCCATAATGTTGACTTGTTCCGCAACACTACCCCGCCCCCGACACACACACACACCACACCCGAGTGCAGAGATGAGATTTCATTCTCGAGTATTACATTTTTCCTATGAAATTGAATGGTTTGATATGAATTTTGTATGGTTCTTGTGAAATTCGTATGTTCCAAACGAAACCTCAAAGGCTATGGGTAGAACGGCAGAACCACAAACCATTTGTGTACTCTAATCCTGAAGAGTATGCACACCAGCTACCTCTCACAGATACACTATCTATTCTCATTCTTAGTCCGATCCGTTCCCATAGGTCGACACCAATTCATGCACCATACAGGTGACATAGGCATCTCACTAGCACCATCTTATTGACCTTCAGCTCTGGCTCATCCACCAGAGAAACCTGCCACCGGCATCCTATTTGCCTCTAGTTCTTGCACCCTATTCTACCTTGCCATCCTTCAACTACATTTGACAAATGGATTATGGAATAGGCTGTGACAAAATCACCCAATTTATACAAGATCAAGTACGGCTGTCCCCGCTAACATGTTGACACGTGCATACTTTCACTTATATAAACCTGGTAGTCCGCCGAGTGTCACGGAGGACCTCAGTAAATCAACATCACAACCAAGATCGCATGATTAAGCAAATACACATCACATACGTAGAGTTGCAGCAGAATAATATTACAAATGAGTTCACAAATAATGGTACAAGTTTGGGTTTCAAAACCAATTGGTAAAACAACATAACTTTTGAATGATTACACTAGTATAAGTTCCAAATACATTGCTAGCATAAATGACATCCTCTCACAAAAGCATATAGATGAGAAACAAATATAGACACGCTGAGCCCACCGGCGGTTAACCACTCTCTTCAACAGACCGAGAACTTCACCTGCAATATTGTGGAATAAACCCTGAGTACTCGAATGTACTCAGCTAGACTTACCCGATAGGAGAGAAATAAAAAGACTCTCAAGGATATGCAAGGCTTATTTAGTGGAGCTGGTTGGATAGCATATCTTTGCAAAAAGAGCATTACTATCATGAGTACTTACTTTCAATCTTTTAGTCAAGTTTTAGCATCAGGTTTAGTGAAGCTTATCATGACTAAATTTGCACCTGTTCTAGAGCAATCACTTGATTAATAAACATAACAATAGTAACCATATCCGGTTTATCATATAATCATCATAACCATCATGTTTCATCAAGTATTACTACGACGAAGGGGCTCCGTCAACTTTCTCACTATCCGGGAGAGACGATGATTCGAATCGATTGTAACCAGCTGGGCAGTATTCCTAACACAAACCCACACTCACGTCGGGTCACCTTTGGTATAACTCAGGTACACATTTCGCGGGTTCGATCAGCGCTGCACCCTCAGGGACACTACCGGATGCTAGGTCGTTTAGGACTCTAACCTTTCCTTGGTCTCACACCGGCTCCCCATACATCCTTACTACCTCCAGTGTGCGCACTTTGATAGAATGAGGCCTGCCCTGAGTTGAGCTACTCGGCTTCACGGTTGGAACGAGTTATCCGGCCAGCTAAGTGAGAGGCATGCGTTCAAAATGACAAGAGGGCCTCCAACGATGTGGTCCTTAACCGACATAGACGTAATCACTATAAGTCACAACACCACCAACATATAAGATTCTGCCCGGTCTCCATTTACATGACTTCATATGATTCTTTTCCATGATAGCAAATATAGCCAACCATGACCAGATATTCACCTATATCTCACAGGTGATAGGAAATCACCTGACTTCTATCGACTAAGCATGGCTAAGCATAGATCAGCCTATGCATCTGGTAAGGGTACATGTATTTATATATAGTGGACAAGGTAGGAAATATGCACCAATGGTTTCATCCAACTCCTATCACCTAATGCATCATACCAAAATTATACTCATGTGCATTTATAAAAAGAGAGGATAGGAGGCTTAGAATGCTCCGGGGCTTGCCTAGTGTTGGGTATTGATATTAGGGATACCCAAAGCAAGGAAGTTAGCGCCCATGCTGACTTCCTTGGATGGAGCAAGATGTATTAAAAGGTCCCGCCTGACCCCATGGGTTCATGCTCCATCTCGCCTGACCCCTTGGGTACGGCTCCATCTCGCCCGACCCCACGGACATGGTTTCTGTCTCGCCCAACCTCGAAGCCATGGGGGTCTCGCCCAAGGCCACGTGCTATGTCTCGCCTGACCCCTTGGGTTTGTGCTCCCTCTCGCCCGACCCCTCGAGTGAGAAATCCATCTTGCCCGACCCCAAGGCCGTGGGCTTTGTCTCGCCCGACCCCTTGGGTTCATGCTCCATCTCGCCCGACCCCTTGGGTTCGTGCTCCATCTCGCCCGACCCCTCGGGTGAGAGCTCCGTCTCGCCAGACCCTAAGGCTGCAGGCTCCATCTCACCTGACCCCTTGGGTTCATGCTCTGTCTCGCCCGACCCCAAGGCTGCAGGCTCCGTCTCACCCAACCCCTTGGGTTCATGCTCTGTCTCACCCAACCTAAAGGTCGTGGGCTTCGTCTCACCCGACGGGGACCCATACCACTGTCAACCACTCTAGGTCTAAGCATATGAGCCTGGGTCAAAACTCTGACACTAGAGAAGAGACTGGCATGCCTCGATGTAACCCATGGCCATGATAGGCCATACCTGAGGGTTCACATCAAGAACAGCATCAGGTGTGCTGATGTTGTTCTGTCTAACCCTCGTACAAACGCTGACAGGCATGTCAGTTCACCATGACGTCCACCGGGAAATGGAATGCCATGACTGGTAGATGATGCCTGTGCATGGCGCTAGTGAAGAAAAGGGCCACGACATGGAGCCATCCCTGTTGACATCTACAGGATCAGTGGGACCCACATGAAGAAGAAGAAGGACCCAGTGATCCTAGAAGCCTTCTTCTCTCTCTCTTGTTCTTCTCCTTTTCCTCCGTTGTAACCCGTGCTTTCCTTTCGCCTATAAAAGGGGAAGCAGGGCACCCCATGAAGGGGGATCTAGATCTACACGAGACCAAACCACAAGATAAAAGCACAAGAGCATGACACAAGCACATGGCTAAGCAGTGATCAAGCTCTCAGCATCCATTCACTCCTTTCACTAGAGACTTGGGATCCTTTCCCTCTCTCGCCTGTTTGTAACCCCTACTACAAACCAAGTGCCGATAACACGAGCAACAACAAATTGGACGTAGGGACGTTCCGCCCAAACCAGTATAAACCCTTGTGTCCTCCGAGCACACCATCCGAGCTAGACGCGCAAATACAAATTTACTCGTCGGTGGTCCAAAAACACCGACAGTTGGTGCGCCAAGTAGGGGCTTTTTGCACATCTCAACATCCACATCAGGCCTCGAATGGCTAGTCACAGCGTCAGCTGGGTCCCAGGCATGCACGTGCACTTCGGGAATCTAGACTTCATGGCGGAGGGAGAGTTAGTGTAGGCTCCCATCGCCGTCCAACCTCTCGGCTCCGCCGACCTCAACACGATCGTCGAGGAGCTTGAGGAGCTGCAGATACACCCACCGGAGGCCCACGCCCCTAGGAGCGACTAGCTCCTCGGCTTCGATTATGAGAGGTTAGAGCACCAGCTCGGTGCCTTCCTAGGACCTCGGCATCCCAAGAGGACCTGGGCCACCTCACTTCTTGTTCGCCAACGTCATGACCTAGCTTGCTAGAGGAGAGACGCTCTCCCCGGAATACCATATCTGGAGCGCCCCGACAGCGCTCCCGTTCGGTCTGCTCAACACCGTAGAGACCGTTGGCCACCTTGTGGCGCAGCGCACGCCCCCATCCCCTATGAACGATGAGTTTGTGGGGATGACCAAATATGTCATGGAATCTTTCCATGACCTCCTCACAGGAGAATCAGAGTCACCCTCCAACTCTGCCTCTAGCAAGGGCAGCCATCACCCCTCTCATGAATGTTTCATGGTAGGCACCCCTGAGGGATACATTGAAAGCATCCACGAGGGAGAGGCTACCACAATGAAGGGCTTCGATGATGAGGTCAAGGGGGATGTAGGGGCCCTGCCTTGCCTGCGGGTAGAGCAGTTGAAGGCCCGACACCAAGAGCTCGAGGAAGCACTACTCCAGCTCGAGCAGGAATGCACAGAGCTCGAGCGAGAGATCGAGCGCCACTGAGATGGTGGGCATGCATGAGCCATGGCATGCGACATGAAGTGCAGGATCATCGAGGATGACGAAGCCCTCCCGCACTTCACCCGGGCAAGCTAGAACATCGCTGCTACGATGGCCTTGCTCCAAGGGCTTCCGGGGCCCACGACACTTGAGGATCGTTGGGCCCATCATGAGATTCGCACACTACTCGAGTGTGCGGTGGCACAACAGGCCGAGAGCTCACTGTCCCGATGATGCGAGCTTGATGCTAGCCAGCGCGCGCCCTTAGAGCAACCCAATAGAGACGTGTCAATCCACCACGCGTAGCAAGGTGGCAGGCCACGCGCCACGGTCCCGGTGCATGAGCATCTCGGCCTCCACCATGACACACGTGACACCCTTGACGCCCATAGGCATACCCACAGTGATGCGAGCGAGGAGGATAGCCGTGGCTACCACCCTCGTCGTGGTGGACGCTACGACAGCGGCAAGGACCAAAGCCTGAGCCCCGACTTGCTGAGACCTTAGGCCTTTGGCCAACACATCTTCAATGTCGTCTTCCTACCATGGTATCGACCTATGACCAACATCCCAAAATACTATGGGGAAACAAATCCTAGACTATGGCTCGAGGATTATCGGCTTGCTTGCCAAGCCGGTGGAGCGGATAATGACCATGGGTTCCTAGCTGATTGGGCGCGAACGTGATTGGAACACCTTCTGCCCAACCAAATCCAAAGTTGGGCGGACCTAAAATAGATTGTTGTGGGAAACTTCCAGGGCACATACGCGCATCCTAGGAACCCATGGGATCTCAAAAACTACCGACAAAAGTCCGGGGAAACTCTTCATGGGTACATCCAGCGCTTCTCCTGGCAATGCAATGAGCTACCCAATGTCGCCAATGCCGACGTCATAGGAGCTTTCCTATCTAGGACCACCTACGAGTCCCTAGTTCACAAGCTAGGACATAAGGGCTCCTCGACATCACCACCAGCCATGCCTCGGGCGAAGAGGCGATTGGGGCGATTTTGGACTGCCTCAAAGGCAAGGCAAAGCGAGACAAGGATGCCACTTAAGGTGCCTCCAACCGTCCCAACAAGAAGAACAAGTAGCGGCACGAGGGCTCGCTCGTGGCCATCAACGACCGCAAGGGGGGTCGGAAGCCCACCGAGGGTACCCTGAACCACTTCGAGAAACTGCTCGAAGGGCCATGCCCGAACCATGCTTTCTCGTCAAAGCACCTATACAAGGACTACATCCTCATGAAGTGGTTCTTGTCCAGAGGCACCAACAAGGGGGAGCATAGGAAGGAGCCCAAGCCAACCGTAGATGACATCAAGGGGAAGGACGATGGCTTTCCGATGCTGGATGGCTACCTCATGATCTTTGGAGGGTCAGCGGCCTACGACTTCAAGCGCCACTAGAAGCTTGCGCACCACAAGGTCTATATGGTCGATCTGGCCATGCCTACCTTCCTTCGATGGTCGGAGTCCGCCATAACCTTTGATCGGACTGACCACCTAGAAAGCATCCCACAACTAGGAAGATATCCACTCATGGTTGACCTGATCATCGACATGAAGTGGCTCACTAAGGTGCTGATGGATGGAGGCAGCAGCCTCAACATCATGTACGCTGAAATGCTCGACGCCATGGGCATCAACCGAGCGTGCATCTGGCCGACCGGGGTGCCTTTCCACGGCATCATGCCAAGAATGCAGGCCATGCCACTTGGGCAAATCGATCTGCCCGTCACCTTTGGGGATCCGACCAATTATAGGATGGAGACCCTTACCTTCAAAGTGGTCGGGTTCCATGAAACCTACCATGCCATCCTAGAACGTCCATGCTATGCGAAGTTCATGGCCGTCCACAACTACACCTCTCTGAAGTTGAAGATGCCGGGTCCATGCGGGGTCATCACCATCGGCACCTTCTTCTAGCACACCTACGAGTGCGAGGTCGAGTGCTACGAACACGCCATGGCAATTGTCGCCTCCAAAGAGCTTGCGGCCATCAGGGAGGAGATCATCGAAGAAACGCCCAACCCTAAGCGGTCGGCCAGGTCTTTCGAGCCTATAGGGGGTGCCAAGGAGGTCCTCATAGACCCCAGCGGCTCCAAGGGCAAAGTGGTGCGCATTGGCACCATGCTTTTCTCTAAATAGGAAAGCAAGCTCATCGACTTCCTTTGCGCCAATAAAGACATCTTTGCATGGAGACCCTCAGACATGACAGGCATTCCTAGAGAAGTCACTGAGCATGCCTTGAAGATCAGGCCAGCCTCCAAGCCAGTAAAGCAGCACCTACGTTGCTTCGACAAGGGGAAACGCAGGGCCATCAGCGAAGAGATTATGAAGCTTTTGGTGGCCAGGTTCATCAAGGAAGTGTACCACCCTGAGTGGATAGCCAATCCCGTTCTTGTACAAAAAAAGAGTGGGAAATGGAGAATGTGTGTTGACTACATGGGTCTCAACAAGGAGTGTCCAAAGGATCCGTTTCCTTTGCCATGCATAGACCAAGTAGTCGACTCGACCTTAGGGTGTGAAAACCTTTGCTTCCTTGATGCGTACTTCGGGTACCATCAAATCAGGGTGAAAGAATCCGATCAACTCGTGACATCTTTCATCACCCCATTCGGATCATTCTGCTATGTCACAATGCCGTTTGGTCTGAAAAACATGGGGGCTACGTACCAATGATGCATGCTCAAGTGTTTCAGGATCTCATCGGGTGGACCGTTGAGGCCTACGTAGATGACATCATGGTCAAGTCCAAACGGACTGACCAAGTCATAGCCGACCTAGAGCAGACCTTCACAAAACTCCGAGCAAATGGCATTAAGCTCAACCCTGAGAAGTCTATTTTTGGGGTCCCAAGGGGTATGCTGCTGGGTTTTATCATCTCTAAGCATGGCATCAAAGCCAACTCAGAGAAGATCTCGGCCATCAAGAGGATGGGCTCGATTCAGAACATAAAGGCGGTACAGCGAGTTATAGGGTGCCTCACCGTGCTCAGCGGCTTTATCTCATGCCTCGGTGAACGAGGTCTCCCCCTCTATCGGCTTCTGAAGAAGGCCAACCGTTTTGAATGGACGCCTAAGTCCTAAGAGGCACTTGACATGGTCAAGCAGCTCCTGACGAAGGCCCCGATCCTGGTCCCTCCGATCGATGGGGAACCACTTTTATTCTACATCGTGGCCACCACACAAGTGGTCAGCGCCACCCTGGTGGTAGAGCAAAAAGAAGAGGGACATGCCCTCAAAGTATAGTGTCCTGTGTACTTCATTAGCGAGGTCTTGTCCGATTCTAAGACTCACTACCCCCAAATCCAGAAACTCCTATACGTCGTCCTTCTCGCTAAGAGGAAGTTGCGTCACTACTTCAAGTCACATCTAGTAAGAGTCGTGGTGTCCTTCCCTCTCAGCGAGGTCATCCAAAACTAGGATGCCATATGAAGAATCGTGAAGTGGGCACTCGAGCTAATGGGTCAAGGCATTTCATATGCCCCTCGGATGACCATCAAGTCCTAGGTGCTGGCTGATTTTGTTGCAGAATGGACCGAGGTCCAAATGCCGCTAGTAGTCGTCGATCAAGAGTATTGAACGATGTACTTCGATGGATTGCTGATGAAGAAAGGCACCGGCGCAGGGCTGGTCTTCGTTTCACCCCTCAGGGTACGCATGAGGTACATGGTTCGCATCCATTTCCCCTCCTCCAACAATGTGGCCAAGTATGAGGCACTCATCAATGGCCTACGCATCGCCATTGAGTTGGTTATACAATGGCTCGACGTCTAGGGCAACTCCCAGCTGGTCATCGACCAAGTCATGAAGGAATCAAGCTGCCACAACGCCAAGATGGCTACATATTTCCAAGAAGCTCGCCAGCTGAAGGACAAGTTCGACGGTCTCTAGCTCAATCACATCCTGAGGTGTCTCAACAAGGCGACCGACGCACTAGTGAAAACTGTGTCTGGCCAAGAGCCGGTGCCAACGGGTGTCTTCGCCAGCGATTAGAACAAGCTCTTGGTCCGCTACGAGGAGCCAGAATAGACCGGTGACGCGTTGCCCGCCTTGGGCTCAGGGGCTAACCAGCCGGTGGCTCCATTCGACCCTGAAGTCATGGAGCTTGAGGAGGATCCAGCAATAGAGCCTGACCCTTTGACTGACTAGAGGACACCTTACCTCGACTACCTCCTCCATGAGGTGCTGCTGATGGACAAAATAGAGGCTCGGTGGCTCACGCGTCGTGCCAAGTCCTTTGTCCTTATTGAGGGCAAGCTCTATAGGCGAAGCCACACCAGGATCCAATAGTGCTGCATCCCCATCGAATGACAAAAGCAGTTGCTGAGTGATATCCATGGTGGGGTCTACGGACACCACGCCGCGCCTAGGACTCTAGTAAAAAACACAATCTGACAAGGCTTCTACTGGCCGACCACAGTAGCCGATGCTGAACAGATTGTGTGCACCTATGAAGGGTGTCAATACTACGCTCGACAGACCCACCTGCCGGCCCAAGCACTCCAAACGATCTCCATCATGTGGCCATTCATAGTCTGGGGGCTCAATCTGGTCAGACCTCTCAAGAGGGCGCCCGGGGGCTACACGCACTTGCTTGTTGCCGTAGACAAGTTCACAAAGTGGATAGAGGCTCGATCGATCTCTGTGATCAAATCTGAGCAAGCAGTGTTGTTCTTCCTTGACATCGTCCATCACTTTGGAGTCCCAAACTCCATTATCACAGACAACGGCACGCAGTTCACTGAGAAGAAGTTCCTCCTATTCTACGATGAATACCACATCCGTGTCAATTGGGTTGCCGTAGCGCACCCCCACATGAACGGGCAGGTCGAGCGCGCGAATGGCATGGTCCTACAAGGCCTCAAACCTAGGATCTTCAACCGATTGAACAAGTTTGGTAGACGTTGGGTCATGGAGCTTCCCGCGGTGCTCTAGAGCCTGAGGATGACCCCCAGCTAGGCCACCGGCTACACGCCATTCTTCATGGTCTATGGTTCTGAGGCTATCCTCCCGACCGACCTCGACTATGGAGCGCCAAGGGTAAGGGCCTACAACAAATAGGGAGCTGAGGTGTCCCACAAGGATGCCAAGGACCAGCTAGATGAAGCGTGCAATGTTGCCCTTCTCTGCTCGGCCAAGTACCAGCAAGCATTGCGCCGATACCATAGCCGACGAGTGTGGGGTCGGGCCTTCAACGTCGGGGACCTAGTGCTTCGCCTCGTCCAAAGCAACAAGAACTGCCACAAGATCTCTCCACCATGGGAGGGGCCGTACGTTGTCATGGAGGTACTACGGCCAGGCACCTACAAGCTCAGGACCAACAATGGCGAAGTCTTCATCAACGCCTGGAACATTGAACATCTACGCCGCTTTTACCCTTAAATCTATGTATGCTTCCTCTTATTAGTTTTGCTATCAACTCCTCAATCTTTAGTGACACCCGACCCTAGCAACAGTAAGGGGTTGGGCCTCACTCAAGGGCTGATCAGAGCATATCTATCTGATAGACATTCTCTATGCTCGACCCCTTCTCACGTTAAGACCTAGAAGCAAGGTGTGCAGAAACAAACGATGAGTAAAACTGGTCGGACCACAAGAAACCTATGCCCCAACGGCTACGACGTTTTTGCTCACCAGCGTAATCAGAGTTTCTTCCTGCACCCCGAGCTTTTTAAGCCTTAACTATAGAAAGAGTCAGAATGCATTTAAGAGAATATCCGCCTAGCAAACATTCTCTATGCCCAACCCTTTCTCATGTTGAGACCTAGAAGCAAGAGTTGTGGAAACGAACACTGAGTAAAACTGGTTGGACTACAAGAAACCTATGCCCTAGCGGCTACAGTGTTTTTGCTCACTGCGTGATCAAAGTTTGTTCACCCACACCCTGAGCTTTACACGCTTAACAACGGAAAGGGTCAGAACACATTAACCTTTTTATACAAAAAGGGGAGAAGGGCTAAAAATCTGTTTGGCCATAGCGAAATTTAAGAGCTTGTCCACTTATTATGAGTTCACCGCTTGGCTTATCTGCCTAACTAATTTCTTGGGGGATGATCTCATCCTCTATCTCTGCCGGTAAGTCCTATGCTAGCGGGTCATCCAAGTTGATCAGATGGCTTGAGCCGTTGCCGAGAGATGGGTAAGGAGCAGTAGGATGCCCCATGCGGGTTATGCCGATTCCATCACGAACGATGGACCTGGATTCCACTTGGACATATCTGATAAGAGCTCCTCGAACCCATCACTCAAGCCATCAAGGTAAGTCCTGTACCAATGGGTCACCTAGGTCGATCGGTCAGCTCGGTCCACTGCCGAGAGATGGGTAAGGAGCAGTAGGATGCCCCATGCGGGCTATGCCGACTCTATCACGAACGACGGACCTAGATTCCACTTGGACATATCCGATAAGAGCTCCTCGAACCCGTCACTCGAGCGATCGAGGTAAGTCCTATACCAGCAGATCACCCAGGTCGATCGGACGGCTTGATCCACTGCCGAGAGACGGGTAAGGAGCAGTAGGATGCCCCATGCGGGCTATGCCAACTCCATCATGAATGACGAACCTAGATTCCACTCTAACATATCCGGTAAGAGCTCCCTGAACCTATCACTTGAGCCATCAAGGTAACTTTACCGACTCCCACTTTACTTTTCCAGTGCATGAGCATTCATTCATCCATTCTCATACATCCAAGCATCGCATATGCAATTATTGCATCACAATGCTTTGCGTCGTGTCACGAAGTGGTAGTCATCTCATTCAACATGAGCGGCGACCGACCGGGGTTTGAAGGCCGGCCCACGAAGGGCTTGAGGCCGCCTCACGTCGAACAAAGCCAGGGGAGAAAACACAAATGAGACCCAGCAGCCTTTGCCCGACCCGCTCAGAAACAGACAAGGTCATCTCGACCTTCTCGTTCGATCCTAACCTTGAGCCAAGCCCACAGAATCTCCATCGAGGGGAGGTCAGCGGGCCACCTAAGTCAGTCTCTAGAATGACTCAGTCATCTGTCGGGAGGTGGGTTAAGGAGCAGTGGATTGCCACATGAGGGCTATGCCAACCCTGTTACGAACGATGGACCCAGATTCCAATTGAACATACCCGTTAGAGAGCTCACCGAGCGCAACACTCGAGCCATCGAGGCAAGTGACGTTAGCTCAACCCCTCTGGTTGCGGAAACCATGGACATGGTGATGATCACAAAGACGAGCCAACCCTCGACCGGACCCCCGCTATGCCCAGGGGCTCGAGGAAAGTTGGACTCGCAAGGAGACCGAATGCGCGGTCATAGAATGATGGCTCAGATCCTACGGAGGGGGTGCATATGAAAACAAAGAATAACGTTTCTAAAACAAGAGATGCTTTCTGCTACTAGTTTCGCTACCATCTCATAGATCTTTAGTGAAACCTAACCCCGGCAATGGAAAGGGGTCGGGTTTCACTCGGGGGCTAATTGATAAGGGCATATACATACCCTTTCTGAAATAGTCGTCGTGCTCGACCCTTTCTCATGTTAAAAACCTAGAGGCAAGGGTTGCGGAAACAAATGCTGAGTAAAACTGGTCAGACTGCAAGAAACCTACGCCCCAACGGCTACGGCACCCTTGCTTACCAGCATGACCAGAGTTTTCTCACCCACACCTCGAGCTCTATAGTCTTAGCAAAAGGAAGGGTTAGAGTGCATTAACCTCTTTTTACACATAAAAAGGGAGAAAGAACAAATTTGTTCAATTGAAACAAAAGAACAGACTTGTTCAACCGAAATAAAAGAACAGACTTGTTCAAACAAAACAAAAGGGATGGAATTTGTCCGCTTATTACAGATACGTCGCCTGACCTATCTGACTAAACTAACCCCTAGGGGGGGTGATTTCATCTTCTATATTGGCAGAAAGGTCATGCGCCAGGGGCCACCTCCTCCTCGATGACGTCTAGCTCAGCGTCGGTATAGATGGGCATGAAGCCTTGGCTCATCGTCGCCACATCGATGTTCTTGTAATGAGAACGGGCGATCATGAATGATCAATGAATGCCAATGCAAAGCACGCCCATCACCATATCACGTGCCCGGTCCGTAATTAGGGTGGCGTGAACCGCGAGGGAGCTTGTCTCCTGCTCTGGGGCCAGCTCGAGCTCATCACACACCAGCTAGACCGTGATGCATAGGTAGTTGGGTTCGTCGCTCTCCTTCTGGAGGGTGTCCTTCACCTCACTCAGCTCCTTCTCTAGGCCACGGCTCTTTACCACCTCTACCTCAAGCTTGTCATCGAGACCTGCCCAAGTCATGTACCGACCGTGTCAGAAGGCTCACCACGGATTCTAGGGAGAAAACACAACAAGGGAAACTAGAGACTTACCATTCACATCGGCCCAAAGCCAACGCATCTCATCACACTGCTGGGTCACCTCGGCCTCTAGGCGCTGGACCGCCTCTTGGCACCGCCCAACCTCCGCAGCGAGCCCTATGGACACACCCTTGGCTACAACCTTCAAGTCCCTCTCCCTCTAGAGCTCCTTCTTGAGGTGGCCAACCCGTTACTGAGCATCGACATGCTCCTGGTGAGCCAGCTCAGTCCCCACATGGAGCTCCTCTATGGCCCAAAGCAAATCGTCCTGCTCCTTCCATAGCCGTTCGGCCTCCATGGCGTCCATGCGCGCCCTCTCGATCAGGGCCATGAGCTTCTCCGCAGCCTCACAGACATCGTCGCGAGCATCCTTCTCCCTGACTCAGAGGTCAGCCACCTCCCAGGCAGCAGGGGCAAGCTCAACAACCTACTGACGGGCGGCTGTGAGCTGTGCGGCCAACCCCTCACTCCACTATGTCTCCTCAGCAAGGAACTAGGACTTCTCCTGGCTGACGGGCCATAAGGACCTACGAAGAAGACAAGACTTAGAGGCACGGAAGGAGAACATAAGGGTCGGAAGCACGGTCATATCTTACCTAGCCGCTTGGGTGACAATGTCACGCATCAAGCTCAGCATGGTGGTTAGGACACGAACCGCATCCCCAACCTCCATGTGGACGCTCCCCCATTCCCTCTCCTCTACCGCTTCATTGAGGGCAGCCACCCGGACCAGAGACCAGGACATCCCCGCACCGACCTCAAGCGGCGCCGACCTCTCTGGTGGCGGCAACTCCTCTAGAGCGGCTCCTCTAGCGACAGATGGGGCGGGTGACGTAGACACCTAGGCCTACCCCATCGCCACATCCATGAAGGATGCCTTGGGTGCACCCCCTTCCATTCGCCCCCTGTGGACATGGCCACCTACACGGATGGTGGCTCCGGCCGTACCTCCTCTGCCTGCGATGCTGAGGACACGATCGGATGTGCCATACCCGCCATGGGCACCCTGGACGCGCCCTCCTCCGCCTGCTCTCCTATGGACACAGCCACCGGCTGCGCCTCCCTAGTGGATGACATGGTCGCCCCAACGCCACTCACGCTCACCACCAGTGCAGCACCAGCCAGCTCCTGGCGCATTTACCGGAGGAGAATCTTCTTCGAAGCAAGACACAGGAGAGTCCCACGTCCTCCGATGCTGTAAGGGACATGGCGGTCATATTGTGGCAAAAGTCTGTTAAGACAAAAGGACAAAGGAACCCTTGACTAACCTTGATGCCATCATATGAGGATGTTTTGGGGCCGGCTTGCCTGACCCCGGCTGCTCCTCATCGGCATGTTGCTGCTTCGAGCCCTCCCTCGGCTCAGAGGGCTTGGACGAATCAACATGGACACCCCCCGCTGACTCTGGAGGCACCGCCGAGGGCTCGGACAGAGCAGGGTGACCTGTTTCTGCCAGCTTTGGGGCTACCGTCGAAGGCCCAGATGAGGCAAGGTGGCCTGGCTCCACTGGTTCGGAGGCCACCATCGAAGGTTCAGACGCAGTGGGGCAATTCGTTTTTGCCAGCTCTGGGGGCACGTCCTCCCCCTCCTGCCTTACGACATGCCACGGGAAGAGCCCCGCCTGTAGCGAAGGCGTGTCCTCATCCCCGGTGGCCAGATCATCCCACGAGATGGGCGACTTGGAGCCGTCATCTTCCTCTTCTTCTAACGAGCCTTGATGCCGCTTCCCTCACTGCAGCTTCGCTCGCTGCTTCGACCACCATTTCTTCTCCACATCATCCTTCTTCTTCCACTGTTCATCCGTGGCACAGTTCACTGCCCTCATGGCTGCGTGCTCTGGCAGCAGCACGACGAAGTCCTAGAAGACTAACCCCGTCGATAGCTCAATGAAGCTATTGTCTGGCCACATCATAGGATGCACGAGGTCAAGAACACGGCTCTGCCTCCCCCGTGGCCTCCTTAATGCGCTGCGTGACCTCACTATCATGGATAGGCCCCTGGGCGAGTGTCATCCTAATGAGCTGCACGCCGAGCGTCATCCCGTATAGCGGAAGGACACACGCCATCAGGGGTGCCACCCTCCCCACGTGATACCCCTGATGACGCCGGCCCCATGGAGGCCGTGGGTCTTTAGGAACATGATGGCCTTGATGGGTGGCCCCCACGGCCATGACGGTGGAACCTCCTCGATCAGACACCCAGAGAAGATAGGCAAGGGTGCGGCAGGGTCATTCTTTAGATAGAACCAATATGAGTGCCACCCCTTGTTGGATCTAGAAAGCTGGCAGGGCAAGCACTCGACTGCTCGCTGCCCCCAGAGGTGGATGCCCACGCATCCCATCAACACCGGGGTCTCCTAGCCTCTCTCCTTTTTCTTCATCAAGGAGATGGAGAAGAAATATCTCTAGAGCTTGAAGTGGGGCTCGATCCCCAGGTACCCCTCGCACATCGCGATGAAGGCCATGATGTGCTAGATCCCATTGGGGTTCAAGTGCTGCAGCTTGATCTGATAATGGTGCAATAGACCCTGGAAGAACGGGTGAGGGGGAGCTGTGAGTCTGCGCTTGTGGAAGAGCGTGAAGGAGATGACGTAGCCGTCGAGCGGCGCCGACGCCTCCTCACGGCCGAGCACAAGCCACTCCACCGCATTAGTCCTCTCGTGGAGAAGACCACGCTTGACGAAGCCCTCCATGCGTGCATAGGTAACTTTAGAGCGATGCCACGAATACATGGAGGATGGAGGTGGCTACAGAGAAGCAAAGGTGACAACGGAGGGGCGGAGGCTACAGATCTAGGGCTCTGGCGGTGGACTAGCAAACATAGTAGATCCGAATGGCGGCGGTGAAGAAACAGAGAAGGTAAGGCTGGGGGTTTGGTGTGCAGAAACATGAAGCGATAGGCCGCTATTTATAAGGTAGAGCAGGGCGAGAAGGTGAACCATCTGCCTAGATTCATGTGCCCACTACGCCATGTCACATCACCTCCCTCCGAAGATCGTGCTCATGCAATCTCTGTCTGTGCTCTCAAAGGACACGCCGGATGATGGTTCGCCCGATCGATGGGCCGAGAACCATCGCAGGTAAGGAGGGATACAGAGCTCAAAATGATCCTACGACCCATTTTAAGGCCTAGGAGTTCGAAGGTTGGCCCTCCGATGGGTTCACAGCCGCTCTAGGGTGCCTTTAGAGTGAGGGGTGGAAAGGGATGGGCCCATTAATGGCCAGTACCCGAGCGTGCAAGCGCCATGGGTGTCCTAGCCCACGTTCGAGTCTTGGTCAGTTCCCAGTCCATGGTTTTTCCTTGAATAAAGACAATGAGCCCTCTGGATTGGTCGAACAGACCTGAGAACTATATGGATTGGCCACTGAGAATCTGGTGTCGGTCACCAGCTGACCCATGCTGGACAACCACGAATGAGAAGTCAGGGCCCCACTCGGACTAGCCCGTTAACAACTCACCAAGCACCATGTTTTGTCCATCGAGGAAAAACATGTCACAGCTCAGCCCCTCCATTTTATCGAGAAAACACTTGAGGGACGACGATCACAAAGACGAGCCGACCCTTGACCAGACCCCTACTATGCGCGGGGTCTCGAGGAAAGTTGGACTCGCAACAAGACCAAATGCACGATCGTAGTACAACGACGGACCGATCGGATCCTAGGGGACTGAAAAAAAGAAAAATCTTTCTGACCTCTTGAATCTTATGATTGCATGCCCCAAGAAGACCGACTGCAACAAGAGGGAACTACCGTCCTACCAGGACATGCTACTGGCTACAAAAAAAGGTCGAGGCCTTTAGAGTCTTCCCGTCCGAAAAAGCCTCCAAAGGAGTATTCTACTCCTCTGCAGGCTCGGGGGCTACTGTCAGGTATCGATATTAGGGATACCCAAAACAAGGAAGTTAGCGCCCACGCTGACTTCCTTGGATTGGAGCCTTCTTCTCTCTCTCTCTCTCGTTCTTCTGCTTTTCCTCCGTTGTAACCCGTGCTTTCCCTTTGCCTATAAAAGGGGAAGCAGGGCACCCCATGAAGGGGGATCCAAATCCGCACGAGACTGAACCACGAGATAAAAGCACAAGAGCACGACATGAACACATGGCTGAACAGCGATCAAGCTCTCAGCACCCACTCACTCCTTTCACCAAAGACTTGGGATCCTTTCCTTCTCTCACCTATTTGTAACCCCTACTGCAAACCAAGTGCTGGTAACACGAGCAGCAGCAAACTAGACATAGGGACATTCTGCCAAAACTAGTATAAACCCTTGTGTCCTCCGAGCACACCATCCGAGCCAGACGCGCAAATACAAATTTACTCATCAGTGGTCCAAAAGCACTGACACCTGGGATCCAATACTAGGTTAGTGTTTGTTAGATGACACTCGCTTGGCGAGCATCTCCCATCTTGGCACTTGCTTAGTCCTTCCATCTGGATGGATTCACCAAACTCCATCTTTGGGTTTGGCTCCAACATCACATCCTTCACGTGGTGCATCTAGCATACCTAGATGAGATGCAACAATGCAAGTGCATGAATGCGAAGAATGACAATATGAGATGCCTCATATAAAAGTATTCAAGATGAGCACAAGGTTACACCAAACATACATAAGCACTCCACGTTACTTAATTAAACATCGCACAATCTATCACGCTAGGATAGCAAGGAAGGCAGCACCAAGCATGACACAAGTTTCACAAGGTTTTAGGTATATTAACTTAACACCATCAATGTGGCAGAACTGCCTGAAATAACACACCTTCGGAAGCGCTCGTCTTCCATCAGACACTAAGCACCCCGAAAGCAAGCTGCATTGGGTGTATTCCGTCGAGCACACCCCAAGGGAGAACTCGAATAATCCATGTTTTTCCTCCAGGATCCATTTCACCATTTTTCATCTTCCAGTTCTTACTACGATGCTAGACTGTAGACAAGCCGTACCAGATTACCCGGCGATTCATGAATTAATGTGCCCAGTTGGGTCCCCTGAAATACATGCCCTGCTTGTACCCCAGGCACAAGCAGGACTAACCCACCACTCTCCTGTCAAGGGGTCCAGGTCCCCGTCCAAACTTGGACTCCAAGCCCCCACACATGAGTCTCAGACTCAGTGCGGTGCTTAGACCTCAACCATTCCCGCCTCCAATCAGTCGGTCTAGAAAGAGCCAGAACCCATGACAAGAGAGCAACGAGCCTTCCCTACTCCCATATACAAGTATGTGCTTAGGATAATAACTCTGTGACTTGCCTAGAACCCAATGCAACGACCAGTCCTTAACCGACACGGTTAGGGAAAACAGTGTAACCAAGCTATGCTTAGTTGGCCGCGGGACACAACCTCTTACACCCACCAATACCCATACCATATCCCTACCCGGTCTCCATTTTTCCTTTCACCATTTTATCATGAGAGTGATCATAATAATCACCTATTGTGAGTAACGGCAAGTTACTCACGCTACCGAAAAACCTAAGCATAGCAGCTACTCGACATAAGCTAGTAGGACTCATAGGTAGATATATCTATGCATGTAGTTTCAATATAACTCCTATAACGTAAATGCACATCATATATGTATTTCCAGTGATAATTCAAAATAAGGCTTATGCACCGGGGCTTGCCTTGGGTAGACGCGATGTCAGCTCAGTCAGTCAGTGGCAGCTCCAAGACCTCCTCCTGCATGATGATCTCCTCCTCATACTCTTCAATCACCTCCTTGTACTCCTGCTCGCCCGCGGTCACGAACTCCACCAACTCGTTCTCTACATGCATGCAATGATGATGCAACACTCAATATTAAGGCAACAACAGTTCTTAAAGTAAGAATACATCTACTAAGCCACTAAGCTAGCTCTAATGACTAAGATACCAAGCTAATCATCATTCCCATCAAACCAGCAGGGTTTCACCTACAAGTGCTACTTAGCAACTAAAATATATTCTTACTCTTATTAATGATTTCCTATATACTACAACAAGGAGTACTTAGCTACCATATTTCTCAACATATTCTAAGGCTACAAAAATTACAGTGAGTTCATAATAATACAATGAACCTACTGTAAAAAATTTATGGTCAAAGCTATTACCAATTTGCCACAAAAATTCCTACAAATATTAATCTAAATAATGTTAAGCTTTCCTAAATGAATTAATGAAACCTAACATTCTCATAGATAAATGTAAACTAACTACTCCAACAGATAGATCACATTTTTATGAACCTAACAAATTTTGTTTCACTATTTTTGGACACCTAAAGAATTTGCTATAATTTTCCAAAGATCGGTTCAAGATTAAATTAGAAAAACATTTGCTAATTTGCTGGAAAAAGGAAAACCAATTCTCACGCGGCCCATCTGCACGACCCTCACGCGCGCAGCGCGCGCGCACGGGCAGCTCGTAGGCGAGGCCCACGACCAACTTGCAAAAATGCCCTCGCGTTCTCCGATAACACTACTAACACTATGTGTGCTATTTCAACAGACTATGACTTTGCAATAAAACCCTCGCAAACTCCCTCCTTTACAACAGCATGGTCCTCGACCACCCGCGCGCGCGGCGGCGATGGCATTGGATGGCCACGCCGGCCAACCGGGACCCACGTTGGCTCCACTAACGGGTCGACCCCTGTCTACAACCCTAGCGCCTACACTAGCCTAGGTTATAGGAGCGGCGGAGCTCGCGGGAGTGGAAACCACGGCGCGCAGCCATGCGCGACAGTGGCGCGACCATACCAGCCACCCTAAGCCACCGCGGCGTGAACTAGCTAGCACTATAGCATAACTATCTTACCTTGGTTTCGGCTATAGTGATGGTTAGGTCGGAGGTGGCCCGAGCGGTGCTGATCGCATGCGACTGAGCGATGCGACAGCGCCTCGAGCATGGCACCTCCGCATCAGCATGTCACCGGCAGTGCCTCCGGTGAACCTGTCATGAGCATGGAAATGAGGGGGTCAAGGAAGGCTCGAAGGAGCAACTAATTGAATCTCTACCGAAGGATACCGGTTTACCCCTAGCGAAGTTAGGCATGGCGGCGGAGACGACCGATGGTGAGTAACACGCCAAATTGGCGGGCGGTAGTGCTCGGCTGAGGTTCGGTAAGGGTGACACAGCTAGATAGCTATATGGAGTTGCTATAGGTGCTATGAATCGGACCCTAGTGAACCAAGGTGCATGAATTGCGAAGCCATGTGCATGAGGGGACGTCGGCCTGCCGTCCCTGACAGCAGTCATGGCATGTGAAGGGGGGGTGGGAGGAAGGACGGTTGTTTGCATCGTGTAGCCATTCAAAAGAGAGAGACAGGGCGAGATGGTGGACGGCTACACGTGTGGGCAGAGCAAGGCGGCAGTGGCAGCGGCACGGTGTAGAGAGGCGCTGTGTCGCCATGGTGGGACACAACTAAAGGCAGAGCATGTGCACATGGGGGTTTTGCGACCCTGTACGTGCGGTACCAAGGCAGCCAACGACACAGCGTGGTGATGTGACGCCAGTGGCAGTGGCACCCATGGCTCGCAGAGCAGTGCAACATAGCAAAACGAGCGTGGGCGGCCCTAGTGATACCAGCAGCAGCGCCAGCGGTAGCGCGAAGCGCGTGATGGGACTACGGCAGTAGCAGCATAGCAGTGAGGTGGGGCAGCTGCGCGTCAGGGCTGTCGGCCACAGCGGCCAGCCAAGCGCAGCTAGGCACGCGGCCAGCATGCCAATGTCGACTAAGGGGTGCGGTGACCGCGCCTACGCGAGGAAACCGACCAAGGACGTGCCATGCAGACTTTTTAAAGCGTCCAAATCAATTAATCGGTTGACCAAACACCACAACCATCTTCACCATACATTAGAGGGTACATGAGGCTACTAAAACAATCCATAACACTACCCTACGTCTTCACTAGATTGCCGTACAAAAATTACCAAACATCGCAAGGTCTAGCTCACCAAAAGTTCATGAAATCTTCTAAGTGTTGAATGACTTTCTATTTCTAGTTGCATTTCCAAACCCTTAGAAATATAAGCTAGCAATATTATTTATCAGTGCTAAGTATTTCATTGTCATTTACAAAGTTTGTACTTTCAACTTTATTTAAGTGTTCCATATATGTTCTATATTATTTTTGTTTGATAAAAATTGGTTTTAAACCCTAAGTGATATAACATAACTATCAAATCAACTTTCGTTTCCCATTTCTGCCGATTATTTTGAGTTATAGGAATTGATTTACACACTTTATTACAAGCCTTAACACATAACATGTTGCTCATGACATGTTTTAGTAAATGATTTACAGTGTAACACCGAAGGTGTTACAAATCTACCCCCCCCTAAAACAAAATCTCGTCCCAAGATTTCCTGTGCCTAGTGTGGGAAAAGAGATAAGAAATACATTTCAATGTAAACAGCTACCTTGGTGAACTAGAAAGAAGGTGGGGATAATGCTTCAAGATATAACTTTCTTGCTCTCATGTCGCCTCATCCTCCGAGTAGTTTTGCCACTGAACTTTATTGAACTTCACCACACTGTTTCTAGTCACTCTTTCTTTCTCATCTAAGATCTTGACAGGATGATCAATATAAGACAAGTCAGGCTGGAGGGGAAGTCCTTCAATTTCTATACCTTCATCGGGGACCCGCAAACATTTCTTTAACTAGAAAACATGGAAGACATTATGCATTGCTGACAAAATATCCAGGAGTTGGAGACGATAAGCAACAGGACCACATTGCTCCAAAACCTTATAAGGCCCAACATAACGAGGAGCTAACTTCCCATGGACACCAAATCAATGCACACCTCTCATGGGAGACACTTTGAGATACACATGGTCACCCACTTCAAATTGCAAGGACCTTCTTCTCTTGTCCGCATAAGTTTTCTATTGGCTCTGAGCTACCTTCAAATGACTCTGAATAATACTGACTTGCTCTCAAGCTTCTTTGATAAAATCAGGCCCAAAATATCCACGGTCTCCCACTTCAACCTAGTTAAGTGGTGTCCTACATTTCTTTCCATACAGAGCTTCAAAGGGTGCCATACGAATGCTTTCTTGATAGCTATTGTTGTAAGAAAACTCAGCTAAATTCAAGCATTCATCCCACTTCTTAGGAAAAGAAATGGCACAAGCTCTCAACATATCCTCAAGTACCTGATTTACCCTTTCTATTTGGCCATCAGTTTGTGGATGATAAGCTGATCTTCTGAGGAAACTAGTACCAAGACATTACTGAAGTTACTCCCAGAAATGAGAGACAAAGACTGACCCTCTATCAGAGATGATAGTAAGAGGAACTCCATGCAGGGTCACAATCTGGTCAAAATACAACTCGGTATACTTCTTGGCTGAATATCTGGCATCTACCGGGAGAGAATAAGCAGACTTAGTGAGACGGTCCACAGTCATAGCCCTTGGACATGTGGGGCAAACCCATAACAAAGTCTATGGAAATATCTTCTCATTTCCAAATAGGGATAGGCAAGGGCTGCAAAAATCCTGGGGTACGCATATGGTCTGCCTTAACTCTCCCACAAATGTCGCACTCCACGACGTACTTGGTGATATCCTGCTTCATATTGGACCACCAAAACAAGTGGCGCAAATCATGGTACATCTTGTTGCTTCCTGGGTGGATGGACAACTTGGAATGATGAGCTTCATCCAAAATCTTTCTTCTAAGCTCCTCACTTGACGGAACAACCAATCTGTTCTTGAACCTCATCGATACTAAAATGAGGACCACGCCCTTCGGCAATTAACTTCTTGATGTGAGGAATTTCTGAAACATCTTGCCTTTGCTTTATAATAATTTGCTCAAGTAAATCCGAGACTAGAGCAATATGAGCTAGCACCTCAACATGGTTGAGAGACAAAGACGCTTCTTCAACTTGATACGACTTTTGGCTCAAAGCATCGGTTACCACATTAGCTTTTCCAGGATGGTAATGAACCTCCAAATTATAATCCTTGATTAGCTCCAGCCATCTCTGTTGCCTCATGTTCAGCTCGGACTGAGTGAAAATATATTTGAGGTTCTTGTGATCCATAAAAATGTGTACTTTATTTCCCAACAAATAGTGCCTCCAAATTTTTAGAGTGTGCACCATAGCAGCCAGCTCTAAATCATGGGTGGGATAATTCACCTCGTGCTTTTTTAGCTGACGCGAAGCATAAGCTATCATACGTCCATCCTGCATAAGCACACATCCTAGTCCAATCCTTGAGGCATCACAATACACCTCAAAAGGCCTATCAATATCTGGTTGGGCAAGAACAGGAGCAGAGGTAAGAAATTTCTTCAGGGCTTGTAAAGCTTCTTCACAAGCCGAACTCCATACAAACTTGACATCTTTCTGGAGCAGCTTGGTCATCGGCTGAGCTATTTTGGAGAAGTCAGGAATGAAGCGCCGATAATAACCAGCAAGACCAAGGAACTAATGAATCTGATGCACTGACTTGGGAGATTTCCAATTTGACATATCCTGCACCTTGCTTGGGTCTACAGAGATACCTTCAGGTGTCAGAACATGTCCCAAAAATTACACTCGATCTAACCAAAACTCACACTTGCTGAATTTGGCATACAGCTTGTGTTCCCTTAATCGAGTCAGTACTATCTGAAGATGTTGTGCATGCTCTTCTTTATTCTTGGAGTATATCAAGATATCATCAATGAACACCACCACAAACTTATCCAACTCTGGCATGAAGACTGAATTCATGAGGTACATGAAGAATGCAGGAGTATTGGTGAGACCAAAAGACATGACTAGGTATTCATACAGTCCATACCTAGTAGAGAAAGCTGTCTTTGGTATATCTTGTGGCTGGATCTTAATTTGATGATAACCTAAACGAAGGACAATCTTGGAAAACACCTTGGCACCCACTAATTGATCGAACAAAGTATCAATACGAGGTAAAGGATACTTGTTCTTAATGGTTACCACATTGAGAGGGCGGTACTCCATGCACATCCGTAATGTACCATCCTTCTTCTTCACAAAAATAGCTAGACAACCCTATAGTGAAGAACTAGGACGAATAAATCCCTTCTCCAATAATTTCTCTAACTACTGCTTCATTTTAGCTAGTTCTTTAGGAGCCATGCGGTAGGGACGCCGAGAAATAGGAGCAGTGCTAGGTTCTAACTCAATAGAAAACTCCACATCCTATCCGGTGGCAACCTAGGTAGATCTTCAGGAAAGACATCCGGAAACTCACAGACCATAGGAATAGAGGCGAGATCAGGAGAAGCTTCAACATGAGCAGCAATAGGTAAGGCTGGATCTGAGGGCATAAGAAGAGACATACTATCCTCGGAAGAAGGAAGCCATAACTCAACAACTCTCTGCTTAAGATCCAAGACTACCCCATATACTCGCAACTAGTTCATGCCCAGAATTACATCTATGCCTTGCCTAGGCAGCACCATGAACTAAAGGCGGTAAGTGTGAGTGGCTAGCATTAATCCAACTATGTCCGTCCGAGTATTAACACACAACTGCGCACTTGGAGTACTGATTCTATAGGCAATAGGTATAGCCATAAGAGATATATTGTGCTTTTGTGCAAATCCTATGCTCATGAATGAATGTGATGCACTAGAATCAAACAACACATATGCTGGGTGGGAATCAATGGTTAACATACCAGCCATCACCGGTTCATTCTATAAGAATTCCTCAGCCTCAGTAAAGTTAACTTGCCTAGAGCGGCTTACGGGCACCTTCTTCTTCATAATCATCCGCTTGATCAGATAGGAGTTAGCTGAAAGCTAGGAAGATTGCGCTATAGCATAACTATCTTACCCTAGTTACGGCTACGGTGATGGTTAGGTCGGAGGTGGCCTAAACAGTGCCGACCGCGTGCGACTGAGCGATGCAGCGGCGCCCCGTGTGTGGCACCTCCACATCAGCACGTCATCGGCAGTGCCTCCGGTGAACCTAGCGCGAGCATGGAAACAAGGGGGTCAAGGAAGGCTCGAAGGAGCAACTAATTGAATCTCCACCGAAGGATACCGGTTTACCCCCAGCGAAGTTAGGCGTGGCGACGGAGACGACCGGCGGTGAGTAACACGCCAAATTGGCGGGCGACAGTGCTCGGCTGAGGCTCGGTATGGGTGACACAGCTAGATAGCTTTATGGAGTCGCTATAGGTGCTATGAATCGGAACCTAGTGAACTGAGGCGCATAAATTGTGAAGTCGTTCACGTGAGGGGTCATCGGCCCGCCGTCCCTAACGGCAGTCATGGCGTGCGAGGGGGTAGGAGGAAGGATGGCTCGTTACGTCATGTAGCCATTCAATTTAGAGAGAGGGTGATATGGTGGATGGCTACACGTGCGGGTAGAGCAAGGCGGCAGTGGCAGCGGCATGGTGCAGAGAGGTGCTGCGCCACCTCGGTGGGACACGGCTGAAGGCAGAGCAGGTGCATGTGGGAGGGTCCCGACCTGCATGCATGCAAAGATAAGGCAGCCAAATGACGCAGTAGCAGATGATGTGACGATAGCGGCAATGGCATCGCTGGCTCATGCGAGCGATGTAAGCGTAGCAGAGTGAACGCGGGCGGCCTCGGTGGCACCGACAATGACGCCGCCAAAGAAGCAGCGCCAGAGCGCGATAGGGACTACTGATGGCGGCGGTAGCAGTGGTGAGGTGGGGCACTACGCCGGTATCGTCGGCCACAGCAAGCCAGCGAAAGGCTAAGCGCGCCGCCATGGCGACGCTACCGATGTCGGCTCAGGGGCGCGGTGACCGTGCCTACGCGAGGAAATCGACTAAGGACGTGCCATGCACACTTTTTAAAGCGTCCAAATCAACTAATCGGTTGACCAAACACCCAAACCATCTTCACCATACATTAGAGGGTACATAAGGCTACTAAAATAATCCGTAACACTACCCTACTTCTTAACCAGATTGCCGTACAAAAATTACCAAACATCGCAAGGTCTAGCTCACCAAAAGTTCATGAAATCTTCTAAGTGTTGAATGACTTTCTATTTCTAGTTGCATTTCCAAACCCTTAGAAATATAAGCTAGCAACATTATTTATCAGCACCAAGTATTTCATTGGCATCTACAAAGTTTGTACTTTCAACTTTATTTAAGTGTTGCATATATGTTCTATATTATTTTTGTTCGATAAAAATTGGTTTTAAACCCTAAGTGATATAACATAACTATCAAATCAACTTTTGTTTCCCATTTCTACCGATCGTTTTGAGTTACCAGAATTGATTTACACACTTTATTATAAGCCTTAACACATAACATGATGCTCATGACATATTTTAGTAAATGATTTATAGTGTAACACCGAAGGTGTTACAATCAAAGGCATGAGCCACACTTAGCAACACACGAAGCAAAGCAAGGTGAAGCAAACAATTTTAGGTACAAACATAGATTCTAAACAGCAACACCACAGTCACTTGTTTTAACCATACCCAGAGTTCTAGGCATGCAAAAAGTGTGATACTAGACTTTATAGAAATCTTAGGAAATTGTCTATAACTTTGTTATTCATACCAAAAGCTAATTCAAAGGTTAACAAGATCAAATAGGCCAATATTTTAGGTCTGCACAGATAAGGACAAAAAACTTATAGTAACTTTAGAGATGTATAACTGGAGTTCTAGACATTCAAAAAACATGATTCTTAACTTTATGGAAAGATTATTAAGTTATCTATAACTTTCTCATTGTCCAGACTTGAGACAGAATCTGTCATTCCAATTTGGACAGATATAACTTGAGTTCTAGACCACCAAAAAGGGTGTTGTTGGACATTTTGGAAAGATTAACAAAAGCACTACAACTCTTCTATTATCACCAATACATGATTCAAAGCTTATCTAAGCCAAACAACGCAATCTTTGACATCTACATAGATCTCATGCAAAACCTGACAGAGGACTTGTAAAATCTATAACTCTCAGATCTGTTGCCCTAAAGTCATGAAACTTTAGGAAAATGAAGGTAAGGGAGTTATCTACAACTTTTGTATTCACCACATCCACAGAAAACATCATTATCACCACGAAATTAATTGTTTAACCGAAACTGTATATGCAGCCCAAATAGTAGAGGCATACTGCATTCATCTATCATTTAGTTGTTACAAACTAACATATTCATGACATATATGCTACCCCAAGCATCTTGGAATCATATTCAAACAATCATAGAATGTAGGAATAGCTACTAGAAGCATCACATGATAATAAATACACGTATATGCTCACAACATTCATCCTCAACTTTAATAATGCAACATATGTATTATTTTTAGTACTATATGAGAACAACTAGTTTGGGGCTAAGACTTTTATGAGTGGTAGATGTTATCAAAACATGGCTACTGCACAAATTTCACATGCTCGGGTTTTATAATTTAATTGCTATGAAAAAGACAAATCTTAATTATTAATAAACATATGAGAACAAGATAAATCTAAAGATCATTATTTTCTATAAAGATATAGCCATATTAAGGTTTCTTAGGCCACATTATCACCATGCAAGGGCAAAGGAACCACATTTCATATTTTTTCATATATAAATTATTTATAAGCCATTTAAAACCCATTTATCAAGCACTAAACTATTTAAATCAATAACTCAATCATACTGCATCCAATGACCATGAAATTTTTACCACAGCACACACATAGCATCAGTAGCCTATCATAAAATTTTCATAGCAATGACAGCACCACAACTTTAGATATGAATTTATTCCGAGAAAACCCTAATTAACATAAATAAATAAAAATAGCAAAAACCTTCTACTAACATATATCATATTATGACTCTACTGTGTAGATATACTCACAAGGATTCCAAAACATCTTCATTTGCTATTTTATGAATTTTCTATGATTTACTATGAATTTCCAAAATTTCAACCGATTAAGAGCAATAAAGTGAAAAAGAAAAGGAAAAACATTTTTGCAAAGTGAACACTGGACTTTCCTGTAATTAATTAAGCCCATATATGTAAACTGATGTCTCTGGGCATTTTGCATCTAGAACCAAGAAAGAGTTTCTATTTCGATTTTCACTCTCTCTCTTCTTCAACTCGACGCAGAAATAGAGCAGGACGACGGGGGAGGGCCGGCTCTAGCGGGGCAATGGCTAGGCGATGGCTTGGGACACGGCCACGCGGTACTAGAGCAGCAGGAGGAGAGGCGCGACGTGGCTGGAGGAGGGACCGGTGGGGAGGACGGGCTCTTCTCGGTCTCATGGAGGACAAGCGGAGGAGACAGAGAGGGACAGAGCGAGAGAGCGAGCCAGTGAGCGAGAGGAGGGAGGGCGCTCGGTCTTTCCCTTTTACTCGAGTAGGGGGCAAGGTGGCGCACATGCAAGGGCGCGAGGGAGCCATGCGGCCTGCGGCGCCTGTGCACGGTCGGACGACGGCGCTGCTTCCTACCGATCCAAACAGTCAAGGGATCGACTGAAATCGCCAACTTCCCCATCCTCTATCTCCCGATCCGGTTGTCCTGTGATCACGGTGCAAGAGGCAAAGATGTAGATCTTTGTGAGGTGAACAACATTGATTTAAGGATCAAGAGCTAACTTGGCCTAGATTTGGAGATACGGATCTTCAAAGGAGGATACCCAAAAACAGAACTCTAAATTTTGGTTTCAAGCCGATTGAAACGGCATTCTTCTCCCTCTTCCAACTCCTAATCTGTTTAGTTGTGGCACAAGCTATAGTAACCAAAGTTGTAGAGCTATGCAAGATCAACAACTTTGCTTAAAGGATCTTGGGCTGGTTTGGCATGGTTATGAAGATACAAGCCTCCAAAGTAGGGTATACGAAACTAAAAACTGAATTCAATTACGGGGTGAATTCAAGAAACTTTTTGCTATTTTTGCAATAACTTTTGAAAGTCCAAACGTGCTCCAAAAGTGATGAGACTTATTCTGTTGTTTTCTTCACGAAGTGTACTTCAACTCATATTAAGGAATCCAATTGAGTTGTCACACAATTCTAAAAGATAAAAATTCACAAACATATCAACTCGCTGCTATCGATCAGGGACTGGAAAAATCCTCAAGGGGCCAAAACAGCACTGTATCCCAAGTTGAGTCCACTATTTGAGCCACTTAGGAGTCGAATCAGGGCTTGGTCCAAAAATAAAGTTTGTTGTACTACACTTAAACTTTAACTTTTATTTAAGGTCAAACTTCATATCTAGTCCCGAGATCATTGTTTCATCTTAGTCAAAGCAGCATCATGACAAAGCTTAAATTATCCTTTTTGATCCATTGAAGCGTTTTCTGGATATTTGCTCAACATGAACCCTTCATAACTTTTGTTCCTGAGTTTAATTAGAGTTGTTTGAGCAAGGTTGCAAGATTTTGTCGACATCCCATGTTCCCATTCACCTGATGAAGCAATTCAAGAAAGGTTATAACCTATCATCTCATGTGACTTCTTGGCTCCAAATTTCATGAAACTTTTTCCACTGGTCAAGATGGATGCATGTTGATGTAATGTACATGAAATAAGCATGTTTAACATTACTCTTGCATAATCTTAACAAGGGTCCACATGTAAGCAAAGTGTATTGTCCAATTCCAAGTTGGGGCTCATTTTCATAGGTTTGACTTCAGCACCTTCATCATCACTTCAAAATTATGAACTAGAGATCATGATCATGGCTTGACATATCCTACTTAAGTCCAAATTTGCCGCTTAACTCGTGACTAACACCTGGGGTGTTACACAGATAATACTTTTACCACTTTAGCTAATTGAGTATATGTCAAAGCCAGCCTAAAAGCCTTATTATTTATTGGAAAAGATACTCTCATCAATAAACAAAAGCAAATGAAAGATTTATGAACCTAAACTCAAATCATTATTCGTGTCGACTAGATTGAAAACCTAGGAAATGTCTCAAATGAACAAATATTCATGAACAAGCAATTAACTAAGCAGTCAAGGAGTTGACACTGCATGATTGAAAATCTAAGTACCATCTCTAAATAGGTGAACATTGATGATGGGTAACAATTACTTAATATTGTCCACGCGAACACTGGATCACATGATTTTGTAATCTTGCAAAGCATAGTTTAAGTTCATGAAGAAGATAACAACCACATTCTTCAATGCGTGCGGAATAATTTACAAACCATGACATAGTAAAATTCTGATAAGATGATAAGAACAATACTCAGAAATGAATAGTACCTTCACAACATAGGTTCATAATAATTAAATAGCATGATATGAAGTAGACATTGAAGGAGTGAGGACTTATGGTTCCAAGTAGCCTTGCTTGCTTCCCTGACTTTTGACAACGTAATCAGCTTCTAGTATATGGAATTAAACAGCAAGTGCATAAAACATCATTTTCTTGGGTAAATGTGAGCACCTGAATTGTAGCTGATCCTCTTGTTAATAACAGGGGAAAACTGAGATGCACAGACTTTTAGCACATTGTGGATGGAAGACACAATAACCCTACACAAGTATGCCAAATCTAACCTTCCACAACTCTAAACTTACCGCAACAAATTGACCTACCATTCATGTCAAGCAGCGGTTTGAGATAGTTCTAGTTCTAGTGACAGTGACAGCAATGGGCAATGCCTAAAAGCTACTCGTGAACATAACATATGGTGAAAGATTTGAATAAGTCACGGAGAACATAACTGCATCAGAAAAGGTAGCAATGTTTGTAGTCTCCTTACATTATGAAACCATAAAGTAAAGAACTAAAATATCAAGAATAGGATTTGAAACTCAACCTGTGGGGGAAAGACCACCCCTGCAGCATTGCATTAAGAAGAAATATCTCCCGTGCAGGCGGACACCCCAAAGGCCGGCTGCCCTGGGCATGCCAACGAGCACCTAGAACACATGCATGTGACTGTGTGCATCTCGATGAAAATGACATAGGTAGTTACACGTGTAACTCAGGAATATAACCAATGAGGGATGTTTTTTTTAACCCAGACCTGTTTAAATTCACTCCTAGGGGGAGTCAAACCTAGAGGCGCTACAAGATTTAATGTTGTATCAAGTATGAGAGCATCATCCTCGTAAGGTTGTTCTTTTTATTCCGCAGCGATTGCTATCATACATAGCTTAAATCAGAAGACTCAATGTGTGCTTGATTATCACATATGCAACACAGGATGCCCCTCATCAAGCAAAGAAAAAATCCGGTCAATCCTTCAAGTAAATAGATACAATACAATCCTTATATATAAACTTTAGAAAATCAAGGTTGATATATCCCTTGAAATAATTCTCATATCGACTATCAATAGAGATGGTTCTAACAACAGCAGTGCTTAAAAGCTACTCATGGAAAAAAAACATGTGGGAAGGCGAAATTCTAATGAATGCCTCAAAAAAATGATAGCATCAGAAAGAGTTTGTATGTTGGCACTGACCAAAAACTTCAACATGAGAAATTTAAGGGGTCGATCGTAGCAAGGTCAAATGCTCTATCATAGCTGAAATCATCTTCCGGTATGATCTTCAATTTGCATTGGTCGTTTGCCCATTTGGCAGATGTAAGAGCACTCAGTTTAAGCTTGACAATCACGCTGTGCATCCCACTGTGACTCCCACTTGGCAGATGAATTGTCATCTCCTCTAGCAAATACGCCACCTCCAGAACAAACTTCAGAAACTCATGGTTCCCAGGCTTCCATGGTACCCCACAAAAGGTAACCTTCCTGATACATGAATGCACACATTCAATATGGTAAACATCTTCCCACAACTTGAGATTGTTCATATCCGATGCTTGGCTCAATTCATCACACTGCAGAAATAACCAGCCCACAAATTCTGTTAACGACAGGGCTTGCTGTTAGCAACCTGATTGCACAACCCTAATCAATTACTGATAACTGGTTCGATACAATATGAGAAAGGAGTTTGGGAAGACAGCAAGCACGAGATTGAGGATGTAGACCAGAAGTAGTACATCTGAATAGAAGCTAGAATCTAGGGAAGAAGATAAACATAGCAGTAGAAGAATCTGAGTACAGAGAGGGAGATCCTTGAGGAGGAAGATGAACCGTAAGAGGCAGAGGTATTCTGTTTCTGATAATTGTTCGATCCCCCCGGTACTCATGGCTTGTGCCTTTTATACACCAGCGCCCAACCACCGAGCAGCCTTGGCCCATGGCCCATAAGGCCCAGCAACACTTGCTTCATGACATTCTCCCCTTCTTAAAATCGGCTTGCCCCTAAGCCGATGTCATCATCATGGACTGAGAATGCTTGAGTATATCTCTCAACTAGAATGATCCTCCGCTAATAAACTCTGAGCTGAGAAGCAACCACCATTTGGCAAGTTGGCATTCCGTCCGTGATAACGTGAATGATGGGCTGCTCATCTGAGCGCCATGGCTTATTGTGCACCGATAAAGGGATAATAATAACACGGGAAGTGCTCCTCGGAGCAGCACAAGATGTTCACGACGATTGATGCTAGTTCAAGGGTGCAGTTGATCGGTGTGACTTTGCACTTGCTCAAGGATACTTGTTTAATTTCCTATGTAGAAAATTCCTCAGCTGGCATGGTACGGTGTGCCAACATGCTGGTGCCCACACTAGCTAGCGAAAAAATGAAGCCAAAACCAGCCAAAGCATCTTCCACGGTCTTTCTTAAAACTTACTCTCTGAATCATCATTTAAAAGGCCTTTTAAAAAAAATCTCTCTTTATATTTTTTTCATTCTCCAATGGTTTCTCTATATTTTCTGCGTACTCTAAAGATTTTACGTTGCATTCCATCTTTGGCTAGCGAGGAATTTAAAATTTGGTATGGCAATATTTAGAGATCTAATTAAAAAAATTGTTAGAGAGCATTTATTCATCAAAATCTTTATTTATGTCAGAAAAAAAGAGGATATTTCGTTTAAGCTACTTTTCAACTATGGAATAGTATTTTTCTTCCGCAACATTTCAGCATAAACATCAGCCTAAGCCAAATTTCAGCATAAGCGAACAGGGTAGAGCTTTTTAGAGTTGTTCTTAGTATATAAAACAAATACATACTCCGGACAAATAGCGCCTAGTCCGGTGGCGCTGTCGATACATGCAGTAAAGTATGTAAGAGAGTACAACATTCATTTCATGTTTACGCATACGAACTGCTCATGGTAGATTTGTTTAATTTCCTATGTACAAAATTCCTCCACCTTGGTACAGAATGCCAACATGCATGCTGCTGCCCACACTATAGCCACACGGTATTACACAACCTAAAACCACAGAGTTCCATCATCTGCAATCTCTATGTGGTCGCATTACGGCAACACAGGGTTTCTTACTTGCTAACCACAAACTATTACCAGAACTCATCTAATCCCCCGTGCAATCCCTCCAACAATCCCGGCGCCGGTGCGTTTTACCACCGGCCGTTTCAATGGTCGACGACGACGATGACTGGCGAGGCTGAAGCAAGCACGTACGCACGGCGATGGCGGCTGAACCGGTCGCCTCACAGCCCACAGCCAACCTTTGGCGGAAGAGCCGAGGCAGGATCTTATATTACTCGATCGCCCCGCTAGCTCCTGCCTAGGCTGCGGCCACGAGGGGGGCCACGGCGGCGGAGGAGGCAGGCGAGGAGGAAGACGAGGTCGCGTCGTGCACGGCCTTCGTCATGGCCTCGTGGAACAGCGCCTCGTTCCAGCAGTCGCCGTCCACGATGTGCAGCTTAATGTTGGCGAGCGCCTTGAGCAGCGCCTGCGACGAGTAGGTGTCGGCGTCGACGGACAGCACGCTGACACCGTTCATCCAGCGGAGGCGCTCCAGGACGTGCAGCACCAGGTCCACGATGTCGCACTCCACCATCACCATCACCGTCAGGCTCACCTGCTGCTCGTCCGACGCCACCCTGGCGATATGAACTTTGGCTCTCCGGTGCGCCGCCGTGGTGCCGCCGGTGGCGCCGTCCTCGCGGGGGACGTACCTCTCCATCTTGGTGTTCTTCTCCTCCAGCTCCGACACCTGCGCCTCCAGCGTCTTCAGGTAGCTCGCCGCGTTCATCAGCACCGTCGTCTTGTCCTTCTGCAATCGATGCACCAATAGTACGTAAGCAATGTTCCATTTTTTAAAACCAAAACATAAATAGAAGAAAACAAGATTGCTGTGATGTTATTTACAATGGTGAATTCAAAATTTTCAAAAGGTCCCGTGTATCCTGTTTCCTGTCTAAGCTTTTATTTTCATTGGAACTACGAAGTATGTTGGAAGCTGCGGGTTGCGCGTGGATCGCTTTCTTTTTTTCTTCTTTTGCATGCACTTCTTCCAGATTAATGGGACCAACTTTATAGGATAATAAGGATGTCAATGGAAAAGGCAATCATCATCTCAAGCTTTGTCGCATCCACGAAAGGGAAGTTTCATTCACTGACGACTGGCTAATCTGCTTTGCTCGGCTGATTAGGACAGCACATGTCAGCACCCAATCAATCAATCTCTTTCCTGTTCTATGCATTTGCAGGCAGCAGGTTGTTTCCTGGCAACCACTGATCGAGGGCTGTAACTGTAAAGTAATGTAGACGATGGTGACTTTGTTCATCTTTCCAAGAATCAACCAATATTTCCTTTCAGCCTTCTTTTGGACTTTTTCATTGTCGTTGTTGCTTGCTCCTCTTCACCTACCCTGCCATCAACTTGCAATTTGTGGACCATATTAGTGTTGGACACCACCTACAAGGTCCTCCTTCCAATCGCCTTCCTCGGCTGATGTCTTTCCTTGGAAACAAGAAACTATTGACCACCCCCCAACACACTTGACTTTCTAACAAGTCCTACTTTGCAACTGGCCAAAATTTATGTTTTCGTTCTCTCAAAATTACTATCATATATAAAAGTAATACATATTTGTATATGTACAAAAAAAAATAAAGATATTTGTGCAGTACACACTGCAAAGATTTAAAATATGCTCGATCGCGCCCTTTCTTTCTGCTATGTGGAAGTATTCTTATTCTATTTGCATGTTGTTTATTAACTGTCTAATATTCACAATCGCATCACACATTGACTAAAAGTATTGTTATTTGTTAACATCAAGCAAACCAATTTTGGTGAAAGGTTCCACTAGCTCCTGCAATTTACTAATGCATAATCCTAGCATGGGTCTGATCCACCAGCGTACTTCCTCTTGGAAGCTTCCATGCTTGGACCTTTTGTAATCCTATGGCGCTTCTAAACACCTTCCTCTGTCAATGTCCTTTTCAAGGGTTAAACAATGCTATCCTTCATCACAAGCTAGGCTGGACGTATATAGTGGCAAGACTTCCATTCTTCCAAGTCACCTTTGAAAATTTTGGAAAAGGAACAGAGCATCTATTCTCTGCCTCACAAAAGCAACGTACGGGACTTACCACAACTTTGTTGGGATGGATCCTTTTTCGACCATCAAATCGTAAAGGAACTACCCAGGATTTTTTAAAAAGAATTCTTCCGTGTCATTATATATTTGTTTGTTCTAAGGCTAGACCGTGTCTCTAATAGCGCAGGTCATGTTGTTGCAACGGATCTATCCATGCATGTAAATATAAACAACATTTGCAGATGCCTGCCTTCTCTCTTGAGTGCTAGACATCGATAATAATCATCAAACAATTCTGTAGAAAAGAATATACACATATTCTAATGGTTTATATGGATCCTAATTTAATAATAACATTGTTCATCTAAACAGCCGTTTAGCCCGTTTAAACACCGTGTAAACGCTATACGGTGGTGCGCTGTCTCCGTTTAATCACCTGCTTACCCCACTTAATTGGTCGTTTAGCCCGTTTAATGGGACGTTTTGCCCGAATAATGGCTAAAAAATAGGTGACCGGCTGTTTATCGTTTAGCGTTAATACAATTTTATAACAAAGTGGATTGTACTTTTTTGCATCTTGGACGTTATAACTATATAGCAAATATGTTATACCAATAAATCGATCTAACGGTCAATTGGTTTAGGGTTTATATAACGATATATGTATAGAATTTTCCACCAAGATAAAAATCTTATCAAGAGATACATAGCTTTCCTCCAATGTTGATTTAGGGCCAGTTTAGATTTGGCCTCCAGGCAATGCCTGGCCAGGCAAGTGATCCTGGACTCAGGCGTCCTAAATCGAACGTATGGGGCACTGCCTGGCTCAGGCAGCCGGACGCCGTCACCAACTAAACAGGCCGGTAGTGTTGTAATTTATATAATCAAATCAACAAGTGAATGGTGTAGAAATTTAACTTGAACCTAAAGAATGTTAGCTAGGATCTAGTGTAAAAGGAAATATAAACTGAATGGTAGTAGTAACAATGTAGCGAAGGAGGTTTAATTTGGACGATGAATGAATATAATGGATGCATATAATATAATTGCATTGCATACCTTGGAACAGGGTGGGAGGAGCGACCTGAGCGTGTGGAAGCTGTCGTTGAGCTTCTCCCGCCTCTTCCTCTCGGACATCATGTGGTACACCTGGCTGCTATTGTTGCTGTCCTGCTGCTGCTGCCGTGCGGCGGCGCTGGTGGTCCTCTCCGGCGCCACGGCGAGGCTGCTGCTCCGGACCGTGACGTGGCTGGCGCTGTCCCCGCGGTGTAAGTGCAGGCGCGGGTGCACGGCGGCGGCGGCTCTGTGCGGCGGCGACGAGGACTCGGAGGAGGAGGGCGACGCGGAGGAGAGGACGGCCATCATGGCCAGCATGATGGCCTCGTCGTCCCCGGCGAACGGGTCCTGCTGCTGTTGCAGGGGCGGCGCCGGCGGCAGCGGCGCGGCGTGCGGCGGCGAGAACATGGCGGCCGCGGGCAAAGGCGCGGCGTCGTCGAGCGGGAAGAAGGTGGAGGAGGAGCCGCCGCTGTCGATGGAGAGGGAGCGCTTGGAGGACAGCGACGATGACGAGTACACTGGCTGCTGCTGCTCGTCTTGGCGCATCGTCGTCAGGCGGCGGTGGTCGTCGTTGTCGTCGGCGAAGAAGCCGCTCATGTCCATGCCATAATCCGCCGCCTTGCTGGCGCTGGCGGCGGCGTTGGCGGAGGCCGCCGGCGTGAGGTCGATGTCGGCGACGCCGAAGCAGGCGGTGTCGTCGCCGGCGAGGAAGCTGGCAGCGCACCTGAACCGATCGCATGCACAGAAAAGCAAGGTTCATTCGTGTCATCTCGACTGCATCGATCAGGTTCGATTAAAAAGCAAAGAGAATGAGCCAAATTAAAAGGCAAGGAGGAACGAAGTAGCCTACTGCACATACTCTGCCAGAGCTGGCCAGAAGGGGTCGTCATGGCCATGGAGGTCAGGTGCAGCAGGGTGGAGGCCGTCGATGTCGCCCGCCTGCAGCTGCAGGTCCAGGCCGCACCACACTTCATCCATGGATGGATGATATGTGCTGATGGACTGATGGATTGGATAGCTAGGTCTGGATGGCCAGCGAAGAGACGGTGGTGGAGGGCGCGGGTGGCGGCGAGAGTGAGATGGCAAGCAGCGAGGCAGCGGCTGCTTTATACGCAGCGGAGTTGGTGTTTGTATCTAGACAGACTCTAGTTGCAATATTATTTTTATTTCGTCATTTTGTAAGGGAGAGGACAGAGGAGGTAGCGGTGCAACTATGCAATCCAACAAGTGGGTGATGGTTATAATTATTTCGAGAGAAAAAAAAAAGTATTCCTGTATATACTACATAAGTAGTATTAGAGGGATCAATGCAAAGCGAGAGTGGAATAGTCGGTCAAAGTCGCGGGTGGTGCGTGCATGCGCGGGCGAAGCTGCAGCGAAGGCCGGTCAAATTCGGAGGCAGGCATACTCGGATACTCGGATGCCCGGATCGTTTCAAGTTCAGATCAACGGCGAGCCAGAGCCAGAGACTGCAGACTGCAGACTGCAGACTGGTCGACCGTCGTCAGTCCTGCCACGTACGTAACGTACTGCTCGACCTCGACCTCGACCTCGACCTCGTCCTCGTCCTCGGCCTCGGTCCTCCTCCTCGTCCTCTATAGGATTTGTTTACTAGATAATAGAGATGGTTTGGTTATCAAAGTCATCGTCGCATGCGCCGGGTGCTCGGAATGCGACCCGGTACGGTGTAACATGCATGCCGCTTGAAAAGTTCAGTGCCGACAAAAAAAGGTTTAAGGGTCATCATAATATGGGGAGCAAATATCATGGCCAAATTGGTTGCCGTGCATGCGTAACCCTTCCATTTCTCTACGATTACATGGATCGCACCTCTAGAAATAATGTAATTGGATGACTTTTCATCATGCCTCATAATAAGCAAACCAAGAGATGTGGCCATCCAATTTAGAGAAGCAATCCGCAACAATGTCCGTGCTGGCTACCCATCCAAGAATGTATTAGGCTTGCTCTCCATAAAAAGTCCATTTGACCCCCTTCAACTTTCATCAAAGTTCGATTTGCCTCCCACAATCAAAAAATGTTTACTTCCTTCAACTTTTTAAACCATCTGAATTTGCTCCATAGGTGATTTTAGCTAACATGGCGTCACGCTAGCCACTAGAGAGGTATATCAGACTAAGTTGATAGTTCAAGATCAATTAGACTTTAGCAAAAAAAAACAGAGAAATACTTTTTTTTTAAATACAAAATTATTTTCTAAAAAATACGCAATTAAAATCTAACATTTCATTTATTCTTAGAAAATTCATGGAAATTTTATTTTTAGCTCAGAAAAATATGAATCAGTTTCATATTTTTTCATAAAATTATGTTCTATATTGTGGTGTCTAGCTTTGGATTGTTTGAACCTTATACAATCTTGTTTTATTTCAATTTGTTAGTAAATGTTCTCATTATCTAGTATAACTAATTTATTATAATGATCCAAACCAAGTTCAATTGACTTCAGTGACAACACATGCCATTGTTATAGTTTTTAAATATTTTTAGAAAAAAATTGAATAGATTTTAAATATATATTTTATAACTTTTTTATAAAATTAATTGACTTCCATGATCTACCAACTTCCTCCAATTTATCTTCCTCCACTGGCGTGGTGCCACATCAGCTAAAACTGCTTTCAGAACATCCTATAGAGTAAATTTTGGATGGTTTAAAAAGTAGGGGATGTTAGAAAATCATTTTTCCGCTTGCGGGAAACAAATTAGAGTTCAACTATTTTTACTGGAGGCCAATAAACTTTTTCTTTGCCTTTTCAGGAGTGTACTTCTGTTTCCTTCGTTTCATTTTCTTCGTATAACAAAACTTGCCGTCATTTAGTAGAAATTAAAAATAGTGTTGACGTCGAAAATCAACACAGGAGTCGCCAATAACTAGATTGTTTCACTTTTGTAGAAGCGCACACGACTAGTTTACGAGCACACTAGTAAAGGGATAAATTCTTTGATTACGGCGAATAGTAGAACCGGCTGTTTTACGAGTAAGAACGGCAAAGGGAGATACTCCGATAACGCCGGAGCACGCAGCTTGTTTGCGGGACACTACCAAAGCATGACTAATGACCTAGATGCGAAAAATAGAAGAAAGTAAAAGAACATGATAATAATAGATTTGTTTTGTTTTAATTGTGTCTGTTGAACCAATCGGCCGCCACCCTTTATATTTATATAGGACGGGGTTTGGAGTAGCAGATCGAACTTCCTAATCCAACTTCAGCTATCATACGACTAACAGGCTACTTGGCTAACCAATCCAAGCTAAAGCTAAACTCTAGCTGTCTAGTAGCAACTCTTGCTGTTCTTGGTTCAAATGGCAAGCGGTTCAGAACCCACACTAGACAGTACTGAGGTTGTCCGATTGGTAGAGCTATTTGATGAGGCTAAATCTCGGAGCAAATCAGACTACGACAACGACTCACTGAAAATCTTAAATTTATCTATTGTTGGAAAGTTCGGTTTCCAGCGATTGAGACAAAGAAGGACCACGAGGGCCTTCAACCAGCCTTGTGCCCCGGGTGAAGGTATGAGTAATGAAAGGTGGGCCCTAGCCAGATTAGGATTTCATAAATGTATGTCTCTTCCCCGTACAGAGTTTGGCTCCCCCATTTTATAGGGCACTGTCTGCAAGAGCTACTCTTTATATTTTCTACCCCGAAATATTCCTATGCTAATGCAAGCCCCCTGGGGCAATTTGGTTATCTTCTTTCCTTTACCGCCTTTGCCTGTTGGGCCACCGTTGACGACCAATCATCGGCCCATGACCCAGTAATGCCACTGAGCGGGGGCTTTCCCTGGCTCGGGGGCCCAGAAAGTTTTCGCCGGAGCTTCCCAACCTTCGCTTCTGGCGTCCGAGCCATAGTCTTCGCTCGTGCCATGAGAGCCTCCGTCCCCAACTGCGTCCTGGTGCCTTCGCCTCAGCTCCCTGGCCTTTGCCTCATGCGATCTCCTGAGTGAAGGCCTAGGCCTCCTTTCCCTACACATTGTTCACAAAACTCATTAGCTGTTAGTTCTTATAGTTATTGTGAACTTTGTCCTCCGCGTCTCATAACCGTGTCCCAACAGTTCCCCCCTTGAGGGTTTGGTCTGATGCTGGCGGGCCTTGCCCTCAAAACATAGTCCTCAGGCTCTGAGGGGCGGAGGCTTCCCCCTAGTGGGCCTTGCCCTCGAAACCTATCCCTCAAGTTCTGTGGCGCGGAGGCTCTTTGCGCACGCGAAGGCTTTGGCCCCTTTCCCCCTAGGACGCTTGGATCAGACCGTTGTGTTGGTGATGTGTAGCTATTTGATTCACCGTGGTGGCTGCGGAACCGACGTGTTTTGGAACGGACATGACCGTTGGCCCCGGAAGTCGAAGCGACACGGCGGGGGCTATATAAGGGTCGGTAGGTGAAGGCTCCCCCGTCCCTATCTGAGCCATTGCTTTCGCTGCTGTTGCTTTCTACATTGTCCCTTTGCGCCTAGTTTTCGCTTAGTTTGGTGTTTGTCTTTGCTCCCTTTTGGGCTGTCGCTGAGTCTTAGAAGTGGCTACACATGTCAGTCCTCCTCCGTGCCGGGCTTCCTTCTTTGGGCCATACCATCGCCTTCTCGGTGTTAGGTCTAGTGGGTGGTCTGCGTGGTTTAAGGAGTGTATGATTGTCAGTGTGGAGGCGTTAGGGCTTGAGGAGGATAATTCTAGAGTTGAGGCCCCCGTCACTGATTTGATAACCGCTGAAGAGGCAGGATGATGCGGACATCACTCCTTCGGATATACCCGCTGATCCTCCAACCGTCATGCATGGTCCGATGACCCGGCTCGAATGTGTCAACTCAATTTAGAGGTGAGCTCGTTCTTAAGCGATCCTTTTCATACTTTTGAGAATAGACTACTACCTAATGATGTTATCTTGCTTAGAAACATTGGAGAGGGTCATGAGGGACTTAGAGGAAGTGGTGGAGGCGATGATGACTAGCAAGGACGTCCAACAGAAACCGGAGGCCCGGTCCAACATGATTTCGAGTCTGCCTCAGCCTCTAGGACCAGTCTGCCTTAAACTGGTCACCCAGGACGCATCCGGACTCCGTTTTATGGTTGGAAAGCTAATTTGATAAGGAAGCCAATGCAAGTGGCCTCACGTCAAAAGCTCTTCGGAATCCACGGGAATTGTCGAAACAAGTCAGCGTCTAGAATCTGTCTAGGTGCTGCGTCACCGTATTTGGTCCAATGGGCCATGTATCGTCTTTGAGCCCGTTAGAGGGGCACGTCCAGGGTAGGCGACGACCCTAAGACCTTTATAATCATATGCCGCCACTGTCATTAGGGTTTAGGTTTTACTTAGATTAATCTGTCAAGAACAGTTTCGCCGTTCATCGGTTTGCGAGACCCCAACTTCATGAGATTAATCATTCATCTGCAATTTGGTTGTTTTCTTTCTTGTTCTTGCTTGTGTTCTTCGTTACGTAGGTAGGGATTAGCCTTCTTGGCGAGGTCAACCAGATCTGTGTCTTGGTTGATAACCAGAGGAGTTGTGGTGTTAAGATTGCAGGGTTCGATCTTTTGATCTGAAGCCGGATCGGTGTGTCATTCTCCGCCACAACGATAGTTACCTCTACCTAACGGAAGATCGGGATCCCCATCCCCATTAAGTGGTAATCAGAGCTAAGGTATACCATCATGTTAACAATTATCCCCTAGTTTTGAGTGTTTCGCATTCGTCCCATAGTCCAGTGCCATACTCGTTTTTTCCTATCCTAGAACCTTCCATGCCATAGCCTTTGCATATTTCAGTTTCAGAGTCCGTTGTGTTGAGTTTGTGTCCTGGTAGAGGTCTTGTTACTGGTTAGGTCGTGTTAGAGTCCAGTTCATGTGTTTTTCCCCATCGTTTCCATCAAATCCTTTCTGTCGTGACCAATTTTGCGCACATTGTTCCCGTTTTATCCTCTAATTCGGAGTCAGTTCGTAAAACTGGTCTAGTTTTCGCATACGAACTCGGATTTCGACGTTCCATATATCAAAATTGATCAGAAAATTTTTTTGGATCCGTCCATCCCCCGCTTCGTCGGATTCAGAAAATTTTATTTTGGCTAAAAAGTGGTCACAAGATCCTCTTTTCGTGGTCACAAGCTTTTTGTCAATTTTGAGCACGTCTTCTGAATTTTCCACAGGCCACGCCTTTCACTTGCTTAAGCTCATATTTTCTGTGGTTACTTCTTTTGTGCTCCTAAGTGAAAAAATATCAAAAAAATTAAAAAAAAATTGAAGTTTCCCAAAAAAACAACGACAGCCCAAAAATAGAGAAAAAAGAGGGGCAAAAGTGGAATAATATCTAGAGGAGCACATAGAGAAGGCCAAAGTGAGTTGTGTTAGCGTGTGCCATCTGGTTCCTTGTTTGTGTTTCTCTTGTTGTCCACCATACTTGTTTTTCACACACCTGGCACCTTGCTATCCACCGTACTTGTTTGTCACACACCTGGCACTTGGAACATTTTAGACCAACAACGAGAACAAGTACTTTGGACTATAATTCAGCATTACTTTCTGTTACTGACTTATGTGCCAAATATACATATTATTCTTTGTGTGCCTTCCAAGCTCCATAAACTCTTCAGATCAGTACAGAAAAAGGGCCTTGCAATCTCGGTACCACTGCCTCACAGGTATCACGAACCAGCCACCGGTTGTACCACCCACTGCTTGTGTTGGTAAGAACTTTGTAAGAGCTTGGTAAGATGCTTCCACTTGCTGTGAAAAGTGACACCACTGCAACCACGTAGTCATTTGGTAGGGATAACTTTCACCGTTTGTTCCTGTTTTTGTGTTTACAATGGCAGGAGGTGATCAGACTGGAGATAACAGTCCTAAGGATTTCAACAAGTGTGTCAACCAAGAGCAACTGCAAGCTGCTGTAGAGAATGCCTAAGAAAGGATGAATGAGGCCATCAGGAAGGCCGTCACTGACGCACTAATTGAACTCAACATTGGGAACAACATGGAGAGATTGGACAAACGAATTTCCACGTTAACCGACAAGGTTACTGAGTTGGAAACCTTGGTGGCGGTCAACAACGATGTCTCCGGCAACAACACCAATGGTCTCTTGCCAGAAGACACGGTGTATGATGCCACTGGGAACATAGATCGAGCAGTCTTCCGACAAGCAAGATTACGACAACGTCTTCGCCGCAACACGACAGGTATGGGTGGTGTCCACCACCATCAAGGTAATAATCATCGTGTGTCCGATGATCATTATGCTAAGATTAAGTTCACAATACCATCTTTTTTGGGTCATTATGATGCTGAGGGATATCTTGATTGGGAGATGACAGTAGAACAAAAGTTTAGTGCCCACCTTATGCCTGAGCATCATAGAGTTCGACAAGCTACTAGTGAGTTTAAGGACTTTGCCATTATTTGGTGGAATGGGCTAGCTGCATAGGATGCTTTACCGGGTACGTGGGAAGAACTTAAGATAGCTATGCGTGATCGTTTTGTTCCTCCTTCTTATCATAGAGACTTGCGTAAAAAATTGATACATTTAGAACAAGGAGAGAAATCTGTACAGGATTACTATGGTGAGCTCCAAAAGGGATTGATGCGTTGTAGTGTTGTGGAGGGGAACGAATATTCCATTTGTAATTTTTATTCGGGTTTGAGGCGCGAGATTCAGGACATTGTTGATTATAAAGAATTTAACACTGTCAACCAGTTGTTTCAGTTTTGCTATGCTTGCAGAAAAGGAATTGCAGGGGCGTGAATAGCAGAGCAAGAGCAAGGTCAGCACCACATACACGCCACGCTCGGCACCATCTTCGGGGCTGACCAAGCCAACCACTTTTTGGGCACCTCCACCAGCGAGCAAGTGACCAGCAGCATCTAGAGTTACCGCTACACCTAAGGCACCTCCGCACGACCTTCAGATTCAGGTAAAAATTATTTGCAGGTGCCTACCAAGAGTGCCTCATCTGTTGCATCGATGGGACGCACTTCGGGCATTTAGTGCCACCGCTGCCATGGAATTGGCCATGTGCAGAAGGACTACCCAAGTTAGCGGTCATACATTGCTACAGAAGATGGTTACATCAGCACCTCTGACATTGAAGATGAAGAAGACAAAGATACAGATGAGGAGGACGGCGAAGTCCTTGGTGATGAGGCCACGGTGGCCTATAGGAGCATCATTGTACAGCGGGTGCTCAGCTCACAAGTACAGCAACCTGAGAAGCTACAACGCCATAACTTGTTCCAGATTTTCTTCCTTATTAGCAACCGTCGAGCACGTGTCATTATTGATGGAGGTAGCTGCAATAATTTGGTGAGTTCTGATTTGGTCAAGAAGCTTGGCTCGACCACACGCCCGCACCCACGTCCATACCATATTTAGTGGCTAAATGATTCTAGAAAAGCAAAGGTAACACAAACTTGCAGAGTTTCATTTTCCATTGGTTCTTATGTTGATTCTGTTGATTGTGATGTGGTACCTATGCAAGCCTGTTCACTTTTATTGGGTCATCCTTGGGAACATGATAATGATGCTACACACCATGGTAGAAGTAATAAATACACTCTTGTGCATAAAGGAAAGAAAATTACTTTGGTACCTTTGACCCCTGCTCAAATTGTACAAGCTGATAGAAAACGCGCTACTAGTTTAAATGATGTTCAATCTGAAAATCAGCAAGTTGCTAATTCTATTCTCCCACCTAAAAAGGATAAGTCTACATCTATTTCTAAGGCCGAGGGGATTAAATTGAAGGGTGGTGTTATGCTTGCAACAAAATGTGACTTTGCTGAAATTTCTGATGATGATATTTGCTATGCTTTGGTATATAAACGAGCTATGTTTTCGCTTGATGATATTGTTAGCTTGGTGCCTCCTGCTGTCACTAACCTTTTATAGGAGTATGAGGAAAATTTTCTAGCTGAGATTCCCCCGGGGCTGCCACCTATGAGAGGGATAGAGCATCAAATCGATTTGATTCCGGGAGCAACCTTACCCAACCGTGCTGCCTATCGAACCAATCCTGAGGAGACTAAGGAAATTCAGTGGCAAGTCCAAGACCTTTTGGACCATGGGTATGTACGTGAAAGCCTTAGTCCTTGTGCCGTTCCTGTACTTTTGGTTCCTAAAAAATGGAACTTGGCGTATGTGTGTTGATTGTAGAGCCATCAATAATATTACTATTCGGTATCGTCATCCTATTCCTAGGCTAGACGACATGCTTGATGAGTTGTGTGGCTCTATAATTTTCACCAAGATTGATTTGTGAAGTGGCTACCACCAAATTAGAATGAAACTTGGAGATGAATGGAAAACCGCGTTTAAAACCAAATTCGGGTTGTATGAGTGGTTAGTAATGCCTTTTGGTTTGATAAATGCACCTAGCACTTTCATGCGCTTAATGAATGAGGTTTTAAAAGCTTTTATTGGTCATTTTGTGGTAGTTTACTTTGATGATATATTGATTTATAGCAAGTCTTTTGTTGAACATATGGATCACTTTTGTGCTGTTTTTAATGCTTTACGTGATGCACGTTTATTTGGTAACCTTGAGAAGTACATCTTTTGCACAGCTCGAGTTTCTTTTCTTAGCTATGTTGTAACTCCACAGGGAATTGAGGTGGACGAGATGAAAATTGAAACCATAAAGAGCTGGCCGGTTCCCCAAACCGTCGCACAGGTGAGGAGTTTTCTTGGTCTTGCAGGATTCTACCGCCGCTTCATCAAAGATTTCAGCACCATTGCTGCCCTGTTGCACGAGTTGACAAAGAAAGGGGTGGTGTTTCATTGGGAAAAGGCACATGAGGAGTCATTTGACACTTTGAAGGACAAGCTCACACACGCACCATTGCTGCAACTTCCAAACTTTGGTAAGACTTTTGAGCTAGAATGTGATGCTAGTGGAGTTGGCATTGGGGGTGTTTTGATGCAAGATGGTAAACCCATTGCTTACTTTAGTGAAAAGTTGCATGGCCCTATTCTGAATTATTCCATGTATGATAAGGAATTGTATGCACTTGTCCGTTCTTTAGAGACGTGGCGTCATTATTTGTGGCCAAAAGAATTTGTCATTCATTCTGATCATGAATCGCTTAAGTATCTTCGCTCTCAACATAATCTGAATCGTAGGCATGCTAAATGGGTTGAATTTATTGAATCTTTTCCTTATATTATCAAACACAAGAAAAGGAAGGATAATGTGATTGTTGATGCTTTGTCTAGATGATATACATTGCTGTCCCAACTTGATTGTCAGATTTTTGGGCTTGAATCAGTAAAAGAACAATATGCGCTTGATCCTGATTTTAAGGACGTCCTTGCTGGTCATCATCACCTCCACCACTTCCTCTAAGTCCCTCATGACCCTCTCCAATGTTCCTAAGCAAGATAACATCATTAGGTAGTAGTCTATTCTCAAAAGTATGAAAAGATCGCTTAAGAACGAGCTCACCTCTAAATTGAGTTGACACATTCGAGCTCGGGTCATTGGACCTTGCATGACGGTTGGAGGATCAACGGGTACATCCGAAGGAGTGATGTCCTCATGTAGTAAAGGTAGAAAGAAATTAAACTTGAACTGGGTGATTTGGTTTGGTTACATTTGAGAAAAGATACATTTCCTAAGCTGCGTAAGTCTAAATTAATGCCAAGAGCAGCTGGTCCTTATAAGATAATTGAGAAAATAAATGATAATTCCTACAAACTTGATTTGCCACCCGAGTTCGGGGTTAGTCCCACCTTTAACATTGCAGATTTGAAGCCTTATTTGGGAGAAGAAGATGAGCTTGAGTCGAGGATGACTCAGTTTCAAGAGGGGGAGGATGATGAGGACATCACTCCTTGGGATGTGCCCGTTGATCCTCCAACCGTCATGCAAAGTCCAATGACCCGAGCTCGAATGTGTCAACTCAATTTAGAGGTGAGCTCGTTCTTAAGCGATCCTTTTCATACTTTTGAGAATAGACTACTACCTAATGATGTTATCTTGCTTAGAAACATTGGAGAGGGTCATGAGGGACTTAGAGGAAGTGGTGGAGGTGATGATGACCAGCAAGAACGTCCAACAGAAACCGGAGGCCCGGTCCAACATGATTTCGAATCTGCCTCGGCCTCTAGGACCAGTTTGCCTTAAACTGGTCACCCAGGACGCATCCGGACTCTGTTTTCGACGATCCACATATGGTTCAAAAGCTAATTTGATAAGGAAGCCAATGCAAGTGGTATCATGTCAAAAGATCTTCGGAATCCATGGGAATTGTCAAAACAAGTCAGCGTCCAGAATCTGTCTAGATGCTGTGTCACCATATTTGGTCCAATGGGCCATGTTTCATCTTTGAGACCGTTAGGGGGCGCGTCCAAGGTAGGTGATGACCCTAAGACCTTTATAATCATATGCCGCCGCCATCATTAGGGTTTGGGTTTTGCTTAGATTAATCTATCAAGAACAGTTTCGTCGTTCATCGGTTTGTGAGACCCCAACTTTGTGAGATTATTCATTCATCTGCAATTTAGTTATTTTCTTTCTTGTTCTTGCTTGTGTTCTTCATTGCATAGGCAAGGATTAGCCTTCTTGGCGAGGTCAACCAGATTCGTGTCTTGGTTGATAACTAGAGGAGTTGTGGTGCTAAGATTGTAGGGTTTGATCTTTCGATCTGAAGCCGGATCGGTGTGTCATTCTCCGCCACAACGATAGTTACCTCTACCTGACGGAAGATCGGGATCCCCGTCCCCATTACAGGAGACATGGCTGGCTCATCCAGGACATGGGATTTTGGACCTTCGCTTATGACAAAGTACATGATCGAGGAGTTGCGGCAGTTGGGCTACTTTGGTGATGCTAAGGTGAAGCCTCCAGAGCGGGAGACGATTCCTAAGCCAAAGGCCGCTGATGCCATGGTTTTTGGAGATTTCTTCCTTTGTGGCCTTCGCTTCCCGTAATGGCTAGAGGGGGGTGAATAGCCTATTAAAAATTCTACAACAATACTAAGGCAAGTGATTAGTAAATAAGATGGCGAAGCAAATTTTGCGCTAGCACTACAGTTGTGTTGCAAGCCACCTACCCAATTCTAAAATCTATGATCTCTAGTATATCACAACAAGGCTAAGTCACTAATTTACACCTAGGTGAGCAAGCTAGCAAGAGAACTATAACTAAGAGCTACACTAACTAGTTTTAACTACCACAAGCTCTACAAAAGTAAAGGCACAATGTAATACAAGAGAGTGGTAGAGAAGTATACCGCCATGGCAAGTGATCAATCAATGAATACCAAGGAGACAATCAAGACACAATGATTTTTTCCTTCGAGGTTCACTTGCTTGCCGGCAAGCTAGTCCCCATTGTGGCGATTCACTCACTTGGAGGTTCACGCGCTAATTGGCATCACATGTCAAACCCACAACCGGGTGCCACACAACCAACATAAGATGAGGATCCATAAGCCACGCGTAATCCACTAGAGTTGCCTTTGGCGCTCAGCCGGGGAAGGCACAAGAACCCCTCACAATGTCGATGATTGGAGCCAGCAACAATCACCAATAGCCGCTCAATGATCCACCAATCACCGGGCCACCTAGGTGTCGGCAAACACCAAGAGTAACAAGAACTCCACCAGCCCAAATTGCCCAGCTAGTGCCATAAGATGCTAGAACACTAAGCAATGCACTAGAGGCTCTCCAATGTCACTCAAGATGATGAAATCAAGTGTGCAAGCGAGTGGAGTGGTGCGCTTAGATCTCAAAGGGTGTATGTAGTTGTTAGAAGTGCCAAGAGAGTGGCCAAGGCCAGCCACTAGCTCTATTTATAAGCCCACAAGCAAATAGAGCCGTTACCCCTTTGGAGCAGCTTTCTGAGAGGGCACCACACACAGCGGTGCCTGGCACCGGACATGGTGGTGCCCCTCCCAACAGTCACTTTTCAATAGCTAAAAACTAGCCGTTGAGGCACCAGACAGGGTGGCGGTGACCATCCGGCCATATGCCCGAATACCCCCTTCTCTGGATTTTTATGGCGGTGCACCGCCATCAGGGCGGTGGTGCATGCGGTGCTGACCAGCTCAGTTTCCCTTGCTCTCGGGTGAAAAGTGGTGGTGGCACTGCCTCACTAGTGGCGGTGCACCATCCTGCTAGTGGCTGTGAACACCGCCCCTTTCGCTGCCAGCCACAACTCCAGCCTTGCTCTGCCACGTCCAGGTGGGCATCGCCCTAGGGGTGGCGGTGCCACCGGATGGGGTGGCAGTGCCCTCAGGGCAACCCATAGCTCTCGGCCTCCCAACCGGTCACCTCCATAGGAGTGGCGGTGCACCAGACAAAGGGGGCGGTGCCCCTGTGGCAGCCCCCCAAGTCGAGTTTTGCCTCCTTTTCTTCACCTTTCTCACCACCTTTGCAAATGTACTAACACTCTAGGTGTTTCACCATCACGTGCAAGTGTGTTAGCATTTTCACAAACATTTTCAAAGGTTAATCACTTTGTCACCGATTGTGCACTAGGTCTAAAATGCATATGCATGTTTTCCAACACCTAGTGGCACTAGATGATCAAGTTGTTCGATATGAGCTTCCCTCTTAATAGTACGACCATCTATCCTAAATGTGATCACACTCTCTAAGTGTCTCGATCACCAAACCAAAAAGCTCCTATTAAGTTTCACCTTTGCCTTGAGCTTTTTGTTTTTCTCTTTCTTCTTTTCTAAGTCCTGAAGCTTGATCATCATCACATGTCCACACCACCACCATGGACTTCATTTCATATGACCATCTCCATCCATGAGTGCCACCTAGATCTTTCACTTGGATTGGACCATCCTATCTAGTCACACACTTAGATGCAAGGATTAGTCCAAATAGATTTCATCAATTAGCCAAAACCAAACTAGGGCTTTTACCCGGTAGCGCGCTTCCTTCGCCAAGTCTTAGAAGCATTCGAGGTACAACTTCACCATCTTACCCCCAATGGTATTGTTACCCTAAGTAAGTTCTGCTAGGCCTGCTTGTCTTATGGCATGGAGCCGAACGTTGGTACTTTCTGCGAGTACTACGAGCTCTAGCGCCAGCCTAAATGAGATGGCGAAGGCCAGTTGGTGGCGCAGTATGGAAGCTACGCTTTTATGCCACGGAGGAACCAAAAGGGTGAGAAGTTGGAGATCTCCTTCGCTCAGAAGAACAAGTGGTTGAAGGATTGGATGGAATATTGGTTCTATGTGAGGACCGGTGGCATGACGTCTACCGGCTCAGACAGGAAGAAAAATACCCGCTATCTGTTGACCTCAATGATGACTCCGATGAGGCCTTTGACTCAAGGGACCCTAGGCCTAGGGACTGAAGAGGGTCACGAAGCCTGAGACAAGGCCTTTGCTCTGGCCTGCCAATACTCCAAAGACCGTGATTTGGTTGAGGAGATGGTGGTGGCTAACTGCTGGCCCCTTGGTAGGAACAGGCCTACCATGACCATTGAGAAGGTCAATCTGCCTATTTTTGGTGAAGGTGTTGGGGTTCCATTTCCCCGCTTTGGCTTTGAAAAGAATGAGGATCGGGCTGCTGAGAAATTGGTGAAGTCCACCGAGGCGGGGGCATGTGAGATACTCGGCGAAATATCTGACCAGGAGTATCTGGCATGTCGAGCCATCGCGCTCAATAGAGTTTTTGAGGAATTTGGGGTCCACTATGAGGAACATGATGTTCCTACAAAGGTCCATAAGTCCATAGAATATAAGGCAAGGAAGGTCACTGCCAAAAATGTGACTGCTGTGGCGGAGGCGAAGAAAAGGAAAGGGGCTGCTGCGCCTAAGATAATCATAAAAAGGTGGAAGACTATGGCTGCTTCTGCTGCTGCCTCCACCGATGCATCCGTGGCCACCTCTGTCAACGATGAGGAGGAGGTTGCCCAAAATGTTGGCGGAGGCTATGGCTCCGTTCTTGCCGGAAGGGGCAAACGCTCTACTGCCTCCTTGGATCTTAGTGGCGATGACTTAGTGGATACCACCCTCCAAGGAATGGGCGGTGGCCTTACTGTTGAACCCTCCGCCATGGCGCCTATGCCTGGCATTTTGGGTGATGAGTCTTCTAGCTTTGAGGGCGAAGGTGCTGGTAGTGGTGATGCTTCTCCACCAAGAGAAGGGGAGGCCGTTAGTACTGGCCTTCACCGTCCTACAGCCGGTCTCGTAGAGGTGTCCGAGGATGAGGCGGAGGCAAGCTCTCTAGTTGCTCTGTTTCAAAACATGAGGTTTCAGGCCACCGATCATCACGCCGAGGATGTTGGTGGCTCAAATACTGCCCTGAGTCCTTTGCATCTAGGTAAGTTGCCTCTTAGCTTTGTTTTTCCTTTGTTGTTTGTATTTCCCTGTTTTATCGGGACTTATTTTTATTTTCCCCGAGGGTTTGACGGAGGCCCTTGGGAAAACTGATAAGAACCCTAACGATCTTTTGGGTGTGGACCTTGCCCGGATTGGCTTGGGAGCACCTCCGAGGCCTCCACTTGGGGGCATGACTCCTCGCCCATCTGGTCCTAGCTTGGATGGCGGCGAAGGTTGCTTTTTTCTTCTTGCTTTCTGTTTCTATATTATATTTTGTTTTGGTCTTTGCTGATTTTTGGTTGCTGTTCCAGGTGCCTCCGACAGCATAATAAGTGGGTGGGCAGATGTCTTGGAAGCTATTTACAATGATATAGGAGGTTGTTCATCCTATATCTTTTGTTTTCTTGCTTTTTGTCTTACATTTCTTACGGTTGATTTGTTGTTAGGCCGCCTTCGCCACCACTTGAAGAATGTTGACTACTTCAAGTTGTTGCGGATGAACTTGGAGCAGCAATGTGTGGTATGTTTCTTTTTTCATTTCCTCAGCTATTACTCTATTATGCTTGTGGCTGATGTTCGTCTTGACAGACCCACTATCTCTCGGAGGCCATCGAGGAGCGTGGCACGCGGGAGGTGGTCGACCACAACCTGGCCATCGAGGCCTTGAAGAAAGAGGTGGAAATTATTGAGGCCGAGAAGACTCGGCTTGTAGGGAAGGTTGGTGGCCTCCGCACTACCCATGCTGAGCAAGAGGAGCTGCAGAACAAGGTTGATTTGCTAAACAAGAAGGTTGATTTGCTGAACAAGGAGGCTGATTGCACGAAGGCTGCCGAGCAATTGGCTGTTGAGCACACCTTGAAGGCCATTAAGACAACTGATAACCTTCGCATGGAGGTTGATGCTGAAAGGGAGTCCGACGCTGCATTGAAAGCGCAAGTGGACATGTTGTCTAAGCGCCTTGAAGATGCCCAATCCATTGGACTGGCCATAGCTGAGCTTTATGTAGGTGCGCTTGAGCAGTTCGGAGGCTCTACGCTGCTGCTGCCCTCTAAGTCTTCGGCATTCAACATCTTCTCTTGGATGAAGGCCAACTTCATGAAGCTCCCTGACTTCATTTGCAGTGCTATCAACTTTAGAGCCTTGGCCTCCACCATGAACCTTTCGAAGATGCTGGCATAGAATGGCTGCCCGCATGCCAAAGATGTGAAGAAGAGAGACCTTGAGGGCCCGACCGATCTTGGAACGACTTTGCGTGATGTTAGAAGATCAATCTGCCACTTTATGAAGTCGTTCTGGGTGAAGTTTGGCCAGGCGGAGGCTCGCTTGGTGGCGAAGGCGCACCGAGCTAAGGTTTAGTTTTCCCTCATAGCTTATTGTTTTTTTAAGTTTTCTACCGCTTGTTTGCTATTTTTATAATCTTGGTATTATTTTTGCAAGAGTTGCAGAAGAAAGAGGCTATGCGTGGTGCTGCTGGGGCATGATCTTTGCTGGCTACGGAGGCACTGGCTCCGAAGACTCCATCTCTAGCTACTGAGGTCCCAAAGCCCTGGGAGCCTACGCCTGCTCCTACTGACCTAGAGGTGTAGTGTAGGTTCTAGTTAGTTTTCTAGGCTTGGTCAAAGGCGATGTGCTGCAGATGCACGTCCTTTTGTATATATTTAGGTCTAAATTGTAAACTTGTCCTGTGTCTCCTTCACTAGGACTGTGTAAGACGTGCCTCCTGTTATTATGTACCAAGACAGAATTTATGTTAGTGGTGAACTATGGCAATATTGGCGGGAAGCTTTTCCCCGACATTCTATTCATGATATGTTTGCCTTTGTGAACTACGATATTGACAATGAACGTGCGGAGTTTACTAGGTCGCTAGCTTGGCGAGGGCCTCAACCTTAGTTTTATACTACTTTGTTGGACCGGCCTTCGCAGCTTTGTAGCTGTTACTTGGAAGGCCTTAACGCCTCTTCTTTTTTCCTTTGCCCTATTATTGCCTTCGGGCTTTTGTACTATTGCGCTTATAATGTGTTGTTGTTGTAATCATATCTGCTTTTGTAATGAACTTTTTCTTGATTGTCTATCTATGCGGTTCTTTTTACAAAGGATTCTTACTATGAGTTTTGGCTAGGCCGAAGGGTTACATTTTCTATGCCTTACTCTCTCTCTTAGCCTCTGCTTCTCTCTTCTTTGGTCGACGTTGAGTATGAGTCTGTGTTCTTGCATGAAGAAGCTAAGTTGTTGGTCTTTGACCTTGCGCGCCTTGCGGAGGCTTCGGTTCTTGTCTTGTTGCTCTGGCCTCCATCTTTGTGCTTGCATGAAGTTGACAGGGAAGCTTTAGCACGTCGCAGCAGAGAAACTAAAGTGCTTGTATTCGATCTTGCTGATGCTATGAAGGCTTTGGCACAATTTGAGCATTCATCGGAGGTGCTAGTTTTATTCTTAATGCTTCTCTAGAGGCCACAGAGCAATTTGTGCAAGCAATGGAGGTCGAAGAAGCATTTCTTGGACATTGTCTCCGCTTGCGCCTAGATTGTTTTGTTTTTGCCTTCAACTATGCTGGAGCAGCTGCGCTCCCATCGAACATGGTTGATGCCGAGTTGCGCCAGATGGTGTCTTCGGTTATGGGGGGATGTTACAAGCCTTCGTGCGATACCCTCCCGCAACCTCTGACACTGAATGTTTGTTGTCAAGCTGTGGTCATTCAATGCCCCGTGGAGGTTGCATGACACCAAGTGGAGGATGCATACAACCTCAACGTGGCCTTCGTCGGGCTGCGCAAGTTGCTAGATTTATGAGTATCGCACGATGCCTTCTGGTCTCTTGTTTCTAAAGAAACTTTGGCTTCCATTTTTCTTTGGGTTGGCTCTATAGTGCACTGGCTTTTGGTTTGTTTGGCTTCCCCTGGCGCTCTTCTGGAGGTAGGGGTATGAAAATGCACTGACTGGGGCTATTGCTGTGGTAGGGTGCGGGATTTTATAGCCTACTACTTGTATGTTTTAATAAATCCTGGTGGTTGGCCGATGTTTATTGCTTAGATACATTTTTAAGTCATGATGAGCATCGGATTTTTTCTGTACTTGGCGTATCTTTTGGTCTTTATTCCTATTCTACCTTAGTTATTAATTCCTGATAGTTATCTGGAGCTTGATGATGACAAGCCTTTTCCCGATACCTATGACGAAGGTAGGTCTTTGTCAGGTTTGTTTTGGCCTTTTTTGGCCGTTTTGATAAATCCTTGATGCCTGAATGTGAACAGGGCTTTCTCAAGGTTATAGGCTAATTTAGCCATGGAGGCCGTTCCATGCTTTGGAGCCTTCATCTAAAGCATTGGAAGGTCCTCTTTGTCGTAATGTTGTTGTCGAATGTTGTGGCTCCGTTGCTAGCCACTTTCGACCTTCCCTTTTAATGGTATTCTTGGGGGGATTCCTCTTTATATTTTTAGAGGTTTTACATGGAACCTACCTCATTAAAAACCTCACCTCTGCTAGGAGCCCCCTTTGTGAGGAAAAGAGTGTAGGCCATTTTGCATGAAATGTAAACAAAATGCGAAAACTAGCGGAAGCTTGGTGACTATCGCTTATAATTCCGTGGAGGCCACCCTTTTTACATTTAGATGCAGAACCTAGGCAAACTATCGATGTTCTAGGTGTGAGTTGTTGTTTTGCCTTCGCCGTCAGTTAGGTAGAATGACCCAGGTCTTCCGGCGGCCTTCGCCATGTATGGGCCTTCCCATTTTGGTTGAAGCTTTCCAACATTTTTAGCATTAATTTTCCTTCTGAGGACTAGATCTCCATCTTGTATGAGTTTTCTAATCACTTGGCTGTCTCTCTACTTTTTGGTTTGGTCTTGGTATTTTGTAATGTTTTCTACTGCTTCCAAACTTGTGCCTTCATTTGTTTCCTTGGAGTAGTCTTCATCTTCTGCCAGTGCTTGTTTTATGACGCGGAGGCTCTAGTGCCTGGCTTCTTCGGGCAGCATTGCTTCTTCGCCGTACAAGAGTTTGAATGGTGTAAAGCTTGTTGTTCTAGAGGCTGTAGTGTTATGGGACCACACTACCCTCAGTAGTTCCTCTACCCACTTGCCCTTGCGGAGGTTGAATAGAGTATTTGCTATTGCTAAGAATATTACTCTATTTGCTCTTTCCACTGCTCAGTTTGATTCTGGGTGGTAGACCGAGGCAAAGGCTACCTTGGTACCTATACTCTTGCAAAATTCTTTGAAGTTGTCCGAGTCGAATTGCTTTCCATTGTCAACTATTAGGGTTCTTGGTACTCCGAATCTACAAATTATATTCTGCCAGAAGAGCTTTTTTATTGTCTCTGATGTGATTGTTGCAAGTGGTTTGGCCTCAATCTATCTTGTGAAATATTCTATGGCTACTACTGCGAACTTGTTCCCCCCTTGTGATGGTGGTAGCGGCCCAACCAGGTCCATGCCACATCTTTGTAGGGGCCAAGTGGGTGGGATGAGTTGTACAACAGTCGAAGGTTTTGATTAGTGTGGGGAGGTGCTTTGGCATGTCTTGACAATCTCTTATGTGTCTTTGATGTGCGTAGGCCAATAGAATCCTTGCCTGATGGCCTTCGTAGACAATGCCCTTGGACCAATGTGTGAGCCACATAAACCTGAGTGGATTTTCTGTAGAAGGTTTTTGCCTTCGCTCTAAGGTATGCACTTGAGCAGCGGTTGGACAACTCCTTTCTTGTACAGTATTCCATCTATTAGTGTATAGCTTCTTGCTCTTGATGTCATTCTTGCTGTGCTCACTTCATCCTCTGTGTGATGCACGTTGTTCAGGCAATCTATGATCAGCTACCTCCAGTCCTCAGACTCGGTAACTAAGACTATTTTGAATGCCTTCGCTATGACCTGCGTTGCCGGTGCTCGCAGCACTTGGTAAAAGGCTCCATTTGGTATGGGCAAGTTGTTTGTTGCTGCCTTTACTAGCTCGTTCGCTTCTGCATTTCTGCTCCTGGTATGTATTGCAGGGTGAATCCCTGGAACCTCCACTCAAGAGCCCTTACTATGGCCAGGTATTTGACCAGTTCTGGTTCCCATGCCATATATTCTTTTCGACTTGTCCTGCTATGACTTGGGAGTCTGTTTTTGCCAGTAATGTTTTTGCTCCGAATGCCTTTGCCTTGTTGAGGCCTAGTATGAGGCCTTCATATTCTGCTATGTTGTTTGTTACCTTGAATTATAACCTTGTTGTATACTTCATGCAGAGGCCAAATGGTGCTATCAAGATGGTAGAGGCCCTAGCGCCTAGATGTCCCCAAGCCCCATCCGTGTAGAGTGTCTAGATTTGGGGCTGAGGCTGCGGGGCTTGGTGTGCCGAAGGTGTCCAATCTGCCATAAAATCTGCTAGCGCTTGTGATTTCATTGTTGTTCTTGATCCATAGTTGAGTTCGAACTAGGATAGCTCTGTTGCCCATTTCCCTATTCTTCCGGAGGCTTCTTTGTTGCTATGTATGTCCCCGAGTGGTTGTGAAGAGGGTACTGTGATTTTGTGCGCCTAGAAATAGTGCTTCAATTTCCTTGAAGAGATCAATACTGCGTATGCTATTTTTTTATCTCTGTATAGTTTAACTTTGCTCCTAACAGGGCTTCTGAAATGTAGTAGGCCGGCTGTTGAATGACCTTTGACTCTTCTTTTTTCTCTTGGACAAGCACCCCACTGACCGCATGGTCGGAGGCTGCAACATAAAACAGCAATGGAGCCTCTAGATCCGGCACTGTCACCATGAGTCTGGTAGCTAAATAATTTTTGAGTTGTTGGAAGGCCTTCGGCTGTTCTGGCCCCCATTCCACCTTATCTCCGCCTCTCAAAGCTTTGAAGAATGGGAGGCTACGTTCTGGTGACTTTGAAATGAATCTGTTCAGCGCTGCTATTCTTTCAGTGAGTTTTTAAACTTCCTTTTTGGTTGATGGTTCCACCATTGAGATTATGGCCTTTGTTTTGTCTGGGTTGGCTCTTATGCCTTTGGGTCCTAAGATGTACCCGAGCATTTTACCTCTGCTCACGCCGAAGACACACTTTTCCGGATTGAGTTTTAGCCCGGCTTCTCTTAGATTGGCGAAGGTTTCCTTTAAATCTGCTATGTGATCTCCATCATTCTTGCTCATTACCACAATATCATCAGCATAAGCTATAATGTTTTTCTACAGCTATGGGCCGAGGACCGTCTTCGTCATTCTAGAGAAGGTTGATCCTGCATTCTTTAATCCTTTGGGCATTCTTGTGTAACAATAAGTTCTAAAGGGGGTAGTAAAACTTGTCTTCTCTTTATTTTCTTTGTTGAGCCAGATCTAGTGGTATCTTGAAAAACAATCTAGGAGAGAGAAGCATTTGCATCATACTGCCTTGTCGATGAAGGTGTCTATTCTTGGCAGTGGAAACAGGTCTTTCTTGCATGCTTTGTTCAGATCTATGAAGTCTATGCACATTCTCATCTTTCCATTTTTCTTCAGCACTAGTACTACATTTTCCATCCATTCTGAGTACTTGACTTCTCTGATGACGTTTGCGTTTAGCAACCTCTGAACTTTGGCTTTTGCTGCTAAGATTCTCTCCTCCGATATTTTCCTTTGTCATTGTTTCTTTGGCTTTATTCTGGGGTTGATGTCAAGGGAGTGTTGTATGATATCCCTGCTGACCTGTTTCACGTCGGAGGCTGACCAAGCGAAGACGTCTTTGTTCTTGGCTAAGGTTTCTATGAGTTCTACTTCTTCTTCTTTCGATAGGTTGCCTCCGATCATGACCTTTCTGTCTGGGACTACAACTTCTAATGGGACTATCTTTATTTCTTCTTGATCCTTGAGATTTGTTTTTCCCTTTGGCATGTTCGACGGCTTCGGTGAGTTGGTTTTGGCTACTTCAACGGAGTTGATATTGCGTTGTGATTTATAGATGGCTCTTTCTATGTTTCTTGCCTCCTTTTGACTTCCATGGACTGTAATGGTTCCATGCAAGGCTAGCATTTTCATACATAGGTAGCCCATATAGATGGCTGCATTGAACTTGTTTGCGAACCCTCTTCCAAAGATGGCGTTGTAGGGATAGTAGAGATCTACTATGTCAAAGGTCACACATTCTGTTCTTGTGTTTTCCTGACCTCCGAAAGAGACTGGCGGGGATATTTTTCCTAATGCATCGATCCTCTTTCCTCTAAAACCAATTAATGGTGAGTCTAAAGGCTACAACTGACTCCTGCTTAGTTTTATCTGGTCGAAGGCATTGACAAAGATAATTTCTGTAGAGCTTTTGGAGTCTATGAGAACCCTACTGATTTCCCATCCTGCAATGTTAGCCTTGATTACCATGGCGTCGGTATGAGGGTAGCTTTCCAGCTGCAAATCTTGTTCTGAGAAGATGATTGGTGTCTTCAACCAATCTGTGTAGTGCATTGGGCCTTGAACTGCTATGTTGTTGATCAACCTAAGGTGATATTTTTTTCTATTTCTTTGTCTAGAACTCCATCGAAGAGCCTCCGGCTATAGGCAGTATCATGCCGATGGTGGGTAGGGGTGTGTGAGGGTTGAGTTGGTTTTTTGGGTTGGGTTCGTTTTTGGGTGTTGCCAGCTGTGTTGGTGTAGGCGAAGGCAATGTCTCTAGTTGTCTATTGTGTACTTGGGATGGCTGGTTGGCCTCAATGAATGTTATGTGAGGAAGCCTTGGGTTTATATAGGTGAGGTTGGCTTCTGCACGTTGGTTGTTAGTCAGCCCCTGCTGCTGAGTACTTGGTCTCCATGCCGGTAGGAAGTTTGGGTAGTAGGCAACGACTAGAGTGGATGGGTGAATTTGGGTGGAGTTTAGAATTGGGTAAATTGGGCAGTATTGCTGCTGAGATGCTGCGAAGGTATGGTTCACCTCTTTTGCGGGTTGTTGTGGTGGAGGTGGCGGATTTGCTCTGCTTTTGATCCTTTCTTGGGTTTCCTTGGCATTTGGGCAATCCCTGGTGATGTGCCCTTTGTTTTCTCCATAGAAAAAAACAATACTACCTTCGCTGCTTTTGGTTTTGGTTTCTCTTCTAGTTCCTGCCTTGGCCATTTCCCTTGTCTTTGGATTGTTTCTAAGGCGTGCTGTTTGGGCCTGCCTTCGCCGGTTGCTGCCCCTACTAGCTATTTCCTTGCTATTCTATGTTGAAGACTTGCTAGCTTTGCCCTTGCTATGGCTGCGGCTGGCTTTGGCTTCTGTTGCCCTTCTAGGTGTTTCTGTTGCTGCCCTAAAACTGGTTGCTTTGGTTTTGTTCTTCTAGCCTTCTGCAGAGGTCATTGTCAGATCTACAATACTTCTCAAATTTGTTGTAAAGGTCTTCGATGGACCTTGGCTTTTCCCTGGCTAGATGAGCCGCGAAGGGTCCTATGTGAAGGCCTTTGATTGCTACTTCGATAGCAACGTCCTCTGGCATATTGGGTGCTTTTGCTTTCATTTGCATGAATATCTGAAAGTAGTCTTTTAAGGCTTCTCCTTGATTCTGCTTGCATTGAAATAGATCCATGGAAGTCAAGGATTCACTTGTGAACCCCTTGAAATTTGCTAAGATCTTGTCGCGAAGGTCTTCCCATGAATAGATAGAACTTGGCCTCAGCATCGAATACCAGGCTAGTGCGTCGCCTTTAGCTGCGATGACAAAAGATTTGGCTAGCACCACTTCATTTCCACCAGAGGAAGCTATTGCTGCCTCAAAGCTTATGATGAATTATTATGGGTCTGATCTTCCATTAAATTTGGGCAAGGTGATGGGTTTGTAGGAGGGTGGCCAGGGTGAGCTCTAGATGCCTTCGGATAGTGGTGATTTGGAATTGATGGTTTTGTGGGTTTGCGGCGAAGTGTAGGGTGTGTCGAAGGTTGGTTGGGCTATGGTACGTGGTGGGGGGTTGGGTTGGCTTTGATTTGCTGAGTGGAGCTAGTTGGACGTGTTGAAGTTAGATTGCGAAGGTTGCATACTTTGTATCTCGGTCTGTAGGATGGCTAGCTGTTGCCTGATCTCCGCTGCCTGAGCTAATGTTTGGGTTGCCCGTTGATTTGCGGCGAAGGCTGCTGCGACCCTATTTCTTTCTTGCTGCATGCTCTGCAACTGAGCCTGTAGTTGTTGAAGCTCTTGTTCCGGAGTGGGATTTTGGGCTTGCTGCTCCTCGGATGCCGGAGGCTGGTCTTCGACCACGGGCTCTTCTTCAACTTGATCTTCCAGGGCACTAGCGTAGGTGCTGCGGGCACTACACCTGGGTCGTCCTCTCGTCGAGGGTTCTGTGGGAATCCTAGCGGAGGCTGCTCTCTTTTTTGCCATCGTGGGTCTTGCTTGGCCAACACGCAGTGGGCGCCAATGTTGGAAAGTTTGGTTTCCAGCGATTGAGACAAAGGACAGCGAGGGCCTTCGCCCAACCTTGTGCCCCAGGCAAAGGTGTGAGTAATGAAAGGTGGGCCCTAGCCAGATTAGGGTTTCATAAATGTATGTCTCTCCCCTGTACAGAGTTTGACTCCCCCCTTTTATAGGGCACTGTCTGCTAGAGCTACTCTTTACATTTTCTACCCCTTGTCGGTTACAGTACATTCTTATAATATTCCTATGCTAATGCAAGCCCCCTGGGGCAGTTTGGGTATCTTCTTTCCTTTACCGCCTTTGCCTGTTGGGCCACCGTCGACGACCCGTCATCGGCCCGTGGCCTAGTAATGCCACCGAGCGGGGGGTTTTCCTGGTTCCGGGGCCTCCGCCCGGGAAGCCTTCGCCAAAGCTTCCCGACCTTCGCTTCTGGTGTCCGAGCCATAGCCTTCGCTCGTGCCGCGAGAGCCTCCGTCCCCAACCGCGTCCTGGTGCCTTCGCCGTAGCTCCCTGGCCTTCGCCTCACGTGATCTCCCAAGCGAAGGCCTAGGGCTCCTTTCCCTACACACTGTTAACAAAACTCGTTAGCTGTTAGTTCTTATAGCTGTTGTGAACTTTGTCCTCTGCGTCTTATAACCGTGTCCCAACACCTATTTTGGAACTTTATCTTTATCCTTCAAGTGAATATGATCATTATTTTGTTGACATGATCATGCGTCGTAGGTCTGTCTATATTTGATATGTCACCAGCTTGGTGGTTGTTTAACAGGGATGTTGCCTATGAACACTTACTTAATGTGTCCCATAGCGTTAGCACGGGCAATATACTAGTGTATACGTATGCCTTACCTCACTCGTACATTTACGGCAACCAGCAATCGTTGAATGGAATATAATAATGGAAAGACTAGCGCCAGCGCCTGCTCCACCCTAGTCTCTCGGATTCGTGTGCTTCTCGCGCCAGCTCCGCTTCCCATGCCCGCTTTCGAATCGCTCTCTTCCGCTCCACTGCCCACATCACCTGGATGATTCGGCCATGTCTCTTCCACACCAGTGCCTCACCCACCTCTTCTACACCGCTTTGCGCCCACCTCTTCCACCCGTCGCTTGGATGACTCCCCCGTCTCTGCGCGGCCTGCGCCTCCTCCCCACATCGACGCTGCCATGGCTCCCACGCTAGCTCTCTCCTCATCGCTCAACAACCCTACATCCATATCTACTTTTGCAACACTCAAATAAAATAATTGCAACGTACGTCTCAAACAGATTAAACATTTCGAACATACATTTGCAACATCCAGATAAAACACTTGCAACATGCGTCTGAAACAGATGAAACATTTTGAAGAAACTCTAGCAGCATATGTGAATAACCATTGCAACATGTGCAACATCCGAAAACCACCATTGCAACATCCATATAAAACATCTGAAATATACCTTTTAAACATCTGAAACACTTCAAACATGCGTTGTGCAACATAGGGAAGGCCGGGACCGGTCAATTCAAGGCGTCGGTGTCGGAGTTGGCAGCACGCTAGCGCCACCAGCACCAACACCAACGTCGGTGCACGGGCACCACCATCGTCAGCACCACTAGCACCGGCCTTGGCTCAGCCGGGCAGGTGGCGCACGCGATGGGTGGGCGCAGACTGTGCATGCGACGGGAAGGAGGGAGCGAGGCGGAGTGGGGTGGGGGCACGCAGCGCGCGACGCGGATGGGCGACACGGGTTTAGGCGCGCGGCGTGGGTGCTTCGGTCCGTCTGGACCTGAACGTCCGTGGCGTATCATTATCGATGTAATAAACAAATTAATTACTTTTCCTTTTTCCCTTCATGACACGACCACCAAGCAATATGTATCATTCTGCTCTTGGACTATCCATGGCTGATACGCTTCATCGTAATCTGACGTCCGCACAACCTCCTGCGACCTCTCTGGAGAAGCCGGACAGAAACTCTGCAATCTCTGCATGTTCCTCCAAGCTTGTTTGCTGGCATCCTCATACGTTGGTAGTAACCAGCAATGACTCAATTTCTCTTCTCTTTTGCATATACTCCAACTCACGGCTAGCCATGACCCATGATGCATCAGCATATGCAAATCCCTGCAGATAGGGTCCTGTGCCCCGTATGTCTGTGTGTTCATGGCAGACAATAAGATCCCAAAGCCGCTGGAAGCTGCATGCATGCACCTGATGCAAGTACGAGCACTTAAAGCAATGTAATCCAACACTGACCTTTACATCTATGTTACCCTTCGTCTCATGCTTTGGTTAACCCCATTGTTCAGCAGTTGAATAATTAATCGGCAAAGGGCCATGAACACAATTATAGAGCAGCCGAATTAATCAAAATAATGCACAATGGATTAACCTAACAAGGCTTTCAAATTTGGCTGTTTGCTGTTAATTAACATAAAATACGGCCCGAGCCCAATTTGAGTGTCAACAAATAATAATAATAATAATAATGACACGCAGTACACGTACCCGGCTACATGAATACCAAAAAAAAAAACAAATACCGGGGTTTTTAGTGGAGTAAAATTCTTATATACTGGTGGAAAAACTCGATTTCTCTTGCACGGCATCGAAAAATCAAGACCCTCTTAATGCCATCGGTTGAAACTAATAGGCTTGACAATGAGTAATTTTCCGTGTTTCGCAGTAGTTTCTTGATTTTGGTGACGCAGCTTGCACCTCATGGACGGGAGCTGTGATTGTGAAGCTGCAGTAGCTTTAGGTGCTCACTAGGTAGCTTCCAAAGCCTGAGCAGTGTTGCTGTCTTAATCGGAGATGGACGGGAGCTGTGATTGTGAAGCTGCAGGGGCGGAAGATCGATCGAGTGAACAAGCAAAACGGACGCCGAGGTGCCAGCAAGGATGTACTGTGATGTATTCTTTCTGGGACAGAGCAAGTATCTTGCAAGCTCCACCGTTGAACAAGCAATCGTACTGTTTGATTGGGCGCCGTGCCGACCGTGGTGGTTTGTTGTACAGGTAAAACTATGAAAAGGAAAGCAGTTCCGTGTGCGCGTGGTGTCTTTGCCCGGACTGTACTGTATGGACAGTGTTTGGCTCAAGGAAGTAAGGAACACCACTTGTGAATTTCAGCCAACCAGAAAAGGGGTCGGAAGCCAAATTCATTTTCAGCAGCGACTGGGTCCAGACGAAACATTTCTGGAATCATTTTCTTGGTCGTTTTCCCCAAAAGCAGACATGTACATCTTCAAACAGCGTCGGCAGACCTTTATAGTTACCGTGTCGGGTAAAAAGGTTGAAGCTTGCAACACGGCCCCCTTTGCCGCTTTAGAAAATTATAAAACTACAAGGTGACATCACACAACCATCATATTTGCCTGTCAAAAATACTGACAATCTGGGCCAGACGAGGCTGATTCCAAACACGCATGGGGACAATAAGTCACAATACGTTCCTCTGTATTATTCCAGAACAGCAGTACTACTCCATCGCAATCCGATGGCAGTTTAAAGACATTTACATGCTTCTCGCAACTACGCAACCCACTGCCCACTATAGCTGTGTAGAATGCACTGCTACGCTCCCCAGGCCTGACTGGCAGATCTTCTATACAACCATCATATATCATGCATTCATGTTACAGAAACCAAAAAAAATGAAACAAAGTTATTCTACAATGCTCTTACAAACAACCCCCCAGCTCTTACAATGCTCATCACCGTGCATCAGTTTGGGAAGGGCAAGCATACAAAAACTGCATGGCACCTCAATCTGCCTATGTTCTCGAGGGGACCCTGTTTTCCTCAACTGCTAGAGTGGGTTTCCAGCCAAAAGATCAGCCAAATCATTGCGCCACCGGGCTTGAATATTCGGGTCCAATCTCCGAAGTCGTTACGCTGGATGACCCTGCCGATGTCACATTGCTGTATGAAGAACCGTTCCTGGTGGATTTTGGTTGGAGCTCCAGCTCTCTTTGCCTCTCTGGAGCTGCTGCAGGTTCTTGACCCGCGTCAGCTAATCTCTTCAAGATGTTCATTACAGTGGGAACAAATTTCGTCGACAGTGAAAGGATGGCAGGAAGCTGTTTGACAGCGCAAGAATAAATAAGTTGATTAGACAATTTCAGGTGGCTAACATGTGCAACAAAAGGTGGTTTGAATACTCACAAATCCGTGTTGGAATTCCCTGCCAATTTCTGACTGCACCCAAAAGGCTTTTCCAACAAGATAAATCACAAATATGGCAAACAGGTAAAGTGGATTCCTGTTATTCAAGTGAAAAAGTTAGCCTGGTCAAAAGTGATAACTCCACTACTGACATGCATGTATGTTTCTGCAGACAAAAGAAATACCTCAGTAATGTCATAAACTCATTGAATCCAAGGATAGCCATTGCAGCAAGTGCCCATGGAGGTGGCAGCCAGTTGTTGTTCCTCTTATTTGCTTCCTGAACAAGGCAACAGTAATATTTAGCAGATCGATCTTCTCAAACAGTTATATTTAAGTGGACCATTCCCACGCCCCAAAAAAATCTTTAGTAATAAACAAAATAGAGGGATTTTGAGATGACATCCACAAGGTTTCACTAGCACATATCAGTTAACTGGAAGAATGGAAATGTGGAGATACCTGAGCAGCTATGGCTTGAGTGACTGTATATTCAGTTTCAGCTTTGAATTGCCTCCACAAATTTTTGCACTGCACAGGGGTAATTAAAGTCTTCTCCTCGGCAACCTGCTCATGAATGTGATCTCAGCAAAACATATGTTTTGTGCTTAAAGAAAGTGCTAAGTAAAAACTGGGTGTTACTTCAGCAGAGGAACATAAATTTGACATGTCAAATACAGCTTTGTTACCCTTTCCCATGAGCTGGAGGCAAGTGGATCGGACAATTGGATACTCCTATCTGTAGTCCCAGGTTTTGAAGTGTCAACAAGAGCAACGGAGAGAGTGTTCTCAATGTTATCACCATCCTCCTCCAACCGAATTGCAGCCATTGTAGAAAGCAACTTCATGGACTGCAGCAAAATGGGAGAATGAATATGCATCAGTTCCTAAGACAATTCCTTACTGTTTCATATATACAGTATTGAATATTAGCATTTGACGTACAGCTGAGCGAGCGGTTTTAGTTATAGCTTTTATGTCCTCCTTTCCTGTCCACACCCTGGGCATAGAGTCAGCATCTCGGCTGAACAGTGTTGAGAACCTGTAAATTTGTTTCAGTTTAGTCTGCACAGAAGATATATATGTGAGTTGTCGGTATGGAGCACAGCTCACCTGTCCTTCATGCGAATCAAAACCCTTCCAGCTTCTTCTTTTGCCTTGGACTCAACAACACTCCTTCCATGCTTCTCCAGCTTCGCAAGCAGTTCTTTCTCAATTGCTTCATCGAGTTCAAAAGCTGACACAGCAGATTCAAGACCTGAAACAGCAGTTTTTGTCTCGCGTTGAAGAAGCTTTCTAATAGCTGGCCACGTATCTTCACTGGCTGAATCTAGAAGAGATTCAACTGGCTCCGCCAGAGCTTTGGTAAGTTGTGCCTGATACAACATATCTTAAGATTAGACAAGGATTCTCTTGTGCTGCATGGTGACACAAACAGATGAATTCAAACTGGCGCCAACCTCATATTTGGCACAAAGTTCAGATAATTTAGTAGCTCGAACTGAAGCTACATGAGCCTCAATGTCACGTCTAAGCTTATCCTTCACTTTTGAGGTGTCCCAATTCACTTGTTGAATAGCAGCATCTGTCAAAGAATATATGCACACATCTGATAAGACATACATTTACGTGGAAAGGGAGGGTGCAAACTGGCAAATAGCATCCTTCATTCCTTTGGAAGGAGAGTTTTAGACAAAAGCCTTGAGCATAGAACTAACTAACAAAAGGAGTCTCAATTGATGTTTTAGAAAGCTGAAACGCCAACAGCAAATCTGTATTGTTTCTTTGTATGTAAGTCTGTTTACAGCCCATTTCAGACTCAGCTGGCTGGTACAGTTACCAGAACCAGAAATGTACCCGTCCATTTGAAGAATTTTTTTACAGAATTGATCATACTTGAACAGTGAACACCACTAATGACCAAATTGATTTCATAATTGAACAAAGAACGGTAGTCTGCTAGCCTAGGAAGGTGCGCTGCTAGATTATAAACCAGTTTCCACTTCTACTCTAGTTCTAGATTAATGTTTCCAACATACCCAGAGTTAACTGACTGGCAATGAACATAAGTATGTTTTCTACTCAAGTGGAGCACTACCAAAATAAGAAACAAGTAAAGATTAGCAATCCTGAATACATACCTTCAGATCCTTTATCAAACTTCTCCAAGAAAGTTTGAGTACAATTGCAAGCTGCAACAGCAAATCCCTCCTTTTCTAGGGCCTTGTCAAAGGACTCCTTAAATGCTTCTAAAGTTCTAGTACGTAAGTGACCTAGAAGAGATTGATAGGCAGGATTGACAAGCTACAAAGACGAGGAAGGCATTGGTGTAAATAAAATGTTAGTAAGCAGCACAATAAAAATAAATCAAAATGCAAAAAAAATCAGGCTGCAAACTTGGAAACGTGTAAGCAAATATATATTAAAGAAACATGGCAGGAAAATGAATACACAAAAAACTTAGTGGGCACTAATTTAGATAAAAAGTTCCCACTCTTCCACTAACCAGTTACAAAACATGCACTCAGAAAATGTACATCAATATTTGTTCCCCAGATTAAATTCCAGATTTATAGTTTCGTTTATGACAATACAGGAGTCGCACCATAAACACCTACGCTAACTCTTGAACTCAGTTTATAAGTGTAAGTGTATGTTGATTTGGACACATGTCAGTGAGAAGTTTAAACTTTAGCTACAACATATGAACAATAACCAAGATTGACCAAATATAAAAGCAATACGAATATGTTCATCATCAAAAAGATACTCTCATCATACATTATTTTCATAGTGTTCACCAGCTTATAGTGCTAGTAGTAGCCAGAGTTATCCCATGAAGATAATTCACATCCAAAATGACATACATCCATAAACAGATGGGAGTTTGTATTTGTACGTGAGAATTTCAGAGATAAGAATAAATGAAGCAAGTGTGGAGAAGTACAGTTTATTTCAAAATTCATACAATGGATCAAATGTTCTTGAGATACAATAGTTCAAAAGTATCATCGAACCTGTAAGAGTTTAGACTCAAGTTGCTGTCTTTTAGAGCTTCTGACACCTTCATCAAAATAAATAGCCTCCATGTCATACCTGTGACCAAAGAAGAACAAAATCATCATAAAAGGAACGAATTTTTTTCCAGATACCTTCAATATTTACGCAAAGAATTGAGCATGTAAATCGCATAATTCATCTAGACAAATGGATAGCCTCCACTGCTGTTTTGCAGTAATTAGTTGGCTCCAAGAGTTCTATAAAGGCAAATGGGACTCTATTTATCTTGAATAGACTTGTAACAAGTCAAAAACGTCATCTAAATCATGAGGATCCCATGACCAGAAAAATAACAGAGTACTCATAAGACAACCAATAAACTCACTCTGATAAACATCTATCAAGAAGGCTGCTGAGCTTCTTCCCAAATCCAGGAACAAAATCATGTTGAACAGCCTCCTCAAATTGTTGCCATTCCTTCACACAGAAATCATATAGAATCAGTTCTTGAAGGAATCTATGATCCACAAATCATGTGTGATATGTATTATAATCACCTCATCAGCTGTAAAACTGGCAAGTTTCTCATTACCAATTTCCTCACAACGTACAGTAGCCACCATAACCTGAAGTGAAGCATAAAAAAAGTCAGCATACATTATGTTGATAGCTTAAATTGGAAAACAATGGATGGTACTCACTTTATGAGCAGGCAGATCAAGGTCTTTGTTCTCCTTAATGACTTTCCAAAATTGCTGGGAACTAAATGAGAAACCTGAAGCTGGGACGACACCACGACGATCCCCAGCAAGTCCACCAGGAGCAATAGAATGCTGAAACCTATCTCTTAAATCAGAAACCTGCAGAAAGAATTGTTTACAATTAGACATAATCCCAGCAAAATCTGCAATGAGCATACTTTTCACAATTTACATTTCATATACACCAACCTGCTGTTTGAATAACTCTTCTTTTTCTTCATAACTCGACAGTGCCACAACTTGTACCTGGATGTGGAAAACAAATGCACTTTGTAGTGAACAACTTCAGTATAAAACATGTGTTGAAGAAAGGTTAAGTCATGATTTTTACATCGAAAAATTCACTAAGTGGAGTTTCTTTATGGGCATGGGGTTTCGGAACAGCATCCCATATCTGCAGCAAAAATGTAAACAGCTTATAGGCCACAGAAAACACAAATGTCTCAAAAGAAAACAGGTATCAACTAAACGCATACCTTCTGAATGTCTTCCCTCAGAATTGGTTCAAGATTTTCTAAGGGTGTCTGTCAGAAACCAAAAGGAGACAATAGTTAGTATACAAGCAATTAGATATGAAAAGGAAAGTAGAAATGCGGGCAGTTGTTCACATGTCTTAATTCTAAGCAGCCTAAACTGCAAAATGGCAAGCCCTTACCCTTGATTTGTCACGAATAACAAACAACAATGTTGTTTTGCGAGGACTGAATAACCTCATCATGACCTACACATATGAAAAAAGAAAATCCCAAGGTAAACGCCTCAAATGCCAATTCACATCATGCATAGACAAAATATGGTAAAAAAAAAAGCTGCATAAAAATAATACTCATAAACAACTTGCCTGGAAAACAGTCTTCAAAAGAGGCTTGTTTGCAGCCTGTTCTCTGCCAATGTCATGGCACCACCTATATAGGAAAACAAAATAATTGTTGAGTTGCACAAGGGAATAATTGGTCCAAGTCCAACAACAATTGCCTCACTAAACAAACTTACATATTAATCAACACAATGTCCGAAACGGCCAAAGCAAACAATGCACTTTGCTTCTCAAATGCCGTGTCATCCTGAAATATCATCATGTGTATGAATTATGCATCAGCAATTCAGCATAATGTGGAGTATTAGCTCCATAACACAAAATGTAATTTTGAGAAGAATCAGTTTCAGCAAAGTTCAGCTTATTACAAGATGAGATGAGGAAACAGCAGGCATCACATTATGAGGCTTACTCAACAAGAGAGTCCTTTGTACACTAGAAATCCATAATAAATTAATAATCTTAAATTGATAGAGAGGGCCTAACAGGCTCCACTATACAAGAGGCCACAGCAAGGTTCAGGAAGCACAAGATGCTTGGGGATGTAAAAAAAACTTCGTTTCAGTTTTATAAGAAAAAAGGGGTCTTGAGAACAAGTAGAATTAAGCATACGGTCTCTGTGACACTAGTAGCACATGTCAAAACCAAACTAAATCCAAATTGGAGGTATGCTAGTTTTATTACCTCTCCCCTCTCTCTGCCATCAGTTCCTTCCAAATCCATTACAAGGGTGCACGGTTCAATATTCTGGGCCTTCGCTAACCATATACCTTTGGTAGTCTGTGACCTGATGGTATCAAAAAATACTAAATAAGTTAAAGAACAGGCTGCACCAGAGCGAAGAAGGTTTGTAACGAGAAATGGAAGATAAATAAGAAGGGACTAGAAACATGCCTTCCTCTGAAGGCATCCATCTCCCTAAAATTGGTGCCAAAAAGATGATTCAAAAGTGTACTTTTCCCTACAAAAAAATGAGGAACCATGCTGTAATCAGACAAAAGGAAGTATGCAGTGAACAGAATCAAAACAATGGAAAGGAGAGACCCCATACCACTACTTTGCGGGCCCATTATTGATACAACAGCATAGGAGAGCCCGCATTCACCCAATCTGACATCCTTCATGAAGTTCTCCAATCCGGAGACGTTGAAGACCCCATCTCCATCAATTAGCTGTGTTGAGAAACACGCATCCCCCATTTCTGCTCTGCAGGATTCAAATGAATTGAGTCATAAACCATCACTTCCAAAATCAGAAAGGAAAAAAAACGAAGTAAAAGCAATATGATTGCAGCATTCGCCTGCTTCCAGCATTTCCCCCAAAACAAAATTGAAAATGGTAGATTAGCGTAAGGCCTTAGTGAATAACATCAGCACAAGACGAAATATATTGGACTTTTAAGGACTAGGCTATCAGCCTGTACTGCTGAATAATCAGGTGCTTTTCATACTGCAGAACCAAACAATTATTGGCAGATTCTTGTGTACACCATACAAAAAACCAACTCGATTGATCTATGCTTTGCGGCCCATGCCTCAGAATTCCGGTAGAGATCCGGAGCATTAAATGGGATAGAAACAGGAGAGCAGCAATGTTACTGTACAAAGTGTGCAAATTGATGGATGTCCGCGCTAACTACGCTTCTCCTTAGGTCATCTACGGCTGAATACTGCAATTATTACTAGAGATCGCACAGGGTACACTATCAGCGGCGGGTTACCACGAGGGCGTGGGGGCTCAGCTGAACCCCTCGAGAATCTGGTCTTGGCGAAGGAAAAAAAAACTAGTTTTATTACTCCAAAGCGCACAAGCAAATCTGCAACAAGCCGAGCGATCCATCGTCATCCCAGGAAGGGAGATTTGGATTTCAGGGTTCACAGCGAGGAGAAGTTTCCGCAGAAGAAAAAAAAAAGCAAGCAAGCTAGGGCATCCTAGACAACAGAACCAGGAATCAGAGAAAGTTCGGGGCGGATCTCCACCCCCGCGCCGGCGGCGTCCAGGGAGGCCTGCGGCAGAGGTAGATAGGCGCCAGGCGCGGGCGGGAGGAAGGCGAGAAATTTCAATCTGATCAGGGAACGAGGAAGGAAGGGGCACGGACCGTGTGGAGATGGTGCCGGGGCTGGCGCGGCGGCCGGTGTGGGGGTCGGCGTCGGCGATGGCGCAGGTGGGGGGAAGGTGGAGGAAAGGGGGAGAGACCGGAGGGGTACGAAGGCGTGGGCACTTTTATTGGGAGGTGGGTGATTGTAATTTTCGAAAAGCAGAAGAGTATGAGGTATACGGGTACCGTAAAAACATGTGTATACCGTACGTATACCAACTGTAGATTTTAAATAAAACTACCGGAAAAGCAAAGGCGGGTAAGAAATCAGAATATTCCGAAATAGGAATGTGGGCGGCTTTGATGCGTCACGTTCACAGTCTGCGTTCTGTGTCGCGCTCTCTGCTAAAAAGAATACAATTCTCATTTCCAAGAGTCAACCGATTTAGACTTTAACTAAAATTATATAAAGAAAATTATGACACTTATGGTATAAAATAAATATCACTAAATTTATTATAAAATATATTATATATTTATTTGGAAATATAAATGCTAATAATACTTACTATAAATTTAATTGAAACTTAAACTAGTTTGACCAGTATAGTTTCTATGGTTGCCTCCTTTTTGGATGGAGGATAATCTGGAGCGATTTTTTTTTTTGGTTTATAAAATTCATGTCAAGCAGATTTGATTTGAGATTTCTCCGTCTCTTTCAATTCTACAAGAACAAAACACAAGAGGATGGCGTATTTGCATGGATTTGGAATCGAACTGGTTTAGTGTTCTTAGCGCCTAGCAGAAGACATGAAACCAATCCTAGCGACTATAATAAAAAGGAGGTATTATATTTTTATTTCCCAACAGATAGAATCTTGTGGACTTAAGGATCAGTTTGGCAGAACTTTGCTCTTAGCATCTTCTGAGCAGATTCTGTACATCTCTATCAAACGCTTAAATTGCATTTGAGCTCTGGTCAAAAGCTCACAAGAGTCGCTTCTGCATTTATACTACAAGCTGGGAGTTAAAAAAAACCCTCTCTACCACTCCCCACTGCTCTCGTTTAATCGCCATAAGAATCACTTCAAAAATCAATCTTCACTTGCTCGCTACCATATTCTTCTACCAGAATCACTCTATCGAAGAACTGAGAAGTAAAGCTCAAGACTCAAGAACAGAAGCTCGATCAAAGTGGCCCAAAAATATGTACTAAGATCTTAATGAGTAAAGAAGATATCTTAGTGGAGGACTTTTAGCTCTCGACACCGCTAATGTTGCCCAGTGCATAATAGAAAGGTGATGATGTCGCATAACTTTAACATGATCGAAGATAATATTAGAAGAGGTCACAGAAAAATTATAGAAAAAATAGAAAAACTATTTTTATTGTATGATTTGTTTTATTACTATGATTATAATAGATCAAACAACATGAGAGTTGAAATCCAGCTAATAAAATCGGTGACGAGAAAAATATACCCAAGGAAAATTCGTAACATAGCAAGTGGTGTAGTATAGTGCTAGTTATTACCAATGGAACTCGCTGAGCAATAGGTCAAAAAAGGATCAGCCAACGGTTAACAACTATCCTCTGCCACTTAAATGATAATGGACGGCGGTTTGTTATTTCTGTGCTAACAAGGATGCGGTCAATGGGGCTGTGTTTGCCGGTGGCCACTGGACGCCGCAACGCAGTTACGGCTCGTCTAAGTGCGGCGCTGAAATTCAATGTCAAACATTTGGCAAGCTTTGGCACCAAAATGCACTTAAGACCATGCCATATTTTCTTTGGCACGCCGCAGGTAGGGTAGGAACCAAACGGCGTTGTGGCATGCCACATCTGTGTTGTGACAAATTGCGACAACAAGCCAAAACTCCCTCAACTATTTTCAAACTTTTTAAAAGAATATAGAGAAATGCATAGGCCACATCTAATGAAATATGTAAAATATAACCTTGGAGCCCACCGACCGGTGACTGTATCCCTGGCACACGGTGCCATAAAGTCTGGATTAAAAAAAGTGGGTGGCTAATTGTTGTGTGTCCCGTCCCGTCGGTTGGTTGCCGAAAGGTGGCCGTCGGTTCCAAAGCGACCCAGCGCCGCCCACTGACGTGGCACCGGCACGCGGCCCCTCTGGAGTCTGGCCTCTAGCTGCGTATTTGCTCCAGCTACACGAAAGAGATCCCGTCACTGCTTTGGGCCCTTCAATCCATTATGCACCGACCGCCACCTCTATCATCATCATTAAATTTCAACATACTGGGTTGTAACTCACCGCCAAAATGCTCCAGCTGCGTATTGCATTTCCACGTGTTTTGCTACATATATAAAGTCACCGGTATAAACTCAAAGGACATACGCGCTTCAATACGCGTTGGTTCACGAACACGCATGATTGTTTTCTTTTCATGTGTCATTGCTAGTGCTTGAATTGTCCAAGTCATGCATCCGATCCATTTAATTTTATTTCCGATAAAACTACAAATATTTTTCTTGTTGGTCACTTTGTCAAACGTATAGTTGGCGTTTTGTCCGTGGGGAGGACGTAGTCATTTGGACAGTTCACGCTTTTTGTCATCGAATGGCCCACCTTTCCGCCATCTTAATAGACTAAGATCGTGGATCCCGGCAGGATATAGATATGACTTGCTTTGGCTCAAATATATGGAGTTTCCCATGCTCCCATAAGGTGTTGGGATGTGGGTTCCTCCGCTTTGCGAGCCATCCTAAACCTTCCTCCTCTTGAAAGCCTAGACTTCGTCGTCGACCAATTCCTTTTGAATTATAACGCTTCGTGAGGAGGCACTTGTCCCACCAATATTATGCCAATTTCTCGGAGAAAGGAAAATTTCCGTCGGCTCTGGGCCACCTGGCGACCTCAATGACGAGACACCTGTGCTTCGCTCTGAGCCCACGCTAGGCTCAAACCCCACTGTGAGTAACATACATATTGTTCTTTACTCACAATTTAATATCTTCCGCCGACTCTCCGGAGGGACCCCGTTGTCCCCACCGCGACCGCCATGTGATTGGTTCCCCTAAGGCCTCGCGTCCCCCGCAGACACGTACGCATGGGGGCTCCGAAAGATGCTGACGCCGCCCTCTCTCACATCCAAATTCGTGGGGATGGCAGGCTACGCTCCCGCCTCTTTCCATGACCTCGTGGATGACGAGGTTGAAAGTGATGCCTCCAGCATCGGCGACGTCGTGGCACCTAGCCACCCTCTGTCCTGGGAGTGCGCTATGGCGGATGCTTCGAGACAGCTGCAGGTGATAGTGGAGTCTCCATAGACTCACACCCCTTCGGCCCCTCGTGCGGAGGCCCTCGCGCGTGCGCAGGAGCACGGCGAGGAGTTACAACAAAGGCGGCAGAACCAGGCGCCACCTGCGTTGGCGTGCTCGGCGCAGCACGCTCCACCACGTGCGCGTAACCCGGCAAGTGGCGCCCGGGGTCACGCCCGCTAGGTCCAACGCAACATCATGGACAGAGGAAATGATCCCCCACAATTCATTTGGGCTGGCCAGAACATCGCCGCTGCGCGTGATGCTTCTGCGCGGCCTCCCCGACCCTGTCGAACCCCAGGAACAGGCGATCCACCGAAACCTCTAGGCGCTGGTGGAAACCATCGCCGTTCAACAGGCGAAGAGCTCCGTGTCGCGACACCGACTCGCGGCCTCTTTCCCTACTGGGGGAATGGGGGCGCACTAGTCGAATCGCTTCATCCACTCACCACTATAGTCGCCGGGCGTGAAACAAGAGGATGCAGTTGCACCACGGCGTGACCCGACGCCCGCTCCACACCGACCACCTGTGCATGAACGGCTCGGTCCAAATCGTGACGCTCGCAGCGTCATCAACAATCGGCATCAAGCCCGACGTAATGATGATGTCCATCAAGGGGCGATGAGAGCAAGCAGCACGGGCCCCAGCCGGACCATCGAGGAGAGCGAGGAAACGCACCCCAGGCATGGTCGCTGACCAGACGACCAGAGTCCCAGCCCTGACGGCCCGGGTCCACGGGCCTTTGGCCGTCGCATCCAGAAAGCACTGTTCCCACAATGCTTCCGACCACCTACCAACATCACCAAATACATCGGGAAAACGAATCCTGGTATATGGCTCGAAGACTTCCGGCTCGCCTACCGAGCCGGAGGAGTGGATGATGACCACTTCATCATTCAATACCTCCCCATCTACGTGGGGGAGCATGTTCGAGCATGGCTCGAATTCCTCCTGCCTGACAGCATCCACGACTGGGTGGAACTCAAGAGGTAATCCGATCGGACACCTACCGACTGAAGGACGACAACGGCAACGTTCTCAACAACACTTGAAACATCGAACAGTTACGTCATTTCTTCGCCTAAAACTCGGTCTTACCATTTTTTCTTCATTCAACGTTTGCTCCTACAAGCACCCAGCCCGAGCACTCTCGGCCTGGGTCGCTCGGGGGCTCCACAAGGGTGCGATACCACCCCTCTTTTTTACTATCATATAGTAATATTTTCACCCAAACGAAATGGTAGTCCGTTCATTTATTTACCCTACGTAACTTATGTTTCAAACTCCCGACTAATCACACCCCGCCATGACCTACAGTTATAAGCAACTGAGCCTCACGGGCCATGCCCGGGTTCTTAAGGTTGCAGCCTATGGGTCAAATGGGCAGGTGCGAAAAAGAAAAGATAAAAAACAAAGCTATGCTAGGGTAAAAACAAAGAACGGATGGGACATCTTCCCCTTATGAGTGATTCCATCACAAAACAAAACTGAAGTATTCATGAATACAAAAAATTGTTCACACGGGGGCTCCCCCAGGAACTTATGCTTTACATTTACTAATTGTTTCTATTCTAAATTCTATTGTGGCGTCCCACGGCATCGGCTGATGGCACGGTCGACGAAAATAAGGGCTGCTCACCTTCCGATGGGACGACGTTTGCCTCGGTCGGAGGCGGGACAACGCTCGCTCCCGACCCAGTCTCCACTCCGTCCGTAGGCTGGATGACATCTTGGCGCACGCCTTCAGCCATGCTCGAACAGCGAGCCTCCATCACCCACTACGCAGAGACTTGCTCGGCAACCATCATGCATATGGCACAAAGCTCTCCCCTGAGCGCATGGATGGCATCCGCGCTCCAGCCGTCGACGTACCCTCTGTAGATGGAGGCAAAGTCTAGGTCTGGGTGGTGCATCACCATTGAGGTCAGCACCCTCGACGTCCCATAGAACATCCGTCGAGATGAGCGCCCAAACCTCGTTCAGGACCTCCGCCAGCTGGACGGCGGGCGTGCTGGTGCTCGATGTCGACCCGAACACCTTAGAAAATGACCACCTAGGTGACATTGCGGATCTGGTCGAGCTCCCCCTTGAGAGGACGTCGCTCTTCGAGGGACTTGGCTAGCGCCTCCGTGCTCTGACCAATCGCCGCCTTGGCTATCTCCAGCTCCCGCTCTAGAGAACCAATTTTTCCGCTTACTTCTGGAAAAAGGACGACAAGTTCAGAAGCAAAGGAAAAAAACCAAGACATCAACCAAAGGCGGAACAGGTACATACTGAGGCGGGTGTTTTCGAGGATGGAGAGTCCTTCCTCCTGCTGGGTCACCTTTTCGAGCAGTCGAGCGTTCGACTCCTCCGCCCCAAGCACCTGCCCCCGGAGCATGAGCACTTCCTGATCAGCCTCTGACCGGGCCCTCCGCTCCATCTCTAGAGCCTCCAAGGACTTCTAGAGCGCCATCTCGGTCTTCGCCAGGTGGACCTTCGCTGCGTCGAGTCCCCGCTCGGTAGCAGTCACCCGTTCTGCCACTAACAGTTCCGCCGCCCGCGCTCCCGTCGCCTCGGCCGCCCGGTCTTGGGACTCACAGTGGATGGATTCCAGCTGGCGCTCAAGCTCATCGACCTGCCACGACATCGCAGCTTCTCGCTCCATCCGACCATGTTCCTCCCGAAGGAAATGGGACTTACGGATCGACATCGCCTCTAAGTCCTGTAAAGCGAGAAGCAAGCACGCTGACACAACCAGTGGAAGACCAAGGAGTCGAGGACAAACGCTAAAAATGTAGAAAGCTTACCTCGGCAACACACAGCAGGTCGACTGAGACCGCCTGATGGATGAGTTCACCCGCTCCAAGGCCTCCTTGAGCTTCACCTTGGTTTGGGCGAGATCGGACTCCATCGACAGTCCTCTCTCCTCCAGCAAGTGCCAGAGCATCACCTCCTCCTCATAGCGAAGGACGAATCGAGCCTTCCTCGAGTTGCCAGGGCAGGGCCACACTAGCTCACGGGTCGCTCCCAACCCGCTGGAAGATCCAGTCGTTGCAATATCATGCGACAACCGGACCATCGCCAACTCCTGCGATGGCGAGATGGCTGGCGGCTCCACCCTAGTGCCTAGCCTCGCCGGAGTAGGGGATCTCCACTATCTCGACTCCATGATCCGCTGAAAGGACCTAAGATGCCACCTAGAGGGGGTGAATAGGCGTTTTGAAAATTTACACCTTTAAATGCGAAACAATTAGAAAAGGGAAATTAAGAGTAATACCACCCCTCACAAGTTAGCCACAGAGTAAATAAGATATAAAGAATATATCTAGAAGCTACAACCCCACAACACAAAGTTAGAATAGAGAATAAATATTTTCAGTACTGAGCTCTAATACCGGACGTGTCCGGTATACACGATTTCTGTAGATCAACACCGAACTTGCTCTTTTCGATTTCTATCTTCAAACCAACTGCAGGCACCTACTAGAGATGACAATATACATAGAGAGCATGCACAAGAGCTGGAGTAATACAAATATCAAATGAAATACAAATTGAGACACGAATTTTTGTTTTACCGAAGTTTGGACTCGTTTGAGTCCTACTCTCCGTTGAGGGGGCTGCGGGCGACCCAGCGAAGGTCAGCCCTAGAGGGTACCATGAAGGTCACTCTAGCCGGAGTCTTTTCCATCTCCTTTTCCTCCTTCCACTAGTTGATTCTGAGGCGACGAAATCGACCGTTACAAACTTTCCGAGGCACACCACAATCTCTCGGGTGCTCTCCGGCGACGCCTAGCCGTCTAGGACCGAAGAGTCTAAGAGTAACAAATGCAAATCACGAGATTGACAATATGCACAAGTGCTCAAGTGGTGGCTTGCTCTCCTTTTCAAATTCTCTCTTAACCCACAAATAGATTTGCGATTTGGATCACACACTCACTAAGAGAGGGTTTAGGAGAGTTAGCAAGGCTAAAAACGTGTGAGTATATCAGCAGAATCAGCAACCTCCAAAGGTGGAGGCTTGGGGTATTTATAGCCCCCTTGGAAAAACTAGCCGTTTTATAGCCGTTGCCATACCGGATGACACGTCCGGTATGACTTACACTACCCCAACGGTAACTAAGTTACAACAACAATGTGAGGCGTCGAACTCCTGATGAATGCTGGAACTCTCGACCGTCGAAACTCTCGACCCTCAGCATATTTGAAAACCATATAACTGAGTTAAAGTAAGTGAGGTGTCGAACTCCCGACTTATGCCAGAACTTCCGACCGTCGGAACTCCCGACCCTCAAGGCTTTTGAAATCTAGCCGTTGGCTTCTGGCCGTCTATACCGGACACATCCGGTATGACCAGGACAGTGGACCCTCTAAGTTAGTTAAGCGCAAAACGTCGGAACTCCCGACCTATGCCGGTACTCCCAACCGTCAGAACTCCCGACGAACCAACCCGAGAACAATAAGAATTTTATCGTGGCTTGGCACATACGGACACATCCGGTGTATTGCTAGACCAGCAAAACACAAGTTAGCTCTTTTGTCTCTCAAACACTCAAAACTCACATGGATTGGCTTGAGCACTTATGAAACATTATCTATCAACATGATGCATTCCCTCTTAATAGTACAACATTCCTATTAACTCAAATTTAAAAGTATAATGAATTTAAACCTTTTGAGTTGATCTCTTTCAACCGAAGCCATGTATTCCAATCTTCATCAAGTGAGGGTGCTAACATGTCAACTTTGATCTTTTTCACTTGAGCATAGCTATCTTGAGCACGTGACTTGACTCCATTCATCAAATTTGAATAATCCCAAATGTATCAAGCCACTTCCATCAAACACTCCAATAGTGATTTGATCCTCCACATAAACATGGTCATCATAGTTTGATTAGTACCTCAACTAAATGCAAGTACTTCCTTCTTCACCCTAGCTAGGTTCTTCGGCTGCCAAGCCGTCGCTTGCCCTTCACCCTTGCTTAGTACCTCGAAGCCTTTCCTTGCTATCTTCACCATCTCAAGCCATCAAGTCACATCTTGTGTTGAATCATCCATTCATGTATTGTTATCTTTTTTATTTCAATTTAGCAAGCTTCAAATATGAGACCATTCCATATGCAATCCCTTATGTCTCATTAATTAATACTTACGAGCTTGCTTTCACATAGTACATGAAAATCCCACAATAAATAAGCCTTTGCATGAATTCCATTTGCATTATTGTCTTGTGCTTGAACTAGATTGTTTATACAACAACACATCATTTTGGCTTTCATTAAGTACCTGTGAGATAACCTATTACCTATCCACACTTAGCAAACGGGTTAGACCTTTAATCACGTTGTCATTCAATCATCCAAAACCAACTAAAGGGCTAGATGCACTTTCACCCGCCGACGGATGTTCTGCCTCCGACCTGGCCATGTCTCCTCCTGACCCCTCCAACTCCGACCAGGAGGGCGAGCCATGTGTTCCTCCGTCGGGTGAGGCAGGGAGCCTCGGTCTCCGTCCTCTCTTTCACCGTGGCTGTTGGGGGAGGGATTGCAAGGGTCGTCACCTTCGACCCAACCTCCGCTGTCACCATGAGGATCACCGCCATCACCGCCGTACTCGCGACCGGCCGGGAGGGCGCAACCCCTAGAAGGGAAGGTCACACCACTGCCAGTCTGCTTTCCCCGCCACTCATCGTGACTCGCTGCAGTCTGGGACTCCACTCCTCCCGCATGGGGGCCAGGGCGATGCCTAGTCCCGTCAGTCCCTGGCTGCTATCAAATAAGTACAGGTCAGTCGCGCTCAAAGAACTCAATTGTGAGATCGAAAAGGAACAAAGATGCAAACCTAGACGAAAGCGGTAGGGCCCTGAAGCCCCGACCCACTGGCGATGAGCCCATCGGACAGGACCACTTACGGGTCACGACCCGTGCCCCCTTGCATCGACCAAGGGAGGAGCCGACCTGGCCGGTTCTTGATTGGCCCACGAATCGCCGCGATCGCTGGCTCGTGGCACACCCATCGGAGCAACTGACGGGGCATCTCCTCATTGTGGGTCGCGTGCACGCACCGACCCCGAAGGCGTGGGGGTACGAGCTTGCTCCTCTGACCGGCCGGCATGCCCCACCATGCCCGGAGCAGGAAGGTGTGAAGCTAACGATGCCTCCAAAGGGCGCGACGACCGCGCCCACTTCGCCTCTCACTCGACGATGGCATCCGAGCTCATGTTGCGCTTCCTTGACATAGGAACATCGCCACGCCTTTATATCTCGCCCACCGCCGGTGGACGCGGTCGTAGGCTCACGACGCTCCACCGAGGTCGCGACGACGCCCCTGTCTCCTTCATCCTCAGAGGTGCTCGCATCACCACCCATCTCCGTGGGCTCCTCCGACTCGAGCTTCGCCTCCACATCACTCCTGTTTTCACTGGCCCACACCCGCTAGGCGATCTCCTTCTCCTTCTCGTGCCTCCTCCGAGCCTTCTCAGCTCTCTTCTTCTTCTTTGCAACCGCTGCCTCCTTCAGGGCAGCTTGCCGAGCCACGCCCTCTAGCCCCCTCGGAAGATGTGGACGGGATTTGTAACCAGTGAGTCCCTACGAAACGGACAACTTGAAGTCAAAACAAAGGAGAGCAAGGGAAAAAAGGCCATGGAATAAAAGGGGAGCATACCAGATTGGATAGCTTCGTGGCGTGAAGAGGTCCGGGCTTTCCTTCAAGGGACTCTTTGTCCTTCAGTTGCAGCACCCGGTCGAGTCGACTCCAGACTTCGTCCTTCACCAACTCCTTCAGCGATGCACGGTAGGGATCTGTTGGGCCAGAGTAGGCCCACATCGGCCGCCTCCTCCGCCAGCATTGCGACTCAACGGCGAAAGAAGGTATGGAACACCCGCAACCCATCGTGGCCATGCTGCACCAGCTTTTGAAGCTCTGCCTCGATGACCTCCAGCTTGTTCTACCGACTGGAGGGACCCCACGACCAGCTCTCCCGCCTCTCCGGCCTTCTTCCAGTGAATGGTAGGAATGGCGCCTCCACTGAGTTCCTAATGTAGAATCACTCCCCATGCCACCCCCTATTGGAGTCGTAGGGGGAGTACACGTGGTAGTAGCTCGACGGCCTTGGCTTCTTCTACAAGGCGAAAGCCCTCAACCGGCAAGGTTCTGGGTGGCTTCCCCTCCGATAAGGCTCGCCCGGTGAAGATCCACCGGAAGAGGTCCACGTGCAGCTCTATCCCGAGGAAGGCCTTGCAGACGGTGACAAAACCGGCAATGTGCAGCACCCTAGTCGGATTGAGGTGCTGTAGCTCTAGGCCCCACTCGTTGAGGAGCCCGCAAGAATCAGTGCATGGGATATCCTAGCCCACGCTCGTGGAAAGCGAGGAAGGAGACAACCTCGTTGGCCCGAGGTCATGGAATAGCTTCCCCTGGCGCAAGAGCCCTCTAGTGCGCCACCTCCTTTGCGCGGGAGCCGCCCCTTCTCGGTGAAGGCGGCTAGCACTGCCTTGTCTATGTTGGATGGCCTCTAGTTCAACATCGCACTTCGGATTCATGAACAAATCTATGAGTTCTTCTCTCCCTCGCTCTACCCTCTCTCTCCTAGAAACCACCACGGCGCATGAACGGGCTTGGCGAGAAGGAAGAAGGAGGAGAGGTAGCAGATGGAGAAAGGCGAAGGAATGGGACGAAAACCCTCTCCCTTCCCCTATTTAATGTGGATAGGCATGCAGTGGGATGCGTCCTGACTGATGGGACACACCCTGCCCAACAAAACATCATCCGGTTAAAACAGGACGTGGCCTAGGTTGGGCCCATCACTACCACAACCCAGGCGTAGGAAACAAGACGCAACCGCATGCAAATGACCCTCCGCCTTCCTAGGCAGGGTTTGGAAGGGCCCACCAATAGGATCTCTATCGAGGAAAGACCAATGGGCTACCTGAGTCAATTGAACAGCTCAGGCGACTACCGAGAGACAGGTAAGGAGCAGTGGGATGCCCCATGTAGGCTACGCCGACTCCGTCACGAATGACGGACACGAATCCCATTCGAACATGTCTGATAAGAGCTCCTCAAACCCGCCACTCGAGTCATCAAGGTATCTTTACCAAACATTCATACTTTATTTTATTTTCTTTTCCAATGCATAATCATTCATTCATCCTTCCTCATACACGCATTCACACATTCATTCATACAATCATTTATTCATCCAATACATCCAAAGCATTGCATATGCAATTAATACATCACAACGCTTCGTGTTGCGTCATGAAGCGGTAGTTGCCTCATTCAAACATGAGCAACGACCGACCGGGTTCGAAGGCCAGCCCACGAAGGGCTCGAGGCCACCTCATGTCAACATAGAGCTGGGCGAGAAAACACAGATGAGCCCCAGCGGCCCTCGCCCGAGATGCTCGAAGCCGAAGCAGACAGGGTCATCTCGACCTTCTCATTCGATCCTAACCTCAAGCCATGCCCACAGAATCTCCATCGAGGGGAGGCCAGCGGGTCACCTGAGTCGGTCTCCGAACGACCTGGGCATCTACGGGGAGGTGGGTTAAGGAGCAGTGGAATGCCACATGAGAGCTATGTTGACCCCGTTATGAACAACGGACCCGAATTCCGCTCGAACATGCTCGTTAGTGAGCTCACCGAGCGTGTCACTCAAGCCATCGAGGCAAGCGATGTTAGCTCAGCTCCTCCGGTTGTGAAAACTATGGACGAGGTAATGCACGGAACTAGACTAACCCCTACCAAACCCAATGGGGCTTAGGGGCTTAGGTCGCCCGACACCGACTCGGGAAACCAACCGACCGCGCAGGTCACGGACGGGACAAACATGGGCGAACACCTCGACCGGCAGAAACACAGGAGTTTGCGGCCCCAGGAAAGAGTACCAAGATACTCAGCCTCCAACCGACTCACCAATCGGACATAGGCTCGGGGGCTACACCCACCGGGTGCGCTCGCGCGCACCTGCTGGCAAAACAAAAAATCCCCCAGATGATTCTACCCAAATCGCCTAGGGGCTCGGGGGCTACACCCATCGGGTGCGCTCGCGTGCACCCACTGGCAAAACAAAAAATCCCCTAGACGATTCTATCCGAATCGCTAGGAGGCTCGAGAGCTCCTATCGGGTTCATAAATTTAGGGTCCCTAATGGGCCCACTTTCCGGCAAAAACTCAGCCTAGCGGACGTCATTACAAATGACGCGCAACTCCTAGGCCGGCCCAGATACCTAACGATAGGTCGAAAGAGCGATCCAGTCTCCGACCGAAAGGCCTGGCCAAGGAGGGGACGACGCTCACTTCCGACTCCGACCCGCTTTTTCGACCGGAAGGCCTGTCGAGGAGGGGACGATGCCCGCTTCCGACTTCGACCCGCTTCTCCGACCGAGAATACACCGAACCTCTCTTACAGCTCTTCTCCGACCAGCGGCGATGGAGCCAACTGGAACGATCGACCGGGGCCTCTTGCTTGGTGAGGACCCAAGAATCAGGCGGAGCAGATAAGGCAAGGCACTCAAGTCAACCGCAATACTGAGGACCGTACCCTACACACCTACAGGACAATATCGCCAAGCCATGCCAGAAGGGTACTTTGCAACCTTCCAGACATGTCAGAATATGAATAGTGTCTTGGGCGCCGACATTTGTCCTACAGTATGGTAGGCGCCAACATTTGCCATACCAGAAGAACACGATGGAGCCTGCCACATGCATCCGAGCATCAACAATATTGTGGGCGCCAACAAACCGTCTTGTACCCAACGGCGTGGGCAACAAGATTAGGTAGCACACATACTCTCTTTCTCTCTCTCTCTCTCTAAACTTGTAAGGTCATGCCCTTCACCTATAAAAGGGGATGCACTCTCTCCCAACAGACGACGGTCATTTTTTCGACTCTCACTCTGCTAAGCTTTAGACATTCTGAGCACTCAAACGGCTCCACGGCTCTAGAACTCTAAAGCTACACAGAGCATACATTCCAATACTTAGAGCATACTCAGCCCAGAGTCCGACTGGACTTCTAACACCCCATCTTATTCCCACTCGTTTGTAACCCCACAACAAACTTTGAGCACTGGGCTCAGGAATAAAGTCACCGACCGACTCAAACTGGACGTAGGGCACGTTGCATGAACCAGTATAAACCCTGTGTCATTGAGTGCTAGGCCACATCCGATCACAACGTACGGTAAAACTATAAATATTTACTTGTTGATCACTTTTCGCACCGACACATTATGGCCATGTTCGCTTTGAAGAATTTGGATGAATCTAGAGGAATTTGTAAGAGCGTGAACAATATTTTTCATCTAGGAACAGTGAAATCCGGCTGGTTCTCTGACCAGCAGAACGAGCCCTATGTGTGCAAATTAAACTATAGTGATAAAGAACTTTGATTGATTGATTAATTGATATGTGTACCACGAGGAGAGCCACCAACTTGCCTTCGAAGGTACTAGTATATATAATAGGCTTTTGCAGTAGAGGCATGTTTGGTTTGGTGAGCCAAGCCAAAGTTTGACAACGTACTAAAAGTTAACCTATCATTCATTTGGTTGGGGGTCAAATTCTGGCCATGGCCAAAAAGACCTGCCAAAGTCTTTGTATAGGATAGGTGGCAAATTCCTCATTGTCGATGTGCCATCTTCTGATTGGTTGCATATGATGCATTGCCCTTTGGTTTAGTAAGCATGGAACAATTATAGCTTCTGAACCATTATCACATCACCAAAACAGTCAATGTGTAGCGTTACTCGCTCTATCAAACAAGACTCTTGTTGACTACATTTGAACGTACAAGAGAAATAATGGCATACAGGACTAGGAGCCATATTATGTCATACACTGATACTCGTTTGGTATGACCCTCACTTCGGTTTGGTCACAAAACCAAACACTCATTTCTAGTCATTGGCCATGGATAACAAAGCAAACATACCCTAGAACTAGAAGCAGCAGGGTCGAAATTAGCCCAATTCTACCACACAAGAGGCGACAAACATTTAGATATAAAGGCATGCCGAATCGGCGGTCTCCCAGGTTATCTACGTACGTTCTATTTAGTTGGTGCGTTAGATAGAAATTCCACGACTCAGATGAAACGCGTCACAACCGGTCTTGCTCTGTGCATTTGATAGTGGATAGATAAAGTAAGTGTCCCTAGTGATTGTACGCGGCACACAAATCGATGATGGCACGTAGCAGGAGATGATGGATTCTCGACATGCATGTCCCGGCTGATTAGGCGCGTAGCAGTGTACTTTGCATGAAAAAAATTACTACTGCATGCAGGTGATGTGCCGCAGCTACCACGGGGCCCCAATTAAAACCCAAGCACATGCTATGGTACCAGCAAACGCCGCAGCGCCAATGCGGCAGCAGCAGCATCGCACGGCAAGCTTACCTCACCCCACCCCACCTCTGCAACCAAAGCTCCAGCCTCCCAATCAGGATCAGTGGTTGCGCCGAGGGAGCCTTGGCTAGCGAGCGACAGCCATCCACCCACCCACCATGCTCGTGAGGAGCGCCTCCACGCCGGTCCTCGGCGCGCTGCTCCCCTCCGGCAGCCACTCGCCGGCGGCCTCCTCACCGGCCGTCCACTTCCCCGAGTCGCCGGCGGCCGCCTACCACCCGGCGCCCATCTCCTGCCACCTGGCAGGGCCCGGGTCTGGGTCCGACCACGAGCGCTCGCGCGCCGGCATGCGCCGCACGTGCTCTGAGGACAACCTCGCGTCTCTGGCCGGCGGCCGCGCGGACAACCACCACCACCTCCTCCCGCCGCCCGGCAAGGGCGCGCCCCGGGCGCGGCCGGTGCCGCTCGAGACCATCCAGTCGTTCAGGGGCCGGCAGGCATCCACCGACGACGAAGAGGATGAGGACAAGGAGGACGCGTACGAGGTGGAGTGGGAGTTGCGCTTCGGCCAGTTCAGCTTTGCCGGCGGCGGCACCGGTAGCACCTACTCGCAGGAGCACCCGCTGTTCCTGGCCAGGGGCCTTGGCATCGACCGCCTCGGCTGGAGGGCGGGTAGGAGTTGGTGACCACGTCGAAGCGCACCGACGTGGAGCACTTGATGGCCGACAGCCCCGCGCACGACAGGGCGCCGTCCAGGTTCCGCATCGCCGGGAGGATGCTCTGCGTCGCGCCGCCCTGCACCTCGTTGCCCACGGCGATGTACTTGATGTTCACCGCGGGGTAGTAGGGCTTCACGTTGCTCTGCACCCACGACGCCACGTACGAGGCACTGCCAGCGAGCCGGCTAAGCTCGTCGCCGTTGCCGGTGTTGAGCACAAGGACGATGCCTGAGTTGCGCAGGGCGTTGAGCGCGTTGGCGTTGGGGGAGTAGATGCACATGCCGTTGATGCCCTTGGACCTATAGAGCTGAACCACGTCGCTGCTGGAGCAGACGCCGATGGAGTGCACGCCTGCACGCAATCATCGTGTCACATCAGTTAGCTACTAGGTTTAGGCACACCAAAGGTATATACGTTATGGCTGTGTTTAGTTGGAGGGAAAGTTAGAATTTAGGTACTGTATCATTTTTGTTTTTATTTGGCAAATAGTGTTCAATTATGGACTAATTAGGCTCAAAACGTTCGTCTCGCGATTTCCAACCAAACTGTACAATTAGTTTTATTTTCGTCTACATTTACTGCTCCATACACGTATCGCAAGATTCGATGTGACAAGTGTTGTAGCACTTTTTTAAAGTATTTTGGGAACTGAACACGCGCTATACATTGACACCGTTATTTTGCTACCGTAAACTCAAGTCACACTAAAGGTATATATGTTATCCATTTCTGTTATTTTTTAGGTGCCTGATTTTTTTATTGTTGTTCAACTAACTTGTAATAAGAAATAAATTTTATATTATGGTCCTTTTAATTGTTATAAAATTGTTGTCTAGAAACGCAGACATCTTTTTTCTGGAATACGCAAAAGACTTGTGCATCTTTGTAATTAAGGTAGTATGTTTGATCAAACAATGCACTTAGCACCATAGGAAGTCTACGGGATTACAGCTGTGGGCTGGACCATCCTATCATACATATACATTAGAGATATAAAGGCACGCCGAATCGGCGGCCTCCCAAGGTGTCTATGTACGTTCTATTTAATTGGTGCGTTAGATGGAAATTCTACGACTCAGATAAAGCGCGTCACAACCGGTCTTCCTCGGTGCATTCGGTAGTGGATAGATGAAGCAAGTGGACGCATTCAATGAGGTAGGGCTTCCCTGGTGATTGTATGCGGCACGCAAATAGACGGTGATGCGTAGCAGGGGACGGTGGATTCTCGGCATGCATGGCCGGTGGCTAATTAGCATGGTGGTCGGCACGCATGCGAGTACGCGTGCGTGTATGCTGCTGGGGCCTTGCTTGCTTTGCATGCATGCATGAGCTATCTGTTTGTGTACTTTGCATGCATTTTGGGCCTTGCTTGCTTGCTTCCCTGTAGGTGTACTTTGCATATAAAAAGTTACTATGGTACGAGGATTTACATCACTGTGCTTTCACGTGTCCTTTACATAAAAAAAGTTACTATGACATGAGGAATTTACATCACATGTGCCTTCTTCCTCTACATTAATGAATTTACTACCAATAGATACTAGACAGTAAATTTTCATGCATGCACGAGTGCCTCCCTAAGATATTCAGAAATTCACTCAGTAAATTTGAAAGCACTCGATATCTTCACCTACGCAAGATGGGTCGAAAGCAGGTGGACACATTTAATGCCTCCCCTTCATGCTACCATCAGATAAAAACAAGTCGACTAGGTGGACACATTTAATGCCTCTCCTTCTTACCATAAGATAAAAATAATTCACCGACCATACAGGAACATTTATACTTACACATGCATCCATGCATCTAAGAGGCAGCTTGGGTTGTGTGCACGTTGCTGCCGAGGTGGTCCGTGGTTGGGGTTTGTCTCCATTAATACGGCTACCATACTTGCATCTGCACCCATGCATGCAGAGGCGCCCGTTCGTCCTCCAACTCTTGCCTATATAAGCATGTGCCATCCATTGCTTCATCGCACCCCTCCCAGCCCTCTCAGTGTCTCCATGTGTCCTCCTTGTAGTTCATATACGAGGAATCAGTAGCTATGTGTTGGGGACCTAATACCAGGGTATCCTAGAAGGTGGAACCAATAACCATCGAACGTTAAAAACTTCTAGACGGACAAGGGTGCCGCTGCGTTCCTTGCCTGAATGACGAAAGTTAGATTCTGTCTCGCCTGACGCCTTTGGGCCAGCCCTGCCTCGCCCGAGGGCAAAGGGCTGGCCTCCGTCTCGCCCGACGCCTTTGGGCCAGCCCCGCCTCGCTCGAGGGAAAAGGGCTGGCCTCCGTTCCGCCCGACGCCTTCGGGATAGCTCCTCCTCACCCGAGGGCTGAAGGCTAGTCTCCGCCTCGCCCGAGGGTTGAGGGATACACTCCGCCTCGCCCGACCCCCGAGGGGTGGGCTCGGTCACGCCCAAGGGATAAGGACTGGGCTCTGCCTCACCCGACTACCGAGGACGAACCTCGCCCCATTCGATGTCCAAAGACTGGTTTCATCTTACCTGATAACTTCTCTCCCGTTCCCTCATGATGATGGGTACAGAGCAAGACAAGACATTCGGGTCAACCACGGCTTCAAGGACCATACCCTACGCCCCGGCAGGAAAGATACTGCCAGGGAACGACTAGACAGGTGCTTTAGACCCTCCCGGGCGCCGCAGAGCCCAAAAGGTATGGCAGGCGCGTACTCCTCGCCCTGTAGAGTTGTAGGCGCCGCCTTCAGCTCTAGGACACAGAACCCGACGAAGATACACGACAACCACTACACTCCAGAAAAGGATTTGTGATCTCCACGAATGACGGACATGCCGTCACCACGTTATGGACCCAAGGGAGCGGCGCCCGCTTCCCGACCCCTCGGGTCCACCAAATCAAAGGACCTTGCCCACAGCGCTGCTCCGGACCTCGACTCCGCGTCCCTCCGATAGAGACTCATAGGAGCCAGAAGGCGTGCGGAGCAAGGCTGGGCGAGGTTCATAAGTCAAAACCACTGTACTACAGCCCATACCCTGCGCAGGGCACTATTCTGTAACCATCCTGACATTCTACAGAAGCATCGACAGTATTGTAGGCGCTTATCATCCTTTCACACCCATCAGAATGGGTAATGAGGCTGGGTAGAAGTGAGCCACAAGGCTAGGTAGAGCACGCATCCTAAGCCCTGACCCTTGTAAAGCCGTCCCCTTCATCTATAAAAGGGGATGCGCTTCCTCCAGCAAGGGGGAGACAAAAAACAACGCAACACACACACACATAGTCAAGTTGCTACCAACCTCTTGGCTTCCTTTCGACCCTTCCATCAGAGACTTAGGACCTGTCCCTCTCTCGATCGTTTGTATCCCCTACTACGAACCATTCACGGTGCTAATAACACGAGCAGCAACAAACTGGACGTAGGGATATTTAGCCCGAACCAGTATAAATCTTGTGTCTTTTAGCGCACCATCCGAGCCTAACGCGCATTACTATAAATTTACTTGCCGGTGCTTGTACGAAACACGGACAGTTGGCGCGCTAGGTAGGGGGCTTGCGCGTTCTAAATCAGGCCTCGGATGGCCACCCACGCAATCAGCTGGGCCCCGGGCGCACATGTGCGTTTCGGCGACCTAGATTTCATCGTCACACTAGGAGGAGAACTGGCGCTGACCCACACGGCCGCACAGTCTCTCCCTTCCATCAACCTCAGCCGTCTGAGGCTTGAGGGCCCGCGGGGCGACTCCCTTGGACCCCAGTTATCCAGGAGCCCCCATGCAGCATCACCCTGTTTCCGGAAGGCCCCATATGAAGCGCCCCGACAGCGTTTCCATTTGGTCTCCACAACGTCGCGGCGACCGCCGGCCACCTTCTAGCACTACACATGGTTCAACCGCCTCGGATAGTGAGTTCATGGGGGTAATCGAACACGATCCGGAGACACTCTATGGGCTCCTCGTGGAGGAACCAGAGTCATCCTCCAGCTCTGACTCCAGCAAGGGGAGCCATCACCCTTCTCGGGAATGCTTCATGACGCAAACCCCCGAGGGACACGTCCAAAGCGTCTCCGGAGAAGAAACAACCCAACAGGCAACCCCGACGCCAGGATCAAGGCAGAGACGGTGGCTCCATCTCACATAAGGATGGAGCAGCTAAGAGCACGAAAGCTGGAGATCGATGACGCCAGGCAACAGCTTGTCCGGGAGTACCGAAACATCGAGGAGGAGATCAAGCGTCGCGGAGACGGTGGGCACGCACGTGCCTCGGCCCATGATGTGCATCGGAGGATCCTCACCGATGATGGGACTCTCCCTCACTTCGCTCGGGCAAGCCAGAACATCGCCGCAGCGACGACCTTGCTGCACGGCCTTCCGGAGGCCGTGACTCCGAGGATCACCGTGCCTGTCGAGAAATTCACATGTTACTCGAGCGTGCGGCGGCGCAGCAAGCGGAAAGCTCGTTGTCTCGATGACGCGAACCCGACACCAGCCAGCACACGCCCTCGATACGTCCTGCCAAGGACGCATCCGTTCACCAGACGCCGCCAAGCAACCGGCAGCGCTCCGCTATCCTGGTACATCAACGTCTTGGCCACAACCGTGACATGTGCACCACCATCGACGCCCGCAGGCGCACCCACGGTGACGAAAGAGAAGGGGCCCGTCGTGGCTATTATCCTCGACGCGGTGGACGCTACGTCAGCGGCGAGGACTGGAGCCCGAGTCCTAGCCTGCCAGGCCCTCGGGCCTTCGGTCGACACATCCTCAACGCTGCGTCCCCCCCCCTCGAGGTACCGACCGCCCACCAATATCCTAAAATATTCTGGAGAATCAAACCCCGGGCTTTGGCTCAAAGACTATCGACTTGCCTGCCAAGCCGGTGGTGCGAGTGATGACAATTTCATTATTCGCAATCTCCCGCTATTCTTGGCCGATTCGGCACGAGCGTGGTTGGAGCACCTACCGTCCAACGCCATTCAAAGTTGGGCGGATCTCATGGAGATCTTTGTGGGTAACTTCCAGGGCATGTACAAACGCCCTGGAAACCCATGGGACCTCAAGAACTGCCGCCAGAAGGCCGATGAAACCCTCCACGGGTACATCCGGCGCTTCTCTTAGCAGTGCAATGAGCTCCCTAACGTTGCCGATGCTGACGTGATAGGAGCCTTCCTATCTGGGACAACATGCGAATCCCTGGTCCACAAGCTGGGACACAGGGGCCCACGGACCACCAAGGAACTCCTGGACATCGCCACCAGCCACGCCTCAGGAGAGGAGGCGGTCAAAGCCGTCTTCGACCGCACTGACGTCAAGGCGAGGCGGGACGAGGCCGCCGACGAAGGCGCCTCCGACCGTCCCGCCAAGAGAAAGAATAAGAAGCAACGGCGCGACAACTCACTCGTGGCCGTCGCCGACCATAAAGGTGGTCGGAAGCCCGCGGAAGGCACTCTGAACCACTTTGAAAAAATGCTCGAGGGGCCATGCCCAAACCATGCTTTCCCGACCAAGCATCTATACAAGGAATGTGGCCTCATGCGCAAATACTTGTCCGGGGGCCTCAACAAAGGGGAGCAGGGGAAGGAACCTGCCCCCAGCACAGATGACGTCGAGGAAAAGGACGACACCTTCCCGACTCCAAATGGCGCCCTCATGATTTTCGAAGGATCAGCGGCCTATGACTCCAAACACCGCCAAAAGGTCGCACGCCGCGAGGTCTATACGGCCGAACCGGCCACGCCTGCCTTCCTCCGATGGTTAGAATCCGCCATAACCTTCGATCGGGCCGACCACCCGGGCGCCGTCCCACACCCGGGAAGGTACCCGCTTGTCGTTGACCCGATCGTTGGCCCAAAACGGCTCACAAAGGTACTGATGGACAGAGGCAGTGGCCTCAACATCATGTATGCCAAAACGCTTGACGAGATGGGCGTTGATCGAACGAACCTCCGTCCCATCCAAGCACCTTTCCATGGCGTCGTACCTGGTAGGCAGGCCATGCCACTGGGGCAGATCGATCTGCCCGTCACTTTCGGGGATCGGTCCAATTATAGGACTGAGACCCTCACCTTCGACGTAGTGGGGTTCCCTCCAATTTTCACGCCATCCTGGGACAACCGTGTTACGTGAAGTTCATGGCCGTTCCCAACTATACGTACCTTAAGCTGAAGATGTTGGGCCCCCGCGGGGTCATCACCATCGACACCTCCTTCCAGCGTGCTTATGAGTGCGAAGTCGAATGCTACGATCACGCCTCCACAGTCGTCGCCACCAAAGAACTCGCCACCCTTAGGAAGGAGGTTGCCGAAAAAACGCCCGACACCAAAACAACAACTGGGTCATTCAAACCAGCAGAGGGCTCTAAGGAGGTCCACATGGACCCCTGCAGCTCCGAGGCTAAGAGGGTACATATTGGTACATCGCTCTCTTCCGAATAGGAAAGCGCGCTTGTCGACTTCCTCCGCGATAACAAAGACATCTTTGTGTGGAAACCCTCGGATATGCCAGGCATCCCGAGGGAGGTCGCCGAGCATGCTTTAAAAATCCACCCGCACTCCAAGCCAAGTAAAAAGCAATACCTCGCCACTCTTCGAAAAAAAAACGCAGGACCATCGGCGAAGAGATAGCAAAGTTGTTGGCTTCTGGGTTCATCAGGGAAGTATACCACCCAGAGTGGCTAGCAAATCCCGTTCTTGTACGAAAGAAGAACGGAAATGGAGGATGTGTGTGACTACATACGGGCCTCAACAAAGCATGCCCAAAGGATCCGTTTCCTTTACCACATTGACCAAATAGTTGATTCCACCTCAGGGTGCGAAACCCTCTGCTTCTTTGACGCATACTCCAGCTACCACCAGATCGCGATGAAAGAGTCCGACCAGCTCGCGACGTCTTTTATCACCCCATTTGGATCGTTCTACTATGTTTCAATGTCGTTCGGTCTGAAGAACGCTGGGGAAACTTACCAGCGCTATATGCTCAATCGCTTGGGGACCTCATCGGGTGGACCGTTGAGGCCTCGTCGACGACATCGTAGTTAAATCCAAGCAAGTCAAACACCTTGTCGCCGACCTTGAACAAACCTTTGCGAAACTCCGGGCAAACAACATCAAACTCCATCCCAAAAAAGTGTGTTTTGGGGTCCCGAGGGCATCTTTGCTCGGTTTTATTGTCTCCGAATGCGGATCGCCAACCCGGAGAAAATCTCAGCCATCACAAAATGGGCCCAATCCAAAACATAAAGGGGTTCAATGAATCACGGGATGCCTTGCCACCCTCACCGATTCATTTCACGCCTCGTGAATGAGGACTTCCCTTTATCAACTCCTTAAGAAATCCGACCACTTTGAGTGGACAAATGAGGCTCGGGGGTGCTTGACATGGTTAAACAATTTCTAACTAAACCGCCGGTCCTAGTCCCTCCGTGCAACGGAGAATCCCTCTCTTTGTATATATCGCCACCACTTAAGTGGTTAACTCCGCTTTAGTGGTAGAGCGAGAGGAAGAGGGCACGCCTTCAAGGTACAATGACACATGTACTTCATCGGTGAGGTGCTATCCAACTCCAAAACCCATTACCCCAAATCCGTAAACTCCTCTACACCATCCTCATCACCAAGAGAAAGCTACGCCATTACTTGAGTCACACCCTATGATAGTCGTGGCGTCTTTCCCCTCGGTGAGATCGTCATAGCCGAGGATGCTACGGGAAGAACCGCAAAGTGGGCGCTCGAGCTAATGGATCGAGGCATTACTTACGCCCCGAACAATGATCAAATCCCGTCTTTGGTGACTTCTTCATCGAGAGTGGACCGAGGTCTAGATGCCACCAACAATCGCCAATCAAGAGTAATCGGACGATGTACTTCAACGGATCGCTGATGAAGAAGGGCGCCGGTGCGGGACTAGTCTTCATATCTCCCCTCGGGGTCCGCATGAGGTACATGGTTTGGCTCCATTTTCCCTCATCAAACAATATCGCAGAGTACGAAGCGCTCATCAATGGCCTACGAATCGCTATCGAGCTGGGCATCCGACGTCTCGACGTCAGAGGCGACTCCCAGTTGGTCATCAACGAGGTCATGAAGGAGTCGAGCTGCCACGACGCCAAGATGGAGGCATACTACCAAGAAGTCCAACGGTTGGAGGATAGATTCGATGGCCTCGAGCTCAATCACATCCTAAGGCGCCTCAATGAAGTAGCCGACACACTTGCGAAAGCAGCATCCGGCCGAGAGCCAGTCCCGGCAGGCGTCTTCGCCAGCGATCAACACAAACCCTCGGTACGCTACGCGGGGTTGGAACAAGCCAGCGATGGCCCATCTAGTCCAACCCCCGGGGCCAATCCGACAACTGCTCCGCCCTACCCCGAGGTCATGGAGCTTGAAGAGGACCCAGCGGCACAGTTCGACCCTCCCGATGATTGGAGAACGCTTTACCTCGACTACCTCCTCCACGACATACTACTGGCAGATAAGACGCAAGCTCGATGGCTCGCACGACGTGCCAAGTCCTTCGTTCTTATAGAAGGTGAACTCTACAAATGGAGTCACGCGATTCTACAACTCAGTATCCCCGCAAACAGGAAAACTCTCCTGCCGGGCGACACATCCACGGTGGAATCTGCGGTCATCATGCTGCACCAAGAACCTTAGTTGGGAATGCATTCCGACAAGGCTTCTACTGGCCCACCGCAGTAGCCGATGCCGAGCAAATTGTACGCACCTGCGAAGGGTGTCAGTACTATGCTCGGCAAACTCACCTCCCAGCCCAGGCACTCCAGATGATCCCCATCACGTGGCCCTTCGTGGTCTGGGGGCTTGACCTGGTTGGGCCACTCAAAAAGGTGCCCGGGGGCTTCACCCACATGCTTGTCACCATAGACAAGTTTACAAAATGGATTGAAGCTCGACCAATATCCATGATCAAATCCAAGCAAGCTGTGCTATTCTTCCTCGACATCATCCATCGCTTTGGAGTACCAAACTCCATCATCACAGACAACGGCACGCAGTTCACCGGCAGGAAATTCATTCGATTCTGCGATGAACAACACATCCGAATCGATTGGGCGGCCGTCGCGCACCCCCAGATGAATGGGCAGGTCGAGCGCACAAACGGCATGCTCCTACAAGGCCTTAAGCCGAGAATTTTCAACCGGTTGAACAAGTTCGGCGCGCGCTTGGCTCGTTGAGCTTCCGGCCATACTCTGGAGCCTGAGGACAACTCCTAGCCGAGCCACTAGCTACACACCCTTCTTCATGGTCTACGGTTCCAAGGCCGTTCTCCCAACGGACCTTGACTATGGAGCACCAAGAATCAGAGCATACGACGAACAGGGGGCCGAGGCATCCCACCAAGACACCATGGACCAGCTAGATGAAGCCCGCGACATTGCCCTCCTCCGTTCAGCTAAGTACCAGCAGGCGTTGTGATGGTACCACAGCCAACGGTATGGGGTCAATCCTTCAACGTCGGGGACCTCATCCTCCGCCTTATGCAGAGCAACAAGGACCGCCACAAACTCTCACCGTCCCTGGAGGGGCCCTACATCGTCGCAGAAGTACTTCACCCGGGCGCCTATAGGTTGAAAACCATCAACGGCGAGGTCTTCAACAATGCTTAAAACATTGAGCAGCTACGTCGTTTTTACCCTTAAATAAGCGCATACTCTTCCTTATCAGTTTTTGTCATTACAAAATCTCGATCCTTAGTGACTTCCGACCTCTGCAGAATGCGAGGGGTCAGACCTCACTCGGGGGCTGACATAAGTAATACAAGTAGTACGCTTGCAAAAACTTCCTGTGTTATATTTACAAATGTTCTCTAAGTTTTCCGTTCTTCTCGTAAACAAGTCGTAAGGACTAAGATTTCGGGAATAAATTCTGACTATAACTGGTAAGACTGCGGGAGACCAACGCCCCAGCGGCTGCGACCTCTTTGCTCACCAGCGCGATTAGAATTATTTCACCCGCACTCCTAGTTTCTTATGGCTTAAACCATGGGAAGGGTCGGAGGGCACAAAAACCTTTTTTACAAAAAGAGGAAGCTAAAGGGCCGTCTGCCGTAACAAAAGATAAAAATTTGTTCATTTTTTGCACAAATTCACCACTTACGAAGTGATTTCATCACAAAAAGAACTAACATACTTGTAAATTCAGAGGACTGTTTACTCGGGGGCTTCCCCACAAAATTATTCAATTACAGCCTCTACCTAGCTTTACTACAAGTACTACTTTGGCCACCGCGCCACGCTCTCCATCGGCAATGCCCGGGGCATGTGCACGGGCCAGTTTGTCTACTACGGCCACCGCGCCACACTCTCCATCGGTGACGTCCCGCCGCTTCGTGGGGTCCTCGAAGGCACCGTCACCTGCAATGTCGAGCTCCACGCCGGCAACTATGGTGCCCCTCCACCGGGGCATCCGGGGACTACGCCATCATCATCAGCCGCAACCCCGACAACGGCGCCTGAACGGGAGGCGCCTCCCGCCGTGGGGAGGCCGCAACGAATGATGGCAAGGCTGACAATGTCCGGCACCCTCCAGTACTCCTCCTCTTTCGGCGGCAGCAAGCTCTTCCCGGCAAAGGCGGACCGCACCACCTCATCTACGTTGGATGACCTCTAGCTCAACATCACACTCCGGATCCATGAGCGGATTAGTGAGTTTCCCTCTCTCTCTGGCATTACCCTTCCTCACTCAGGAACCGCCGCAACGCACGGACGTATCACAACGGAAAGGAAGAAGGAGAGGTAGCGGCTCAGAGGCAGAATAAGAGATGGGATGAGAACTCCCCTCCCCCTCCCTATTTAAAGAGGAGGAGCTGCAGCTAAGGAAAGGCAAAAGGTTGGGACAAAAAACTCTCTCCCTTCCCCTGCTTAAATGCAAAATCAATGCTGATAGATCCCTAAGGGGACGCGCCGGAACTAACAGGACGTGCCCCGGTCAACGAGGCGCCCCCCGGTCAAACGGGATACTACCTGGGTATGGCCCGCCACTGACCCGCTCCGGACATGGCAATTAAGGCGCCCACATGGGCAGACGACCCTTCGCCTCCCCATGTAGGACCATGGAACGATCCGACGATAGGACCTCTGTGAAGGGGAGCAAATGACGAACAAATGTCCAAAGGGGAGCAAACGACGAACAAATGTCCAAAGAAAGATAAGCATCTCTACCTTCTTACTTTACGTGTTAAAATTCATTACCGAGCTTCCGACCCCGTCAAACGGCGGGGACACGAACATCACTAGGGGGCTGCTGAGGATGTCTACCAGTCTAGACATCCTCCTCACCCGACCCCTCCGTACGCTTTAAACCAGGGGCGCAAAATACGGGCATAAAACTTTGAATAAAACTGGATGACCTAGCAGACCCTACGCCTCGATAGCTACGGTGTTCCTGTTCACCAGAAAAATCATACTCAACGCCCCCCGCATCTCCGGCTTCGACATCTGCCTTCTCAAGAAGGGTTCGGAGGGGCTCGCCTACAGAATCTCCTGCGGAGGAGGAGCTGTCAGGTTGCCCAAGTCGATCGGACGGCTCAGACCGCCACCGAGATACAAAAAACAAAGAATAGTGATTCTTATGCAGGTTACTCCAAACCTCGTCACAAACATCAGGGCCCGAACCCATCTGGTAGGAGCTTTTCTGCCACTCATGCTACCAAGGTAACGTTACCAACCCCGCCTTTATTTCGATTAAATTATGCATTCAAACATTACATATGCAAAACGTTGCATCCCATTGCTTCGTGTCACGTCACAAAACGGCTGTCGCCTCATTCGATATAGGTGACAGTAGGTCGAGGTTCGAAGGCCAGCCCGCGAAGGGCTCGAGGCCGCCTCGTACCGAACAGAGCCAGGGAGAAATAACTGAGACGAGCCCCAGCGGCCTTGCCCGACCCCGCTCAGAAATGAACAGGGATGTCTCAACCTTTTCTCGTTCGATTCTAACCCCGAGCCAAACCCACAGAATCTCCATCGAGGAGAGGCCATCAGGCTGCCTAAGCCTATCGAACGGCTCGAGCATTTGCCGGGAGGCGGGTTAAGAAGTTGTGGAGTGCCACCAGAGGGCTCTGCCGACCCCATCAGCAAATGATGGACCCGGATTCCACACGAATGTACCCGTTAACGAGCTCATTAAGCGCGATACTCGAGCCATCGAGGCAAGTGTCGTTTACTCAGCCCCTCCGATTACAAAAATCGAGGACGGGGTAACACGCAAATTACGGCCGACCCCTATCAGACCCTGACAAGGCTCGGGGGCTCGAGCCACTCAATACAGGGACACAGGTTCGAAGGCCCTACCTTGCCGAGCCTATAGAGTCCCTATTTGAGGAATTCTGTTGGAAGATAGGGCGGGGAATATTGCAATGCCATCCAAGGACTTCATCGACCCTGTCACAACGGAATGGGATTCCATCCAAACATTCCGGTCTCCAGTAACACCTAACCCCAGCAAATGCATGGGGTCGGACCTTACTCGGGGGCTGGTTAAGGTACGGCTACCTCCCTTCCTTTTTTTCGAAACAATCTCCTCGCATCAAGACCAGCGGCAAGATTCGGGGGAACAGATTGGTAAGATCGCAAAAAATCAAACAAACGAAATTACGAAGCAAAATCACGAAACTGCGTCCAGACTCGAAAATACCGACACTTGTTCACATATTACATATAAGTTGTGCTCAAAATTATTTGACTAACTACTCCCACGAAGGGAGAACCATTTCTTTCAGATTATCCGCTAGGTTTTTCGCAAGGGGAGCCACCATCTTCTCAATTGCCTCCAGCTCATCATCCTCATAGGTAGGCGGGAAACCTTCGCTCATCACCTTCAGGTTGATCTCCTTCTCGTAATGAGCATGGGCGACGGTGAAGGTCTGGATGATCCCGGTGTGAAAAGCTCTCTCCTCAAGCTGGCCCACCCGAGCCGTGATACCTGCGGCACGAGTCACGAGCGGGCTGGTCTCCACCGGCTCCACTACCCTCAGGGCATCAAGGACCACCCCGACCACAGCTTGCAGAAGATTGTGCTCGTCGCTCTCAGTCTGAAGGGTCCTTCGTACATGGGCAAGCTCCTTTTCTAGCTTGACAGAGACGTTTTCGATGCTCAACCTTCGGCTCACCGCGTCACCAAGATCCACCCAGAGGGAGCGGACCACCTCGACATCCTCGTCCACCTTCTGCTGAAGGGCCGTGGCCCTACTCTCGGCCTTCCGTCTGAGGTCCCGCTCCATCTCCAGCTCCTTCAGGACCTCGACGGCCTTCTCATTAGTCGTGGCATTCCTCTGCAGCAGCTCGTCTCGCTCCTTTCGGAGCCTGGTGATCTCCTCCTCATCCAGCTTTGACCTCGCCGACAAATCCTCAAACATCCCGTGGGCCTCCTCCGTGTCCTGACACGCCTGGGCCTCCCGCTCCTGGGCGGTAGCAAGCTATGCGGCCATATCTGCTCGTAGCCGGGCCTCCTCGGAAAGGCGATCCCACTCCGCCTTCTGCTCGCGGAGGAATCGGGATTTATTCCGACTACGAGCAACAAGAGTCTGAAGAGGAAGAAGACTGGTATCAGAAATACGAAAACACAAAAACATGCGAAGAAAGAAGAAAACCAAGCGAGTACCTGGGTAGTAGGAACAACAATTTCACGTAGGGCTCCTCTGGCCTGATCTAGGGCATCCAGCATGGTCGAAATCCCGACGTCAAGACCCTCTCGCTCCATGCTCTCGGCATGATCATCGAGCGAGAAAAGAGCCGACATCGGATCTTGGGCGGCCATCCACTGGAGCGGCGGCTCCCCCCGCATAGGGGAGCGGCTTCCTCTCGACAAAGGGGTCGGGGGCGGCTCCCTCCTGACCCTATGCGGCACCACCGCCACGCTCGAGGACCCTCCGACCGGACCCTCCTCCATCTGGGCCGCTTCGAGCGTCATGGGTGGATCCACCTAGGCCCCTGGTGGAACGGACTGCACTGCGCCCTCAAGCACCACCGTGGCGGCATCCGGCTGAGCCTGGCTCAGCGCGGTCGCAACCACCTCCGTCGGCGATACCCGACCCTCGGCCGGCTATACCACGCCCACCACGAAAGATGCCGTCTGCTCGGCAGCCACTAAGGGCGCGGGCGCCACTATAGGCGCCGTCGGATTGGCCAACGTAGCCCCAACATCGGCACCGCTCCTGCCCGAAACAGGGGCAACGCCGGGCAGCGCCATCCGTCCCGCCTGAATGGCAAGGCTCTTTTTGGGCGCCAGCCCTAGGGGGTGACCCGTCCGCAAGAACCTACACAAAGGTAATAGCCATTAGGTCAAAATAGAAATGGAAAAAGGATGAAAACAGGGGAATCAGCATCTTACGCTGACGCCCTTGGCTGGCGGAAGCGTTTTGGGGACAGATCCCCAGATCCCTGCCCCGACTCATCTGGGCGGGACCATTTTGAGCGTGCCCCCTGCTCCGAGGCAGGGGGCTCATCTCCCTCACCTCATGGAGTGCGGCACCAGAGCCGCTCCCCTCCATCATCTCATGGGGCGCGGCACCAGGGCCACCCCTCTCGACCATCACCTTGGGGTCGGTGGCGGCAGACCCGCTTTCCCCCATCCACCGATCCTCGGCTGGCACGCCGTGCGAAGGGGCGGACTCTCCGGCCTCCACCGACCTCACCGACTCACTTCCCTCCACGTGGAACGGGAAGGGTCCCTACACGGACGGGTGGGCACGTGTCAGCATGTCCTCATCCTCTAGGATGCCCCAATCCATGTCGATGACTACCTCGTCGTCATCATCATCATCGTCGTCGTCATCATCACTGCTCACATCCTCTCCCCGATCCCGTGCTTCCTGCTTCAGTCGTCTCTCCTTCTTCATCTGCTCCCTTGCCTTCTTGTCCCGCTCAGCCGCGAGGCGATTCGCCGCCGCCACGGCCTTGTCCTTTGGCAGCGGAACCAGACTGTCTTTGAAGACTAGCCCCCCCGGTTGGTCCCAACGTCGCAAAAGCAAGTATCAAAAAAGATGAAGAATCAGGAAAAAGAAAGAGCATGGGAGAAGAAGGCTTACGAATTCGAAGAACCCAGGTTCCGGCCGCATTGGGGGATGTCTGGGCACCGGATACACAATGTCGAGGATGCCGCCTTTGGAATCCTTCATCGGCTCCATCGCCTCCTTAATGCGCTGCGCCACTTCCGAGAAAGGGAGCGCCTCGTCAACAAGCACTGTCCCCTCGAACGATATCCCGGGCATCATTCGGTGCAGGGGAAGCGTGCGCATCATCAGCGGCGCCACCCTCCTCGCATGATAGGCACCGATAATTCCCGTCCCCTTTACGCCCCATTCCTTTAGAGCTTGGAGGGCGGAAAGAAGGCCAGAAAGGCGTTTCTTGTCTTTGAACTGGACGCCCCAAGCCCACAACTCTGGAGCCTCTTCGATAAGGCGCCCGGTGTACCTCGGCAGGGTGGCACTCACATCATTCCTGACATAAAACCACTGTGAGTGCCATCCCTTGTTAGACGTCGCTAGACGCATGAACGGGTAACCCTTCGACCGGGTATGGCACAGATGAATACTGGCGCATCCCATCGGCACGCTCACATCCTTCCCCCCAATCTTCCTCTTCGACAAACTGACGGTAAAGAAATACCGCCACAGATCAAAATGGGGATCGATCCCCAGGAAACCCTCACATAGGGCAACAAACGCCGCCATATGTTGAACCCCATTGGGAGTAAGATGCTGCAGCTCCACCTCATAGTAATCCAGCAGCCCCCGAAGGAATCTATGCATGGGTACTGCAAATCCCCGCTCATGAAAGATGGCGAAAGATACGACATACCCTTCGGGCGGCGCCAGCTCACCCTCGTCACTAGGTATCAGCCACTCCTAGACGGCAGACAATGGATGGAGAAGGCCACGGCGGACGAGGCCCTCCAAACGCCGAGAGGTGATGCTAGATCTGCCCGACAACTCCATTAAAGCGATTTGGGAGAAGGTGGGCGCAAGCTCGATGGCGGCTACAGGACAGGTGCAAGCTTGACGGCGGCTGCGACACGTACGCAAGCCGGTCGACGGTGGTGGTGCGAGCGCAGGAGGCTAGGGCGATTGGCGGCGGATGTCTCAGACGCAAAGGGAAGGGGGCGAAATACGGAACCTTGGGGGCGAACCCCGTGGTTTTATAGGAGCGACAAGCGCGAGAAGGGCAACCGTCTGCCTCGATCTCTAGGCCTGCCACACACACCACCGCGTCACGTCGCGGGACACGCGCCCGCAGTCCCTATCCTTTCCCACCGAAAATCATGGTGGACGGTTCGCCTTCCCCAAGCGAATCCGGACTCTCTTCCCACCTAGGGAAGACAGGTCACAAAGATTTTTTCTATTTGTCCCACCTAGGGCCCAGAAGCTCGGTGGCCGGCCCAACTGAGGGCGGGTCCATGAACGATCCGAAATCAAGGGCGCAAGCATTACTGGGGTCTCAATCCATGGTCACGCCCCAGTTAGGTCAGCCTTGAATGAGATCCCCGCGAACGGGATACCACGACCCCCTCGAAAAAATATCTAGTTGACAAAAAACTAAGTCCTTCAGCCTTACTGAAAGGTCCTAATGGCTAGAGGGGGGTGAATAGCCTAATAAAATTTCTTCAACAACACTTAACAAAAGGATTAGACAATTATGAGGCGAAGCGAGTTTTGCGCTAGCCTACCAAAATGCAAGCCACCTACCACAATTCTAGTTTAGATGGAGTATATCCACACAATAGCTATATCACTACACTAAGTTAGTGTGCTCTCAAAGGCAAACTAAAGAGCCACACTAACCAAACTAACAAGCTCTCACAACTAGTTACACTAAAGAGCTTGACAACTAGTTTGCGGTAATGTAAAGAGTAGGCAAGAAGGTTATACCGCCGTGTAGATGTATGAACCAATCAATCACAAGTGTGGATAACAATGAAGACCAATCACCTCGAAATCAATGATGAACACAATGATTTTTTACCGAGGTTCACTTGCTTGCCGGCAAGCTAGTCCTCGTTGTGGCGATTCACTCACTTGGAGGTTCACGCGCTAATTGGCTTCACACGCCAAACCCTCAATAGGGTGCCGCACAACCAACACAAGATGAGGATCACACAAGCCACGAGCAATCCACTAGAGTACCTTTTGGCGCTCCATCGGGGAAAGGTCAAGAACCCCTCACAATCACCACGATCGGAGCCGGAGACAATCACCACCCTCCGCTCAACGATCCTCGCTGCTCCAAGCCATCTAGGTGGCGGCAACCACCAAGAGTAACAAGCGAATCCCGCAGCGAAACACGAACACTAAGTGCCTCTAGATGCAAACACTCAAGCAATGCACTTGAATTCTCTCCCAATCTCACAAAGATGTTTAATCTATGATGGAAATGAGTGGGAGGGCTTTGGCTAAGCTCACAAGGTTGCTATGTCAATGCAAATGGCCAAGAGAGTTAGCTTGAGCCAAGCCATGGGGCTATAAATAGAGCCCCAGTGAAATAGAGCCGTTGTACCCCTTCACTGGGCTGAACACGGGCTGACCGGACGCTCCAGTCATATTGACCGGACGCTGGACCTTAGCGTCCGGTCGTGCGATGAGCGCCACGAGTCATTAGCTTCAAACGCCGATCACCCGATTTCAACGGCTACGTAGTTGACCGGACGCTCCGGTAAAACTGACCGGACGCTGAAGCCCCAGCGTCCGGTCGTTTCCAGTAAGCTCCCCGAGGCGTATTTCTTCGACCGGACGCGTCCGGTCCACCTTGACCGGACACAGACCAGCGTCCGGTGTAATACCCTCAGCACTGTGCAGACCCATCAGTTTGATCGAACACTCGCAGCCAGGGTCTGGTGCTTTCAGACCCAGCGTCTGGTCAGAAGACCGACGCCAGCGTCTTCGCGATCAACTCGTTTTCACTTCTAACTTCTTTACCCTTGCTCCAATGTGCCAACCACAAGAATTTGCATTCGGCGCAATAGAAAATAGGCATTCCATTTTCTCGAGGGAGGGACCCAAACCCATCTCAACCCTGCAAACACCACCTCCTTTGTAAATGTGCCAACACCACCAAGTGTATCACCTTGTGCACAAGTGTTAGCATATTTTCACAAATATTTTCAAGGAGTTTAGCACTCCACTAGATCCTAAATGCATATGCAATGAGTTAGAGCATCTAGTGGCACTTTGATAACCGCATTTCGATACAAGTTTCACCCCTCTTAATAGTACGACTATCAATCCTAAATGTGATCACACTCTCTAAGTGTCTTGATCACCAAAACAAAATAGCTCTTACAAATTATACCTTTGCCTTGAGCTTTTTGTTTTTCTCTTTCTTCTTTCCAAGTCGAAGCACTTGATCATCACCATGCCATCATCTTTATCATGCTATGATCTTCATTTGCTTCACCACTTGGAGTGTGCTACCTATCTCATGATCACTTGATAAACTAGGTTAGCACTTAGGGTTTCATCAATTCACCAAAATCAAACTAGAGCTTTCACTTACCCGCGAAGGGTCCGATACAACCCCCCAGGCGGTTCTATCCGAATCACCTGGAGGTTCGGGGGCTACACCCATCGGGTGCGCTCGCGCGCACCCTCTGGTAAAATGACTCCGACGAAAACGAAAACACCCTCCAGGCGGTTCTATCCGAATCACCTGGAGGCTCGGGGGCTACTGTCGGGGACCTAATACCAGGGTACCCCAGAAGGTGGAACCAATAACCATCGAACATTAAAAACTTCTGGACGGGCAAGGGCGCCGCTGCGTTCCTCGCCCGAATGATGAAAGTTAGGTTCCATCTCGCCCGACGTCTTTGGGCCAACCCCGCCTCGCCCGAGGGCAAAGGGCTGGCCTCCGTCTCGCCCGATGCCTTTGGGCCAGCCCCGCCTCGCCCAAGGACAAAGGGCTGGCCTTCGTTCCGCCCGACGCCTTTGGGACAGCTCCTCCTCACCCGAGGGCTGAAGGCTAGTCTCCGCCTCGCCCGAGGGTTGAGGGATACACTCCGCCTCGCCCGACCCCCGAGGGGTGGGCTCGGTCACGCCCAAGGGATAAGGACTGGGCTCCGCCTCGCCCGACGACCGAGGATGAACCTCGCCCCATTCGATGTCCAAAGACTGGTTTCATCTTACCTAACAACTTCTCTCCCGTTCCCTCATGATGATGGGTACAGAGCAAGACAAGATGCTCGGGTCAACCACGGCTTGAAGGACCATACCCTGCACCCCGGCAGGAAAGATACTGCCAGGGAATGACTAGACAGGTGCTTTAGACCCTCTCGGGCGCCGCAGAGCCCAAAAGGTATGGCAGGCGCGTACTCCTCGCCCTGTAGAGTTGTAGGCGCCGCCTTCAGCTCTGGGACACGGAACCCGATGAAGATACACGACAACCACTATACTTTAGAAAAGGATTTGTGATCTCCATGAATGACGGACATGCCGTCACCACGTTATGGACCCAAGGGAGCGGCGCCCGCTTCCCGACCCTTTGGGTCCATCAAATCAAAGGACCTTGCCCACAGCACTGCTCCGGACCTTGACTCTGCGTCCCTCCGACAGAGACTCATAGGAGCTAGAAGGCGTGTGGAGCAAGGCTGGGCGAGGTTCATAAGTCAAAACCACTGTACTACATCCCATACCCTGCGCAGGGCACTATTATGTAACCATCCTGACATTCTACAGAAGCATCGATAGTATTGTAGGCGCTTATCATCCTTTCACACCCATCAGAATGGGTAACGAGGCTGGGTAGAAGTGAGCCACAAGGCTAGGTAGAGCACGCATCCTAAGCCCTGACCCTTGTAAAGCCATCCCCTTCATCTATAAAAGGGGATGCGCTTCCTCCAGCAAGGGGGAGACGAAAAACAACGCAACACACACACATAGTCAAGTTGCTACCAAGCTCTTGGCTTCCTTTCGACCCTTCCATCAGAGACTTGGGACCTGTCCCTCTCTCGATCGTTTGTATCCCCTACTACGAACCATTCATGGTGCTAATAACATGAGCAACAACAAACTGGACGTAGGGATATTCAGCCCGAACTAGTATAAATCTTGTGTCCTTTAGCGCACCATCCGAGCCTAACACGCATTACTATAAATTTACTTGCCGGTGCTTGTGCGAAACACCGACACTATGGCCTCAGGGGCACCCGCAGTGGTGAGTCAACCCATCTCAGATATAGGCAGCCACGTCAATTGAGCCTATGAGTCAACTCCTAGCCCAACAATACCACAGGCCCCACGGCAAATTAAAAAACGATAAATAACGTGACCTTGAGTGGCGCAGATGGCAGACAACGTGTGTATGCAAGATCGTGACGGTGCGGCAAGCGCAAAGCGCCAGGAAACAAAAAGATGCACGCAAAGCGTGCAAAGCAAGAGTTGAGGGCCGATGCATGCATCGTCCACCGGGTGTGGCGTCGCGTGAGTGTTTTTTTTGGTTTTCTATTTTCTGTTTTGTTTGGTTAAAAAAGGTCATTTTGTAACTTTGTCAGAATATAGACATTATGGATCTCATTTTGTTCAGAAAATGATTTCCAACAACATAGTACAAACGACATATAATTTGGACTTATGGTTTGAAAAATATCGCATTTTAAAGTTTGAACACTAAAAAGATTCCTTTGCATGCAAGTGGGCTTCACATGTTTCCTATCTCAACTCCAGGCATGCAGATGGATACTGTACGCAACGCAGTCCACACCTGTCGCGCGACGCATGCGCGGGCAACGGGTCTGACGCGGCCACATGCGGTTCGTCCAAGCCGGCGCATCTCAACTGCTCACCCGTTGTTGCGATTCGACGTGTTGCTTGCCGCCAGGCCGGCGTACAAAATGGCGGCCGCCACCACAGCAGACGACAGCGGGCGAGGCTCTCTCTATTTGGAAACAATGCAAATTGCCCCGCCATTGCTCAACTCATTGGTCGCCGCCGCTTGACCTGTCGCCGCGCCATTTCGCTGCCGCCGCCGCCGCTTCGACTTTCGGCTTCGGCGTTGCCGATTTGTCTTCGCTTTTGGCTCTTACATGTGGGCCGAATTCTTTGTTTATTCGGGAGGAGTCGACCCTGAAATGTGAGTTGATTTTTCTCTCTTCTGTGTGAGTCGTATAGTCCAGTCGGTCGATTTTTCTAGCCTCCACGTTGGATGATGAGTTGCTTTTCTATCCTCACTGGAGAAGCCCTCATTGTAGTTCATCCCTGTAGTAGTTTGTGTGTACATTGGCTATGTGTAAGCTCGCATATGTGCTCGTCCCTGTTTGTCACCTTCAGATATATACATGTGGTGCGTGTTTGTGATGACATGTATTCCATATTGAATGAGAAGGAGCGTCTCCTAATCAAACTCTATTACCGTGTTAACAAGCAACTTGGCCACATAACGCTTGGAGTCTAAGCATCATCAGCATAATTCTGGGCAAGCACACTTGTCTATGGCGACAAGGACTAGCACACCCGCTGGCATCCGCTGGCAGTACTCTCAAAAAATTCACGTGTACCTAGGGACATACTATAAGTGCATCAACTTACCTACCGTGTGTCATGTAACCAAAGATATACTAATACATACAAAGTCTACAATGTTTCAACTAGCTGGTAGACTATTCTAATGCCTATGTACTACTTTTCTGCAACATTGTGGTTGCTCTTATATTATATTTTCGATGGTGTTCCAATGCCACGACTAAGTAAACAGTAGCCTGCTCACAACATAAAAGCAGACAACCACGGGACGTATATAAATGTGTCTGCTGGTTGTGGTTGGCAAGCTAAGCCTCGGTAGGCATGCAAAGTTGTAGGAGGAGCGGGCGTCTCTGCGCGTGTGAAAAATCTCTGCGTGTAAAGAAGAGGCATTAAATGTGCCCACCTATTGGTCATACGTCATGTTTTGGATAATCATTATCTTGTTGTTTCTCCATTATCCTCGTCTATCCCGACTTCTGGAGTAAGCCTTAGTTATACTAGGTTGCTCTTAACCATTGAATTTTAAATCCCGGTGTAATTTAGTGTTCGACGCCGTGTAATCTTTCGTGTAATTCCAGATTTATGAAATGTGTTGTAGTTTCACCTAAGGGGAGTGGATCTTAATTCACTCTTTTGTAAACCATCGCGTTAAGAGGTGTACTTGTGTTATAGTTTTTACTTTTTCCACCCATAATGTAATTTTAGCCAATGTTGTGCTTTGAATTTAAGTGTGTTAGTTGCTTGAGCCCAACTCTATCAAATACTTCTTTCTACTAACATGTCATTGATTTGCTGGCCTAGAATAGGCACCATGTAATGACAACCAACCTCTATGTTTGTTTACAGCATTGTAATGAAAAAAACCATGTTACATTTTCTTCCCATATTTTCCCATTTAATGTACCAAATAGACCAATCTTTCGTAGCAACGTGATGAGAAAACATATTAGACATATGAGCCATATTTTTAAGATTTTTTCTATACCAAGCATATTACCCGCAGCGAAGCACGGGCAGCCATGGCTAGTAAATAACGAAGGCGAGTAGGCCCTGATTAGCTGTGGTGCGGCTTCTTATACGGTATATAGCTGTTCGGATGATTGGATCTCAGATCATTGTTGATTGAACCACCACCTTCGATTTTGCACAAAAAGCCAGGAGCACTAGACCAAACTTTACATTTGATGGTGATGATGACGGTGAATTGATGATTGCACAGGGGGACCGTGTATATATATGCGTATACTATGCATTACCCTGCTTTCCAGACCCGGTAGTAGAATAGAGCAGCATGAATGTCTCCATGAGTTCCCATCATTACTCTCTGTCCTTAAGGACTGTCCATGTCACCTAGGATCGATATTCTACCACTTCTCATAGTAAATTAAGCAAAAACGTATCAAAGGTTTGACCAAAAGCAAAAGGAAGAGAGGTGATACTACTGGATCAAAGTAATCAGTAATGGAAAGTGCAAGGACTAAGCAGATTAGTCAAAACCAGAGGCATGGCGCCGGAACGTACTTCCGTTCAAGTCAGCCCGGCCATATTACCGGAAAATACCTCAGACGATTTGTATTGGCCATCGAGTAAACTGCAGGTAGCGCGCAACTAAGCCACTAAGCCTGTTTGATCTCGTTCTTATAGCGAGAATCTGGATTTTAGCCATGAATGTAGAATCTGGATTTTAGATTAAAGAAATGAGAAGTGTTTGGATTTTAGATTTTTACTATGAAAATGAGATAAAAACAGGCCTATATTTTTCACATAATTTATGATCATAGAGCATCTCTAGAAGGCTCCTTAAAAATTACTTGGTAAATCAAGAAGGTTCTGTTTGGTTCCCAAGAATTGAGAATAATTAGAAAATGATCTAATAGTGAAATGTATACTAGATATTAGTTTCAATTTATAGGATCCAAACATGTCCTAGATAAAAATGAACAGGAATACGCGGCTCTGCTCACTGATGGTGTCCTGGTGATCCAGAAGCAGGCATCCTATTCGTAGCATAGCACAGTGACGGCGAGCTGAGTGACGGCATCCTATATATGATCATAGAGCGTCTCTTAAAGGCTCCTTAAGAAAGCACATCAAGGATTATACTGCCTGGTTCGGTTTCCAAAAAATAAGCATAAGTTTAATGTGCGAGTTTAAAAATAAACAAACATAGAAAAGGTTCAAAAGATCCCATACCATGGCAAACAAGCTTTGGTTAAGTGAAAAAAGAAATTCTCATTGGTTGGTTGGTTTGTGTGAGAGAAAATACCGTTCCGATTTAGAAATTTACTTAACGCTATTTATAATGAAAAGCCTAAACGAACGAACAGGAAGAAAGGTGTAATATGTGAAGCTTGGGTACTGGAGGCCATGGTGTTAATCAACAAATAAAGAGAGGCACGGAGCACAGATCGCTCTAGTGAAGCAAACTACTTGTGGTTACGAAAACAAGCGGATCCATTAACTTTAGGGAGTAGTGCACCAGAAGCAAACTACCTCTGGTTACACCGGAAGTCTGGATTCGATCGTTCCAGAAGCCCAGAACAGAGTTTTGTGTTCACACCGAACCGAAAACGCGCCTCTGCTGACTGCTGGTGATCCGAAGCAGGCCATCCTATTCTCGTAGCACAGTGACGGGCTAACGGCGGTGACAGCACACATGCACGAGTTCCTACGGCGCGGCGTCCCCTGGGTGACTCTGCCACTGGGTACTACGTTGCAGATCCTCCTCCGTGCGGCGCCCAACCACGCACATGCGGCGCCCAACCACGCACATGCATGCCACGCCGATCTGCCTGCCCTCACGCCCTGCGGCATGCGTAGCCTTTGTCTTATTCCGGATCCCGGGCGGGACGGCGCGTGCGTGCAATGGATCAATGATGATCAACGCCAAATCTATAGATTATTATTGTAACTATGCTCATTCTAGGAGTATTTAAATTTGTGTGGCGACGATTCATACCGCAGAGTGCAGACCCGGCCCTTCTAATGAGAAATGAGAGATGCCGGATGCGAATCTGTTCTACAGTCCCCCCCCCCCTGACAACTGCTCGATTTGGGGAGAAAGAGAAACCACCCCGTCCCGGACAGAAGAAACGAAAGAGGCTGACTGACCTTTGCGAATCTCTTTCTCTAGTCTGTACTTTGTACGTGAGTTTTTTTTTTGAACTCTGATGAAGCAACCAGAGGCTCCAGAATGTGTGTACGTATGTATCGTCACCAGAGACTAGATATTATTAGTTAGTGCTAAATAACGCCCGCCTTAGCCACGAAGGCATAATAGTGCTAGATATAGTAACATCACACGTCACCCCGTTGCTATTAAATCTTGCTGTCACGCAAAGCATTGGAATTAACGAGATATCTATGCGTGTCTGAATTGGTCTGCCTGATGACTATCTGAAGCATCATCACTCATCCGTAACAACAGCAAGCAACGTATCTGCTGCCTGTCTGTTGTCCATGCTTTTCTTTTCTTTTTTTAAAAAAAGTTCCGTCGATGAGGATTTCGTGTGAAAAGAGGAAGAAGCCCAGCGAGCGCCACGACGGCTGGAGCAGCAGTAGACAGCTTTCCATTGCTTCTCGTGGTCGGCCCAGATGTGTAGCGTACTCCTAGGCTGAGCCCTTCAGAGCTTCTTTAATCTACATTCGGGCCGCCACGTTGGGCTGGATCTATCCATCCATCTCTAGATGGGCTGGGTGGCTTCCTGTTCCCACGCTACTGGTGTGGGCCTTGTTGGGCCAGCCTTCATGCATGCAACATGCTACCTACTGAATTCCCGATTTCAGTCCATCGCTACGTACGCGTCCGTTTATAAGATGTTTTGTATTTTTAGATATGTTACATTTACTATGCATATAGATATGATATATACTATATCTAGATTTATTATAAAAATAATGTATCTAGAAAAGCCAAAGCATCTTATAATTTGGTACGAAATACGACAACTACACGAGCAACGTTGAGACATCTTCCTTTGCTACTGTCTACTTCACAGAATTAAAAAAATTCTTGCTTTTGTGAAATCAAACAGTATTAAGTTAAATAACTAGATCTATAAAAAAATAGGAAATTTGGTGTTTTTACACCTATTTTAGATTGTAAAAAAGGTAATTTTGCTCCTACCTTGATTTTGTCCTCACGATTTTGAAAAAAAGCGGCCGTTTATCCTTGTTTTCTAACACCGTTAAATCTAGGTGAATTAAATGACAAAAAAAGAGAAAACAAATGATACCCATGTGAGAAGACAAATTTGTCCTCGCCTTATCATTTCATCCTGGCTTTGCCCGTCCTCTTCTCGATCGCTCACGGACTCACGGGAACACCCGGAGGGGTAGGGGTAGCACCGGTGAGCAATCAGCGGCGAACGGGAGGAGGCGGCGGCGGCGCGCCGGCGGTCCCCGGAGTGCGCATGAGCAACCCCCAGCGTGCGTTCGAGTGGCCCCGGCTAGCTCGCGGCGGCCCGCGGGCGGACCCTGGCGTGCGCGCGGTGCTGCCCGATGGGCTCGCGGCGGCACGCCGGTGGCCCTAGCGGGCTCGTGGCGTCGTGCGCGGCCCCCCGGCATGCGTGGCGGTGTGCGGGCGGCTCCTGGAGAGCTCGCGGCGGCACACGGGCGGCCCTTGGCATACACGCGGTGCGGCGGTGGCGTCCCTTGTTCGTGCACGCGGCACCGCGCGGGCGTGCCCCGGCGGGCGTGCGAGAGTTCCTGTGCACCACCTGGCCGACATGTCGCTTCTGGATTACAGTTTCGTGGTGTTCCTGTCGTCCGTCATGGTCGCGTCGGCGATTTTGCTAGCGTGGATGAACCTTTACTAGACGGCGACGCCGGTGGCGGTACCTGCGGGTGTGGCCAGGGTGCGTCTAGATGATGCTGGACTAGGAGATCACTGCTTGGTTCCGCTATTCCTTGCCTCAGTTTTGCTTTGTTCCGGTTTGTAATGTTTATGTGTACATATGTGTATCGGAATGGATTATTGGAACTCAATTAGTATGTTAGGCATTATAATCCTAGTTATTATCTATACCTAATAATAACTAGAAAAATTTCTGACATTTTTCTTGGTTCATCCATTTTTTTTCTATCTTTCCCTAAGTAGCGGTAATCGAGAGTATATATATATATATATATATAACCCGTGTTTATTCGAGTTAGAATAGACACGGAGTTCGATTTCAAAACGTATAGGTCGTGTCCTACTCCAATACAGGTAGTTTGGAAAAGGGTGTGTGAGCCAAAATTATATTAAGAGATTCATCTGTAATACCCAAGAGTTCTGTCCGTGTCTCACTTCTAATGTATTGGATTGGGATACGGAAGTTACAAAGAGAAAGATACAACTATAATCAGCTATCACCTCTATAATCTCAAAGATCGTTTAGCCTTGCATGTCCATGACGGATTAGAGGAGGCCCGTGCCTTTATAATAAGATTGGGAACCAAATCAAAGTCTAGCCTCGAGAGCACATGGAAGGCTGTGGCAACAACGAGGCGTGGTTCAAGAAGAGATGGCAACGTACTAAACAACTATGAGCAGCAAAAGGGATTTTCGAATCATAAAAGAGCCTGTCGTCTTCAAACATTGCAGGATTCAATCGAAAGAACTTTAGCTTGTTAGTTTGGTTGTAAACGATCGTAAATTTACAGTCAGAATAATATTTTTCTCCCACAACAAATCAGTCAACAGTAATAATTTATAATCGTACACGATTGATTCGGCCCCGGCCGAACAGGCTTCTTGCGATTGATCTCGAGGAAGCTTTCCTACGGAATCGGAATTGGATCTCACCATAGGAAACTCGATTTTGTAGACGAGCGTGCGGCTTCGCGTGCGGGCATACCAAATAGCCCCTCCGCTCCGCTTCAATGCGGAAGCACCGGTTTTTCCGCTGAGACAAGCGTGAAAGAGAGAAGGAACTGAAAAATAGTACATCACCCCAGACGCTCGCGTGGGCCATGGCTCGGCCGTAGTCAAGTTTTTCGCTGAGGAGAGCAAGGCCGGTGGAGGGGCGGAGCGGGACGACGGCACGGCGAGCTCCGACGGCGACGTGGCGAGCTCCGAGGACGGCGTCACGAAGCTGCAAGCTCTAAGAAGGACGGTGGCATGGAGAGACAGCTATGAAGATTGCGGCGCGGCGAGCTCCAAGGGATGTGGCTCGGCAGACTCCGAGGCTCTAAGGACGGCGGCGTGGAGACGCAGCTCTGAAGATGGCGGCACGGTGAGCTCCGAGCGATGCGGCTCGGCAAACTCCGAGGGCCCGGAGTTCGGGAGGGCGGGCGCGGCTGTTCCTGGGGAGTCGCCGGCGGCGGGCGTGGCGGACCACGGACTCGCCTAGGCACTGCGGTGTTTTGTTGCGTGCGGTGGATAAGGCTTCGGCGCGGAATTTTTTTTTTAAAAAAGAAGGAAATCCATGGAGAAGTGTGAAAATAACTAAAATAAGTGCGGAAGAAAATAAAGGAACAAAACAAATGAATTTTCTGTTTTCCGTCTACAATTCCTTTCATCGTTTGTCTTTCCGATTTTTTTCTTTCCTGTTTCCGGTTACTTTGCCTTTTGTTTCCATTGCCTGTGTTTCCAACTTCTTGTTTTCTATTTCGGGGTTTTTTGGTTTTGTTTCTCTCGGTAGTCCCTTTACAATTTTGTTTTTTTTTGTTTTCCGTTTTTACGGTTGTTTTTTCCAACCAGTGTTTTTTTATGTTTTTGACCGGTGATTTTTCTCATAAAAGTCTTTGAACCATTGATCTCTCCTCTAAAAACAAAATTTTGTACTACTAAACTACTGAGGTAATTTTAAGTATAAACAAAACTTATTCTTACTAAACTTTGATCAGTTGTTTGTCCAACTAATCAAACATTGTGCAATTTTAACCACTTTGTTATCTAATCTGATCTAAATAAATGTATATCTATGATCCACAACGAGAGCCGCGACATGAAAAATCAAACATGAAAAATCAAACAGAGGTCTCTCATCATAATCATGGGTGGATAGACCAATTTTTTACACGTTACAAACTACTCTTTGCCGACTTTCATAAAAGATTAAAATTACGTATGTTTATGGATTGTCAAAGAAAACCACGCAACTCCACGTTTAAATGTAGCGACACATGCATAGTGTAAAAATTAAAGTTATGATATATTGACGTCTAAATATTTTTGTGCTTTGCAACCGAAAAACAATGTATCAATATTGTAGTTTAATTCAATGTAGGCTTAGTAGGACATTGTCATATTATTGCCAATATTAAGTTACGTTATGGATGTCTTGTCATCATCGTAAAATAATTTATTAAATTTTATGAAAAGAGCAAACCATAAATAAAAATGTACTATTCATGTCTTCATTTTCCATAACCATATGATTGTTTTTTCTTCCGTTGCAACGTACGTGCACTTTTGCTAGTTAATGATTTAAATGCTAAAACAAAGAGTATCAAAGACCATGAGGTTCTAATATGTTGCCATTAATGCAATACGAGTTTTGCACAGATTGAATCGTATAATTCTATATCAAAATTGCTGAATTGAAAATAGGGGTAAAAGCATAAATATCAAAATAAAACAGGGGTAAAGACGCATGGGCAAAGTTGTCATTTGGTCCAAAAAGTTAACATCGTTAGAGAGACTTCCCAAAGCAGGGGTAAAGTCTGTCTCTATTTTAAAATCACAGGGGCAAAATCATAAAGTTAAAAAAAGGACAAAATCACCATTTCACTTTAAAACAGGGCTAAAAACGCTTAAGCCCCAAAAAATTATGAAACAAATTTTTTTTGCAAAGGAAAGGGAGATTATATTAAAACTCAGCATAGTACATCCCCAAATTACATATGAAACAATCTAAAATATGAATACACAATATTCTATCCAGATTCTTCCATCTTCTTCTTCACTAATGACATCTCTCGAACGTCGGAGCCAAAGTGTAGTCCCTAGGCCAAATCCAACGACCAACCCTAAAACATTAGACATGACACAAAATCCAACGCTTCAGAACTGGTCTAAAACACATCTGAATCGATGAAATAATATCGCCAGTTGCATCGTTAGGAGCAGCATAGGATGTAAATTCATCACCTTCGAACCTTGATTTTTCTTCGCGACCAACGACGATGAGATCGATGACCCAGAGTAGCTGTCTTCGTTGGGGGCATGTAGAAGCACCCCTCCCCTTGCAGATAATGGCCACAACTTGGCCGCCAGCTGATGAAATCGACCTCAGCAGCACCGATCTCATCGTGGCAATCATCAAAGTCACTGCAGGAAACACGATCTCGACCGGAAATCATCTGATTTTGCCAGAAGATTTATTTGGACTAAACCCTTGTGACAGAACCGCCCAATTTATACAAGATCAAGTATGGCTGTCCCCGCTAACACGTTGACACGCGCATACTTTCACTTATACAAACCCGGTAGTCCGCCGAGTGTCACGAAGAACCTCGGTAAATCAACATCACAACCAAGATCGCGTGATTAAACAAATACACATCACATACACAGAGTTGCAGCGGAAATAATATTACAATTTGGGTTCACAAATAATAGTACAAGTTTGGGTTTTAAAACCGATTAGAGAAAACAACATAGCTTTCAAATGATTACATTAATATAAGTTCCAAATACATTGCTAGCATAAGTGACATCCTCTGATAAAAGCATATAGGTGAGAAGTAAATATAGAGTCACCGAGCCCACTAGCGGTTAGCCACCATCTTCTGCAGGCCAAGAACTTCACCTGCAACATGGTGGGATAAACCCTGAGTACTCGAATGTACTCAGCTAGACTTACCCGTCATAAACCAAAATAAAGCGACACCAAGGATTATACAAGGCTTTCTTTAGTGGGCTAGCTGACTCATTTGCGAAAAACATAAGTTATCATGAAGAAACCATTTTAAGTATTTTGCATCATCTTTATTATGATCTATCCATCTAGGTAAGCACCTATACTATAGCAATCACTTGATTAACCAATAACATCTAGTTACCAATTTAGATTTAGCATATCCCATATCATCCAGATAACCATCATTGTTCCATAATAATTACTATGATGCCGTAGCTCGAGTCAAGTGCTCACTATCCAGTGAACGATGACGATTCGAATCGATTATTAACCAGCTGGTAATTTATTCCTTACACAAACCTCACTCACCCGCTAAAGTGAGGTATCGGTCACCGAGTCAACTATACAGGAAAAATCTCGAGTTTGCCAAGAACCACATGTACTCGGAGGCCGACCGACTGCCTTTCGGTCTTATCATCGCGCCCCCATGTCCTACCACGCCTGCTCCGGTACAGTGCGTTGCGGGCAATCTACTCGGCCCGAATAATCTCCCAGCTTTGCGGTTGAAAGGTACGTTATTCGGCCAGCTAAATGTAAGGCATGCGTTCAACATGACCCGAGGCCCAACAACGGTCGGTCCTTAATCGACACAGACGGAAACTAACAGCACCCCAGAACCCTGTCTGGTTGCCTCCAACTTTTCCGTCCGGTCTCCAATTATCCATCACACATGGTTACTTCCAGGATATCATTCTTTCCATAGCTAAATTCTTCCAGTAACCACCTATAATGTAGGTGACCGGATATCACCGATCGCTACCGGTCTAAGCAAGGCTAAGCAGTTATTCGATCCTGACCTAACAGGGTAAAAGATAATAAGGTAGGCATGGATAGTAATAAATGCATCAACGGTTTCAATCAACTCCTACAACTTAATGCAACAATATATAAACTCATATATATAGAAAGAATTGCTTTTATAAATTAGGAGACTTATAATGCTCCAGGGCTTGCCTGAAATCCAACACTAGGTTAGTGTTTGTTAGACGACACTCGCATAGTGAGCATCTCCCGTCCTAGCACTTGTCTAGTCCTTCCACCTTCGGGATAGGTCCACCATACACCGTCTTCGGGTTCGGCCCCAACATCACGTCCTTCACGTGGTTCATCTAGCGCACCTAGATGAGATGCAAGATGCAAGTGCATGAATATGAAGAATGGTAATAAAAGATACATCACATAAGCATTCAAGACAAACACAAGATTATGCAAGACATAGACACCAATAGCTATTTAACTAACATCACACAACTAACTATAGAGAGCAAGCACATCAATCATGACACATGTTTAACAAGGTCACAAGTATCATAACTTGACCATCAACAAGGGCATAAGCCACACTTAGCAACACATGGAGTAAACCACGACAACTAGCATATGTCTATTTCTAGACTGGAAACAACAGCTTAATGTTTGGATCATAACTAGAGTTATACAAATCCAAAAGCCATGAAACAAGACATTCAGGAAAGCTTATGAAATTCTCTACATTTCATTTATGAGCATCACAGCATGATTAACAAGTTAACTGGGTCGAAATTATATATTTACAGAAACTGGTCTAAACAAGACAGAGAGCAATCAATTCTGTAACCCAACTTTAAACAGCCATAACTCTTAAACTACTTGGCCAAATGACACCAAATTTTAACAGAAGCTAGATACATGAATTATCTACAACTTTTGTATAAACAAGTTTCACAACAAAGCACATTATCATGAAGAACTTTTGCTAAGTTCCCAGATCTGTCCATAGACCACATCGGCAGGAAAATAATTATTAACTTATGTTGCAAACACATAATTGGGCAAAACCAACCTTACCAACATTTCACACATGACTAAAGAACACCAGAACGCATAGTGCTCACCTCTAAATAAATTTTCTTAAAGCATTTCTTAATTTATTTAGACATCAAGGTGTATTTATGAACATATACCAAAAATGCACAATAAATTCTACCAAAATTACAGTAGCTCACATATCCTCTCAATAGTCTACTGTACAAATTTCATACTATTTTCATAAGTATAGCTGCCTCTATGAAAAAGACAATTTGCTATTGCAAGAAATCATGTGAGAGCGAGATAAACTAGTAAATCATTCATACTTCATCCAATACTCATAAAATTTTTACCACACATCAACTATCACATGGGTAGCATGGCACAAAAATTTCACTTCATTTGGAACCCTAGATTAGCAGTTATGGAAAATAACAAATTCAACTAGCATTACAACCTTACTGCACAAATCTATTTTTACAGCAAAATATTTAAACTAAAATATGCCATATTATAGATCTAATGCATAGAAAATTTCACAAGGATTCCAAAAAGTCCTCATTTAATATTTTACAATTTTTATACTAATTACTATGAGTTTTCAAAGTTCATCATTCAAATTTGTAAAAACAAAAGAAAAGACATGTAAGTCTTGCATCGGGGTCCCAACAGAAAATAGAAATTAAATGCTAGCGGAACGGTCCTTGCCAGCACTATTCAAACGAGTCACGGTTTCTTCAATTAACCCCCTAGAAAATCTTCTATTTCCGCACGCGGTCCTTCTTCTTCTTCCAACCGAACCTAGCAGAGGAGGACATCAGGACTGGCCGGTGGCCGATTCGGCCGGCTGGAGAGGGGCGTCGGCGGCCACAGAGGGGCGACGCGCTATGGCTTGGCTGCAGCCAGCCGTGGCCGCGCTTGGCCCAGGCCAGCCATGCTATAGGCAGCAGCAGCGCAGCAGCTGAGCAGCGCCAGGGCACTGCCGGCAGCGGCGGCTTCGGCGACGGCAAGCGCACTGTGGTTCTCGGCTCCGTCTAGGGCTTGGGGAAGCGGTCGTGGAGCCGTAGGCATACTCGGTGGCGGCGCTGGAGGGGCTACAGGAGAGGGAGCAGTGGCGGCAAGGGAGTTCGGCAGCGGTGGCCATGGCGGCCGTGCTCTGGCACGTGCGCGCAGGCCCCAGAGAGCGAGGGAGGAAGAGCGGGGGAGGCGAGGGCAGCTTCTGGCGCTCGGTTATGGAGGAGCAGGGCGCCAGGCGGCACGTGGCACTGAGGTAGGATGCGCGTCGGCCATGGTGGGGTGCGCTCCAGTGCATGGTGGCCACGCAGGCAAACTGTCGAGCACGTGGCAAGCGCCGGAGTGGACATGGTGGGGAGTCGATTTGGGCCGTCTCCGAGCTGAATCAGACAGTGGGCGAAAAATGAAGTTTGCTCAACTCTAATTACTTTCCAACTTTGATTAAGGCTGCATGGTCATTAGAGCTCTTCATCAACAGGTAATTGAGCCACAAACTGCTAGTGTCAGCGTGTTGACAGCGATAAGCAAACATTCAAATTGATGGTGAAAACGAGGTCAAACTGGTGCCATCTTTTTCCATGCTCTTCTCCATGAACTTAGCCCCAACTTTTATTTTGGGGTCAAGTCAAGTTGCTTAACGAAATTTGGAGAACGCGGGATGCCAATCGTCGTTGCTTAGTGAAACTCCAGACTTGAGAGTATTTCTAAGTCTGAAAACAGCCGCTGATTCAATCTTCGAACCTCTGTTTGACTTATTTCCAAGATGATTTGACTCTTGGTACAAAATTTTTTTGTTCTACTCCACTCAAACTTCAACTTTGATTTAAGGTGCAACTCCATGCAAGCACTGTAAGCGATTGTTCAACACAGGTCAAAGTAGCATCGCGGTAAAGCTTAAATCTGAGTTTTAGACCGATTGATGCATTTTCTTGATCTCTGCTCAACACGAACCCTTCATGACTTTTGTTGTAGAGTTCAATTAGAGTCACTTGGGAAAGGTAGCAAGGTTTGTTTGATGACCTATAATTCCATTCACTTTATAAAATATTTCAAGCAAGGACATAACTCGTCATTTCATGTGACTTCTTGATTCCAAACTTCACGAAACTTTTCCATGGATTAATATAGATGGGTATTGATGTGAGACACATGAAGATATTCCAATAACACCAGCCAAGCATATATCTTGAAAAGGGCCTATATGTAAAGCAAGGGTGCAATATCCAAGTTTAGGTTGAGGCTCATTTCCATAGGTTTGACCTTGACATCTTCATCATCACTTAATATGCCATGTTTGAGCTCAAACCCATTGCTTAACTGGTGGCAAACACCTGGGGTGTTACAGCCCTCCCCCCTTAAAAGAATCGCATCCTGAGATTCAGGACGAAAGACTTTTATGGAAGAGAGACATGCTACCAGTTTCCAATATCAGCCACAACTTTAGGCTACCTAGCTTCAAGCATAAGAGAGGCTAATTTGGTCAAGACACTTTCTAATACTTGTCCTTTGTAGTAAGTTTTGTCTGAAGAATTTCCTTCGTTGGCCTTCATGAAGTATTGTTACTTTGGGAGGAATCCAAGACAGCAATGTCCTACGTACTTCGTCCTCGATGTACAAAGAGCGATACAAACATAGACTAAATACTTGTAACATCTACTTCCCTAGTGGATACAGCATAGACCATATGGACTTTGCACTAGATCATAATCTTCCGAAGAATACTCATTGCAATGGTTCCATGTGTGCAGTTCTCTTTCTCTAATAACAATATTGTATGGTCTGAGTCTACCGAGTGAGTGGTAAACGTAATAGCTGACTCTGTCGGCTCAACGTTCTCGACGATCATTCCTTAGGGAGCCTTCGTATCCAAGTTGCAATAGTGATCTGGGTTGAATCTGATGCAACCTCTTGGGTAAAAACACATATAAGGTACCAAAGGCATGTCAGCATTGGAGAACCATTAACGCAGAAGGATGTTAGTGAGGCTTGGAGGACAACACAAGTTGCAAGTAATCACAAAACTAGGGACTAGTTCACTACCAAGCAGGTTAAGTACAATTTGCCTTCGTGGTGCAGTTGCACAACAAGTTGGGTTGACTTGCATCGTAGCAGAACCAGCTTTCTTAAACTATATTTGACGCCGAGGCTTCCATTCTTAGGTCAATCAATATCTCAAAAACCATAATCCAAAAAAATCTATGGTTTGGCACCTTTCCAACTACTTTCGAATTGCAAGGGCACAATTTGACTTCTAGAACACCTTGACTGCTTACGCATTACTGATCTAAGAGGGCAAAAGCAAGGCACATAGGGGTGCAATTAGTCTTCTCAAGGTTATGGAGGGTTGTCTAACAGCGATACACCTACAAGTTGTAATTTCTTAGCATAAATTACAAACACAACCGTCTAATGCAAAGGATGATCGCAGTCACAGCGAAATTGCAGATTCTGTACCCTTTTGTTTTCTATTCATATCTCACAAACTACTGCTCCAATATGCACAAATTTTGGTGGACATGCAGATCCATGGGTCTTCTAACTACTCACCAAAATTCAACTCAAACGGACACCGTTTGACCATCCAAACAATTCATCTACCAAAACTGCTCTGTTCTGAAATGGTAGCAAACCGAGCCGACAAGATATCTCTCAAATCCGATGTTTTACTCAACCAATACTCAAACCAACTTAAGACATTGAAGGGTCCTAAGCGAGGAATGAGATCACCAAGTTTGGGGTCAATCCAACTTCGTTTGAGTCACTAATCGCCGGCTTGAAGATAACCGGTTTAGTGCCACAAAATCTAGACATATTTTGTGTTGTCCCTTTTCTTTGCTTCACACGTTGAGGTGTGTGTTTTGCACTCTCTAACCTTTCTCATAGCAGCAGCAGCCTTTCCCTAGCTGAGGATGGAGGCTAGAGTTTTCCTCACATGCTTCTCTAGTAACACTTCAACCATCGTTCTAGACACCAACTTGATCATGCACAAGCATTAGACTTGTGGGCTATTTTCGCAGGGCACTGTAACACCCTAGGTGTTAGCCTTGCATAAATTGACTTGCATTACATGAGCATGAGCATCAAGCATTCATATTTACGTTTTTACATTTGAAGCATATGAATGAAACATACGAAACATGCCTTGTTATTTCATGTTTTCTTTGTGTATGCTTATGATCATGAGTGAATAGGTGTAAGTAGTTGATGTGAGTCACTAAAACATATTAGCTACACTTATGATGACTAGTGGAACAATGTTCATGAAGATCATTTTGTCTAATCAAGTATTTAAGTGATGCTATGTGTTGAACTGGATAGCCCTATGTGTGACCAATGCATGAAATGAGTGTGTGACCTTGAAAATAGCTTAAACATGTTTAGAGTATCATTATGAACAACTTTGGTATTAATGGCTAGGGCTAAATGAGTCACTAAGTCATAGTTCATGTATGAGTCATCTTTTTAAGGAAGCATGTTTGACCAAGTTTGAATCATATGCTAGAGACTTTGCATGTAGGTGGTCACTAAAGAAAAGTTGTAGTATTTGTCAAGAGGAACAACTTTTATTTTTGGGTCATGTGATAATAAGGTGCATAGCTTAGTCTTTTTGAGCTCACAAAATTCAACAATGCACTGTTTTCAACACTTACCCAATTTTTGCTAAGTCAAGTACTCTGACAGTTTGAGACGCCTGACTTTGGAATGAAATAACTCGAGTTTGGTTGAGTGTTGGAGCATAATCCTTTAAGAACAATTGAAGCTGGTATGTAGGGCTACGACTTTGGTGTAGATCGTGTGCGCTAATTCGTCACGGATATGAAGATAGAGCTTCACGAAAACGCGCTGTCAGGCTGCTCCTAGCGCGACTGAACCGACTGAATCGGTTGATTCAGTGGCCGACCGTCCACAGGCGCTGCCCGCCGTGTGGTGGCCGGTGATGGCCGCGCGCACCATCTGGAGGCCGCACACCGGCGTAGGGCCCGCTCGTCAGGCATTGACGGCCAGCAAGCCACCAGCGATGCGCTTAAGTCACCACCGAGCTGGCCGTTCACTCTCACTCGCCTCCTCGCTCTCCTTTGCTCACTGCGCTCGCCATCGCCGTCGCAGCTGCTCCGCCGAGCTCGCCCGCGCTCACCGCCACCCCAGCCTCCAATCGACCGCACTCAAGCGTCGCCTCACCCTGCTCCACCCTTCCCACCTTGCAGCGCCCACCGCCGCGCCATTGGTAAGCCGCGTTTCGCTTTGCGCCACCGCGGGTGTGTCTCTGCCAGAGCTCCGCCATGGCCGTCGCCGTGGCCATGCTTTGCTGGAGCACCTCATGCCGCCTATGACGCCCTAATAGATTCGCTTGGTCACCGTGTTGCTGTAGCACTCCTCGCCTGGCTTCGCCTTGGCCGGCGTACCGCCGCGCCATCACCGCCGTCCGCCATGGTCGTCGGAGAAGAGCTTCCGTGCTTCTTTCGGCCATGCAAAGGCCACCATCGGGTGGGGGTGGATGAGTAGATCATGTAGGTGTACTCGCTACCGCCGGCGAGTTCACCGTCGGCGAGCTTTGGCCGCGCCAGCAGCGTACAACGCCGCCACTCTGCTTCTGAGTCAATGACGTGTGGGGTCCTCTGACCAGCGGGTCCCACCGGTCAGCGGCAGTGAGAGTATAGGATAGTTCATTAATTCCAGATTTTGTACTGTTTTGTAATATTTGTATCTCCAGTTTTGTAGCTTCAAAAATTATGAAATAAATTTGGTAGTGTTCCTTAGGGAGTGTAGTATTTATGAAAAATATGATACTAGCATTTGTAGTAGAAATTTTGGGAGATTTAAATGGAGATTTGAAATGTGTTTTTGAATGCATGCAAACTTGTTTATTTTATATCTAGAGTTCCTGTGCTCCAAAATTATGAAATTTTTGTGGTAAGCTATTCTTGACATGTATGAGCTCTGGTAAAAATTTGAGGATCAGTTCATACATAGATTTATAGTTATAGATTTTCCTTTTATAATTAGGAGACCCTTGTATGAATTTTTTAAATTATTTATGAATCCAATATTCATGAAATTTGTTGGAGGATATCCTAGTACCATATGTATGCTAAGAAAAATATAAAATCTGTTGCTTGACACATTTCACTAGGGTTTTCTATTTATGCTATTTCAAGCCTTGCTGCCTTGCCATTTTTGTATAGGATGTTTTACTTGGTAAAATGGCATGAAACTTTTACAGTAGTCTATTGGTAGCATTAGTAAACCACTGTAATTTTCTGAGAATTTATGAAGTACATCTAGTATATGTTTATTATTTAACCTAAGTATCTAGGTAAATTTTATAAAGGCATTTAAAGAAATAGTTTGGGATTCACCATGATATTTTCTTGAGTGTATTTGGTATGCTTAAACTGTTGGTAGACTTGGGGTTGTAAAAATTTGAATACTTATATGAAGTAGAAGTATTGTTACTTGATAATGCGAATTGGAATAGTTTCCGGACAGATTCGGTAGTTTGATAAGTTGCACGATAAAAATGATGTTTGTTGTAAAATTGGTTAATAACAAAGTTGTAGATAACTTCATCATATGTCTTGTGTTAAAATTTCAGGACTATAGGTCAAACGGTGTAGGATTTATAGCTGTTTAAAGTTAGCATTTCCGAATTGCTTGCTCTCTGGAATTTATGGACAGCGCTAGATTGATTGTCTGTTTTGGTTAAGATAACGTGTGAATTAACTTTTGGTGATTAAATAAGAGTTGTAGACAATTTTATAAGCTTTCCAGAAAGTCTAAGATCACAGCATTTGGGTAAGTAGAACTTCAGTTATAAGTAAAACAAGCAGCTGCTGTTTTGTGTGTAGTGGATGAATTGTAAATGTGTTTGATTAAGTAATCAAGAAGAGATATGCACCTACTCGGTAAAATAAGATGCATTTGTTAACACCATGCTGTTAAGACTACTTATACGAATGCATTCATCCTGTGTCATCATTTTATACTTGTACGCATGTATGCATTCACAATATCTTATGCCATATTCATGCATCTAGGATCGGAGGAAGAAATAACGTTAGTGGAATTCGACGAAGTAGAGGAAGGGGACCAGCAGGAGAATCCTCAAGTCGCAGCTCCCGAAGGCGAGGAGCAGAATCCTGAAGAGCTTTCGAAGTGCCCTGATCACCGCCCTACTTCTTTTCTGAAAGGCAAGCCCGGAGCATTCTAAGTCTCCCAGTATTTTACAAATGATTACTTAAGTACTTTTGATTGATGCATTAGGTTATAAGAGTTGAATGGAACCACTTGATGCATATAAATTCCTTGTCCAGATATTACACCTTTAACCGGTATAGGTCCAGGATCGAACATATGCTTAGCCATGCTTAGACCGGTAGAAGTCAGGTGATTTCCTATCACCCGCGAGATATAGGTGGATACCGAAGCACGGTTGGCTATATTTGCTATCGTGGAACAGAACCATGGGTTAAAAAGTAAATCGAGGCCGGGCGGAGTCTATGCGTAGGATGACTCATGTGATTCCGTCTGAGCCGATTAAGTACCGTACCGTTGTTGGTGCTTCTGACAAGATTGAACGCATGCCTATCACTTAGCTGGCCGGATAACTCGTTCTGACCGCGAAGCCGAGTAGCTCAACTCAGGTCGGGACCCGTTCTGTTGTGCGCTCCTTGCGGGGGGCGATCAGACTGAGCCCAAGGGCAGGCTAGGCCTGAACGTCCTGGCATCTGGTGTCCTAGACTGTGCAGTGCGGTACGGACCCACGAAATGTGTACCCGAGTTGTACCAAAGGTGACCTAAGGCTGCCTTCACGCGGTATGCCTGGGTTTGTGTTAGGAATAAATTCCTAGCTGGTTGAAATCGATTCGAATCGCCGTCTCTCCCGGATAGTGAGAAACTTGGCTAGTCCCAACATCGTAGTAACTGTGCTATGGAACATGATGGTTCGGATGAATATGGAATTGCAATACCTGCTATGGTTACTATCGTATGCTTTTAAATGGATATACCACATGTTTGGCACAGGATAGTTGCTAATCTAAAGATGGATAGTTATAATTAACCTGATATTGGAACCATAATTGTATAGCTAAGTTAATCGCTTTTATGCAAAATGTTGTCAAGCTATCCCCACTTATACAGCCTTGCATAATCCTTGGAGTCATTTTATTTCTGGTTTATGATGGGTAAGTCTAGCTGAGTACCTTCTCGTACTCAGGGTTTTATTTCCCATTGTTGCAGATGGCACTGTGTATCATGGTTATTGCAAGAGTTGCTTCTATCCCGCTGTGGATGAGGAGTAAGCCTTGGGTAGGCTTCTTATTAATCCTTCTACGTGCTTTTATGGATCGTGATCGTATTTTGGCACTATACTAAACTATGTTGGAAATTTTACTTTCAAACTTAATTTTCTTCCGCTTTTATCTATCAAACTCGGTTTGTAATAACTGGTTTCATACTCTGATGATGAAAATGTATATGTGAACTTTATGTAATATGTGGCATGTATGTTGAATCATGTACGATCTTGGTTGTTGTAAATTGTTTATTGAGACCCGTCGTGGTACTCGACGGACTACCGGGTTTATATGGGTTCAAGTATGACAGTGCGACCGCTTGCGGGACGCCATTGTACTTGTACTCTTATAAATTGGTCGGTTCTGCAACAGGCACAAAGCATTATTCCACATGTAGGGCATTCCTACATAGACAAGGAACCATTTCTGAATATTCTCTGGCACTTGGTCCAATAGAACCTTGAACAAATCCATTTGGGGTACCTAGGGGCACAATGATGCTGATCGAAACTAGGCACATGCTTTCTCTAGTTCTTCACTCAGTTGATACAACATCTTGCATTGTTGAACGTCCTTGTTGTTTCTTTGCTTAACATCGTTCCATGAGACATAGTCTTCATAGCTACCAAGAAGTCGCTACCTAGCTGGAGATTAACTTTACTATGGGTAACTAATCATTTGTCTCTCAACACTCAAAGTTCCAAATTCTTACTCTTGACCACAGCAATAATTGCAATCGAGGCATAAACAGACGGTCGCCATCGAAGTCTGCAGATAAGGAGTCACACTAGAGATGGTTGATTTCAACTGTATGACCATCATGCACCTACAGATCAAGAACTTGAACGGGAGGTTCATGAGCACCCGGTGACCTATTACACCACATGATATCGCCATCCATTATCATTAGATTGATAACTTGTCCAACATTAAGTGTTGGGTACCCTTCTGATCCAACAGGGATGACATAAGTTGCTCATCAGACGATCAACGTCATTATAGGGACAGTTAGGTAGAGTCACTTGTCTACCCACTTGCAGTCTATTTATGTTCCTGTTAGTGACCTGTTCTTCAAAGGTTAACCGTTGGACGACTTTAAAAGGGAGTCCTATTACATCTAGTTCGACATATAGATCGCTTGACATGATAAGGAGAGATAACCAAGGAAGAGCTCACGTGAGAATAACATATTGGTGTAGTTCTGTAATGGATCATGACTAGAAACCTCGATACCAACGCGTGCCGAGCAGCACAGCCTTATGTGCGCACCCACAGGAGGCTCTTGGTTTTGTCGCGGCACCGTAGATCGCTAATCGTGGCACCATTACTGAACATACAACCCACCAGAATTCTCACGTGGCACAAATTTGGTTGCGTAGGAGAAAACACAATGAGAAGGAGGGATAGCAAACAAAGATAGTCACAAGGTTTAGAGTCAATAAGGAGGCGATCTGAAGGTCAAAACATAGCTCAAGAGAACATAGATTAATTGCCAAAGACAACTATGTATGAGATTCTTGTTTAAATTCCACGCACGCCTCGCGTCTACCAAGGTGATTACCAGATGAAAGATTATCATAAGATCCGGTCATGTTGAGCAACAACATGAGACCAAGACTGATAGACATCCCGAGACGTGGGAAGGTTGGAGATGGATTAAGCAAACTTCAAGGCAAAACCGATATGCCAATCAGAGATTGAGTCGATAAGGCAGCCACCTGATTTGCAAGCAGAAAATTTTGAGATCAAACAGCGAGAGATGAGCGTTGCCTAGATCATCTGTAGGAGAGAAAATCAGGAGGTCCAACATGAAATTGGGTACGGTCTCCACACTTGACAATGTATAAACCATGGTCCAAGGCTGGCGATCGCTAGAGCTTCACTTGGTTGGTCGATCAACAAGGCCTTCTCCAAAAGGTAGCAGACGTCCAAGGCCTAAGCAAACATATAAGGGAACTACGCTAGGGCCTACGGTTCAAGCAAGGCATAGATACACAAACATTCGAGGGCTAGTGACCACGTCTACAGGCTCAGGCTCAGGCTCCCAAGAGAGAACCTAATTGGAGATGACAACCATGAGATTACCAAAACTTAGATGTTGTTCCAGGATAGAGATCTTCAACACTCGTATGCTTACCGAGGACACAAGGGTGACAACTACGGCACTACCTAGATAACGAGCATCCACACCTACATCATGGTCTTAAGCAAGCATTTCGAAACACTCAATCTAATTAGCTTAAGCGACTATCACTAAGCACAAAGCTCGCACATAACAAGCAGTACCTACAGCAACACTACTACACATAAACATGCGAAACATGGTGGTAAGGTACTGTTATATTTTATTTCCTTTTTACTGAGTAGGTGGATATCTCTACAAAACAAGTTTTACTACATTAAGCAATTTAGCTTTCAAAAAGGGTGAAGTTTTTGCTAACTATTAACTTGTCATCTATTTCCTTTGGAAGCAAACATACAAGGCAAAACTAATCACACATTACCTTCAAGCATAGCTATTCAAACCGCATGGGACAAGGCATTTTGTCTAGCTTCACACAGGGAAGATAGTAACATCACATTGATCACAAGTTATTTAGTACTAGAACAAAGGAAGGGAAGCATATTTATGCACAAGCACAATCATGATGCATGCTCGTCCTATTCGTCCTCACGAAATTGCCAGCCTAAGGTGACAACCATGTTCTATGTCGGTGGCATAACACGTACTCTCTCGATATATAGCTAGTCGTCAGCTACATTCAATCTACGCATTCATGGTTAGCGTACCTGCAGGCAAATTCATTGCAGCCCATCCCCACAAGAGATAAATAAGCACGCAATGAAAGCAGTAAAGTAAGATACTCTCCATATATACATCACCAGATATATATACTTCGGTATCCATAGCTACCCGACAGATATACCCACAATTAAGTACCTTCATATATACATGTGTGTAACATATAAATATTCCAGTAACCACAGCTAACTCTCCCCTAGACCGATAGTTGGACGGTCATGCTCTCACAACTCACACTTACCTGGGCGTAGAGGCAATTGATCCATACATTACCATTCAAGCGAATGGCATCCATACAATAGCACGCCGTATGGACGACGAAAGTAAAACCCCCGTGTTAGTACTTAGATAGCCACCTAATAGTCCTTAACTGGGCATAAAGAAGGATGTCGCTAGCATAGTTTTGCAAATAAGTTTTGACAAATTTTCCTGTAGCTAAAGTTTTAGTCAAAATAGGATTTTTAAAACCAAAACTTTGTTTTTAAAACTATGTACATGATAGTATTATGCTTAATCTTGCTCTGATACCAGCTGTGACAGAACCACCCAATTTATACAAGATAAAGTATGGTTGTTCCCGCTAACACGTTGACACGCGCATACTTTCACTTATACAAACCCGGTAGTCCGCCAAGTGTCACAAAGGACCTCGGTAAAGCAACATCACAACCAAGATCGCGTGATTAAACAAATACACATCACATACGCAGAGTTGCAGCGAAATAATATTACAATTTGGGTTCACAAATAATAGTACAAGTTTGGGTTTTAAAACCGATTAGAGAAAACAGAATAGCTTTCAAATGATTACATTAATATAAGTTCCAAATACATTGCTAGCATAAGTGACATCCTCTGATAAAAGCATATAGGTGAGAAGTAAATATAGAGTCACCGAGCCCACCAGCGGTTAGCCACCATCTTTCGCAGGCCAAGAACTTCACCTGCAACATGGTGGGATAAACCCTGAGTACTCGAATGTACTCAGCTAGACTTACCCGCCATAAACCAAAATAAAGCGACACCAAGAATTATGCAAGGCTTTCTTTAGTGGGCTAGCTGACTCATTTGCGAAAAGCATAAGCTATCATGAAGAAACCATTTTAAGTACTTTGCATCATCTTTATTATGACCTATCCATCTAGGTAAGCACCTATACTATAGCAATCACTTGATTAACCAATAACATCCAGTTATCAATTTAGATTTAGCATATCCCATATCATCCAGATAACCATCATTGTTCCATAATAATTACTACGATGCTGTAGCTCGAGTCAAGTGCTCACTATCCAGTGAACGATGGCGATTCGAATCGATTATTAACCAGCTGGTAATTTATTCCTTACACAAACCTCACTCACCCGCTAAAGTGAGGTATCGGCCACCGAGTCAACTATCCAGGAAAAATCTCGAGTTTGCCAGGAACCACATGTACCCGGGGGCCGACCGACTGCCTTTCGGTCTTATCATCGTGGCCCCATGTCCTACCACGCCTGCTCCGGTGCAGTGCGCTGCGGGCAATCCACTCGGCCCGAATAATCTTCCAGCTTCGCGGTCAAAAGGTACGTTATTTGGCCAGCTAAATGTAAGGCATGCGTTCAACATGACCCGAGGCCCAACAACGGTCGGTCCTTAATCGACACAGATGGAAACTAACAGCACCCTAGAACCCTGTCTGGTTGCCTCCAACTTTTCCGTCCGGTCTCCAATTATCCATCACACATGGTTACTTTCAGGATATCATTCTTTCCATAGCTAAATTCTTCCAGTAACCACCTATAATATAGGTGACCGGATATCACCGATCGCTACCGGTCTAAGCAAGGCTAAGCAGTTATTCGATCCTGACCTAACAGGGTAAAAGGTAATAAGGTAGGCAAGGATAGTAATAAATGCATCAACGGTTTCAATCAACTCCTACAACTTAATGCAACAATATATAAACTCATATATATAGAAAGAATTGCTTTTATAAATTAGGAGACTTATAATGCTCCGGGGCTTGCCTGGAATCCAACACTAGGTTAGTGTTTGTTAGACGACACTCGCATAGTGAGCATCTCCCGTCCTAGCACTTGTCCAGTCCTTCCACCTTTGGGATAGGTCCACCATACACCGTCTTCGGGTTCGGCCCCAACATCACGTCCTTCACGTGGTTCATCTAGCGCACCTAGATGAGATGCAAGATGCAAGTGCATGAATATGAAGAATGGTAATAAAAGATACATCACATAAGCATTCAAGACAAACACAAGATTATGCAAGACATAGACACTAATAACTATTTAACTAACATCACACAACTAACTATAGAGAGCAAGCACATCAATCATGACACATGTTTAACAAGGTCACAAGTATCATAACTTGACCACCAACAAGGGCATAAGCCACACTTAGCAACACATGGAGTAAACCACTACAACTAGCATATGTCTATTTCTAGACTGGAAACAACAGCTTAATGTTTGGATCATAACTAGAGTTATACAAATCCAAAAGCCATGAAACAAGATATTCAGGAAAGCTTATGAAATTCTCTACATTTCATCTATAATCATCACAGCATGATTAACAAGTTAACTGGGTCGAAATTATATATTTACAGAAACTGGTCTAAACAAGACAGAGAGCAATCAATTCTGTAACCCAACTTTAAACAGCCATAACTCTTAAACTACTTGGCCAAATGACACCAAATTTTACCAAAAGCTAGATACATGAATTATCTACACCAGAAAGCATAGTGCTCACCTCTAAATAAATTTTCTTAAAGCATTTCTTAATTTATTTAGACATCATGGTGTATTTATGAACATATACAAAAAATGCACAATAAATTCTACCAAAATTATAGTAGCTCACATATCCTCTCAATAGTCTACTGTACAAATTTCATACTATTTTCATAAGTATAGCTGCCTCTATGAAAAAGACAATTTGCTATTGCAAGAAATCATGTGAGAGCGAGATAAACTAATAAATCATTCATACTTCATCCAATACTCATGAAATTTTTACCACACATCAAATATCACATGGGTAGCATGGCACAAAAATTTCAATTCATTTGGAACCCTAGATCTGCAGTTATGGAAAATAACAAATTCAACTAGCATTACAACCTTACTGTACAAATCTATTTTTACAGCAAAATATTTAAACTAAAATATGCCATATTAAAGATCTAATGCATAGAAAATTTCACAAGGATTTCAAAAAGTCCTCATTTACTATTTTACAATTTTTATACTAATTACTATGAATTTTCAAAGTTCATCATTCAAATTTGTAAAAACAAAAGAAAAGACATGTAAGTCTTGCATCGGGGTCCCAACAGAAAATAGAAATTAAATGCTAGCGGAACGGTCCTTGCCAGCACTATTCAAACGAGTCATGGTTTCTTCAATTAACCCCCTGGAAAATCTTCTATTTCCGCGCACGGTCCTTCTTCTTCTTCCAACCGAACCTTGCAGAGGAGGACATCAGGACTGGCCGCTGGCCGATTCGGCCGGCTGGAGAGGGGCGTCGGCGGCCACAGAGGGGCGACGCGCTAGGGCTTGGCCGTAGCCAGCCGTGGCCGTGCTTGGCCCAGGCCAGCCATGCTGCAGGCAGTAGCAGCGCAGCAGCTGAGCAGCGCTAGGGCACTGCCGGCAGCGGCGGCTTCGGCGATGGCAAGCGCACTGTGGTTCTTGGCTTCGTCTAGGGCTTGGGGAAGCGGTCGCGGAGCCATAGGCGTACTCGGTGGCGGCGCTGGAGGGGCTGCAGGAGAGGGAGCAACGGCGGTGGCGGCCATGGCGGCCGTGCTCTGGCACGTGTGTGCAGGCGCCAGAGAGCGTGGGAGGAAGAGCGGGGGAGGCGAGGGCAGTTTCTGGCGCTCGGTTATGGAGGAGCAGGGCGCGAGGCGGCGCGTGGCACTGAGGTAGGACGCGTGTCGGCCATGGTGGGGCGCGCTCCGGTGCATGGCGGCCATGTAGGCAAACTGTCGAGCACGTGGCGAGCGCCGGAGTGGACATGGTTGGGAGCCGATTTGGGCCGTCTCCGGGCTGAATCAGACAGTGGGCCAAAAATGAAGTTTGCTCAACTCTGATTACTTTCCAACTTTGATTAAGGCTGCATGGTCATTAGAGCTCTTCATCAGCAGGTAATGGAGCCACAAACTGCTAGTGTCAGCGTGTTGACAGCGACAAGCAAACATTCAAATTGATGGTGAAAACGAGGTCAAACTGGTGCCATCTTTTTCCATGCTCTTCTCCATGAACTTAGCCCCAACTTTTATTTTGGGGTCAAGTCAAGTTGCTTAATGAAATTTGGAGAACGTGGGATGCCAATCGTCGTTGCTTAGTGAAACTCCAGACTTGAGAGTATTTCTAAGTTTGAAAACAGCCGCTGATTCAATCTTCGAACCTCTGTTTGACTTATTTCCAAGATGTTCTGACTCTTGGTACAAAAACAAATTTTGTTCTACCCCACTCAAACTTCAACATTGATTTAAGGTGCAACTCCATGCAAGCACTGTAAGCGATTGTTCAACATAGGTCAACGTAGCATCGCGGTAAAGCTTAAATCTGAGTTTTAGACCGATTGATGTATTTTCTTGATCTCTGCTCAACACGAACCCTTCATGACTTTTGTTGTAGAGTTCAATTAGAGTCACTTGGGCAAGGTAGCAAGGTTTGGTTGATGACCTATAATTCCATTCACTTTATAAAATAATTCAAGCAAGGACATAACTCGTCATTTCATGTGACTTCTTGATTCCAAACTTCACGAAACTTTTCCATGGATTAATATAGATGGGTATTGATGTGAGACACATGAAGATATTCCAATAACACCAGCCAAGCATATATCTTGAAAAGGGCCTATATGTAAAGCAAGGGTGCAATATCCAAGTTTAGGTTGGGGCTCATTTCCATAGGTTTGACCTTGACATCTTCATCATCACTTAATATGCCATGTTTGAGCTCAAACCCATTGCTTAACTGGTGGCAAACACCCAAAACGTGTTACAACCCTAAGCAATTGGAAAAAAAAATCATCAGAAAATTAAAGAGATGGGTCCCCTCTCCTTCTTATCCCCGACAGACGCGCCGAAGAGGAGGAAGAAGAGGGGCCCTAGGTGGAGGTGTGGCGACGGCGAGAACAAGCAAGGGCGTCTGCGGCGTTTTCATGTTGACCTAGGCGGCGGCTCGTGCGTTTCATGTAGGTGCGTAATGATAATTATGAAACATTTTAGATGCCAAATAAGCATCATTAGATTACTTATATACTATTTTTTATAGTATATTTATTTGAAGTCATAAATATTAATAATATTTTCTATAAACTTAACCGGTCTTGAAAATTTTTGAGTTAATTTCAATGTAAAACTGCATCACTTTAAGACGGAGGTAGTACAACACAAGCAACGACTCAATATGTCATTGGACAGTAAACACAACTTCAATAATCTCTAAACGTATATATGCTTTTGTAGCGAGAGGTTTGGACTTTTCATCTTAGTGGAGTTCAATTAACTGGAGTATCTATTAGGTACACTTAGAGCATCTCCACCATATTTCTCATATTGCATCTCCTATAAATTGCTATAGGAGAGAGTACCTAAAATCAATTTAGGATATAGGAGAGTATTACTGTAGCAGATTGCCTAAAACTTGTCTCCTGTATTTCTTTAGGGTTTAGGAGAGATAATGCTTTATTTCGGAGATCTCTTAAAAATTATAGAGATAGGAGATTTGCTGTAGCTCCTCCTCGTCTAAAATACTTTTACTTTTTTTAGTATAGAAGATTGGATAGGATATCCGGTGGAGATGCTCTTAGACCCTGTTTAAGAGAGTTTCTCTCTCAAAGCTCTGCCTATACTAGGGAATCTTGTGTACTCTAGCATGGAGCTTTTTTTTACTATCTCCTCACAAACAAACAAGCCAGTGCAACCAGAAAATTGGTTCCGGCGCTCTAGTGTTCTATAGCTGGAAGAAGCTCTCACAAACAGCTCTTTAGTCGTCTTAATCGGAATTTTTCTAAAAGAAATAAAAAAACAGCCAGCAGATAATGAATGAATAAACTGATCCATCGGTTTTGTACATCTGTAAAAGGAAAAAAAAACAGATGGATTTCCTTTACATGATCAATATAGTGAGAGTCATGTAGACAGGAGGACCACGTACTGTGGTCGCTTTGCCAAACATTGCCATGTGCTAGGTTCGTATACTATATATGTCCAGTACTCCAGTAGGCCATGCATATAACCGTACCAAGTTGGAAGAAGCTCCCGGCCGGCCGTATGTATCAGATATCAGCTCACGGATCAACATACATACACGCAGCATGTCTACCTGATGGTCATGTAAATACTAGCCACACAACATATTTCGGAGGAATATAGTATATGGCATGCATGATTTATAGTATGTCATGTTCGCTTGGCTGATAAGCTATGTCTGAAAGTACTGTTGGCTAATTTATTGTGAGAGAAAAATAATGTTCGTTAACTGAAAAAAGTATGGCTTATAAGCCAAGTGAACAGAGCGTACAATGATTTCACTCGCAGCCATGGAGATTGCACGGGTGCCTGTTTGTGGGTACCTACCGCTACGCCGGGCACGGCAACGATTAGGATAAGGTGGTTAGATCATTTTTTAAGTGAAGGAGAATTATATTAAGACCTAGCATAATACATCCTTAAATTGCATATGAAAGAAGCTGAAATATATAAAAAAACAAATATTCTAAGACCTATCATCTTCTTTCTAGTGGCTTTGGTCAGGGCAGCATAAACCTTGATATTTCAGTGCCATGTCAAACATTGAAGCTAGAGTATTCCGTCAACTCTTTGACATGTACCGCAAGGCCTAACATTCTGAGACCAGACGAAAACACATCTTAATCGACAAAAGAACATCGGTGGTTGAATTATTGGGTACAACAGAACATGCAAAACCAACAAGCTCTAACCCTTGATCCGTAAGCCCGTTCGGCTTGCTGAAACTTGGCTGAAAAACATTGTTCTGGCTGAATTGTTGTGAGAGAAAAATACTATTCCGGCTGAAAAAACAAGCTAAATAGTGCGGATTATAAGGTAAGCCGAACGAGACCATAATGTTAGACGCTTTGACAGGTAATAAACTCCAAAACGAACAACAGTGGTCGTTTCGCCGGTAGATTTTATTTGAACTAAACTAAAAATTTGTTAACCGTAAACGAAGGACGAGGGTTCCTCCTTATTGCCACACCAGCCTCGCCGGGTGAGGAAAAAGGAGAGAGCCCTAGGCGACGGCGGCAGGTGGATAAAATCACTTGGTTATCATCGTACGTCCATCATCTATCTGACTCCAATGTGTACCACTCCTACTAGCTAGCGAGTAGCTAAAAGTAGTAGAGTAGGCGGCTTTTGTTTTTCCATTTGCAAAATGGATGTTAATGCTGGCCTTTCATCCATATATGTCCTTGACCTAATGACCTTGGTTGGACCCATGCCAGCACATTTTGCTCCTCGTCTACAGAGAGAGTACTTGTGTGGTGAGGAGGCACACCTCGCCACCTGATCTGAAGAAGAAATCAACTAGCACAAGCAGATACATACTCGTCCATACTAGTACAAGCAAGCAGGCAGGGCTATAAATATAAATAAAAGTTGGAGAGAGGAAGAAGAGCTTTACCACACAAATAAAGTCATGGTTGATTAAGAGGACAGCATGTAAAAGTAGCTTGCCGCGCATCAGATAGTACTGTACATTGGCATGCATCTTGATATGCGATGTGATCAGGTAGAGGAGGAGGAGACAGGACACGAGACGAGACCACTCTGATTCTCATCCGTCGTCCGTCTCGCCATGCTGGGACCAAGTATAAATTTCCAAACGGGCCGCGCGAAACGGGCTAGCATAGGCCCGGTGCGAAAAAACACGGCCCTAGCCCGGTACGGCCTGGCCTCGCCCGTGCCCGTGCCCGTGCCTGGGCCGAAAGGTCGGCCCGTAGTGCCGGCCCAGGCACGGCCCGTTCCAACGGGCGGCACGGGGCAGGCACGGCTCGCAGCTGTCGGATCGCGGAGGCGGGGCGTGAGCCGTTGGATCGCCAAGCGGCCGGGGGGGTCTGGTATATAAGCCGCCCGATGCGGCCGCTCTCCCCACTCCCCTCACTCGTAACCCTAGCCTCTCGCCCTCTCCTCTCCGGCTCTCCCCGCTCACTCTGTCGCTCGCCTGCTCCTCACCGCACTCGTAACCCTAGCTCCTCGCCTACTCGCCGCTCTTCGCCGCACTCGTAACCTGGGCTCCTCGACGCCGTCACCATGGAGTCTTCTGGTGGGTAAGGGGTCAGTTCCGGTGGCCGGTGGTTCCCTCTTCTCCCTCTCCGCCCTCCATCTCCCTCTTCTCCCTCAGATCCGGTGGTTCCCATCCTCAATCTCCATATGTTCCCTTATTCTTTATCCCTGAACGTCGCTTGAGCCTCGTTCTTGACATCCTCGCCGCATCTCCGTCATCTGTCCGTCGTCCACATCGCTGGCTGCCGCCACCTCCGGGGCTCCGGTCTCCGTTGAGGTACCGGGGGTGTGCAATCGGTCCGTCTCATCGTCGTCATTTACGGGGCTCCGACCGTAGAGGTAAGGGTAAACCCTAACCCTAACCCTAACCCAAACCCTAATCCCCAACCTAACCCTGCTTTTATCTGTTGATTATGGCAGCCGTCGAGGAACCAGAGACGGCAGAGATGGCCCCAGGCGCCGGGCGACACGACGACGGGGAGTTTGACCACTCCCAGAACGACGAGCTGCGTATGTGCGAGATGGCCGGAGATGATGAGGACGATGATGTCCGCGAGGACGCTGCCATGCTCTTCGGCCGTTCTGCTGCTGATCCCCTTCCCGTCGATGACTCCGACCCCCCAGTCGACGTGGCTGATGCCGACGGTGGCCAGAGCGAGGTTAGCCCTGTCGGTTCTAATCGCCCTTCCACGTCTGCTGTCTGGGAGGACTTTGAGAAGCACTACAAAACTGAGAAAGGTAGAAAGATCAGGTTTGCTGCCACTTGCCTTCATTGCCATAAGCGCTACTCTGCTTATTCTGCTCATGGCACTGGGCATCTTACTCGACATCTAGCTAAGTGTCCTAAGAAACTGGAGAAGACCCGGGGCATGACTCAGACTCATATTGCTTTTAATTTGGATGGTTCTGTTCGTCGTTGGGAGTACAGTGTTGGACCTACCTCTTATGATTGGTGAAACTGAGACACTTAAAGATTATATTAAAACTGCTCATAACCCTAATTTTTCACCTGTCTCTAAGCAAACCACTGGTAGAGATCTGTTTAAATACTACAATGAGAAACGTGATAAACTGATGGTCTGTTTAAAGGATAATGTAGTTTCATCTGTTGCTATTACCTCTGATATATGGTCTGGAAAGGCTAAAGAAGATTATTTATCTGTTGTGGCTCATTTCATTAATGCTGATTGGCAATTAGAGAAAAGGGTATTTGGTTTAAGGTTGATTGATGTGTCCCATAATGCTGAGAACATTGCTGAGCGTGTTGCATCTGTCCTTGCTGAGTATGGTATACTTAACAAGATTTTTTTTGTAACTTTGGATAATGCATCTGCAAATAAAAATGCTATGGATAAACTGAAACCTATACTTAAAGAATATTTGGGTTCTGATCTATTTTTGCATCAACGATGTGCTTGTCATATTATTAACCTGATTGTGAAAGAAGCACTGGCTGCTGTGAATCCTCTCATTGAGGATTTTAGAACAGCAATCTCTTTTATGAACTCCTTTAATCAAAGAATTGCTGCATACAAGAGTTATTGCATTGCTAGTGGTGTTAGACCTAGGAAGTTTGGATTAGACATGGATGTTAAATGGAACTCTACCTACTTAATGCTTAAGCACTTGCTGCCTCACAAGAGTATTTTCAGTACTTTCATTGAGGCCAATTACCCTAGAGGTTCAGGTAGTGGTTTCCTTTTGACTGATGATCACTGGGCTATGGCAAATAAAATCTTGGAATTTCTTGAACTGTTTTATGACTCAACTGTTGATTTGTCTGGTGTTTACTATCCTACTTCTCCACTTATGATTCATCATCTTGTTAAGATTGATATACACATGCATAGGTATCAACATGATGAACATCTAAGATCTGTTATCCAACCTATGATTGACAAATACAATAAGTACTGGAAGAACATACCTGATCTTTATTCTATTGCATTCATATTGGATCTAAGAGCTAAAATTAAGGGATTTACCAAAGTGCTTAGGAAGTTACATTCTCTTTTTAATATTGACTACACTAATAAGTTGCTGGACACCAGAGCTCTTCTGTTTAAAATGTATAACAGGTATGATGTAATGTATGGCTCTAATAGGCTAAAAAGGGTTGTTCCTCCATCCCTGCCTGGTAAGAAAAGAACAGTTTGGGCTGAAATTTATGATGATGAGGAATTGGATGCTGGAGCTGGCTGTTCTTCCCTCCCTTCTAGTCTTGATCATTCTAGGAGTGTTTCTGCCACTTCCTTGCTGCAGGCAGCAACTGCTAGTTCTAACTCTAGTGAACTTGCATCCTACCTGGACTGTGACACAGTAAGCCAGTTGGATGATGAGTTTGACATCATGCATTGGTGGCATGAGCACAAGCTTACTTATTCAGTACTTTCTGTTCTTGCTAAAGATATTTTGACAGTGCCTGTGTCAACCATTTCTTCAGAGTCTACTTTTAGCTTAACTGGTAAGATCATCGAGGAGCGGCGGTGGAGACTGAACCCTGAAACTATAGAGGCGCTTACCTGCATCAAGGATTGGGAGAATGCTGAGACAAGACTACAGCACATGGTGGAGGACAAGGAGCTGGAAGAGGCCTTTGCTGGTCTTTATCTTGATGTCGACTAGTTCACTTCCTATTTATGTAATGGTTCTGTAATAACTGAGACTTGGACTTGTGATGATGGATGTAATGAACAATTAATCTAGGAGCTGACTGTATCTTTTCCTGTTTAGGGTTTCTCATAAGGGTGAGTTTTACCTAAACAGGTTTTTAATGAGGCAGCCATTGCACAGCTCCTACTTAAATTAGTTTTAGTTTCAAAAGTTTGTGTTCTTTGCTGTGCTGTGTTCTGGTCTGTTTTTGATCTTTTGTGAACTTAGTCATTTTAGATCTCTTTGAATTGTTGTGCTGAGTTCATTGAGAGGTTTTGCCAGTTTAGTGCCTGGGCCGGCACGGGCACGCTGAGCCTGGAGTCGGCATGGCACGCTCCAGAAATGATAGTGCCGTGCCTAGGCTTGGAGTCAGGCACGGTGGCACGACACGGCACGGCACGGTTCATCAGTCGTGCCTAGCGTGCCGTGCCGGGGCGGGCTAGTGCCGTGTAGTGCCGTGCCGGCACGTTTGGAAACTATAGGACCAAGAAATTAACAGCAGGCAGGCTGCAGGCGAATTAACCCTGTCTATGTCCAGCCAGCTTCTCTCCGCTGCGATTTGAACGTATCTGGTCGGTGCTATAGTAGCAGTAGATAGATCGATCGATGGACATGGCCATCACCAGGATCATCAGGTGAGGGTGCAGTAGTGAGGCATTCATGGCGGCGGGCCAGGACGGCTCGCATGCCGATGGCCGGACTGGACCGGTTGTCCTCCGATGTCTGACGCAGGTGGATCGATCGGACTTGGAGGAGCTGCAGTTGCATGCATGCTGTGCCATGCAGTTGGCAGACACTAGTCTGCGCACAGAGATCCAGGCATCGTCTATCGTCGAGGGGACCGGCAGATGGAGTTGGATCGGAGATCGGACAAACCCTAGGTTGACTCGCTGCATGCCTGCATGTGTGGTCTGTGTACATGCTCCGGCGTGCTCTGTCAATGTTTGAGCGCATGCATGCATTCTCTCCTTTCAGTTTCAGCCATTTCCTTCTTGTTCTACATATGCATTAATAATGTGTTTGGTTGGAGCCCTGCTACTATACTGCTAGGAACTTATTTACTAAGTCATTTCTTATTTACTTAAGTCTTTTGTACACCCAAGTATATACACTCTCATCTATAACATAATTAACTTTGGATCTATGCATAAGGAACATTACTAAGGAAGATCAAGAACAAAGCATGTCTCCCTTCGCAACCGTGTTCTACTTGCTCTACAAACGGGGAGTGGACTATAAAGGACTCAATGTGAGTGTCACATCCACGATCTAACACGTGACCCAGAGTGCAGAATGCATCCACAGGTAAACAATATCTAAGCACCATACTTACATAATGTCAACCACTTAACCCACTCGTGTCTTGGGCTAAGCTCTTTGCGAACATATGCATAAACTCATTATCAATCACAACTATATCAAGTATATAACTAGAGCAAACTTAGAACATAATAAATAGCAACATAATATTGAAGTAGCATAAAGCCATAAATAAAGAGATACAATGGCTATACCAGTCTCCAGACGGTAGATCCAGAATCCTGAGCAATAACCCACACTCTACTTGAACCTTGCTAGCTAGCCTATACTAGAAACTTGAAGAATTGGAGCTCTATTCTCTTCTCTCTAGAAACCCTAATTTCTAGTCTGATCGTGACTTATGGCATCGTGCTCTGGAGGGGGGGCAAGGACTGGTTGTATAGGCTGGAGCGTCAATCCTGAGCCATCGGATCAAACCGACTTGAATAAACGGCGTAGATGCAATGGGGGGCTAATAGATGGGACCAGGGGGCCGGTCGGGCCCCACCTGTCATCCTCTGCAGGTCTGCTTCGGTGGTGTGGCTTCTGATGTCTTCTGGAACCTTCTGAGGTAGTTTTCGCTACAAATAAGCGCAATTTTATTTGACGTTTTGGTCCTCCTTGATGGTTTTCTGAATAACTCTTGCAGAAAATACAGATTCACCAAAACTCGTAGAAATTGTTAGTTTAAACCCCTAAGTCTATGTTGGTGATCATATTTATGCCCTTATACATGTTTTATTGATGGTTTATGATGGATGGTAACTACCGTCAACAAACTCTCCCAAGCTTAACCTTTGCTCGTCCCTGAGCAGTGCCAAACTTAGCAATGGATCAGGAGTTGCATCAATGTTGTACTCCTGAAAAGTACACATGCGTTCAACAAAGAATTCTCCTTCGGATTAAAATCCACTGATCTGACTTTCAAGCTTACCAATATTAACTTCAACCATGGGGCTTTTGAGCTTTCATTTGGGTTTTGAGCAATTGAAGGACAGAACGATCAAGTCAAGCACTATGTCTCAAATTCTTTGTTTAACCATTATTCCAGAGTTTTTGCAAGTTTTCAAAAAATAAAACTCAGATATTCCATTGTATGACACTCTCAAATCTCTCATATATATGGTATTTGTGGATCCTCTCCAAGGCATCACTTGTTGTTGCCTTTTTTCTTCCTACCACTAAGGCTTTATGTGGAGTTCATAGGTAGGGAAAAAGCTAGAGCATACTTGTGATACATATATTGTAAAGTCAAACAATGGATCCTAAAAGAGTTGAGTCATACAATCAAATCAAGATGTGTATGTATGTGAAATATGGTGAATATAAATATGGTGGCTAGCCTAATTCTACTATGCTCCTTGAAAACATTTCTCTCATTTGAAACTTGAAAACATTTGCTAGAGAGCAGGGACTATCTTATTCATCATTCATTCATTTTTTTTCAGGCGGGCATCTAAGTACCCATTGTTTTAATATCTCGGATACTTGTCCATTTTTTCTCAATTCATCTTTTTTATGAATAATTTTTGCATAGCCTCATGCCTCTTTTCTGTAACAAAACTTTTGAGAGATAACAAGAACTTAGAGCATTTATTTGATGGAAAACCTATCAAACATGTTTTTGGCGTTTTCTCCCAGTGTAGGAGTAAAATATTTTTGGGTGGATCTAGATGGAATGCATGTGTTTGCGCCTACCCCTAGTGTAGGAGTAGTGCATATATAGGTGGTGTGTATGTGATCTTGATTTTAAAAGCATGACAGAACTCTCATAAGGTATCAACAAAGCTTGACCAAACTCAATGCAATGCAAGCAACATGAATGAGTGGGAGTTTTCCTAGTCTAGATATCATATTTGGCTCTAGTAGGAATTCAAGCTTTGTCCTACAGGATCTCATCATGTTATATTTTTATGTTTTTCAAAAGATAAATCTCTGAAATTCAAGTGTCACTTGGAACAAGATCAATAGCAGCTCAGACCTTCTCATATCACATCCGTCAATTACCTAGACTTAGATCAAGCATATGCTACCCACGAGTTTCAAGTTCAGAGCAAATTCTCATGTCAAATCAATTTTATCTAAAACCCGAGAGAATTCAAGGTTGAAAACTAGGTACTTGAAAGGAATTATAATAGAGCAACTATTCATCATTTCCATCATGTGAGATCATCTTCAAGTTTTTTATAGCAAACTTGAAAAATAAACTAAAGAAAATAATAAAATGCTAGGAAGAGAAAACTTACCTTTGGTGGATGAGGGCTTCTCCCCCAAGCTGGGTATTGCTACGGTCTCTCAGAAAGGCGGGTCAATGTGGAGACCCTGGAACAAGTATCGCCAATTCTCATTTTCCTGCTCCTGGTGTTGTTGAATGGCGGCGAGGCATTCTCCTGCCTCCGCTTGCCACTGAGTGTGTTGGTGAAGTTGGTTCTGGATGTTATGCTGGTTCTCTTTGATGGTGGTGAGCCTACTATTGTGGTGGGGGCGCTACATCTACTGCTCAAGATAGCCCATGGGCTGGTCATGGTAGCCATAGGCAGAGAAGGACATACGTCTTCCCTGATGGCCACTCGAGACCTCCTCATATGGCTGCTGCTAGTAGTAGTCAAAGTTGCCATCCTGCCATTGCACACTTGAGCCCTGATGCCAGGAGCTCTCAGCGTGCTGAGGAGTGGGTTGCTCCCAACCAGCATGCTCGGGCTGGTGAATGTGGGAAGATTCCCACCTAGCATGCTCGGTCTGGTACGTGCGGGAAAATCTCGGCTGGTTCCAGTCTGCATAATGGTGAAGGCAGGTCCTTTGGGAATGGAATCGTTACCATGGTACCGAGGCAGTGGGTTGCGTGTGAGTCTTGCAGAAACGCTCCGGCAAGGCGCTGCTTCGTTTTTCTGCAAATCAAAGACAAAAGACTGCACCGCATACAGACCAAGGGTTTGGTCTAGTAGCGAGATTTTGTTTGTATAATCCATATACATCATGACAAGCTTTCTATTTTTACCCTTTTTAACATGTGTTCTTGGTTAAAATATTCATAATCTATAAGGCAACGGGGAATGTCATCGATGTAAGCAATAGAAGCATTTTCCAACAGACCCAAATTTTTAGCTATGTGGGTGACCAAAGAAGTACACCCAACATCTCCCTTAAGATCAGGAATTTCTTTCCATTATTTCATCATAAACTGGACTAGTGAAACCTTTCTTCTTTTGACCATGGCATAGAGCAGTTTAAGTTCATCATTCCTAATAGTGTGAAAGTCATTCCTAGGAAAAAGAGAAAAACATAGCCATTTATGCATGAATTGCAAAGTAGGGTGATGAATTTCATTGGTATGGGACGGTAGCAAGTAAGTTCTGTAGATATTTTCCTCCAAAATTTCATTCTATCATAGTCTTGTATAGCAGTGTCCATATCAATCACACATTGTGCATGAAATCCTAGAAGTTCACTAAATTGTTTCCATGGGATAGAAAAATCTTTTTCAAAAAGTCTAAATGATACTTTCGAATCAGTGGGTTTCAAGGTGCATAAAAATTCAGCAGTCAAAAGCTTAGAGCCTGGCTCATTAATTTTCCAAACATCCTCCCATCCTACAACCTTTGGGTCTTCAGCTTCTTGTAGATGTCCTTCTCCATACCGTCCTAGAGCTTGAGTTGCTTCTCTTGCAAGAGAAAATTTCTCTCCGCGGGGGCTGAACGGGACGATGCTCCGGTAGCGGGAGATAGAGGATCGACCTCCATGTCGGTGCTTGCTCGGGACAACGAACTTCTTGTTGAGTGGAACGACACCGCATGCTTGAGCTTTCCGATGATCTTGCTCATTTTCCTACAAAATAGACAAAAGGCAACACAACTCGTGGAATGGGATTAGGAGAATAAAAATGATAGCGGTTAGCTGTCCAAAAGTCAGTCATCCAGAGGGTTAGTCGTTCGAGATTGCCTAAAGAATTTTTTTAATCAATATTTTGGCATGACTTCTACCCTAATTCTTTTTAATTTTCTCTCTTGATTTGGACAACACTACCACTCTTAAACCCTCTCTTTCTTGCTCAAATTTTAGCAGCACCTCTCTCTCTCTCTTACTCAAGATTTTAGCAATACTTTCACTCTCAGCTTTCTCACCCTTTTCTCTTACTCGAAATCTACTTCTACCAAGAGAATTTTCAACTACGAAATTGAGAACTAGAATTTTGAACTTGGGATCAATGGTTTTGCAGTGGAGATTAATGAGTGAAGCAGCCAGGAGGGTGGCAATTTATAGCCGGAAGAGCAACAGGACAGCCGGCCTAGTGGTGGGGTTGGCCGACCCCCCATGGTGGCCAAATGACCTCATCCTCCTCCTGATATTTCTTTGCTTCGTGGTTAAGCAAGTTGAGTGCTCCTTTCGGTGGAAGTGGATCCTAGACGGCGTAGGGTGAAGGAGTGTGGAAATGGTGGTGATATGGAGGTGATAATGGAGGTCGAGTGGAGATGGAGGTGATAGGTAGTGGTTAAGTGGGTCCCATGTGTCTTCCGTATTTCTACCATATACACGTGTATATAAATGCAATAAGAAATATTTTATGAAACTATAAAGTATAAGAAGATGAATGATGGTATTTTTAAATTTTTACGCCTCCATGGTAAATATTTCTCACGGGGTTTTTACACTCCATACAAATTATTCACATGGGGCTTGAATTTTTATAATGCCATGATGAGTATTTTTATTTTATTTTTCTAATGCAGGTGTTAAAAAGTAAATATGCCAAAGAAAAATATAATGCAAAAAATAATTATAGATAACTACCAGTTACCTTCTGGCGAGGGTTTGGTATTTTAAGTCCACCGAACTGGACTTCTCCATTCGGGTTTATTCTTCAGGTGCGTCAGTAGGTCCCGGAGATGGAGACCCTGATACTTGCTTCTCAGACCATTCCAAATTGGAGCATTGTTCATGTCTTGGCTTGAAGGCGAATTGCTCTTCTTGCCATTGATGTAGAATATGATTTCTCCAGCTCCGACATCAATGTGTGCATTTGGAGTACTCAGGAAGGGTCTCCCAAGTATGAGAGGTGTCTTCATGTCCTCCTACATATCAAGTACTACAAAATCCATAGGAACAAAAGAAGTTTCGTATTTTTAAAGGGATATTCTCGGCGATTCCTGCAGGGTAGCGGACCGATTGGTCGGCTAGTTGTAAACACATTGATGCTGGTGTAAGTGTTGAGTAGTTGAGCTTATCAAAGATCTTCTTGGGTATGACACTAACGCTTGCTCCAAGATCGCATAATGCATTCTCAAAGTTCTGGCTTCCGATCGAACAATCGATAGTGGGACACTTTGGATCCTTCTTCCTGACAGGTGATGTATTTAGGATGGCCGCACTACACTCCTCCATCAACTTGATTACTTCTGTGGTGGGCAGTGGTCTTTTGTTGTTGAGGATGTCTCTGAGGTACTTCGCATAGGTGGAAACCTGTATGGCATCTAGTAGAGGAATATTGATATATAATTTTTGAATTACCTCTATAAACTTACCAAACTGCTCATCTATTTTGACTTTTTGATTTCTACGTGGAAACTATAGGAACATAGTGTCATAAAAATCTTGTTGTAATTCTCGCTCTTGAGGTACAACTTCTTCAACTTCATCGTTTCTCTTCTCCTCTTCTTGCATTACCACTAGTGTCATACCTGTCCTTGTTGGATATGGTGGATCACGAGTAGACATGCCACCTCTTGTGGTTATAGCGTTGACCCTTTCAAGATTAGTAGCAAAAGGCAGAGTAACGGCCAACTGGGCTAATTGAGATTCTATCTTTTTATTATAGCTAAGTTGGTCTTTTATAGCAGAAGAAAAACTATCCATTTTAGTATTTATGTTTTCTAGTACCTTATCATTAAAATCAAGCATTTTAGAAATATTCTCTTAATCCTAGCTTGTTCTAAGATTAAGTCTCTTAAGGATGGTTGCTTGGAATTAAAAGAATTATAATTGTTACCTAGGTACTTACCTTGGTAAGTTGACCGTTGTTGTTGATTCGATCCTTGTCTCTGTTGTTGTGAACCTAAATTGTTGCCAATGATGTTTACATCCTCTTGATAGTCAGGGAATTCAACCCCAAATATTCTCCACATGTGTTTTGAGCATTGAAAGCATCTTGAATGGCCTGACGATCTCTCTTGTAATTGGCTCACTGTTCGAGCCAATTCAACAGTACATCCATTTTGGTTGACAATGCACACACCTCTTCTGGTAATTCTTCACTCTTATTGCATGATTGGACGTTGTATGATGACTAGCCTCGATTAGAGGCTATCTTCTCCGTAAGAGTTTTAGCTTTTCCAAGGGTGAGTGATATAAATGATCCTCTAGCAGTGGCATTGAGTTGTTCATGAGCTTTCTGAGTTAATCCATGGTAGACGCTTTGTATGAGTAACCAATCTTCCATTACATGGTGAGGATAATCTGAAATATATTCTTGGAAATGTTCCCATGCTTCTGGAATGGTCTCTCCCTTCTGCTATTGGAAGTTGAAAATCTTGCCTCTTAAGGCATTGGTCTTGCCCACAAGAAAGAACTTTTCTAGGAAGGCCTTTGAACACTTTGCCTATGTATTGATGTTGTCTTTGTTGGTGTAGGACCATTGCTTTTCTCTTTCCAATAGTGAGAATGGGAACAGGCGAAGTAGTATGATGTCTTGAGCAACGTCCTTGATGCTGACTGTGCTACTAATTTTCAGAAAATTCTAAAAATGAGCACTAGCATCTTCATGTGCCTTTTCACTGAATGGGGTAGCTTGCACCATGTTGATGAGGCTTGGCATGAGCTCGAACTCAAGGTTGTCGGTTTTGAGTGTTGGTCCAATGCGAATGTTCTCGATGCTCGGAGTAGAGAACTTACGCAGAGTTTTTTCAGCCATAGCTCAGAAACTGGTGTTGAGCTTTCGCTTGATTAGGTTGATTCTAGAATAACAACCAATTCTGCAATACCATGTATAGAATATGAACAATGACAAACAAGGGTAAGCCTGCTAAAGCAGAGTTGTTATGGTTTTATCAATAAGTATTTATTTGATCAATTCTCTATAGCCATGTGCCCCTCCCCGACAACGGTGCCAGAAATGCTTGTTGACATTTCTTAGCATCACTCTTTACTAAGTTGTCATCCCTAGCATGATGCTAGAAATGCGTGGCTGGTAATTATTAATGACACTTGTAAACTTAAAGAAAATTATATATGTTAAAGTAAAGTATCTGCCAGCGGACAAAAAATATACCATTGTAGCATTTCACCCGGGAGTATACCGAGTATCGTTATTTATATTTTATCCACAAGGAGGAGATATGGGATTGTTGGCAAAGAGATATTGACAAATATATATACTTATGATAAAACCACTCTCATGCTATGACAGGTGTAAGTCAAATGATAAATAAATGATAAGTATGAAGCATTGATAATAATTCCAGAGATAGAAATAGAGACTCATAAAATATAGTATGGCTAGGCAGAAGATTCGGTAAGAGCAAAAGATTCATAAGTCATTCCTTATTTACTAAGTTTTTTGTACACCCAAGTATATACACTCTCATCTATAGCATAATTAACTTTGGATCTATGCATAAGGAACATTACTAAGGAAGATCAAGAACAGAGCGTGTCTCCCTTCACAACCGTGTTCTACTTGCTCTACAAATGGGGAGTGGACTACAAAGGACTCAACGGGAGTGTCACATCCGTGATCTACCACATGACCTAGAGTGCAGAATGCATCCGAAGGTAAACAATATCTAAGCACCATGCTTACATAATGTCGACCACTTAACCCACGCGCGTCTTGGGCTAAGCGCTTTGCGAACATATGCATAAACTCATTATCAATCACAACTATATAAAGTATATAACTAGAGCAAACTTGGAACATAATAAATAGCACCATAATATTGAAGTAGCACAAAGTCATAAATAAAGAGATACAATGGCTATACCAGTCTCCAGACGGTAGATCCGGAATCCTGAGCAATAACCCGCACTGTACTTGAACCTTGCTAGCTAGCCTATACTAGAAACTTGAAGAATTGGAGCTCTATTCTCTTTTCTCTGGAAACCCTAATTTTTTGTCTGATCTTGACTTATGGTAGCATGCTCTAGAGGGGGGCAGGGGCTGGTTATATAGGCCGGAGCGTCAATCCTGAGCCCTCGGATCAAACCGACTTGAATAAACGGTATGGATGCACTCCTTAAGGCGGTGGAGAACCGACATAACAATGGGGGGCTGACTGGTGGGACCAGGGGGCTGGCCGGCCTGCAAGTGGGGCTGGTTGGCCTCACCTGTCATCCTCTGCAGGATTGCTTCGAATCGTGGCTTCTGGTGTCCTCTGGAACCTTCTGGAGTAGTTTTCGCTATGGATAAGCGCAATTTTATTTGATGTTCTGGTCCTCCTTGATGGTTTTCTAAATAACTCCTACAAAAAATACAGATTCACCAAAACTCATGGAAATTATTAGTTTAAACCCCTTGGTCAATGTTGGTAATCATATTTATGCCCTTATACATGTTTTATTGACGGTTTATGATGGATGGTAACTACCATCAATAGGTGCTTTGGCAAAATCGCTGAACCTCGTATCGTGAGCCGCTAGCCCCCACCTCTTTATATAGCACAGTGCGACGGGGGCCCCCGACCATGATTTGGTTGGGCGTGCCCGATCAGGGCGTGGATCAGGGCCCAAGTTGGACATTGGGCTAACTTGGTAGAGATCAACCTAACATTCTCCCCCTTGATCTCAACTTATGACTTAAATTTAAAATACTTATCTCTTTTCCATTACATCATAGATTTGTGCATAGAGCGCGCCTCATCACAATGGTTAGTACCATTGGATTAACAACTATAATACACCTCTCTATTTTGAAATAGATTCTCAACTAGGCCCTTATTGTTCAGGAATCATAGGCTTTCCCGTAAACCCATGCCGGCTAAGTGTTCTCTGAACACATTGGGCGGTAAGCCCTTTGTAAGCGGATCCACAAGCATTTTCTTTGTACTTATATGCTCGAGACTAATGGAATGATCCTGGACTTTGTCTTTCACAACATAAAACTTTATATCAATGTGTTTGGCAACACCACTTGACTTATTGTTGTGAGCATAACATACGGCTGGCTCATTATTGCAGTAGAACTTGAGAGGCCTATGAATGTCATCAACCACTTTTAACCCGAGCATAAATTTCTTTAGCCAGTTCACCTGCCCCGTGGCCTCATAACAAGCTACAAATTCGGCATATATCGTGGATGATGCAGTGATGTTTGCTTGGAGCTTTTCCACGATATAGCTCCCCCTGCGAGAGTGCATACATAGCTTGATGTGGATTTTCTATCTTCTACATCTCTCGCAAAATCTGAATCTGAATACCCCTCTATATGTAGGGAATCAGATCTTTTGTACGTTAGCATGAGACCTTTTGTGCCTTGCAAATAATGCAAAGCTTTCTTTACCATTCTCCTGTGTTCTATTCCTAGATTACTCTAATATCTGCCAAGTATCTCGGTAATAAAAGCAAAGTCAGAGTGTGTACATACTTGAGCATACAGTAAGCTTCCTATAGTTGAAGCATATGGAACCGCTTTCATTCGATCGATCTCATATTGGTTCCTAGGACATTGGAATTCTCCAAAACTATCGCCCTTGACTATAGGAGCAGGTAAAGGCTTACACGCATGCATACTGTATTTCTTTAGAACCCTTTCTAAGTATGCCTTTTGTGATAATCCTAAAACCCTCTTTTTCTATCTCGGTGAATCTCTATCCCTAAAACGAATGAAACTTCACCGAGATCTTTCATTTTAAAATTTGAGGACAAGAACTTCTTTGTCTCCAGTAGTAGATTAACATCACTACTAGCGAGTAAGATGTCATCCACATACAAGATTCAAAAAATGAATTTCCCATTCTTGAACTTTGTATAAATGCAATTGTCCTCTACATTCTCTTTAAATCCAAACTTTCTTATCGTTCCATCAAACTTTAAATACCACTGTCTAGAGGCTTGTTTTAATCCATAAATGGATTTCTTCAGGCGGCATCCCATAGTTCTTTTCCTTTTACGATAAAAACTTTTGCTTGTGCCATATAAACATTTTCATCCAAATCTCCGTTAAGAAATGTCGTTTTTACATCCACCTAATGTAATTCTAAATCGTAGTGTACCACTAACGCCATTATGATTCTAAAAGAATCCTTGCATGAGACTAGAGAAAATGTCTCATTGTAATCTATTCTCTCTTTGCGTAAAGCCTTTCGCCATAAGTCGCGCTTTAAATCTTTCCACATTCCCTTTGGAGTCATATTTAGTTTTGTAGACCCATTTACAGTCTACTGTCTTGGCTTCTTTAGGAATTTTTTCTAAGTCCCAAACATCGTTAGTACTCATTGATCTCATTTAATCTTGCATGACTTCAAGCCACTTTGACGAGTGAGCGCTTCTCATGGCTTCTTCAAATAAGGTGGGATCACCCTCTATTTGAAATTCTTCACATTCATAGACTTTGTAGTCATAAAAATGGCTAGTTTTCTAGCTCTTTGAGACCTTCTAGAGGCCTCATTAGTTGGCGCTTGTTCCATATAGGGCTGTTGTTGCTCTTCCTCATGTGCGACAATGGGTTCTATAGGATACCGAAGGACATGTTTCTCATGTTCATTTATTGTTGCCACGGGAGAACTAACAACAAGTGTTGTCACTATAGTGTCCTGTACTGTTAGTGCAGAAGCAACAGGTAGTGAGAAAAATAGCTCCTGAACCATTGGAGTAGGCACGTATACCCGCTTCTCCTCAAAGTTAATTTCTCACGCTACCATGCTCCCCCTGACCATATCATCCTCCAAGAACACAACGTGTCTTGTTTGTACAAACTTTGTATGTCTGTCAGGACAGTAGAAACGATAACCTTTTGACTTATCTAGATAGCCAATGAAATGGTAACTGATTGTCTTGGAGTCTAGCTTCCCAATGTTTGGGTTAAATACTTTAGCCTCAGCTGGACAGCCCCACACATGTAAATGGTTAAGTGAGGGTTCCCTTCCTATCCACAACTCATATGGTGTTTTGGGCACCAACTTGCTTGGTACTCGATTGAGAATATGAATGGAGGTTTTTAACGCCTCCATCCACAAACTTATCGATAAAGTGGAGTAACTTATCATACTTTTCACGATATCCATTAATGTACGGTTGCGTCTTTCAGCTACTCTATTTTGTTGAGGCTCGCCTGGAGTAGAGTACTAGGCAACTATGCCTTTTTCCTATAAGAACTTTGCAAAACGCCCAAGAACTTGGCCATATAGGGTATGTCGACCATAGTACTTCCCCCCATGGTCGGATCTTACTACCTTAATCTTAAAATTATGTTGATTTTCAACTTCAGCCTTAGATATCTTAAATTTATCCAATGCTTCTGATCTTTCCTTAATTGGATAAATGTAGCCATAATGAGAATAATCATCTGTGAATGTTATAAATGAATCATAACCATCCACACTTTTCATAGGAAAAGGACCACAGGTATCTGTGTGAATTATTTTCTAAAATTCCAGCGCTTCGTTTGGCGTCTTTCTTTATTTTCTTAACATACTTTCCTTTAATGCAATCAATACATTGTTCTAAGTCTGAAAATTCTAATGGCGGAAGAATTGATTTCTTAATCAATTGTTCTATCCCCCTTGAAATATGGCCTAAATAATAGTGCCATAATTTTGATGATACGTCATGAATTCTCTTCCACTTATTACTTACATTCATAGATGATGAGGCATTTTCATTGTTAGTGCTCACAACATTCACATTCTCATAAAGTGATAACAAATAAAGCTTGTCTTGTCAGAAGGCAAGACTAACACACTTATTATTAAACACAATCTTACAATGGGCATTACCAAAACGGCAATTATATCCATCATCGTCTAAACGTGAGACACTTATTAAGTTTCTATGCAAAGAGGGTACATAAATGACATCTAAAAGCTTAGGTACAAAGCCATCATTTAGTTCTAATGGGAGGTCTCCAATGGCTCTAACTTTAGCTTTGACTCCATTTGCTACCTTTATGTGTCTTTCTCCTCTTTGCAGGGTCCTCCTCGTATGGAATCCCTGTAATGAATTTGCAACATGAATAGTTGCGCCTGAATCAATCTACTAAGTAGATTTTGCATAACTTAAATACAAGAACTCATCTATAAATGTAATAATGTCCTCACCTTTTCTCATTAGGTGCTTCAGGAAGTCTGGACAATCCTTCTGGTAGTGTCCAATCTTGTGGCACCATCTGTAGGTGTCCTTGTCTACTTGAACATAGTTGGATTTCTAATGGTGATCTTTCTGTGGGGCCTTTCCTTGTTGCTTAGAGGAGGAGTTATTGTCCCACTGAGGTTTCCCTTGTGGTTTAGCGTTCTTGTTGTTAAAGTTCTTCTTTTTATTTTCCTTCACATGGTTGACGGAGTCACCATGTGAGCTCTTAAGCCTCTCCTCTTCTTACACACACATGGCAATGAGCTTCTCAATGTCCCACCTATCTAGTTGTAAGTTGTAATTAACAACAAAGGTTTCATACTCTTTGGGCAAAGAAGCAAAAATCAAATGAATTAGGAACTCATCCTTGAGCCCCAAGTCCATTGGCTTAAGCTTGGATGATGTGTTGCTCATCCTCAATATGTGCTCTCTTATCCCTCCGTTAGTGTATTTGTCGTTGAGTAACTTCTTAATGAGAGTGCTTGCATAAGCCTTTGAAGAACCAGTGAACTGACTCTCCACCTTCTTGAGATACTCAGTGGCGATGGTACATTCTAGTATCGAACCCCTTATTGATCCTCAGTAGAGCCCATAATCACCATCAAACACTTGTGGTTTGAACTATCCCACTTCGCACGATAAAGATCGTACGTCATTCATTGATGCATGGTCACGCTGCCGAGTAGCGAAAGCTACATCAGTCTCATTAGCTTCCCTCACTAGGTCCACTGGTTCAATAGGACAGGGAGAGGTGAGTGCTAGATCATTATCAGACAGCGCAAGTGTTATCTCAAGCTTGTCTCGCCATGTATTATAGTTGTTTCCATTGAGAGGAGGAATGGACGAGATAAACATCATTGGGTTGTATCCTGAAAACAACGTCAGAGAAAGTGAGAAACGTGCTTCTACATTAACTCTATATCATCGTTGGGCAGAAATAGAACTAATGTATAAAATCTCATGAATAAAAAATTATAATATTGCTATCATCAACTTTGGTAAGAAAATAGCAATATCATAAATGCAATATTCTTCTACATTAATTCTATATCACCGTTGGGCAGAAAATGGAATTAATGCATGAAAAAACTCGTGAACAAACTTATAATATTGTTATCACCAACGTTGGTCAGAAAAATAACAATATCATAATTTAACTTAAATAAATTGGACTACTCCTCCAATTAAAATTTTTCTGTTGGTTCCAATTTTAATTAGAGGATAAACATATACATAGCAGCAGAAACATTAAAAGAATTTTATCTACTTTTCAGAAGCATTTTTCTATACTCATCTACTCTCTAAAAAATTATCCCGTTAGTTCAAATTTTGACAGAGATTTAAACGTCCAAAATTGACTAAAATTCTTCCAAAATTTTGCTTCTGAAAATGGATAAAACTAAAAATTTCATATTGTTTTTCGCGGCCCAGCGACGAAATTTTGGCCTGTGGCCCAGCAGTGCACGCGGCACTCCCCACACTCCCCGCGCCTAGGCCGCAAACTAGGCCTGGGCCAGGAACTGCCAATCCCGCCTGGGCCAAATCGAGCCCGGCCGCCGTCAGCCATCTAATCGAGATCGACCGCTGGCCTGCATTCTCGGCCGATCAAAACAGCGACCGCAGCTCCCCAAACCCTAACTTCTCATTCTCCTCTCCCCCTCTTTCCATTCAACGCCGCACCCGAGTGGCATGGGAGCCAGAGCGGCCACCTAAGGCGACCGGAGGAGGTAACGGCGCTGCCCTTTAGCGGTCTGGGCGACGGTGCCCTAGTCACGCACACGCGCTGCAGTGGAGGCTCGCTCGTTCTACCCACGTGCCATGGACGCCTGGCCGGTGGTGGATCTTTGTCTCGTGTGACGACGGTGACTATGACAGCAAGGAGAGCCCCTGGTCGAACTCCTTCTGTCAGTGCAGAAAGTGACCAATAAGTAAATATTTGTAGTTTTACCGTACATTGTGATCGGAGGTGGCCTAGCACTCAATGACACAGGGTTTATACTGGTTTAGGCAACGTGCCCTACATCCAGTTTGAGTCTGTCGGTGACTTTATTCCTGAGCCCAGGTGCTCGAAGTTTGCAGTGGGGTTACAAATGAGAAGGAGAAGGATGGGGGGTACAAGAGGTCCAGTCAGACTCTTGCCGGAAGGGCCAAGAGTGACGGGAGCCCTGCTATGAACTAAGTGTTCGACCGTGTGCTCGTGGTTCGAACCTGGCAGTTCTGTACTAGTGAACTTGACCGATGTAATGAATCTGAAATGACTTGAATCTCTTATGTTAGGAGAGAGCGCATCCCCTTTTATAGATGAAGGGACGGCTTTACAAGTGAGAGGGAGAGAGTACGTATGCTTCTAATCCTTGTTGCCCACGCCAGCGGGTACAGGATGATGGTAGGCGCCCACAACACTGTTGGATGTCAGATGCACGTGGGAGGTCACGTCCTTTTGTTCAGGTATGGCAGATGTCAGTACCTGCTACATTGTTGATGCCCAGAGGCATGTGAGGAGTTTTACCATGTTCTCCTGGTACGGTAATTGCTGGCGCCCACAACACTGTTGCCCAGAGGCATGGGGCACCTTATCGTATGGGAGTTATTGGCACCCACAATACCGTAGGGGAAAACGTTGACGCCTACAACATTGTTTAGGCTTTGTCGTGCTAGGGAGGTTGCAGAGTACTATTTTTGCAGGTGCTCAGGGTACGGACCCTGGTATTATGGTTTGACTTGTGCACCCTGTCCTACTTTCTCCACCTGTTTCCTGGTCCTTACCGAGCGGCCGTCCCCGGTCGGTTGATCCCAGTCGGTTCTGATCATGCCAGTCGAAGAAGAGCAGTGAGCAGGGGTTTCCTGTATCCCCGGTCGGAGACATGGGTTAGAGTCGAAAGCAGTGTTGGGCCAGGCCTTCCGGTTGGAGAGGCCGTCTGGAGGTGGGCTGGATATCGGAGCAAGTGCTCTAGTCGGAGAGGTGGGCCAGAGTAGGAAGACGGGCGCCGTTCCTCCTCGGCCAGACCATCTGGTCGGTGATTGGATTGCCCTTCTAGCCTGTTGTTTAGATACCTGGGCCGGCCCACAAGTTGCACGTTTGTCTGTTTGGGCCGAGCCTATGTTGGGAAGCCAGTCCGCGAGGGACCTCGGGTTTATGAACCCAACAGGAGCCCCCGAGCCCCCGGATGATTCAGGTAGAATCGTCTGGGGGATTTTTATCTTGACGGCAGGTGCGTGCGAGCGCACCCACGGGTGTAGCCCCCCGAGCCCCCGGGTGATTCGGGCAGAATCGTTTGGGATTTTTTTTGTGTTGCTAGTGGGTGATGTTTTCGTTTTGTCGGCGGGTGTGCGTGAGCGCACCCGCGGGTGTAGCCCCCGAGCCCCGGTCGATTCGGGCAGAATCGTCTGGGGGTATTGTCAGTGGGCGTGTGTTTTTAGTCGAGATGGAGTTGTCAACCAAGGCATCGTTGCGCAGCCGAGGCGGTTTAGTTTTTAGGGATCGGACAAAACGGAGCTCGCGGGTCCTGTCGTCGGTGCGCGCCATGGGATCAGGCGAGTCGGAGTCGTGGATCCTGGCGTCAATGCATGCCGTGGGATTGAGGTAGTTTTTGTTTAGGGACCGAACGAGATGGAGCTCGCGGATGCTGGTGCGTGCCATGGGATCGGGCGAGTCAGAGTCGTGGATCCTGGTGTCAGTGCGCGCCGTGGGATCGGGCGAGTCGGAGTCGTGGATCTAGGCTGTTAGTCAGTTAGTTTAGGGATCGAACAAGCTAGAGCTCGCAGATCCTGATGGGGTGAGTTCAGGGTCGTAGACCCAGACAGTTAGTTAGTTAGTTTTGAGATCGGACGAGACGGTGCTCACTGATCCTAGCATCGGTGCGCATCGTGGGATCGGGCGAGTCAGAGTCATGGATCCTGATGGGGCGAGTTTGGGGTCGCAGACCCAGACAGTTAGCTAGTTAGTTTAGGGATCGGACGAGACGGTGCTTGTGGATCCTGGCGTCGATGCGCGCCACGGGATCGGGTGAGTCGGAGTCGTGGATCCTGATGGGGCGAGTTTGGGGTCGCAGACCTAGGTGTTTTGGTGTCTTGAGCCCCCGAGCCCCGTTGGGCCTTAGTAGGGGTCGGTTTGAGTTGTGTGCGTTACCCTGTCCTCGGTTCCTCACAACCGGAGGGGCTGAGTTTTGTCGCTTGTCCTGATCGCTCGGGCTTGAGTGACGCGCTCGGTGAGTTCACTAACGGGTATGATCGAGTGGAATCCGGGTCCGTCGTTCATGACGGGGTCGGCATAGCCCTCTTGTGACATTCCACTGCTCCTTTACCTGCAACCCGGTAGATGCCTGGGTCATTCCGAAGACTGACCCGGGTGGCATAATGGCCTTCCCTCGATGGAGATTCTGTGGGCTTGGTAGAGGTTTAGGATCAAACAAGAAGGTTGAGATGACCCTATCTGCCAGACTGGGTGAGGGCTGCACGGGGCTCATCTGGGTTTTTCTCCCCTGGCTCTGTTTGACGTGGGGCGGCCTCGACCCCATTGTGGGCCAGCCTTCGAACCCCGGTCGGTCGTTGCTCATGTTGAATGAGGCAACTGCCACATCGTGATGCAACACGGAGCGTTGTGATGCATTTCGCTGCACGTGCGATGCTTATTTCCTAAGCCCCCGGGCGGTTCAGGGCCCGAATCGTCCAGGGGGCTCGGGCGTATGGTATGAATGCGCGTATGGATGTATGAAATGTTTTAAAATAAAGAAATAGCGGGGGTCGATAGTGTTACCTTGATGACCTGAGTGACGAGGTTTCAAGAGCTCTAGTCGGAAATGTCCGACCGGGACCCGTGCTCGTCGTTCGTGACGGAGTCGGCGTGGCCTACATGGGGCGTCCCTTTGCTCCTTACATGTCTCTCGGTGTTTTCCTGAGCCGTTCGATCGACTTATAAAGCCTGATGGTCTCACCTGGCGGAGATCCCTTTGTTTGGGTTTTTCCAAGTCCCGCCTGGGGAAGTGGAGGGCCGCCTGCGTGGGGTGGTGCTTCGGTTCTTGTGCCCGGCGTGCGGTAGTGGTTGGTGTGCGGTTAGTGGTGGGCCATGCCCAGGCCATGTCCCGTCTGATCAGGCGCCATTCCGTCGGGCAGGGCGCATCTATTCGGTCAGGGTGCGTCCCATGAATCTTCTTGCGATCCCAGAGTGAGGTGTCAGACTGGAGGTCATCCACCGTGAGGGAGTTGGTGTTGAAGGCCTTCGCCGCGAAGG